>CM019167.2:74717732-75917732 GCA_009739505.2 Apolygus lucorum
GAATGCTGATGGAGACGCCTGGAAGAAGCACTTCCATTCAATAGGATTGAAAATGGCTTCGGAGCTCACTCAGCTGATCAGTGATGTGAGGAGTGAAGAAGATCTCCTCGAATGCTGGAGACGCCTGGAAGAGCACTCCATTCAATAGGATTGAAATGGCTTCGGAGCTCACTCAGCTGATCAGTGATGTGAGGAGTGAAGAAGATCTCCTCGAATGCTGGAGACGCCTGGAAGAGCACTTCCATTCAATAGCATTGAAAAGGCTTCGGAGCTCATTCAGCTGATCAGTGATCTGATCAGTGAGCAATGATTTGCAGCGTTTTTTACCTACAAAAACTTGTTTTACCTACCAATTTTTTTTTACCTACCAACATTGGTAGTACTACTTACCACACTATATGGCTTCACACCTTCACAATCAAGTTTATTAGAAAGAACTAAACGCTTCACACTCGATTCGAAAAATAGAAAGCTTGATATGGAAATTTGATTACTGGTTACGCAGAAGGCAAAACTGAATACAACTCGAAGAAATGAACAGCGATCGCATTTTAGTCAGATAAAATTTGAACGGGATTAGACCTCTTTTGCGATTCACACTCATGATTCTGTTTTATCGAAGAAACCTTTAAATACTCGTAGGGACCGAACGGTTTGTCCTACAGAGCTCCGGGTGGTCTCAAAAATTTTTAAAAATTCTGTACTATTTAAAATTGGTGAAAAAAAACGATACCTTTATTTCGAGAGTTTTCGAGCTAGGGCACTCTTGAAAATTTCAACCTTAATTTTCACCCCTTAGAAGTGACCTACATCAACCAAAAGCTTCGCGGCACAACTAGACCCAAATGGAGCCATATACCAAATTTGAACCAAATCGGTCCAGTGTTGCTAAGAAAAGTGCCGCGTACGGCGGACGGCGTACGGCGGACGGCGTACGGCGGACGGCGTACGGCGTACGGCGGACGGACGGAAATTTTTTTATTCGATTTTCGGATTCTACGTACCTTGAAACGTAAAACATCAAATTTGAGGGGGGGTTAAAATTTTTTTTCTTGCTCGATTCCAAAGGCTTATTATTGAAAATAATAAACCAAAATCAGTCTCAGATAGGAAGGTATTTTATAGCTGATTGAGATCGCAACATTATTTGAAACAACCCTATCGCATAGAGATACACCACGTTACACGATCCTAGTTCCGTTTCAACGACTAAGCAAAATTTCGTGACTCGATACCGTTTCCGAAAAAGTAACACTTTTTGCTAGTTAGGTCAAGGCTGTTTCACGCTAAAATTTAAAAAAGACAGATGCGTATTGTTGACAATGGACAAATTAAAAATTAAGTTAAAGAAGAAAAATTACGATTAAGTATGATTATGCATACTTTTTGTTGCTTCTTTTACAGTACGATAATTGAACGCGCTTGCCAAACTTCCCGCACATATGAAGGGGATAAAATCTGGGCGCTCAAAATTAACAATTAAAAAAAAAAGAAATATTGGCAAATTAATACGCTTGAGTTTACTCACTGCTGCTGCTGAGGCTTCAGACGATCCGGCGGGAGACGCAGAGGACGGGACTTCTGTGCAAACTTTTCGTGAAGGTTTAATTTGCCAAATTTAAATCATTACAAGCGAATATTACGCAAATAACAGCGACTTGAGGGGCTGACTGATTGGGAGGCGGTTCTAACTTGGACTGACTGCCTGGTCGCTGAGAGATACGTCTCCGTACTCTACTGGATCGCAACTCTCCCATGGAACATCAAAAGCCATATTATAAACAATGGACAAAACAATAATATTCTTATATATTGCATATTTATATTCTTATTTTAGTATATTATAGTAAAAATTAATGTTAGGTAAAGATGACAAAAATAAATTCTGCAAAGGTCCTATTTTGCCCAAAGGCTTATTATTTTCTGTATTGATCACCCTTCTGTATAGATCCCTCCTTACCAACCGTAGTTACCTACTACTTAGGACATTTTTGAAAATTTCAACCCAACCACCAACCAAATGGAATGAAGGGTGAAATGGAAATGAAAATGTAGCTAAACTTGAAATTTCAAAGGATTTTAGAAATTCATTAGTGCAGAGGCCTTGGGAATTGAAAAAACTGAAAGATTACCGCTAGAATCATGAAAATCAAAACAATAATGGCCATAGAAATATGGGAAAAAATTGGAAAACCCGTTTATTCGGTAGTTTTCCCCATTATCGTTGGCAATTATTGTTCGATTTTGATGATTCCGGCGGCAATATTTCAAATTTTCAATTCCCTAAGCCGGTACACTAATAAATTTCTAAAATCCTTTAAAATTTCAAATTTAGGTACAATTTTTCAAATTTTTGCGCCTTCATTTTGGCAAAATTGTTCCTTGTTTCTCTGGCAATTATAGTTCGATTTTGATGATTCCAGCGGCAATAATTCAGTTTTTCCATTCCCTAGGGCCGTGCACTAATGAATTTCTAAAAATCCTTTAGAATTTCAAATTAGGTACAACTTTTCATGAGTATTTCGTGAAAGAGAAGAACGGCGACCGATTGAAGACCCCCTTAACTTGTTTCCAGTACTCTGTGGTGTGGATAAGAGGACGCTATGTGCCACTCCCACTTGGCAGAATATTTTCATTTCAAGCTCTCAGAATAAGTTGTTTCATTCATCAGTGAGCTGGTTCTTCTCCAGGACTATTTATCATGAATACATTTTTCTTATACGTAGGTACCTATATTTGAACTCAAATTTGCAACTTGTGAACCTTTATTGGACAGTTGAATTTCCCGCCAAAGGCTCGGTTCGTGGCCAAAACTGCGTTGGGACTCGACAAGTTCCGATTTCGACCGCCGATGGCAGCACCGCCGCCTCGTACCTCCCCTTCGTCTCCTGACTCCCCACCCTCCGTAGGCGCCGCTTCCCCCTCCTGGACCACTTCCTCCCCTCCAACGCCCGTCCGCTAGTCTCCATCTCCAATTGCTCAGCTTTCGGTATCACCAGCCTTGCTTTCTGCTCCTGCTGCTCCCCACTCCGTTCCATTTCCTTTCTCGCTGTTGCCCGTTCTTTCCCCTTTGTTTTTGTACGTCCTTTTTTGTTATCTCCGAAACTTTACGTTCATGGTTTAAGGTAAGCTTCAAAAGTGATTACAAAAGTGATTTCTCAATTTCGTGATTGCCCTGTGATTTTCTGTTGCCTTCAGAGAGGGTGAGTTACTATTTTGCCTTGTTATTCCGCACTTTTCGCGAAGAGGTTTCCCTTTCAACGAGGTTTCACCTAGTCTCCCGATTTCCCTCTCGATCCCAAATTTCGCCCTTTTTTCTCATTCCGGTTTCATTCGAAATTTCACACGTTTCGAAGACCCAACCCCGCTCTGCCCTTTACCTTTCCGCCATGGGGCCCTCCCCTTTTACCGTCGTTCGCGATAATACCGAACCTTTCGGGCCCTTATTCGCCGAAATCAGTCCTCTATATTCCTCAATTCCACCTTCGGCGCTAGAAAACAACTCAAATTCGACTCGGGTACCCCTCGGATTTCGGTCCTCCGGGCCGGATTCCCTATTCAAATATGAATCGGTCCGGCAGGCTCCATCTCATCCCAGTTATTGATCCGCTCAGGCTACCTACGATGGGTGCCAACCCTTTACGAAATTCCACTCGTCGCGTATTTATATTTCATAACGTAAATTCGAAATTCCCAAATCTCGAATTTGAGGGTGTTCGTGGGTGCTCAATATAAAGCACACACGAGTGCCGGCTGGTCAAACCCCTAAACCACTTTTATGTCGCCCAGACTCGCTCTGAATGATAAAATGTTGCTCCCACTTGGGGGTGGGGTAAAGTTTTTTTTACGTCAACTGCGCTACACAAACCTACAACTTACATTAATCAAGAGTTTCACAATATATTTTTATAATTTCAATTTTTATCCCAATTTTTTCAATTTGATGAAATTTCTATTTCATTGAAATGATTGTACGTAACTCCACCAGCCTCCCTTGGTGGGTGTCACCTATTGGTTACCTCCCTTGTTTACTTCAGTAATTAATTTCAATTTTCATGAAAAATAACTAGATTTGAGATTTGAGAACACAAACCACCTCCACTTTTTAGCTGGGGTGACGTTTTTACTTCAACTGCCTACAAAAACCTGCAATTTATAATAATATCAGGGCTTGGAACTATTCATACAATCTAAATTATGAAGCATAATTTCCACAGATTTGAAATGATATGATTCAATAATTAATTTCTTAAATTGATGGCAGACTCGCCCTCCAGTTTTGCGTGGTGGGGTCACCACGTCCCCATTGATGTGACCTCCCTTGTTTGCTTCAATAATTAATTTCAATTCTATTCTCATCGGAAGAATTTGTGCTTCCATAAATTACCACCTATTTTGGGAGTAGGATCTGCTCATTCATTGCCTACTTACCTCATTTATTGCCTAAACAAAAGCTCCTCTCATATTCAATATTATTAAATAACAATTATGAAGCAATTTGTGATTTAATTTTCAGTTTTTTGAATTGATGTGACACCCTTCTCTCCCTGGTTTGCTTCAATAAAATTTGTTTAAATTCTATTCTCATCCTGAAGGATTTGTTCTACCAAAAATTACAACTTACTTTGAGGGTAGGTTTGTAGCCTAATCAACGCTCCCACATGAATATAAAATCTTATTTAAATCTCAATTTTGAAGCAAAATTCCTACACATCCATGGAATTTGAAATTACTTAATTGATTTAATTTTTTCAATTTTTTTGAAATTATGAATGATCGTACCCATCTATTTCCACCAGCCTCCCCAGGTGAGGTCACCACGTCCCCATTGATGTGACCTCCCTTGTTTACTTCAATTCTTAATTTCAATTCTATTCTCGTCCAAATCGGAAGAATTTGTGCTTCCATAAATTACAACCTATTTTGAGAGTAGGACCTGCTCATTCATTACCTACTTACCTCATTTATTGCCTAAACAACGCTCTCTCATATAAAATATTTAAAATTTTGAGGCGATTTTTGATTCAATTTTTCCATAGCATTTGAAATTATGTGATTTAATTATGAATGATCGTACCCATTCATTTCTACCAGCCTCCCCAGGTGAGGTCACCACGTCCCCATTGATGTGACCTCCCTTGTTTGCTTCAATAATTAATTTCAATTCTATTTTCATCGGAAGATTTTGTTCTATCATAAATTACAACCTATTTTGGAAGTAGGACCTGCTCATTCATTACTTTCTTACCCTCATTTATTGCCTAAACAACGCTCTCTCATATTAAATATTATTTAAATAACAATTATGAAGCAATTTGTGATTTAATTTTGAATTTTTTGAATTAATGTGACACCCTTCTCTCCCTGGTTTGCTTCAATAAAATTTGTCAAAATTCTACTCTCATCCTGAAGGATTTGTTCTACCAAAAATTACAACTTACTTTGAGGGTAGGTTTGTAGCCTAATCAACGCTCCCACATATAATATATTATTACATATTACACTTAATTTTGGAGCAAAATTCTTACACATCCATGAAATTTGAAATTAATTGATTTAGTTTTTCAATTTTTTGAAATTATGAATGATCGTACCCATCTATTTCCACCAGCCTCCCCAGGTGAGGTCACCACGTCCCCATTGATGTGACCTCCCTTGTTTACTTCAATTCTTAATTTCAATTCTATTCTCATCCAAATCGGAAGAATTTGTGCTTCCGTAAATTACAACCTATTTTGAGAGTAGGACCTGCTCATTCGTTACCTACTTACCTCATTTATTGCTTAAACAACGCTCTCTCATATAAAATATTATCTCTTGTTTACTTCAATAAAATTATTTTAAATTCTATATTCATCCAAAAGGATTTGTTCTACCAAAAATTACAACTTACTTTAACCCTTAATATCCTGAGGTATCTTTTAGGAAGTCCGATTTTTACCTGCAATAGATTATGCACTTTTAAAACAAAACGGATAGCCGTTGAGGTGATATCGATTGAGTAAGAAAACGTTATAATAAAAACTAAATAATTCTCGATTTTACGGACTCTAGTAGTGCCTTCAAGGTACCTTCTACCCTCATTCCTTATCTTGTAGTCTATTAGTAGAATTTCCTCGTCAGAGATGACGCCCACTGTCTAAGCAGCATAGATTCCTTTATGAAGTGAACCTTCGCCACCTCATTCCTTGGTTCTGTACTTTATGAGAAATAAATTGACATCCCACCAAAGATTTTTCCAAGTTTTCTTCTTCTATTCCAAAAAGATTGGGCTTAAAGACAGATTCTGATGACGCAGATAGCACTAGTGTAACCCTTGGAAAGATCATTCTTAAGCTGGGAGACTGTAATAGGGCCTTCGAGGTACCTTCTGTTCAAATATTCTATAAAATTTTCAACACATTTCTAAATTTAATTAAAAAATTCGCAAAAACAACTTTTTTATAATTGGGAAATTAAGGGTTAAGGGCAGGTTTGTAGCCTAATCAACGCTCCCACATGAATATAAAATATTATTTAAATCTCAATTTTGAAGCAAAATTCCTTCACATCCATGGGATTCGAAATGAAGTGATTTTAATTCATTTTTTTAATATAACGGATGATCGTACTTTACTACACCAGCCTCCCCAGGTGGGGCCACCACGTCTCATGTTGGTGTGATCTCCCTTGTTTACTTCAGTAATAATTTTCAATTCTATTGTCATCAAAATCTTCAAGAACCAGTTTTAAAGTTGAGTACAACCTATTTTGAAGTGGGCAAGACTAACTCAATACCAAAGTATCATCTAATTTATAACCTAGTCAGCGGTCTTCATATAAAATATTCTTTGAATCACAATTTTGAAGCAAAATTTCAACACCTGTATAATTTAGAATGTGATACAATTGTCATCGATTTTCTTGGAAATTTTTGTCATAAATCCAAGTATTTTGAAACTTCCAGTAGCCCACAAAAAATTCTTCTGTGCATTAAATTTAAAATTGAAATTTAATTTAGGTTACTCCGGTGACTCTTTGGAACATCTGTGGAGTTCTTGACATGTTTTCGGTGACACTAGTAATATCATGGTCCAATTAGGGTTAAAACTAATAGGTTTACGTTTCAAGGTATTAGAATCGAAAAATCGTATAAAGAATTTTCCGTCTCATAGACCGATTTTGATGAAATTTGGAATATCGGCTCGATTCCAAGTGAAGTTGTGAAGCTTTTGGTTAATGTCACTTCTTAAGGGGTGAAAAGTAGGGGGGGAATATTTTCAAAACGCTCTAGTTCGGAAACTTTCAATATACAGGTGTTGTTTTTCTTCCATAAGTTTAAAATTTTCAAGAATTTTCAGTCGAATGACGCCATCCAGAGCTCTGTTGTTGTCCGAATAGTTCGCTAATAAGGAGAATTAATTATCTAATCAATGAATGTTCCATGAATTTTTCCGTCAGTTTTGGATGGTGACCACCCAGACGATTAACTTTCGTTAAATGAGCAATTATTGTGAAACTTACAATAATACATTCCTTTGAGCTAGCACGATCCCCCCCCCCCCCCAACCTTAGGCATTTAGGAGGTTCGGAAGAAACCGTGTTCTTCGCAGGAAAATAATAAACCGTTGTGTAATAATTTGCAGCGTTTTGTGAACAAGTACTGATAACATCGTGAACTGGGTGAGGCTCACGTCCACCCGATATTTTCCGATTTATTTTAGACTTTTACGAGGTATGTCAATTTAACTGACTCATCCACTCTCTGAAGGCGACATGTTTCTTAATCTTAGAATAGTATTGTTATGTTGTATAGCTGTAGATATTATTGAGAATGATTACACGTGTCGTGTCTGAGATCCAAAGCATAACTCAATTTTTTCATTGGAAAGTCAGTAACCTGACAACACGCTAAAAACTTGAGAATCTCTGATAGTCCTGGAGCCGAGGCCGAAAATCGCACTTCATTTAGGGATACGATTTGACGACAAATTATGAAAATCTTGTCCATTCTGAGAGAGAAAATTCAAGTCTGCCATTCCAAAACGGTTGTTTTCAAAAATGGCAGCCATGTGAAATGTTCAAAAATCGCGAAAAATCGTCATATCTCCGGGATGGATGAAAACTCCGTGAATGATAGATTAGGTCCAATCATGGATGTTTTCATCTGTCTGCCTCTCTTCAACGGCTGTTAAACCTCGGCAGACTCAATTTTAAAAATTGTACACTTTTTGTGCAAAACTCCACAACGTGTGGGACGTCCCAAATTGTTACAGCTGGGTTTTAAAAGTTTACTTACGGGTTTGAGACTTGTCTGCCAATCCTATGCAGCTGTAAAGTCCTGGCTGAATAAAATTGAAAAATTGTCAAATTTGATTTAAAATTTAGACAATTTTGGGATGATTTACGTTTTAACACGTTGAAGTATGAGTGGTATGTAAACAATAGAGCATGGCCTGCCTTGGATAGTCTTCTAGTGGCAGAATCAAATTCAAAAATTTTCAATTTATTGATGAAAATTTGTTGATTTTGGGATACTCCAAAGTTTTGCTCAATACTGTACTACTTTATTGAAACTCAAGCAGCGTGGTCTGCCTTCAGTAACCCATTGCTTATATGGGGCAGACTAAAATTGAAAAAATACAAATTTGAGGGTTAAAATTTATGTATTTTGGGTAAGTTGCAATTTTGGTATGTTGTACTAGCACGTAAGTAAAAAATTTGTAACATCGGTTTTTCGTTGCTTGAAAACATCCATGATTGGACCTAATCTCTCGTTCACGGAGTTTTCATCCATCCCGGAGATATGATGATTTTTCGCGATTTTTGAACATTTCACATGGCTGCCATTTTTGAAAGCAACCGTTTTGGAATGGCAGACTTGAATTTTCTCTCTCAGAATGGACAAGATTTTCATAATTTGTCGTCAAATCGTATCCCTAAATGAAGTGTGATTTTCGGCCTCGGCTCCAGGACTATGAGGAACTATTTTAGTCATTAACCTCTAACACTATTTCTCTTAATTACGATCGATTTTGAATATAAATGTGTTTCCGTATCGTATTTAGTTTTATTCAATATTAGTCTAATGAGTAGTGCATGTCCCTAGTTTGTAATATCGCAGGGTTTCCACCATTTTTATCGCATCCGTGTCAGTTTTCTCGGATTTCTACAAGATTCCCCAAAAAACGACTTCGACGAAACGTGCCGAGCAACAAAAGGCGTGGTATCCTTGCTGTGGCAATCGTCCCCCCTCTGTATATTCACCCTGGAATTTTGGTGAATGATGTATATTTGGATTTGTGAATGATTTCGCTTTCTGAGCAATGGGGTATTTCGGTGGGTCGGAAATTCAGGTTTTTGACCTCAAATTTGGATTCAGCACCCTTGAAAACCTTTATACTCCAACTTTAAGCCCAATGATACTATAACATGTGGTAGAAAAATTAATTAGAGATCACGCGTTTGAAAAAAAGGTGGGCCGCCATAAATGCATACACTACACCGCGCGCGTGTGTGAGTAGTATTTTGTAGTATCCAAGAGATCCTCCAAGGGTTTCATCTCTTCTCTGTGCATGAATACTTTTTCATAGACAGTTTTGCTGGGTTTTTGGCTAGCTACATCACAATTGGCTAAGCCTAATTGGTTGAGGAAAGTCAAATTGTTAGAAATAACACGTTCTTCAGTTCTGGTGGGAGCAATAAGTCGGAAAGGTGCCATCACATCATAGAAAGATCACTTTGGGAAACCCTTTTCAGAGCAAGCTTTTCGGTTATGTTCAGAAACCTTTTGAAAAAAAAAAACGACTTCGACGAAATGTGCCGAGCAATAAAAGGCGTGGTATCCATGTGCTAATCGTCCCCCCTTCTGTATATTCACCTTGGAATTTTGGTGAATGATGTATATTTGGATTTGTGAATGATTTCGCTTTCTAAGCAATGGGGTATTTCGGTGGGTCGGAAATTCAGGTTTTTGACCTCAAATTTGGATTCAGCACCCTTGAAAACCTATATACTCCAACTTTAAGCCCAATGATACTATAACATGTGGTAGAAAAATTAATTAAAGAGATCACACGATCGAAAAAAAGGTGGGCCGCCATAAATGCACACACACTACGCCGCGTGCGTGTGTGAGTAGTATTTTGTAGTATCCAAGAGATCCTCCAAGGGTTTCATCTCTTCTCTGTGCATGAATACGTTTTCATAGACAGTTTTGGCTAGCTACATCACGATTGGCTAGCTACGTCACACCATTCAAATCTTCAACTTTCCTTAGCTTCTCTGATTTTTTAAACACATTTTCTCGATGATCAGACCCGATTACCATTATTCCTAAGCCATACTCTTTTGGAAATTTTTTTAATTTTTTTAAATTCAATACCCCATTTCTGAGCTTTTCTTCCTCACAATGGGGTATTTCGTTGGGTCAGAAATTCAGGTTTTTGACCTCAAATTTGGATTCAGCACCCTTGAAAACCTATTTACTCCAACTTTAAGCCCAATGATACTATAACATGTGGTAGAAAAATTAATTAAAGAGATCACGCGTTTGAAAAAAAGGCTGGTCGCCATAAATGCATACATACTACGCCATGCGCGTGTGTGAGTAGTATTTTGTAGTATCCAAGAGATCCTCCAAGGGTTTCATCTCTTCTCTGTGCATGGATACTTTTTCAAAAGCAGTTTTGGCTAGCTACGTCAAACCATTCAAATCTTCAACTTTCCTTAGCTTCTCTGATTTTTTAAACACATTTTCTCGACGAACAGACCCTATTGCCATTATTCCTGAGCCATACTCTTTTGAAAATTTTTTTTTTTTAATTGACTTAAATACCCCATTTCTGAGCTTTTCTTCCTTTGGCTAAATTAGATGGAGTTTGGTAGGATTACTTACTCATACATTTGAATTTGAAGAAAAAGTGATCTTCGAAGGAAAGTAATCCATTCTCAGGTGCTGTTTGAAAAATCCCGATTCTTTCCAATCCAATACTTTCCTCACCACTTGGGATGTTTGGTTGAGGAAAGTCAAATGGTTAGAAATAACACGTTCTCCAGTTCTGGTGGGAGCAATAAGTCGGAAAGGTGCCATCACATCATAGAAAGATCACTTTGAGAAACCCTTTTCAGAGCAAGCTTTTCGGTTCCAGAAACCTTTTGAAAAAAAGGGGGCTTTCTGGGACGGTTTTCCGCGCACTCTTGTTTTCAATCGGCAATTTCTGGAGCCTGGTGATATTCTCCGTCGCGTCCAAACTAATTTCGGAGAGTGGTCTCAATGGAGGTACTTCAATCAAATTAACGTTCTGCGACGTATAGTCGTGTGTACACTACACTTTGATGACTGTAGAAAAGGTTCAAGCTCCTGCCTCGGCAAAAAGTGATTCCGGTGTGTCGTATGAGGGATGTCAAAAAACATTTTGACACATTGAAAGAATTTTTTTTAAATGTTCAATGTGGAAAAATTTGGCTTTATTTATTATTAAATATTTGGCACGTAGAATCTGTTGAACATGAACCATGAACTTTACGATGAAGTTGCTGGTCAAATTGACCTTGTACAATCTTCAAGCCAATCAGGACATGGTGGGCAATTTACAGCGATTCCAGAACAAAGTACTGCGGTCAAGCGTATCGGTACTCAACCAATCAATCAATCAATCATTTTTTATTTGCTATAAACATAACATGTATGAGCAATGGTCGGTAACTTATTCTAAATACAATAAAAGAAGAAAACAAAAACATAGAAAAGAGAACAACAAACAAAGTAATGAACAAACAAGTAGCGGAACTAGCGAAATTCAAAATTACCAACATCCTGCAAAAACTCACCAAAACTATAAGGAGCTAGCTGGATCAAGTATTTTTTAAGCTGTGACCTGAATGATCCAAGAGCAGTCTTTCGAAATTTTAATGGAAGGGGAATTATAAAATTTAATTCCCCACCAGGTGTTGCCATTACAAGTAGTCTTAATTCTATGAAAAGGAAGACAGAGGTCTTGCTTATGCCGTGTAGGGTAAACATGAGCGGGGATATGGTAGTCATTGACATTATTCCTAACGTAACAGAGGCTTTCTAAAATGTAGGCAGCTGGGATTGTTAAAACTCCTAGTTGCTTGTAAGCTGGCCTACAGTCATCCTGGTAATTCAAGTTAGCGACGACTCTAACCGCTTTCCTTTGGCACCCAAAGATGGCAGATGACGAAGCAGAATGGCCCCAACTCAGTATGGCATAAACCGCCCTACTCTGGAAACATGCATGAAAGGCTGCAAGCACAGCAGATTCTGAGATCCTTTCAGAAAGGCGCCTCAAGAGAAAAATGTACTTGTTGAGGCAAGCTTCGAGTTGCACGCAATGGGGTTTCCAGTTCAGCTTTGGGTCAAGAACTACACCAAGAAACTTCACTTCCTCTAGGTTTTTGTGTAGACTGGACAAATCCATAGACTGGACATAAGTTTTGTCCTCATTTATCGAGTCTGTTTGTTGAAAACCAGTTAGACACTGCATCAAGAGATGCCTTTTCATCTTCACACAGTAACGAAAGCTGTGTGCCCCTTGACAGCAGAGAAGTGTCATCTGCGAACAATATAGGAGGAGTTTGGAGGCTTTGTGGCAGGTCATTTATAAAAATAAGGAATAATATTGGCCCCAAAACAGATCCTTGTGGAACACCATACGTGACAGGGAGGAAATTAGACAAATCACCTGCGTGACGCACTGCCTGGTATCGATCCGTAAGATAACTATCTATCATAGAAATGGCATTGACAGAAAAATTATACTTTGAAAGTTTTTCTAAAAGAATTGGGTGGGAAATGCAATCAAAGCATTTAGCAACATCAACAAAAGTTGCTGAAGAAAATTCACCACATTCAAACGAGGCCGTTACAAAATCAGTTAGTTTCAGAATGGCATCATCAACCAATGATGACATCCACAAGGGTCTAAACATTAACACGTTAAATGATGTCATTTCAACTCTAGCGATAGCCTAGACCTACAAGGTCTTGTCAACGAGGAGGCTGTGAAGTTGCTGGATGGTGAAGATCTGCTCAGGCCCCTCGATCTCAGTAGGGAGCGGTGTTTTCATGATGTTCTGAGAATCTTGTGCGTCAAAAGACATAAAATAACAGAAAATTATGGAGTTGTTATAATATGTACCACACTCTTAGTGACGATTCGATGTACCTTTCGATGCGATATCTAACATCGAAATAATATCGGAAGGCAGTATCGATATCGATAAAATATCGGAAGAAAAACATCAATATCGCTGATATTGAAAGAAAAATTCTGATTTTACTGATATCGAATATGTTTTGCATATGATTTCATCAATTTCAGTGATATCGATAGAATATCGAAAGAAAAATCGAAAAGAATACTGATTTCACTGATATCGAATAAGTTTTAGCATAATATTTTGATCAATATCAGTGATGTCGAAAGAAAAATACTGATATCGAATATGTTTTGCATAGTTTTTTAAAAATCGATATCCAAACATAATGCCAGTTCGAATTTCACTCGTAAAAAGTTGAAATAATACATAATATATTATAATAAATTAATACAAAACAGAAATGGCTAACGCGAAATCGAAGCGTGTTCCTCTTCCCATATTCATTATGAAGCATGAGGACTATGTCGGACATAGCTGATTGTCATGTTATTTCAACATTGATGTTTATGTGCTGCGTTCATCTTCCGTTTCTATTTACTTTTGGGTTTTTATTATTTTTCATGTTTTAGGTGAAATTGAGAAATTACAGTGGAAAGAAATGTAACCATCCCAACCGATATTTCATTTCTTTCGACATCAATATTTTTCTTTCGATATCCGATAATATCGCAAGAGAAATATCGATACGATAATCGGAAATATCGATATCAATAATTATCGAAAGTATCGAATCGTCACTACACACTCTCGTCTCAGTCACTTACATTCATTGTCATAGAAATCTTGCTTATAAGTTGAATTGGTGCAATAAATATGTCGAAGTTGACTCCGTCATCTTTTTGATCTCGGTAACTGGTTGAGTAAACAATCAATCCCTTTCAAATAAAGAAACTCTTTTATTTTTAAAGAGCTCTGAAACACTGAATAGAACAGAATAGTGGTGTATTAAAATATTCCAAAACTAAACAACTCTCGTCCTTTTTTAAAAAGTCCAATCCTCATCGCCTTCTTCTCTTCTTCTTTCTCGAATTTCTTCCTTTTTCATGGATCCGCTTGAGTGTCCTAAATCTACAAATATTAATTGAGGAAAAAAAAAAACATTCCAGCATCCAGAAACAACAATACCATTGCAAATTATTCCCAGTTTACGTCAAATATTTTGCTTTTTTTAGAAATCCTAACGAATTTTCAACTTCCTTCAAATTGGAGGAGGCTTGGGCGATGAAATCTTGGAAAATCTATGTTTATGAAAAATTTGCTAAATTTAAGGAAGTTTACGATCTTAGCTAGTGATCTTTGTGTGCACTTTTACAGCACGGGGATGAAATTCATGTGGTAGAATTTGGGGAATGATAAACGTAATGCTTGAAAATGTCACCAAATTTGGATCAATTTTTGTTTATTATTTTCAATAACAAACCCTTGGAATCGACCAAGAAAAACTTTTTTTAACCCCCCCCCCCCCTCAAAATTTGTTGGTTTACGTTTCAAGGCACGTAGAATCCAAAAATCGAATAAAAATTTGGCCGTCCTCACGCCATTCGCCGTAGGCGGCACTTTCCTCTGTTAGCATTGACCAATTTTGATGAAATTTGGTATGGGGTCTAGTTGTGCCCCGAAACTTTTGGTTGATGTAGGTCACTTCTAAGGGTTGAAATTTTGGAAACGCCCTAACTCAAAGAATTTTGACATAAAGGTTTTTTTTTCATCAATTAAGGTAGTATTGAATTTTAGAGACCACGCGGAGCCCTATAGGACAAACTGTTCCCTCCCTACGAGAACTTAAGGGATGGACTTACAGTATATCAGAAACACGAGTGTGAATCGCCAAAGAGGCCTAATATCTGTTCAATTGTTAGCAGACCGAAGTACCAGGGGCGGCTACTGATAGGAGCATAGGCGCATGTGCACCCCCAGCCAATTTAAAAAAAAAATTCAAAGTTCGTTCCTCTTCGTTTGAAAAGTAAGTTGGCTAGTGACAAAAGACTCGATCATAGGCACTGTGCTAGTTGAATCTACGCGCGAAAACCGAGGGGGGAACTCGACCAATCAGCGGCGGTTTGAGCAACATCGTCCGGCTGCTCTGTTCGCCAGGGGGGTGACGTGTGGGCAGGGGAGGTGGGCACGTAAGATTGGCCAACCAGAGAGCACGAAATGTGACCTTGGGGCGCAGCATGGAAAAAATGCGCACACCCCTCTCCCCTTGATAGCTCAGGAATCCGGGTTTCCTTATCGTGTTGGAATTAGAAGTAAACAAAACTAATAAGGGTTTTTCGTTTTCGGTCCACCGTTTTGTTCCAAGTATTTGTTCTAAGTATTTTGATTATCTAGGAGTGTTGTAGGTACGATGGATATTTCGGTTCATTACATTAAAGTAAACTATTCGCGTTTGTCGGTCGTGGAAAAGTGCGAGATTCGAGAAACTGGCCGCCCCTTGCCGTCTCTACCTGGACTCCAACAGACGTTGAAATTAAAAAAATCATGCAGATTCGTATCGTAAGTTTAACGTCGAATATTATAAGAAGGTAGATTGGCTTTGCAGGTGTGAAGTGACTAACAAATTATTTTGCTTTGTTTGCCTACCTGGTTGTATCAACCGAAATGAGGCTTGAGTGATATCGGCATAAGTGATCTCCCATTTAGCCAAAAAAAAAAAAAAAAACGCATTGGCTGTCTCCCATAAAAACGCTCTGGTAGATTTGCGTATATTGGGTCGTCAAAATATAATGCAACAACTCGACAGTGCATGTCATCTTAATCTGATGCAAAAAACCAAAACGGTTAACAAAAATAGGTACATTCTCTCTCGAATCATCGTTAATTTTTCTTCCGAGTTGGACGATGTTTTGAATCGTCACGGGCAAATACACATTTCAGCTTTGCAGTAAGATGGATGAATTTCTTGGGTTTAGACATTTGATGATGAAGTATTACAGAATTTCTGTTAACCACTAGAGAACATTATTTTTCGTGTCTATTGCACCTACGTATTTAGTACCGTTTGCAATTTTAAGATGAAAAAGTTACCAAGATTTATCTCATTTACATATCGTTGAAATTTCTATCTGGCAGAGAAAAGCACCTATTCTGTCCCTTCTCCATAGCTTCTCCTGATCTCCGTGCACCCCCTGAGTTCAGGGCAGGAGCCGCCACTGCGAAGTACGATAGATGTTTTTCTTCAAGTTGATTGGTAGTAACAATGGCAAAGCCATGTTCTTCACAGACGAGTGATCTATATAGAAAAATAATAAACCTTAGTGTAACAATTTGCAGCATTTTCGTATAGTTTTCACCAGGATGAACTTTTTTCTGCTTTTCCCGAACGCTGCGGTTCCTATTGTTCCAATTGGAAAGAAATTCATGTCTCTGTCCTGGAGTTTAAATCCAAAAACTTCCCTATATGATCAATTTTGGACTATTTTTAAAAACCCGAAAAATGGGGAATTTGCTCGCATTTATTAATTTTTCTTTCGAAAGAGAGTTCACTGATATGGAAAAAAATCCATGGTGTGCTGCTTTGAAAAAGCATCCAAAAAATTTAGAGAATTTAAGGAAGATGGAAATTTTAAATGTATCGGCAATCTGTTCATGGGGGCAGCCATGTTGCGACGTATCCGGCTTCCTAACCAATCTGACTTCATAGGGGGATATATGCCTCTTACAACAGTGGTGCTACCTCTGGAAGCGTAAAAGAAACTATAGCTTACGTGGTCAATACAGGAGTGCGCGACTAGGGGAAGGAAAAACGCAGACGCAAATGTGACCAAAAGAAGCAATTTTACTCAATATTTTTACAATATGATTCTACTTATTAGTTTATCAAGCATTATTAGTCTTCATCTTCTCTTATTTAGTTTCTATATTAGTTAGTTTCGTTATTTGAATCACATTATTCGAGTCGTGTAGATCATTTTGTGTGGTCATGAGGGCGCCTACAACTCTACCTGTTGGCGTTCTTTGATACTATTTGCTGAGATACTTCTTTTACGCTTCTCCCAACCACAGCAGAGTGAATTCAATCTTCAGTTCAAATTAAAATTCCATTCAATCTTCATTCAAATTCAGTTTTTGCATCTTTTGTAGAAGGAACCCGGGGAGTGACGTCCTCAGCTTCCCTCGATTTTCGCGGTGTTTTTTGACAGAGACACTTGTTTAGCAATTTTCTTTTACTGTAATTTTTTCCCTTGTGTATTCCTGGTGCTGAACGTTACTGTAGGACCCTATTATAGGATTTGAATTCAAATTCCAGAATCTAAAATTGAGGCAAATTCCCCATCGTAGTTCAAAGGAATTCTTTTACGCACTCAACCGGTAGTCTGATATTTATAAAATTCTCAAGGGACTTTCTTGGTTCCTAACCTTCTCACTTCCTGAAGATTCCTTCACAATTTTACAATATTCCTGGGTTTGCCCGAATAACTTATTTCGCCTCGGATAAACAAACAGAAACGGAACCAAAATTGTTCAAAAAGCTCTCAACCATGCAAAACACGAGCAAACATTTGGATTTTGGAGGACACAAATTTGTCACTTGAATTCTAAGTTTTTGTATTTTCGTTAATGCAGATGTAAAACCTCCCAGAAGCCTTAAAAATTGAATTTAAAACAAAATGCCTGCTCACTTCGAGATCTTTCGTATTTTTCGCTCGAAACATTCGTGTACAAGTAATAATGATACCGACCCAAATCAGACGGGAAATCCAACATTGGAAGGTAATCGATGAAATTTAATTCTCAACGACGGTGAAAATCGCGGTAATTATGAAAGCTCATTACTCCAACAAGACCTTTTATTGGGGAAGGCTTGAAGAGAGAAAGCGGAGGAGGGGGGGGATTAAAACTGCCGGGAAATTGGGGGGCTTTCAACAGGAAATCCTAATTTATCTAAAAGCCCTGTTACGCTCACTGTAGTGTTTTTTACCCCAATTTTCGGTATAATTTTTTTTTTCTCTTCTGTCTGCTGTTTAAACAGGTTTATTGATCTTTTTTCTCTCCCATTTTAATTAATTTCTGCGATGCCCCACTGCTCTCCACGAAGATCAGAAAACGAGGTTTTCTAAAGGAAACGGTATCGAGCTTTTTTTCTTCAATAATCTGAGTTGAAAAAAAAATTAGTTCCAATAAAAACTGTTTCTATCAGCCTATTGAAGGAGAAATCCTGAACTCGTTACGCTTGTCAACTTTTTTAAGCTGATAGAGAAAAATACCTACTTTTCAAGTCAAATTACATCTCATCCATGATTTACTGAACAATAACACAATAAACAAATAAATTGTCAAAAAGTAATTTTAAAATGTACTGTTATAAATTAAAATAGAGTACTTACGAAAAAATAAACAAATGATCCCATTCGTTCAGCCTAAGTGAATGAACGGGTTTTCATGCTTTCCATTTTTACTTTAATATCTCTAAAATACCCTAAAAATTTCAAATACTCGTCTCCTTGGATTCATCGAGTACTCTCACGTAAATAGTTGATTTATTTTTTTGAATCATCACACCACGCTGCTACCTTAGGTACTGTATGCACACATGCACGGGCTGTTTTAAAAATGCGAATAGTCGATATTCATGTTCTACTCGTCTCTACAAACTCGTAGAGTACCCACATGGCTATAATTTATTGAGTTGACATGTTTTTGATTTGATCGTTGGTTTCCAATTTTCATACTTTTTTGGACAATTTTTTGCTTTTCTGATTCGTACCTTTATCTGCTTTGATGCATTGATCCCGATTATGAGGGTTTTTATCCTTGAAAAACGTCAGCGACCCCTAAAAACATGTTTCTTGACCGTTTCTCTACAAACTCGTAGAGTACCCACATGGCTATAATTTATTGAGTTGGCATGTTTTTGATTTGATCGTTGGTTTCCAAAATTCCAATTTTCGTACTTTTTTGGACAATTTTTTGCTTTTCTGAGTCGTACCTTTCTCTGTTTTGATACATTGATCCCGATTATGAGGGTTTTTATCCTTAAAAACCGTCAGCGACCCCTAAAAACATGTTTTTTTACCGTCTTTTTTGCAATTTTTGCCCCTTAGAGTTATTCAAAATTGTTGGCTAACGAACTCGTATTTTCGTTGTTTATGATGAACATTTTGCGCCGTCGCCTTCCCCTTCCTCTACCCTTGAAGTCTCATGCCAAAACGATACAAAATTCGATTGTAAACTTTTTCGTTTTACGCCGTATAAATAGCTGCTTGAGGTTGCCCAAGTCCCACTAATGAGTCCTTTTCTACGTCATTTCGCTTCCGAGTCTACCAAGGTAGCGGAAGCATTGTTTTCACTTTTCAAGGATGAAAAAATAAGTTCTCCAAAATCAAAATTTCCACTCGCGTTTTACGTTTTAGACCTTTCTGAACAATTTTGGTTCCGTGTCTGTCTGTGTGTCTGTCATGAATTCCTTGTAACGGGCATAACTATACGAAGTTATTGTCCGATTTCTATGAAATTTTCAGGGATTGTGAGGGTTGGTGTGTAGATGGTCCCCTATGAAAATCATCCTCGGACTGATAGAAGCGACTGCGCATGCGCAAACGTGAATGGGGAATTTGCCTCAATTTTAGATTCTGGAATTTCAAGTCAAATCCTATAATAGGGCCCTAGAATAACGTTTAACACTAGGAATAACCAAGGGGAAGAAATTACCGTAGGAGAAAATGACTTAACAAGTGAACCTCTGTTACAAAACACCGCGAAAATCGAGGAATATTGTTGACGTCATACGAAAAAAAAAAACGACGCGAAAACAACTCCGACAACAGACAGAGTTCTAGCACCGCCACACAAAACGATCCAGTGAAATGGCTACTCGAATAATGTGATTCAAATCTTGAAACTAAATAAGAGAAGATGAAGACTAATAATGCTTGATAAACTAGTAGGTAGATTCGTATTGTAAAAAAGTGAGTAATATTGTTTCTTTTGGTCACTTTTATGTCTGGGTTCTTCCTGCCAGTTCGCGGCGCACTCTTGTGCGCACTACTCGGAAGCTAAAAGTTCGTGTATGTTCCGCTTCTGTGGTAAGCGCCACAGAACCTCCTTTAAAGTCAGATTGGTAGAATATCCATTACGTTTCAAACATGGCTGCCTCTTACACATTGCCACGACATTTAAAATTTCCATCTTCCTTAAATTCTCTAAATTTTTTGGATGCGTTTTCGAGCAGCTCACTATGGTTTTATTCCATAAAAATAAACCCTCATTCGAAAAAAAAAAAATGTGAGGCAAATTCCCCATTCCTTGTAACAGCTATAACTTCCACATTTTCCATCCGATTTCAATGAAATTTTCAGAGATGTTACAGATTAGTATTTAGACGGTCCCCTATGAAAATCACCACCTTCGGACTGATAGTAGCCACTGAGCATGCGCACACATAAATTTCCTCGTAACGGCCATATCTTCTACATTTTCCATCCGATTTCAATGAAATTTTCAAGGATTTTACAGAGTAGTGTTTAGATGGTCCCCTATGAAAATCATAGAGAATGGTTTTTTCATAGAGGGATGATCCCCTGTGAGAATCTCAAATCCTATTCATTACATTACTTGGCCTCAATAGCTCAGAGTTAGCGCATAGAACTGTCCCCCAGGGGTCCCGGGTTCGAATCCCAGCCGAGGCTAAGAATTATTTTGATCCAATCACATACATCTACTCATTTAATTTTTCATCCGAATTTGATGAAATTCTCTAGGATTGTCCAAATTAGCGTGTAGATGGTCCCCTATGAGGGTAGTGGAAGGTACTTAGAGATAGGTGTTTTGAGATTAGCTACTATGCATCGGATCATCTATATAATCGGGTTATGGATACGAGGAAGCTATGTGCCACACCCACTTGGCAGACTTTTTTTTAGTTTGACCCCCAAGAATCTCTTCTCTAATCACAAGAAACCTCATCGAGAATTTGTTACCAAGTCACCTAAACGTGACAAGAAGGTAACAGTTCAGACTTTATTAAGTTCAAACTTTATTAACAATCATCCACTGTCAATCACATACGTAACCTATGTGATTGAAAGTGTTTACATCATTGAATAAAATATTCATTTCCATTGTGAGAAACCAAACCTGTCTCATTTCTCAATAATATTAGGTTATGGGCCCAGCAAGCTTCCACTGAGAAGAATTTGAGAAGATTGTCCAGTGATATGGGATTTCCAATTGATGGCCCAGATGCTGGCACAGATGCTGATTGCCAATCCTGTGTACCACTCGCGGACCAAACATGTAGACATTAGGAACCATTTCATTAAGCAAACGGTGGACAACAAGTTAGTAGAAATCAAGTACCTGAAAACTGAAGAAATGCCGGCTGATTTCTTGACAAAATCATTAAACAAGACGAAGCATTTGTTCTGTTCCCAAATGTCAAGGGTAATATAAGTTTTGCTTGAGGGGGCGTATTGAAGATGTTGGATCAAGTTCAAATTTTATTATTAACAATCATCCACTGTCAATCACATACGTAACCTATGTGATTGAAAGTATTTACATCGTTGAAATAATCTTTAAAATATTCATTTCCATTGTGAGAAACCAAACCTGTCTCATTTCTCAATAATATTACCCATCTGAATAGGTCTCCATCTTGAATATTTACAGAGACTAACTAAAAGTGGTGGTGGTTCCTCGAGTGTGAGCTTTTCTGCATCATTTATATCCACCCATATTATTATCCCCTAAGAACCATCTCTTCTCTGATCTCAACGAAATCACTGACAATCTGTGCCAGGATAGGTAGGTAGTATCATTAAAACATATTCAACTATCATACAACTCGGTTGATGAAGAACAACTAAATGTACCTATGCGGTATATATTTCCCTAGAAAAATGTAATGTAGAATGTAACATGACCTTAATAGTTGCAGCAAGAAAAGCGATGGGTGCTGCCCTCGTCCCACTAATGAGAGCTTTTCTAGTGCATTTATCCATCCATCTGGCTTGTCTCCTTTGAATCATTTTATACTCGTATCTTCCCTAATCTTGAGAGAATCGTTGAGAATCTGTTAGGATAGGTACTATGTTCAACTACTATGCAAGTCAGGTTGAGGCGTTTGAAATAGGTACTCCCTCCCAAAAATTACCTTCCCTGATGTTTCCAATACTCTGTGGGGGATGATTCCCTCAATATTTGCTTTTGAAGGCGTCTTGAAACAACGCCGGGCTTCATTGTTCGGTTTAGTTGCCTGGCAAGACAAAGAAAGGAGTTTGCTGACTGGGATTGTATATAAGTAGAAGTACGGAAGGTTCATTGGGTTAGGAGTGGTGGGGGGTGTGAGTGGTTGGAGGGGCGTTGAGAAATCAATGGACGGGGCACGAGGCGGAGGTGAACACAGCATCCGGCCACCCTTCTGTAGTTATTACCCTTCACTACCTCATCATACGAATACTCCCCTATGATACTGATACACCTACTACAACTAAACCCTCGTATCCGCCAAACACTATTCGGAATTCAGTTTGGAAAATCCCTCTTAATTTGCAATGATGCTAAGCCATGATCTTCTTGATAAAAGTATTTGCTAACTTTGCACTGAAAATCACACTTTTTACTTCAAATCAGCTATACAATCGTGTTATGGTTTTTAGGAAGCTATGTGACACACCCACTTGGCCATTAATGCCCTCTGTCAAGTCTAAACGCGCCTCAAAGTGCAGTTTTTTCAAGAGCAGCGTATTTGGCGATTGGTAATTTTTCGTAAACTTTCATCTTGGAAAAACTGAACTTAGAAGTATAGGTCCATTCGCCAACATGTGTAATTAACTTCTCAAACAAGTAAATAGCGCATTTTTGAATGAATATACCCACAGAGTCCACCCTATGAGGTCTGACAAGTCTAACCACTTGAACTCAGACTTGTTACTTGACCTCAAACTCTGGGTGGACTCAGAAGCAAATAGATTGAAATCTGGTGGCGATTTTGGGCCCCATGATTGCTAGTGCTTATACATGATTCGGTTGCATATTGTGTCATAATCTATACAGGGTGTCTACACTCAAGATGGGCATAACTTCTAGGTTCGACTCTACAAGGTATTTCCAACAAAAAATGTCTCCTAGCAATTTTCTTTTAACCCACTCAAAATTCCTTTTTTTCAATTTAAAGTTTTTTTTCGCTTTTTCGACCTCACGGCACTGATATGGTCATAACTTCCTTATTTCTCCTGAAAATTCAAAACTGACTACACTTAGAAAGAGCGTTAAATTCCTAAGCTACCTAGTGCAAAATCAAAATCTTTCAGCAATGAATTAGTTTCAAAAAATCAAGTCAAAGAGCAAACTTTGAATTTTTTTTGAAACTCGACTTTTTTTAACCAAAGTTTTCACTCTAAATCCCTGCCGATTTCGCGAAAACATGCTTAAATTGTCAGCTTTTCAACGGTCTATCAATTTTTCTTTTTAAAATTCAAATTGGAAGAGTAAATCAAGTTTGACTGCCAAAAAACGTGTTTTACATGAAAATCCAGTGTTTAAAGTGGTTTATGGTCACCCTCGATCACTAGGTTACTTGATGATTTTGTTATCATATTCCATGTAATTTTTTACGCTGAATCCAATAATGGTACTTCCGAAGTATTCCGACTGCTAGAAAGCGAATTTTTTAAAGAAAACCTTCGTTTTTCGCACATAAAGTACGCATTATTCGTGGATATGGTAGTGAGCATAAAGTAACACCTTTCTACTCGATAAAAACACCGAATTCCTAGCTGATTGAAGTTTTTGTTGAGGAGAAAGTTGTTACTTTGTGCTCACTACTGTACCATGTCTACGAATAACGCTAAATAATTTTAAGTGCGAAAAACGAAGGGTTTCTTCGAAAAACTCTCTTTTTAGCAGTCAGAATTATTCGGAAGTATCACCATTGGATTCAGCGTGAAGAATTACACAAGAAATGATACCAAACTCGTCAAATCATCTTGAGAACGATGGGGACCATAAACCACGTAAAACACTCAATTTTCTAGTAAAACACACGTTTTTTGATATTCAAACTTGATTTACTCTTCCAATTTGAATTTTAAAAAGAAAAAATGAAAGACCGTTGAAAAGCTGACAATTTGAGCATGTTTTCTACGAAGAGCGCCCATCGAAATGGGCAAGGATTCACAGTGAAAACTTAGATTGAAAAAAAAGTCGTATTTCGACAAAATTTGAAGTTTGCTTTTTGACTTAATTTTTTTAGAAATGGTTAATTGCTAAAGATTTTGGTTTTACACTGGGTAGCTTGGAAATTTAACGCTGTTTCCTACGATATCCTAAAATTTTAATTTACTCGATTAATAACAAGAGTTATGACAGTTTTAATGACGTAAGGTCGAAAACGCGAAAAAAAACTTCGAAGTGAAAAAAAGGCATTTTGAGTGGATTAAGAGAAAATTGCTAGGAGACGTTTTTTGTTGAAAATTAGTTGTAGAATCGATCCCTGAAGTTATGCCCATCTTGAGGGTAGACACCCTGTATAGTGGTTATTCCTTATCAGCCAGGTTTTTCCATGATCGGATTTCGCTCAAACTTTGAGACTGATTGGAAGTGACGTTTTCAGCTTCCTGTATGAGTTGGCTGTATCATGGGTAGCCACTGGGTATGCACAACAACTTCCTCGATGTACCTAGTTATATCACGATAATTTTTTTGCACTAGATCGTCAACCAGTTTCATCTCTATCAGAATAGGCCAGTGAGCAAACGTAAATCCATAAAAAACTTAATTTCTTACCGTAGAGTTGGGATGATTGATGTGGAATTGGCACAAGGATGTGTGCCACACCCACTTGGTAGACTTTTTGTAAAACTTCATTTTGGCGTTACTATTAGAATTACCGTGACGTTGGGTAAATAAAAAACAAATCTAACACATGGGGCGACTGACGTTATTCGTACGAAGAAGCTATGTACCAAACCCGATTTGCGGACTTCTATTTTTTGAATACCGAATCACGTGGATTTGATACAGTGGATTTTGCTCTCGGTGGTTGCACGGTGCTGTATGGTGACCGACTATTTGATGAAGAATCTACTTTCGTTTGCTTGAAATCGTCCGATGCTGCCCTAAGCTATCTGTCGGAAATACTGCTACATCTGCTGGAATGATATCTAGGTGCTGAAACGAGCAATTTTTGAAATTTATCTCGTTTCTACTCGTCAATAATACTTGAACACTCGTAATATAGAATGTATATTGATTGAACCGAAGACGTTTTTGAAATACTATACCACTAACGGCTTAAAACGGGAAAAAGTAATATAAGATCTTGAGCGTACAACTTATAAGAAACTTGAGTTAAAATAATCTTTGAATTTTGAAAATCTTATTCACAATCATAATAATAAAATTGATTTTTATACAACATAGGTTTATAACGTAATGCCCCGATTTTCCTCCATATTAGTCTTTCTCGTTAGTGTAATTGCATTTTAGTAACTATTACCTGCATTATGAGTGTTTAGGAGTTAGTGGGTTTTTAGAATAACAAGAACAAATTTATTCGTGAAATTTTAAGTCCCAACATGATTAGGGTTGCTAAACCTGCCCAAAATATTTACTGAACAACGATTTTTTTAAAAGGTATTTCGTCCCTAAATAACTTTTAAATGTGTTTGAAGTCAGTGGAAGTAGAAGACCTGCCGTAATTACGATTTACTCTAATTGGACCATGGTATCACTATTGTCACCAAAAACATCTCAGGAATTCCACAGCTGTTCTAAAGTGTAACAGGAGTAACCAAAATTGAATGGACAGCAGAATTGGCTGAAAGTGGGCCATTGGAAGTCATAAAATAGAGTGAAGACAAAAAATTCAAAGAAAATCGATGAAAAAATCCCAACATTTTTTCACAACATAATTTTTTTGACTTCTAAATCTCACAAAAAAAAGGGTCAAAAAATTCAACTCAGACCATTATTTTTAAATTCGAATTCAATTTTGGTTACTCCGGTGACATTTTGAAACAGCTGTGGAGTTCCTAAGAAGTTTTCGGTGACATTAATGACACCATGGTCCGATTAGGGTTAATGAGGAATTTCACCGAATTCTGTTTGCATTTTTCCTGAATAGTTAATGGTGTGGGATAGATGAAAATCGGGCTGATTTCGGAAAATAAGTCTCCTGTTATTTTTGGGAGACAATCAAAATTTTTGATTTCAAAACTAACCGGGAAAACGGACGTGAAGCGGGAACGCTCGCTGATTGGGCAGTTCGGATCGCCGTCTCCTCCCAGTGTTGCCCATTGGGACGACGAAATTGTGTTTTCTAAGAGAAAAGTTATCAAACAAAAACAGGGGAAACCTAAGTTTCTCCATCTTGCTTTTTCTATTTATTTCTTCAGTTTTTCGATTTCAAACTTTACTGTTTCGTGAAATTTTGCATCTGGGGACTATGGATTTCTCGATCTCAGCGTTTCAAGCGGCCCTTAAATGAACTATTCCAGGATGACGTCATTTTCCCGGTTTTTTAAACATTCGTATTTTCTACACTGTTTTGTGTATTCGTAAATTAGGAAGTTCGGGCTGAAAGTTTGCCTTAAGAGGTTTTTCGAGGTGCTGAATCCGATTTTGGGGTCAAAAATAGGAAATTCCGTCATGGTGAAATTCCTCATTAGTGCTCTGATCAATGACACCATTTTCGAATCATCAGATTCTAGGTGCTCTAGGCTTTACTGCCCACCCAACTAGGCAGACGTTTTTCTCGTTGGTGGAATTGCATTTTAGTAACTATTACCTGCGAATTTTTTTCAGGTATTTCGTCCCTAAGTAACTTTTAAATGTGTTTGAAGTCAGTGGAAGTAGAAGACCAGCCGTCATTACGATTAATTAATGGATGACAAAAAGCCCTTGCCTAAACCATCTGCTATTCTGTGACTTGAACGATTTAGTGGAAGAGGACTGCTTCGTAGAGGGTACTCTTGTTTTATCACCAACGTTTAAGTATACGTCTTAGGAGGTCTACAAATTTTGGATATCGTTGAATATTATTCGAATAGTTGAAGAGAGCCATTCAACAACGAAAAGCAGCAAGTCCCTCGTGTTCAATTGACTCATGGATGAAATAAGGAATCAGCTTCCCCTAGTGAATGCAGTTCCACAATAATTTTTATTCATCAGAAGTCCTTTACCACTACTTCTGAATTACTTAAGAGCCCATTAGCACTTGGAATATCAATTGAAGAGAACAAGATAATCAATTTCAGAGTAAAAATCATTCAATGTGCTCAACAGAGAAACGGAGTACCCGCATCCAGGAGTGGTTCCAAGAAATTTCGGTTCTAGAGGGTGAAATAATATTGTAATATCACAAACGGCTGTTAACTTGTTTAATGAACCGGTTTTCGTAAGTTATCTGGATTGGTGACCGCTCGAAGGCGGTATCGCTGGTATTGATCATTTTTCGGATTGGGCCGTTGATGAACCCAACGGAACGGCGATAGGTACCTAGCCATGAGGGAAATCATCAGATCGAATTCTGATATTCCCTTTGGAAGACAGCTGATGACGTCCTCGATGTCAGGAATGACAGACGAAAATTCAACCATAGATGGTTTACTTTACTTACCATTGTATATCATTTAAAATAATTGTACTTAATGCCTAATAGAATCAGTTGTAAATTGAAAAACACCACATCTCTCGATTCTTAAGGACTCTCAGAAGAAACTAAGTAAAGGAGTGTTTTCTTTTGTTTTCATCAACATTTTGCCTTCTCGAAATTACAAGAAAACACTCAAGGAAGGTGGTCCTCAATTTCTGGTGTGTTTAAGTTACGGAATAGCAGATGGTTTAGACAAGTGCGGTCTTCTCTTGCGTCTCTTTTTCGTCACAAGAGGTGCCTACCTAATCAGTGTTTCAACTGTATAGTTTCTTAGCAATCAATTTAATAACCAACACCCTAATTTATGCCGTTTTTAGAATTCTCAATCATAATTCATAACATTTTGCGTAAAATTCGTAATGTTTCGTAGCGTTTCATTTCGCGTTTATTTTCACAAATTTGCAGATAAAACTAGTATTTTGTATTTTTACCTCCAACAAATAATTACTTCTCATAAGAATAAAGCTGCGTTTTTGGGGGACTTGAAGTGTCTTACGTGGGTACAGGTACTTGTTCAAAATTTCCTTTTTTTGGGAAGAGGCAAGGATGTTAGACTACAAGGTAGGGGTCACAAGCCGCGAAGCTTGAGGTGATGACGTAGCTCGGTAACCACCCGCCCGCTTAAGGCCCTTCTTTCCCCATGCTACACAACAGTATTTTCTCTTTTACTTCTAATTGAAGGGTTTCATTCAACTCCAAAGTTTTTCAATAATCAGTTTTATTTATTTTATGCTTACATTATGACATGCTGACGACGATTATGACGATTGCTGTTGTGACACTGTAAATTTCTTCTCGAGAATTCGAGCGAATTCATTCAGTCTCAAAATTTCACTTTTCGCCTCATTCAGTTGCTGCCGAAGCAACTCATTTTCCTCTCGTAAACTCTTATTTTCAGCCAACAAAAATAACTCCTCCTGAGGCCATTCATCTATACCGTCAAGGGGTGATCCGGCTTCACTTTCGGGTTCTATTTCTAAATTACCATTAGAGTTTCGATCAGAATGGAAGACCAAAATTTTCAACAATTCATCAGCTTGTCGTCGATGATCTCGTTTTTCCGCTCTTTTTCGGTGACCATGATCTGACATACACTCGACTTTATCCTGACCAGACGAAGAAAAGGTAGTTGTAGCGATCGGTAAAAATAAATGAGGTACTGCATCAGGCTTGAGTTTTTTCCGTTTAGGTGTTATGTTCAGTAGCTCACTTTTCAAATCCCATTCATAATCACTTTCATCGAAGTGTTTAGAGCAAACCCGGGCATTTGATACTGATAAAGTATCAGCCCTTTTGCACAATAAAATCCATTTATCTTGAAGAACTTTCTCCTTCGGAAACTGGAGCAGTTGAATCCCGTGTTCTTCTTGATTTCTTTGATGGTTGCTGCAACCAAAAATGGCACAAATAACCATTCTAGGGCTGCTGGGAAACCGGCAATTGAAAAAGGGATTGAAATAAATTATAAACAAAACAGAATAGAACGAACTTGACAACGTACTAAAACGGAACGGAATATAGCGAACTTGACCACTGGAAGACTGGAATATGAATGTAAGGATGAGTGAAAGGTCTCTCTGAGGTTACCGAGTGACGTCACGTCCCTGGGGATTCCCCAGTTTTCATTTTCGCGACCCCTACCTTGTAGTCCAATGCCCTTGGGAAGAGGGGTTGGCCACCTACCGGTTTCACTTGCTTGGACAAGCTAAAGCTGCTGAGAAGTACCTACTAAAATTGTATTCTCTCGCATCTAGCTCATTCCATCAGTTATTCTCTGATTCAATTTTCCAGTTTATATTGCTCAAGTACTACAGATACCTAAGTCCGTGGGAATGTACTGGTTTATACAAGAGTTATTTGAATTCACGAGGGAAGTATATAACATGGATATTCGAAAGCACGCGAACCCCGCGGTTTACTCTGCGAAGCTCTGATGAATTATTTCGTGATTATTTCAACTTGCAGTCGACTCAAGACCGCTCTTTCCCGAGGTTATGGCGAACGGAAAATGAATTTATTATGAGAGCTATCCATCACTCTCGTGCCAGGCCCGCATTCATCCCAAATTCATTATGTGTGATTCGAATTCAACTCCAAATACAATTGGGCGAATTCACACAATAACCAGCTACCATTCAAACACTGATGAACAATTCGATTGGTACAATACCTGCGAGTGGAATTAAAATTGTAGTCATAAAACACGATGTAGTCGTACTTGAACTTTGAAAGTTTGAATGAATCAACCAATAAATTCATAATTTCTAATTGTTGCTACCATGCATTGATGAATATGTGTGGCAAACTTCAAAATGAAGCTGAAGTAATACGAAACAAAAGTCTTCAGAGAAGCCGTGGCACATAGATTCCTCGTAACCTAACATGGCTGTATAGAAACCCATCAGAGGTCATTAGAACTACCTACTAACAACCAGGTTTGGGTTAAATCTTTATGTTTGGTGATTGGAAAATCATGTTTAGAGATATTTATAAATGATCAATTAATATATTTGTCGTTGCTCGATGGAATGCGAGTTGGAAGGCCCTTGGATGTCTGAACATTGGTTGTTTTCATCACGATCTGTCTCGTGTTCGTAATTTCGACGATTGTCACTTCTTCTTTCTTCGGCATAATTTCTCCTATATCGATCAGGCTCTCCATCCCACTTCTGATGTAGAAAAGGACATGGTAATATCACTGGACACAACTAGTAATGGCGATTTTTTTTCATAACGCCTCTATCTGTTTACAACTTCACCCGTTGCAAGCGATGTATGTCATTGTGGTGCATCATGGGAAATGTCCTGTTCAATCAGAGCGGCTCGATCCAGCCTTGGGCGCTCTTTTCAATTTAAAATTGTTAGCCAGTTCATCATTCAGGCAACGACATTATTATTAAAATTAAATTAACAGGGGACCATCCACCGCTAAACGTTTAATCGGAATCGGAAGAAAATTGTGTAAGTTATTCGTGCGGCTAGGAACTTTCATTTGCTATTGCACAGAAGCTATCAATCGAAGGACAATGCAACTTAAAGGGGACAATCATTGATCTTAACCTCTATCACTATATGCTTTTAGGCTTGCGGATGTGCAGAGGATGATATCCGTCCAAGGGTAATGAAATTCATTAAGGACCATCTACACGCCACTATATTTTCCTGTTTGTGTGTTTCAGTCATATTTTAGAATCTAGGCAGGAATATGTAGGCCAGCTTAAGCTCGATTTTAATAATCCGATGTAACATACTTTGATGCATGAAGTTACGGGAATGGTAGAATGGAGAAACTGAAAGTGAACTTGGATTTCGCCTTTGTGGGACAATGAACGACAAAGGAGAAAGAAAAATTACATCCATGAGCACAAAGAAGGAAAGGAATCGATTTCGGCATCAATAAACAGAACGCATGGAAGTATAATTGATCAAATTGGAATTTCCCACTTCCATGAGACATACAGAAGTTATCGGTCCGAAGTTCTTACCACTAAACGTAAGATTCCATCTGAGATTGAGAACGTCGATGACGTCAAGACTTGGTTAGAGAAAGCAGCTGATGAGGTGTGCTCAACAAATTGGAAATATTTTAATGAGGATATCATGTCTCCCTGTTTATGATTCTGGATGAAATTCTTCTTGGATTTAACGTTAATGAGTGTACAATTATTTTCCAGAAGCTCTGAGGAGAATCATGTTCGTGTTTCTGACTAATTTTAAAAATTAATCAGCAATACGTTTGTCAATATCTTCAATCTCAAAGTTAGGCATTTCCCAGATTTCGTACATTGAAAATTCTATTATCAATTATAATCATAATTTTTATAATTTTCAGTAAAAATCGTAAAAAAATACGATTTTCAGCGGAAATTACGTCGAAGTTTCTACACGAAAGGTCGTAGCGACCTGGGAGGGGTCTCATTCGATTCGTCGTGAAAAATCCTATAAGAATTGATGAGCGTTTCGAATTTTAGTTGATTATTTTGACAATGTTAGGCCATAAATGTGTCCAGAGTTCGGGGGAAATCATTTAAAAAAATGATTTTCAGGGAGTCGTTTTAAAAAATCGACTTTTCGGGAAATCATAGTTGAAATCATAAAATAGTATTCATATTCATACCTGTATTCGTAGCAGAGTGTTACAGTACACTTTATGTTGTACCTAAACGTACTTCGCAGGAAAAAAATATATTCGTGTTTTTCGTTGAGATCACACAAGCAAGTGAAAATTTTATTTCGGGAATGTTGAAACCAAGGTTAACATAAATAATAATAATGTTGCAGTGACGACTCTACAACATTCCTCCTCACGGGTGCTGCATGTTTAGTCCGAGATCACTCCTGAGATGAGAAAATCTTGGTCCGGGAAGTCCCTTGGTAAAAATGTCCGCGGTCATCTCTTCCGTCTGTAAATATATGACGAGGACATCTTTGTTCTGGATCTTCTCTCGGATGAAGTGTTCTCGGAGAGATTTATGTTTTGACTTCGAACTTACAATTGGGTTTTTTGCCAGGTTCTGTGCTGCTTGGTTGTCACACTTTATTTCGACAGTTCCTGTGTCGATTCCCAAGTCCTGTGAAAGTCTCTTGAGGTTTTTTTTTTTTTTTTTATTAATTTCAAATTACAAACACACCTGCTCCCTATACGACTACAGGTGTAAACTACGGTTAATATCATGTTCATAAAAAGAATAAAATCACAAACAAGTAGTAAAACTAGTCAACAATAAGCAAAAAGTACATAAACAAAATTAAAATAACACTCATAACAACATTTACAAATCACCAAAATCTATGGACTCCAAGTAACAACTCCTGCCGAAAATCCCGCAGCAGCTCCTGAAATGGGGTAGGCCAGCGTCCTCCTGACAGTATAATCTTCCGCTCCATCCTCGCACGGTTGCCATCATACTTCGGGCATTCAAATAAGATGTGATCCCAGGTCTGGGGAACCCCCATCTGGCACTGACAGCTGTCGTCATCCACTATCTGGAAACGTTTGAGGTAAGCCCGGTTTTTCCCATGTCCGGTGAGAAGTTGAGTCAGCTTCCAGGATACCGCGAGATTCACGTTGAAACGAGACTCAACAGTGGGAAAGAACCTCTTCGCATGGCTCCCGTCCTCAGTCGTCATCCACATATTCCCCCAGCATCTATTGCTGTCCGCTCTTAACTGAGATCTAAGTGCTGAACGAGGCTTGAGCTCTAAAACGACTGGAATCGAGATATCAGCAGCTGCACTCTTGGCCCTCCCATCAGCCTCCTCGTTTCCCCTGACTCCGACGTGGGCCTCAACCCAGCCCAAATCCAATCTCCAACCCATCTCACTCGTGAGGTGGAAGAACACTGCACGGATCTCCTCGTAAACAGGCAGATGATTGGATGAGTTCTTAAGGGCATCGATCATCACCATACTGTCAGTTCTTATCGAAGCACTCCTGAGCGGCTCGCATATTCTCCGACGCACCAGCCAACGGAGGGCCTGTAGTACAGCCAGAGCTTCGGCCTGATTTATGGAACAGGACGGTCCCAAGCGGAACGACTGCCAGTGCATGGGATCCTCTCCTCCTTCTGTATAAACCACCATGGCCGCTCCAACCCTCTCTTCACTCTTACTCCCATCCGTGAAGATTCTGTAATGAGGAGTGATCTCCTGAGGGTCAAAACTTAACGCTCTAGAAGGATGTAGCCACTCACTAGGTGGAAGAGGAATATCGATTCCATGCTCAGCTGTCGAGAGGCTGTACAACTTCGAAACCTCTTTAATGTAGAGCTCAATTGGCATGTGTCCAGAAACTATGAAAGCACTTTGATAAGAAATGGTGCGGAATCCTCTAATAATTCTAAGAAGAAATCTCCTCTGGACCCGTCTCATCACTTGAACATAACAGTTGTATTCAAGTACCTCCGACCAAACAGGAGCTGCATAGGGAAATATGGGAAGGATTGCTCCCTTATAAATGACATCCAGGGCCCCACTCCCCATTCCCCAATACACTTTAGCAGAACATGAGAGAGCATTGACGAGACGAGAGGAGCGCTCACAAACGTATGTCACATGATCATTCCATCGAAATCTGTTGTTGAACATGACGCCCAGATATTTCAGCTTCCGAACTTGTTCAAGCTCCGTGCCCAGCAGATAAACCTTGATATCTCGTATCGCTCTTCTTCTAGTAATGTGCATCACTTTAGTCTTTTCTGGGTTAAAACTCAAGTTATTATTCCAAGCCCACCTCTCAATCAAATAGAGAGCAGCGTTAGCTTTAATGTCCAATGCAGTCTCTTGAGGTACAGAGCCTCTTTTGAAGCATCTGTCAGCGCCATGTACTCAGCTTCGGCTGTCGATAATGCCACTGTCCGCCGTTTTCTCGACTCCCATGAAATGGCAGCTCCAGCGAATTTAAAACAGTAGCCGGTGTAGCTTCTTCTGTCAATAGTACACGTAGCCCAGTTTGAGTCAGTCAGTCCATATAGTGAGTCTCCTGTTTTTCTGTACGTCAGTGCTAGTTCCTTGGTACCTTGTAGGTAGCGCAACACACGTTTTGCGGCCAACCAGTGTTCCTTCCCATGGCATGTGTTGAACTGGCTCAGATAGCTGACGGTGTGGCTGATGTCCGGTCTTGTCGAAACAGACAGGTACAACAATGTGCCTATTAGTTGTTGGTACGGATAGTCTCCCGATTTTCCTTCGACCTTTTCTAAGACAAGGTTTGTCTCCATCAACGTTGAAACCTTTTTGCATCCGACCGTGTCAAATTTTTTCAATGTTTCTTCAATGTATTTTGTCTGCGAAGCTGCGATGGTGTTGTCTGTAATTTTGAATTCAATTCCGAGACAGTATGATAAACGGCCCAAATCTCGCATCTGAAAAAATGTCTCCAGTTCTGATTTCGCGCAGTGGAAGCGTGCTGGGCCCATAACACTGTAGCAGAGTGTTACAGTACACTTTATGTTGTACCTAAACGTACTTCGCAGAAAAAAAATATATTCAAAATATATATATATAAAATAATAATGTTGCAGTGACCCGTGATCACGACTCTACAACAGTATTTATGAATAAGAATTGGCCCATCTCTGCCCTTTCCAGTGGTGATAAAGTGGAGATGTAACCATTACATCCACCACCTGCTCAGCACTCTCTATCCCTCTACTTATTCCAATCTTTATGTCTTGAACAATTTTGAAAATTTTCAGGAAAAGGCTTACAGTACCGTGAACTGGGGTGATACTGATCAACACGCCTTTTTTCATATGCATGTTATGTGTTCATAACAATGTCTTCTCTGGGGAGATATCGTTCCCGCCCGATAGTCTAGGTTACCATGGTAGCTGATAAGGAAATAAACAAATCTCAAAATCGGGCCCAGCTGACATTGTGATTGTAACTTCTGTTGTGCCGGTGTCGGGTGTTGTGTGGTGAAGTTCTAGCGAAAAGATTTCGTTTCTACTAGGGGTAAGCATGAAATATCTGCATTTAGTTTGTTCTTTCCGTGTTACTACAGTTGGTTATCTGTTAAAAACAAAAACAACTCATTTCCAGGGGGAGATAGTGATCACGGCCGAAATGCCCCGAAACTATCAAAACGTGATTGGTCCATCATTATTTTTGGCAACAAGTGCTTTAAAATAAGTCGTTTCTTGTCAGTTACCAAACATGTGCTACAAATTGTCTTATTATAATAAAAAATACTGAAGAGGATATTACGAGTCTTGAATTTCGGCTTGATTCTGATTTTTATAAGTAAAGAGTTGGTTTTCATTAGTTTGTCAACAAAAATTGTTCTGAAATGAGTTGCTAGTGGTTTTTTTTACCTCAGGGTACTAAAAAACAATTTTTAATAGTTTAAGTTCGATTTTTAATTGTTTTTAATACGTTTAAGTTCGATTTTAAATTAGTGATCACTATCACCCCCTATGTGGGGGGTGATACTGATCAATTTAATTTTTTTTAAATGAGCTTAATTGAACAAAATTTCAAAGTTTTATATAGGATACTGTTCGTAAGATGTGGGAGAATATAAACTATTTTTTCCAGATTTTTTTGAATTATTACACTGGTAGTTTTCAAGGAAAAACTGTAGAAATTGATCACTATCACCCCAGTCTACGGTATTCACTTAACTGAAAGATGAATGTACCTCCAATCAACTTAGATTAAAAATTACAATTTTCCAAAGAAAATTTGTTACATAGGATTGACTTGTACAGTTTGATGCAGAAGCCACGTTTGTTGTTGCAGTGTACTCTGAAACGCTCGCCTGCCTCCTCACCTTTGCTCCACCTTCCGAAACTTTCTACACCACCGCCGCACCACCATGGATACCGAACCGAAATTCAATAGCGAGGATCCGAATGTTACCCTCACCATACGTCTCATCATGCAGGGCAAAGTGAGCTGAAACCTGTTTTCTTAGGTTATGATTATGAGCTTGGATCTTTCTTCTCTTGAGGGCTTCCGTAATATTGAGGATTTATCTAATCTAAATAAATGTGAAACAAAAACCCTTGATAATATTACATTAGTTGATATGCTCTGTCTCGTAAACACTGCCTAAATAGACAGAAAATGGTTTGTTTATGAATTACACATATTTTGAACAGTGGATGGTTTGAAATTCTAGTAGGTAGTTTCATAATAGAAAGTTTAGTAGATGCCGCTGAGAGAGGCTGGAAACTCCTGCTAAAGCGAGCGTTTGATGGCACTAACCAACAAGTGACAGGCCAATGTGTCCATTTGCCGCCACCCATTAGTCTCGGAGCTTGCGAGTATAGCATCTATGAAGACAATATCACGAGTGGCCTGATTAGATCTCTTCCTTTCCTGTTTGGAAACTATAGGGTCAGGAGGGGTAACTGTATACAAAATTTGACAAAGTTTCCTATCAAAGTTCTTCTCGACCCTTTATGTTACTCCTAATACCCTAACTAACGGTTTTTTGTGAAACTAGCATCCAGATAACGTAATCCTAATTCCATTGCAATAATGACGTCATCAAAATGTCTAAATTAACCTCGTGTGTCCAGTGCAAAAGTAATCTAGGGATCGTCCCAGCTTACTCACTAAGTATTTTCAAATTAAAAATTGAAAAAATATGAATTTAATGCTCATTAGACTGACAAGAGTTTGTAGTGAATGGTTTGAAGTTCTTGCGGTGAGATTCCTTCTCATGTTGAAGATTGAGTACGAACCTTAAAGTACCTTATATTCGTTGCTGTTCAAACATCAATCCCGCAAATAGGTTTGTTTTAAATCGTGACACTTTACCATCAATTCAGAGAGTTACGTCGACAATTTTCACTTTATGATGGCATCCAGAGTGTTGTGGAAAGCTCCCCAATCAAATATCACTTGCGACACACGGACTTCCGTTGTCGCTGGCCTCCATAAATGCAAATATTATTTTGATTGAATTTAACGTGCTGTTGAATGCTATGTTCACCACCAACCCATTAGGTTAATTCACTTTGTATTCACTCTTTTGTGTCTTGTTTAGGAGGTTGGAAGCATCATTGGGAAAAAGGGTGAGATTGTGAAGCGATTCCGTGAAGAGGTGAGTTTTCTCTTCAAATTGGTATATTTTGTTATCTTATTTTGATACCTATGTAGTAGTAGTGTCATGAAATATATATATAAAACTATGTATTTACTATTCTTAACCACTAACACTGATTCTCAGATCGGAGTAGGAAAAAATTAACTTGAAACTAATTTGATTCATATCTTGCTTTGTTTGGGAAGCGCTGAATTCATGTTGTGTTAAGTAAACCAATCCAACTAAGCCGTCTTTTGGCTGTTCATAATAACACGAGCGAAGAAGCTCTTTCCACAAGCACAAGACTTCTTGTGGACCCAAGATAAAGAATAAAAGGAAGGGGCGGAAGAATTTTTACCAGCCAACACCAAGCCGATCTCCGAATAATAAATTATATTAAAAATAGAACTATGGAGCCTACTCCAAGAAGAATGTCCCTTTCTTTTATAAAGAAATGAGCTTAGGTTGCCAATACCTGACCAAGTAATTTCTGTTAGTGACCTCAAAATCATTTTTTAAAAAGTCAGTCTGGTCTGAAATGGTCATCAAAGTTTCGGATCACAATGCGTGAGGGATACGAGTCACTTCTTGATTCAGATGATTGTCGTTAGATTCATGTTTCTGCACCAGTTACCATTCTGTAACCTCCGTGCTTTTCGTCGCTTACGATTTTTTTACTTCTTGTCCCAGTTTAGTCTTGATGATTGATCAACTGTTTTCATTGACAAGAAATGAGAAAGGATATTGATAATGAAGTTGAGGAGAAGGATTATTTCTAATTTTTTCTAATGGTAGAGAGCGGAGTATTTTATGCCAATATAAAACTCTTCAAGAGCCGTGTGATCTCCAGATCGCTGAAGATGAAGCTGTATAGATCCCTAGTGGGGCCAGTGGTTTGTTATGGATCGGAGGCTTGGACCATGCAGGCTGAGGATGAGGCTAGACTGCGGATATTTGAAAGAAGGATTATAAGGATCTATGGAGCGGTCAGGGATGGGCAAGGGTGGAGGAGCAAGACAGAATGCAGAAATTGATGAATTATTAAAACGTGAAGACATAGTCCGATTCATGAAAGCTGGGCGTATCCAATGGCTGGGACATGTTGACGGCATGCCAATGGAGGCCTGCCCGAGAATGATGCTGTGAGCTAGGATGGAAACTAGAAGACGAAGAGGTCGTCTTTGGAGTCGCTTGCTTGATGATGTCATGAGGGACCTTGGGTTGGTGGGATTGCGGAGGTCTCAGGCGGGTGACTGTACCCGATGGTGGAAGGGAGTTCGGGAAGCCAATGGCCACATCGGCCTGTAGTGCTGTGTAGTTTGAAGGATTCTTTCAAGTTTCACCTACTTTTTCCTTTAATAAATTATTTCATCGTATTTTTCCATTTCATTTTTTGGTTCTCAATCCAATCTTTATTCAATCCAAATTTCGCCCGCTCTCTTTAGTTATGTAACTATTATATTGCCACCGATTTTTTTCCCCTGGTTTATTCTTTTGCATTCTTTCAAGGGGGTGTCTTTCGTTTATCGTATTCTATTACAGGGAAATTTAATATTTTCCAGAATGACAATTTACACTCGATCTTGAGGACTGTGACGATCCTACTTTTTTATTAGGGACAATCCAATTGGTTTGTTCCCGATTTGTTGGAGCTACGCCTTTAGGGATATCCGATTCATAGAGATAATATCTCTGAATAATATTCATATTATGAATCGATATTCCCTTCAGGCCGGCCGATTAATCTTATCTCTGGTTTGAAGGGGTAGGGTCGTCACACCCTCCTCTGTCTCATAAATGGGCAATTAGGTGTATTTCTCATTTGTTGTACAGATGGAAATTCAACCTATATTGTCACATGGTAGCAGAGCGTGGTTTGGTGGAAATGCACTGAATTTACTTCATCATTTCCCCTCCACTTTTTCTTGGGTATTCCGGAAGGAATCACTCAAAGAGATATCCAGAAGGAATCTCTATATTAAATTATATTCATTCATTAAATATCGCCAATCCGGTAATTAGATTCAATCTCTTGTTAGGCTTTGCCAATCTGGCATTTTATTAATTTCAATTACTTTTTTCTTTTATATAAGCCTTTTCTGCATTTGCCTTTTCAATCATTTCACTTGAATGTTTCGTCGTTCGTATTCTTTATTTAGTTTGCTTTCTCCTCAGTTCCATTGATTTTTTCTTTTATGTATAAATGGCCCATTCGTGGCATAAATGACCCATTCGTGGCATTCTTCTTCTTTTGCAATAGTACCATTACGATGGAGGAATCCCCTTGAAGCTTCCAGACGTCCTTTCCTGGGCTTCATACTATTTTTCAGTCCCTTTGACTGGTTTTCAAACATACTTCTGTTTGAAACCTAGAAGTATGTTTTAGGGAGAGGAGTGTGACGATCCTACTTTTTTATAAGGGACAATCCAATTGGTTTGTTCCCGATTTGTTGGAGCTACGCTATATGGAGATATCCGATTCATAGAGATATGAATCGATATTCCCTTCAGGCCGGCCGATTAATCTAATCACTGGTTTGAAGGGGTAGGGTCGTCACACCCTCCTCTGTCTCATATATGGGCAATTAGGTGTATTTCTCATTTGTTGTACAGATGGAAATTCAACCTATATTGTCACAGGACCTAGGTAACATTTATAGCCACCTACTCATGTTATTATAACTTTCTTAAGGGGGTCTCAGTCGGTCGCGCGATCCGGGTTAGTATTTCCCGAAATTAGCTACGCTCAAACTTTGAAATTTGTCCCTAAATTGTAAATGTTCAATGATTTTTGAAATTCATCAGTCAAGAGAATTTAAAAAGTTGGATATTTCCGCTGGAATCATCAAAATTGAGCGATAGTTGCCGGCTAAAAATGGGGAAAACCTAACTGTATAAACCGTCTTTTCCCTAGGCTGATGCACTAATGACTTTCAAAAAGCCTTGAAATTCAAATTTAGGTACTATTTTCAAAGTTTGAGCACCGGTAATTTCGTGAAGTACTAACCCGGAACGCGCGACTGACTGAGACCCCCTTAAAGGTCGCGAGTCTCGATTTTTTCAAAATATACATTTCTCATTTTCAAGAAACGTTGACTTTCACCTTTCTTGGAGTAGATCTTTACTTGAGCGAATTTCGATTAAAATAATTCTATTAATCGGCCTCTACGCAAGTTCTTAATGGAACTTTGACATGTGTAAATTTAATATTTATGGTTATTATATTCTTCTTTTTCAGTCTGGAGCTAAAATCAACATTTCTGACGGATCTTGCCCAGAGCGAATCGTTACGGTTACTGGTCCAACGCAGTCCATTTACAAGGCTTTTACCCTCATCTGCAAGAAATTTGAAGAAGTAATTTCCTCGAGTTTTTATTTACGATACCCATTCGATGCTGACTTGAAACATTACAATTATACGTCCAAAACCTTTAGCTGCAATGGAATCCCGAAGCCTTCTGGTCCTTATGGGACACCATGTATAGGTACTATAGGTATATTCTAAGATTGAGTCTCTTAGAATACAGGAAAGTCTCTCTTCTAAGTATAGGAAAACCTGAGAAGAAACTTAAGTGTTCTGGACTCATTTCTCTTGCTGACTTCGCTCTTAGAGCGTAAAGTGTCTGGTTAATCTGTAGGTACTGGTAGGTGCTTAACATCCAATCAATGAACAAGTAATTATTGTGTTGTATTTTCATTTACAGTTTGTGCATCAGTTTCAAGAGATGCAAAATGGAGGAGGTTCGCGATCACCGATCACGCTGCGGCTCATAGTGCCAGCCTCGCAGTGTGGGTCGCTGATTGGAAAAGGCGGCTCCAAAATTAAAGAGATTCGAGAAGTGACTGGCGCCAGCATCCAAGTGGCGAGCGACATGCTTCCTAATTCCACGGAGCGCGCCGTCACCATCACTGGGACTAGCGATGCTATCACCCAGTGCATTTACCATATCTGTCAAGTTATGCTTGAGGTGAGCAGTTTTTGAAATATATGTGGCTTTAAGTGGATTGGATTCTGACTAACAGCGAGTCATTGTGAACAATATAGCATTGGCTTACTACCATGAAAGTTGCGCAAATGGCCGCGACTAACCCCTTGCTCATGTGTGACTGAGAGCCAGAATATCTTCCCATGTGAAGGATACACGCAAGTGTTCCTGTGCATCATCTACATTTTCGTTCTCAAGTTCGAATTAAGAGCCCTCAAATGAAATATTTTGGTAGTTGCATGAAAGTAACAGTTTATTACGTCACAACAGGAGAGGATGAGGAAATTAGGTTACCTGGATATGACATTCTGAAGTATCCAGCTAGGATATTTGCTGCGAAGCGCGTCTTGTTGCTTTGGGTTTAGTCGCTTATAGTACCAATTCAGCTCCCCTGTTTACCTGACAGATGTGCAGTTGACATAACCGAATATTGTACCCAAAGCAGCAAGGTGGGCCTAGGAGTGCAAGCGCTGCTTGGATATTTTCTGCTTAATGAGTACTTTGAGGTAACTCAGATGAAATTAGTTTTGAAGACCCACATGTCCCATTATCGATGTGGTAAAGAATGAGTTTGACCCATTAAGGGTTAGGTAAGCCTTAAGGTGTCTTTCTTTTTCAAAAATACTAATTCGAAAACTTCTGCCGAAATTCCTTTTAGGATTTTGAGCAAGACTGATCGCCAAAAAGAACAGCGAAAAATTGAGAATGTCTGTCCCCCCAAATGATGATAGACTATACCAGCTACTGTACCTAGCTGAATGTGTGTGGCTAGCGCATGTTCGCCTCTAGCGAGACGAGCTCCCCTTTCAAGTGGCCAAAACCCTACACGTTGAAGAACACCCTTATGTTCGGTATTTGGCAGATACTCTCATTACTAGGAGTTTGGTGAATACTGCATTTGTGTGGCCAGCTTTAGTAAAATTGAAATGAATGTAAAGCAAACTCAAGTCATAAATTGGGCGTTATACAGGGTGTAAGCCTAACTGGTCTGCCATACGGTACCAGTCGATTCTACAACTAATTAGCAACAAAAAATGTCTCTTAGCGATTTTTTTTAAAACCCTTCGTTTTCGAGTTATTTTAACTTTAAACTTTTTTTTCGTGATTCTGACCTTATGTCATTAAATCGGTCGTAACTCCGTTAATTAGCTGTGTAAATTACAATTTGAGGATACCGTTGGGAAGAGCATTAAATTTCCTATCGGATACATGCCTTAACTTTTTTTGAGTCAAGGTTTGAAACATGAAAACGTCCTCTAAAAAGAGAATTTTACGTAATTTTGGAAACCTCGCATTTTTTTCAATCTCAAATTGAACTCCGAGAACTCATACTTTTTCAAGATGCAAGAACAGTGAAAACTGCGCCAGAATCTCAGCTTTCCAATGGTATAATCAAAGCATATTCTTCAACCAAATTTAGGGGAGAAATTCGTGTTTGAACGCGGAAAAACGTGCATTTTTTTTCAACGAAAACAGCGCTCTGGCCTCCCCTTTCCGGAGGCCTCGCGGTCTACTGCGGCACCGACCCACCCACTTATATCGTCCGACCCCTCAGATCGACTAGGCGGAGCGCCGGTTTTGTTGAACAAATGCACGTTTTTCCGCGTTCAAACACGAATTTCTCCCCTAAATTTGGTTGTAGAATATGTTTTGATTATACCATTGGAAAGCTGAGATTCTGGCGCAGTTTTCACTGTTCTTGCATCTTGAAAAAATGTTGATCCTTGTAGTTCAATTTGCCATTGAAAAAATGCAAGGTTTCCAAAATTACGTAAAATACTCTTTTTAGAGGACTTTTTCATGTCTCAAACCTTAACTCAAAAAAAAAGTTAAGGCATCTATCCGAAAGGAAATTTAATGCTCTTTCCAACGGTATCCTCAAATTGTAATTTACACAGCTAATTAACGGAGTTATGACCAATTTAATGACATAAGGTCAAAATCACGAAAAAAAAGTTTAAAGTTAAAATAACTCGAAAACGAAGGGTATTTAAAAAAATCGCTTTGAGACATTTTTTGTTGCAAATTAGTTGTACAATCGACTGGTACCGTATGGCAGACCAGTTAGGCTTACACCCTGTATAACGAGTTTAGAAATCGATTAGTCTACTTGTGAATCGAGTTATTCTCTTTGATTTCAACTCCCCTCGCCTATTAGATAAGCTGGTTTAACGTTTAACCATTTCAATTTAACCATTTCGTTTAACCATTTAACGTTAACTGTGCTTCCTTCTACTTCTTCCATGACTTTTCTCTCTGTCTTCTTTTGTAATACTTTACTAACCATTATTTATGTGATGGAATTTCAGAGTCCACCAAAAGGGGCGACGATTCCCTATCGGCCCAAGCCCCAAGTGGCGGCCCCCGTCATCCTAGCTGGCGGCCAGGCATACACGATCCAGGGCAACTACGCCGTCCCGACCCATGGCGAAGTAAGTAGCACCTGCCTCGGTGGTGGCTGGTTACCCCCGCCATTGTTCCCCGCACCCCCAGGCGGCCTCATAGACCCCTTGCTCAAGACCTCCCATCTTCAAGCTGCGCTGCCTCCAGCCCACCTCACTGCTGCTGCTGAAGTAAGTTCACCCCCCCTGCCACGACCACCACGTTTTCCATTTGTGTCTCTTCTATCCCCCATCTCCAATACCTCCTTCTGATCTCTTAGTCTTTAGTGCTCTTTCATACTAACCTTTGTTGCTCATTGAATTTTTTTCTCAGCTTTCATAGAACATTTATACTATATTTACAGTGTTTCTTTCTCCTGCCAGTCTTAAGACTTGTGGAAGTACCAACGCAATAATTATTTCCTTATTTATTCCTAACATTGGAGACTAATGCATGCTAGGGGCAGAGCCTTTTGCAGAATCATTTTTAGCTCTTGAAATGTTATGCATTACGGTGACAATTTGTTTAAAAATATATAAAACCGTTGTTTGAAAATCGCTTGAAATATCGTAACGCTGAATCGAAGTTTTTCTACTGATTTGAGTGTTATGGCTATTGATGATCACGTTGCTAACCTGGTAATAATTTTCAAATTTCATCACATTTGCTCACACCGTTATCATCTGAAACTAGGATATTTTTCAGCTTCGGGGATCTATTTATAGGATGTTTAAGTACCTACTACTCGCGAATTGATTATCCATTTTCCTCGTGCTTCTTTTTAATAATAAAACTTTATTGTGATAGAGACAAAATATTCTCACATCTCCAGTGCGGATGTTCTCAATGAGGAATTTCACCATGTCGGAATTTCCTATTTTTGACCCCAAAATCGGATTCAGCACCTCTAGAAACCCCCTAAGGCAAACTTTCAGCCCGAACTTCCTAATTTACGAATAAACAAAACAGTGTAGAAAATACGAATGTTTAAAAAAAACCGGGAAAATGACGTCATGCTGGAATAGTTCATCTATGGCCGCTTGAAGCGCTGAGATCGAGAAATCCATAGTCCCCAGATGCAAAATTTCATGAAACAGTAAAGTTCGAAATCGAAAAACTGAAGAAAAAAAAATAGAAAAAGCGAGATGGGGAAAATTAGGTTTCCTCTGTTTTTGTTTGATAACTTTTCTCTTAGAAAACACGATTTTGTCGTCCCAATGGGCAACACTGGGAGGAGACGGCGATCCGAACAGCCCAATCAGCGAGCGTTCCCGCTGCACGTCTGTTTTCCCGGTTAGTTTTGAAATTAAAAATTTTGACTGTCTCCCAAAAATAACAGGAGACTTATTTTCCGAAATCAGCCCGATTTTCATCTATCCCACACCATTAACTATTCAGGAAAAATGCAAACAGAAATCGGTGAAATTCCTCATTGAATCCTGGTGAATAGGACCTCACAAAATGATCTTGGATGCCCAAATCACTAGGGCTAACTTGCGCCTTCAAGATCAGCTACATATATTAATGGATTGGTTGGGTTTCATTTTCTCGAGCATCCAGGTCACTAATTTTTACAAAAGTAGTATCAGTGCATAAAATACTACTGATTTGAGTGTTATGGCTATTGATGATCACGTTGCTAACCTGGTAATAATTTTCAAATTTCATCACATTTGCTCACACCGTTATCATCTGAAACTAGGATATTTTTCAGCTTCGGGGATCTATTTATAGGATGTTTAAGTACCTACTACTCGCGAATTGATTATCCATTTTCCTCGTGCTTCTTTTTAATAATAAAACTTTATTGTGATAGAGACAAAATATTCTCACATCTCCAGTGCGGATGTTCTCAATGAGGAATTTCACCATGTCGGAATTTCCTATTTTTGACCCCAAAATCGGATTCAGCACCTCTAGAAACCCCCTAAGGCAAACTTTCAGCCCGAACTTCCTAATTTACGAATAAACAAAACAGTGTAGAAAATACGAATGTTTAAAAAAAACCGGGAAAATGACGTCATGCTGGAATAGTTCATCTATGGCCGCTTGAAGCGCTGAGATCGAGAAATCCATAGTCCCCAGATGCAAAATTTCATGAAACAGTAAAGTTCGAAATCGAAAAACTGAAGAAAAAAAAATAGAAAAAGCGAGATGGGGAAAATTAGGTTTCCTCTGTTTTTGTTTGATAACTTTTCTCTTAGAAAACACGATTTTGTCGTCCCAATGGGCAACACTGGGAGGAGACGGCGATCCGAACAGCCCAATCAGCGAGCGTTCCCGCTGCACGTCTGTTTTCCCGGTTAGTTTTGAAATTAAAAATTTTGACTGTCTCCCAAAAATAACAGGAGACTTATTTTCCGAAATCAGCCCGATTTTCATCTATCCCACACCATTAACTATTCAGGAAAAATGCAAACAGAAATCGGTGAAATTCCTCATTGAATCCTGGTGAATAGGACCTCACAAAATGATCTTGGATGCCCAAATCACTAGGGCTAACTTGCGCCTTCAAGATCAGCTACATATATTAATGGATTGGTTGGGTTTCATTTTCTCGAGCATCCAGGTCACTAATTTTTACAAAAGTAGTATCAGTGCATAAAATATCCAAAAACCGTTCTTTGGGAAATGTTAATTTCGATAACTGCTAGAAAGCGCTTGTGAATGAGACATGCCGAGGTTCCATCTCAGATCCTTCGTTCATATGTTCTGAAAATGATGATGTTTTCGGCTCTTTTATGGATTGATATAACTGTAATGGTTGTTGACCTGGATGTATGTATGGAAGAACAAGTAAGTCCATTAGTAATGGGGAATTCGCCTCAATTTTAGATTCTGGAACTTCAAGTGAAATTCTATAACAGGGCCCTAGAATTAACGTTTAACATCAGGAGTACCTAAGGGGAAAAAATACCATAGAAGAAAATGCCTAGATAAGCAAAGCCTCTCTCAAAAAAACACCGCAAAAATCGAGGGATATCGTTCACGTCACATGAAAAAAAAAAAAAAAAGACTCAAAAACTGACCGGATTCATATGCTGTGTGCTCTGGCGTAGAACTCCCAGGTAGTATCGCGACAACAGATAGAGTTCTAAGCGCGACCACATGAAACAATCCAGCCAAATGACCACTCAATGTGATTCAAATAACGAAACTAACTTAATATAGAAACTAAATAAGAGAGGATGAAGACTAACAATGGTTGATAAACTGATAGGTAGACTCGTATTGTAAAAAGAGTGAGTAAAATTGCTTCTTTTGGTCACTTTCACGTCTGGGTTTCTTCTCTTCCCCAGTTGCGCGCTCCTGTGTTTGATCACATAAGCTACAGTTTCATTTGCGCTTCCAGAGGTAGCGCTACCTCAGAGGAGCACAGCTCCTCCTATGAAGTCAGATTAGTTAGAAAATCCGGTACGTTGCAACCCCATGCCCCCCATGAACAAATTTCTATTTTCCTTAAATTCTCTAAATTTTTTGAATGCTTTCTCGAGCAGCACACTTCGGTTTTCTTTCATATCAGTGAACCCATGAAAAAATGTGAGGCAAATTCCTCTTTGTAGCAGATCAGGAAGGTGCGAGATGAAACTAGTGATTAGGAGATGCATCTGGTGGCGCATCCAAAACCATTTTTGTTCAGTACTAAGTTTATTCTTGAAACTTTTCCACCGCTAGTAGACCGCAAATTTTTTAGGTACTTCTTGTTAAATGGTGAGAAATCAAATTTCTTTTGGTTTGTAAACCAATTTCAACTTTGCTTTGAAAGCTTCTGCCGAAGCGCAATTTCTCGATTCAGCGTTGAAAACACGGTGCTCGATTTCTGTTGTATATCTTGGAATTAGTAACAACCAAGTAATCCTCAGCTCGGTGACTTTTCATTCCACAAATCTACGGGTGTTCTCGATCGATTCAGCGTCAAAAATTGTATGCTCGTAGGTACTTCATAATGGTTTAGCGGTAGGGAATCCGTGGATCTGCAAAACAAAGTTGTTACTGAGGTTTCCAATGAACTTGGGTTTCGTTCGATAGCTGAATCTCCCAATCATACAGTATGTACCTACATATTTTCGTAGTTTCTTTACCTGATTATTCTAACCTGTACATTACCATAATTTTCGAGCGACATAGAAATAACTTCATTTTTGATGTTTGCAATTTGAAAACGTAAGTTCCTTACCGAAATTCAAATTTGTTTAAACATTCATTGCGTAGTTATGGGGTAGGGAGGGGAGGTTGAAATGTTAGCCACATAACTGAATCTATCACTCCCGAACTGCTCTAGTTTATAATACTTTATCACCCCTACAGTCTTTATAGTATCCATGTTACTTCCATTTTGTCAATGGAAGTCATCATGAAAGTTATTGAGGAAAGTCTGGCTGGTAGATTTTATTCAACAGGGAGTCGGGCAACCATTGTATTTTTGAGTTATAATCCCTTCCCAGTTGTTAGCCACATTCTGTAAACAGCTTCAAGTGGTTCCCAGGATCGGTTCTGGCCGTATTGGCTGGGACTCTGATCCTCTTTTGGCAAGATGATCAGCAGTTTCATTACCCTCACTACCTTCATGTCCGAGAATCCAGAGAAGGGTGACCCAATTTTTCTGGGCCACTGTTTTGAGGATATTCTGGCATTCCCAGACCAGCTTCGAACTGCCATGAGAGGAATGAAGCAACTATGGATGTTCCATTCTTGGAGACATCCAAGAATACCCCCTTTTCTTTTTTCTATGGGGAACATCGTGGCCTTCAGAAATTTTGGTCGTTCTAAAAGTTGTAAACATTGCAGCAGGCACTCTCGCATCTGGATGGATACTTCAGAACAAGTTTGGAGCATCCATAGTTGCCTCATCTTCCTCCCCTGTTCTCTAATGGCATCATCTGTTTACTGACAAATTGAGCCATTTTCATGCAAACCTACGTTCTTCATTCAATGATTTCAAATCAATGCCTTCCCTATTGATGAACTCGACTATGTTATGATTTCTACCCGATTAGTACTTTTGATGTAAAAATAAAATGATTTGGATTCAAAGACATGGCCTATTCTTTCATGGAGGTATCTAGAGCAGTCATTATATCCTTCCTACGGGTAACAAGTATAAAACTTGACTGAAGGTTCAAGAACCAACTTCTCCAGAGCCGCCTTCAGACGGTTGAAATAAAATTTCTGCTTAAATTACGAACATTCGAGTTGGGTGTGTAATCTTCAGGTACCCCCATTTATGGTGAACTAACAATGAATGATTAAGATAATCAATCCACTTTTGCACGTGCATGCCCTGTTATGTTCGGTTTTGCAATAGCGGGCTACTTTTAGCCCTTTTAATTTCATCAGCTTTTTTCCTCTATGATGGTCATTGGGTTTCAAAGTATTAGAACTACAATAATTTCTGCATTCAGTTATGTTAGCTTTGGCCCTACACATCAAAATCTGTATTGGGTGCACCGACACACTTGCCACCTACGGTTTTCAATGAGTGTAGGAACCATCTTCAGCATGGCTTCTCTTTTCGCTTGCTTTTTTCTTCTTTTTTTAAGTTGAATTTACCTTTATTTGCCTTTTTTCCTTTCACAAACTCTTTCTCCCTTGGAATTTCGATTTTTGATTATTTTGTACGTATTTTACTTTCTTTTAATTTCAATACCTACTGAATCAGAGAGATCAGAATGACCTTTTTTCGTTGGTTATTTTATCCCCTTTTTGAAGTGTGACTCGGTAGTTTTGCGCTGACAAAACGTCCTGCTGAGATATGGCTTGTCAGGTTGCCACGCATTTTTTTAACCCTATCCGAAATGTTTGTGAAAATCCCTTAGAAACCACACATACTATTAATATGGGAAATTGCGAAATGCTATTTATTACAGTGTCAACCCATACTATGGTTGTTCCATTCAAGTTTCAACCTAGGTTAAACAGAAAATACTGTTAATCGCTGGTGTAGGAAATTTGCAGAATTGATTTCGTCGTAATTGAGGTCAGGTGAGTTAAGAATAAGGATGTATGTGAATGGCGGCATTGTACAGAAACCACCACCCCTTGAGTCAGGTTATAATAATATAACCTTATCTGGTGTGTTCAATGAAATCTTCTCAAATAATGTCACCTCGTGCTCTTCAATTCTCTCCCCCAGTTTTAACATTAAATAATGATTATTCCTCAATAAAGATGGTAACAATGATGAAGCCGGTTTCACATAGAGAATGCAGAAAGTGGGTAAAAGCATTCACGTGGCTGATTTAATACGTGATTACGCAGAAGCACGCAGTATGTTCTACGCAGAATTGTTTCCAAACAAAACAATGGTTCAATTTTCGTCAATAAACTTGTGAACAAATCACGAGAGTTTGTTACATAATGCGTGAAATATCCAATTTTTCAAAATGATACACTGCTCTAAAAGTTGACATCCGCAATGATCACTCCCTCCCCATCAATTGGGTCCAACCAATAGCATCCAATGAGGTGTGCGCATAATTTTTTTAAGTATAGTTTTTGGAGTCAATTTTTAAATTTATTGTTGTCCGTAGGCCTACTGACAACAATAAATTAAAAAATTGACTCAAAATTGTATCAAAAACATGGTTTTTCCATTCACCCATCAACGTAATTTTTTTTAGATTTTTGATCGAAAGTAGACCTCTTCCTGCGAATTTTGACACCAGCCGTTCTCTTTTTGGATGAGTAGATCTTTTTCTATGATTTTTCAAAGTTTCGAATTATTTTGTCGTCCCGCCTGGGTGGGACCCCCCAGGCTGAAGTACTTGCAATTGGGTCTGTGCTGGGGAAAGTCTGCGGAGGGAACACTGCGGTGTACACATCCGCATTCTCTCGGACAGCCAGGCTGCGATCAAGGCATTAGCCGCTTCCTCCATTAACTCAAAGTTAGTGTGGGAGTGCTTCCAGACTCTCTGCTCCCTGTTGCGACGCTACAGAGTCTCTCTGGAGTGGGTGGCAGGGCACAGCGGAGTAATGGGAAATGAGAAAGCAGATGCGCTGGCCAGAAGGGGCTCACTGACCCCGTTCATTGGCCCAGAGCCAGCCATCGGCATTCCCAAATCTTTCTTTAGGGCGACCATAAACCAGTGGGTCACCAATGAAACCACTAGTAGATGGTCAAACCTTAGAGGGCATGCTCTAAGTAAGCGCATGGTGGCCAAACCTAACCCCAGCTTCACAGAAGAGCTGTTGCGGCTAAGCCAAAAGAAAATCAGGTTAGTGGTTGGCCTGGTAACAGGCTTTCCTCCACTCCGATTCCATCTTAACCGCATTGGGGTAAACCAGAATACAACCCACTGCAGGCTGTATGGAGAGGCTAAAGAGAAAGCCTCCCACATTATATTTGATTGCGAAGTACTATCACATCGCAGGTTTTACTTCCTTGGGTCACCTACACCCATGGAGGCTTTTCCCAGCACAAATCTAGGCTGGGACTCTTTGACTAGGAACAGAATCCGCAGAGTAGCACAATAAGCCACCAGGCTTCAGTGCTTTGGGCTCCCATCACCCTGATCCGCTGATTCATCTACAATCTACCCCCCAGCCCACAGTGACGTAATAAACATTCGAAATTTGGAAAAATCACAGAAAAGGGGCTTCTTACGCTAGAAGATCGCGGTTGGTGTCAAAGTTGTCAGAATGAGGTCTAGTAAAGATTAAAAATAACAATAAACAGTTTATCCGACCCATGCGCACACCCTATCACGCACTACAGATTACGGACATTACACATCTTTGTGAACCCAACATCGATGTGAGCCTGAAAACTGGTTCAGGCAGCCATTTGTGAATCGAAGCCCGTCGAAGTTCACCATAAACAGGATTTTATCTACCATTGCCCACCCAAACCAGTTCCTACGCTCATAAAAGCGAGCCTTAGTGGAGCCCTGACATCATTTACGTATATCCTTATTTATATCTCACAGACCTATTGTTATTTTTCAAATCAACATAATCGACCAGTTACCTGATAATTGGTTGATTAAAAATAAATTTTTCATAATCGATCTTCAAAATTTTTGTTTGTATTTATACAATTACACCATTTACGTAATAGCGGTAACATAAATAAGGTTTTCTGTGTTCCTACCATTAATATTTCTCGTATTTAATTTTGTCGATAATTTTGTCCAGTTGACAACAAAAATTATCGATGTCGAAATTTCTCAATAACGTCGATTCTTATTTGGCACATTTAAACAGAATTTTCAAAAACTCGTGTCTAAAAAAATTGACCAACTGACTTCCGACTAGGTGTAGTAATATTGATGAAATACCGAATAGAACGCTTGTATCTTTCTGAGCTCATCACAAGAGCTTAAATCTGACATGTAGACTCCTCGTAGACGAAATAAATTGATCCTATTAGTTAAGCCTTAGCTCACGTGAATATCCAGGCTGACCCAAAATCGTGCAGGACTGTTTGTTAGAGCAAAACTTGGTTCGCATTTCTCTCGTACGATTTTTCTTGATTTATTTATTTCATTTATAATTCCGTGGCGCAAGGGGTGCATTAGCAGTGGTCAGTGGGGTGAACTTAAGTGGCGAGCATTGCTTCCTCCCACTCCTGTCCTTACGAAATTGGACCCCTGAGTTTCAATGTCTTACCCTAGTTTTCCTCCATCTTCGGTGGTTCCTCTGTACCAAGTAAGTACCCATGTTCCATTCTGTCTTTGTGAAGAAACCGAAATATTCACCTTCCTTTCCTTCTGGAATCCCTCACCTATCAAACACTTCAACGTCTAAATATTATTTCTATTAACCCATAAATACCTACTAATTTGAATGATTGCAGCAAAAGTCTCATGCCTTTTGACCTGAAAATTTTTATTCTCTCTTGTTGTGTCAATTTATTATCAGTGTTGGTTACAATTTATTGGTCTTGTTTGTTTTACTGTTCAACTATTACTCTCACATCATCCTCCTACCTTTACTCGTATTTTTATTATATACTATATGTTCGAGTTTGTTCAATGTCTTCATTTTTCATTAGGGAAATATTGCCGCAAATTTCGAGTTTTATAATATCGATGAAAAGTTGTTGAATTTATCCCGTGTTACAATATGAACGTTACTTTTTAAAATTTGTATAATGATTGGTAATATGATATTTTATTGATAAATACCATGTTGCTCTGTTGATGAGAGTGATGGTGCTCAGCTACCAAATCAAAGGGAATCACCCTCAGAATTTGAGGTGTTGGTCTTGACTCCGAATTTGAAAGGTTTTGAACTTCCATCATCTCCTCAGAATAGAAAAAGAAAAGCTTGTTGCGTAGCGGAACAGAATTGACTGTGCAATTTGGAGGATTTTCCTGGCTCTAATCGATATTATCCAGTTTTTCACATCTGTTTTGATTGAGTTTGATGGGATCCATAGGGTTTTGTTGAGAGTCGAAACAATTTCATAATTATGCTCAACCCTTCCTCAGAGGCTAAACTGATAGGTCTATGCATTATGTAGGTCCCAGTCTCGTATCAATTAAGCGTCTCATCCCTCACCACCGGATGTTTGATGACGTGGCAAGGAGAATGCGCCATTTTGCCAAAACTAAGTGGAACTCAGAATGCTTTCAAACTCTGAAATAGGCGTTTATTTACTGTAAGGCATGTATTTTATTAAAAGTTTTCCCGAATAAAATGCCTTGAAAAGAAACAAAATTTGGCTCATACACAAAGTTAGATGCCCCTAAAAAATTACAAGTGATGAGGAAAATTGTCATTTTACCAATAATGCCAAATGCCACGTCAAAATAGAGAGTTTTTGTAGCCAACAGGCAACGTCGGTTTAATGAGCTCGGGAACGTCTACCTAGAGCGCGCAACCACGTTGCTAACTGCCCCAAGCGAGTAGAGAGTTTTTGCAGCCAAGGGGCAACGTCAGCTGGATGAGCCCGGAAATCCTCAACTAAAACTCTCTTCATTACCATATGCCAACTAAAAATTTCCCTCCTCGTCATAACTGCGAGGAAGGCTTCCCTTCAACTCCGTTGACAATGCTACCAACTTCAACACCAAAATCCCACCATTTGCTGGTGTGTGCATTTACCGCCCCCAGCGGTCATTTTACCCAAGTTTCTCACATTTGATGACCTGAGTTATGACATAGAAATAATTTGGCTGGCAAGTAAACAGACAAATTTTCTGAATGAAACCCCCCATGAAAACTTTCCACGTTATTATCTCTGGTTTTTCCTAAGATCATTAATGTGTTTTTGCTCTCTTTTCTTTTTGAAAAAAAGGCAGGAGATTCTTCATTCTGTCTTCTCAGAATGGTTTGAGACAGGCATTCCTTCTTTAAAGGTCAAACGTTACACTTGCTCTGAAAAACCTCCTGGGTTGTAACCTCATCTCTTGTATATGCCCTTCTTGACGAGGGAAATGAGACGACTTGAGCCAATTGGCTACCATAGATTCTCCTATTTGCTGCGTAATATAGATAATTTCGATTTACTTTTTTCATTACCATTTATTGAATTTTCAAGTGGGAAATGACTAAACGCTGACCAGTAATTGTGATGCTTCAGGAGTTTACGTTACTTATATAGGAGTAAGACGTTGAATTTCCGGAAAAAAAACATTTTTGTTTTCGAAAGCCAGTATTGAGTTTGATGGTTCAAAATTCACGTGATTTTTATTTCAGTTCATCCACGTGTTCGTGTAATAAGTGTAAATATTTGTGTAAACTTGAGAGATGTAATTTAGTTTGGAGGAGGCTTCTTCAAGATGAACATTTCTAGCAAGTGTGTTTCTAGCAAGCATCAACTGAGGAAAAGAAAAACGAGATTGATGAAAAGATCATCGGCAAACTGGGTTAAAGGCCTTTCTGGGATAATGTCACGTCACTCAACGTATACATTTTACGATTTGTCTGCAAGCTGCCGCCTCAACAGGAAAACGACCGGCCAAAATCACAGAGCAACATACACTAACACCCAACTGCCTGCAGGCGGACGTACGATGAAGTCCTCGCTTGCACACACACTATACGCCCAGGGCCCGCAGGCAGACTGCCAGCCGCGAGTAGTGGACTGCAGGCGGCCCAAGGCCAATAGTAGCGGTTGGACGGCAGGCCAACAACTGCTAATGTGTGGCGGGGAGCCCTCTTGAGATCGTGGACTGACAGTCCCATGCCTGTCACTGATCTCGAGTCCGATCCTCGCCTGCCCTACTGAAACACCTTCAGTTTTCACAAACTGCAGTCCATGGCCTTCAGATTTAACTGATGATGTGTGGGTAACCATGATCTAGGCCTCACGCCGGCCTGCAGACAAATCGTACAGTGTATGGGCTCCTTTAGGCCCAATTCACACAGAATGGAGGTCTGGCTGATATGGCGCAGACCAGGCACAGACACAGACATGACCCATGCAATGCTCACAGAAGGGGCAGGACAATGCTCACAGAAAGGGCAGTGAGAAAGGACGTCAGTAATCTCAATTCAATGTAAATTTATAATTATCACCCATTTTGAAGGCAAGAGACAAGTGGTACGGCACTGGACTATCACTTCTTGTATGCGGCGCGAGAGATGGTGAAAAGACGTGGCTTGGGTGTAAGGGCGTAAGACCCAATTCACTCATAACAGACGTCTGGCAGAGACGTGGAGCAGACCTTTGTCTCTTCACTGTCTCTCCAAGTAAACCAATGGGCCAATGCACAGAGAAAGGATTTGGCGCGGGCAGCCATCCTCTCACCCCTGCCACGTCTCGTTGCTGTCTCCGCAGCATACAAGAAAGGACGGTCCAGTGGCGTCTCTTTCATCTCTTGCCTTCAAATGGGTGATAATTATCAATTTATATTGAATTGAGATTACTGTCCTGTCCGTTCTGTACGAATTGGGCCTAAGATGTCACATGGCAAAGGTTACATACGTGAAAAAATTCTCAAAACAAGTCCCAAAATTGGTCTTAGAAAGGGATTGATAATGATTACAAATAATCCACAGACCGAAGACCTTTCCCAGATCTATTTTGACACTGGGATTTATTTCTCGCCCCTCTACTCTTTTGGCAAGTGTAGGAAAAAGTGCATTAAGTAGGGAAAACCCAGCAAAGGACTTGAGATTTTTGTATGTTGTAGCTACCATGAAAGACTGTTAACCTTCGCAATTCTATTAGGATACGCATTTCAGGTATCCTGAAGAGCTTGTCATCAACTTGATACTTTTTTCTTTTTCTCAGTTGAATGACCTGAGTCCTTACTTGCTGGAAATGTTCCAGTTGGAGAAGATTCCTTTAAATTAAATATCAACTATTTTTAACCTGCTAAAACCCGTTTCCCAAAACACAAGAGATGTACCAGTGAAATTCTTGCATCTGTTCCCCAAGGTCGTTTTGGATGAAGCGTCCTTGCGAGGATGCATTTTGGGATTACTTGAAAATCCCAAAATAATCATGTACACGACCAGCTCAGTCATGGTCATCATGTTCATGCTCAGTTCTGCTAGTCATTTGTCAACTGCAGATCAGTACTGCTGTCAAGTACCTTTTACAAGATTTTCCACCATCAAGGAGTTATTGGTATTGTTCTAGGCGAAATCTCGTTAATCAACTCGGTGGGTATTGAATAAAATCCACCTCAACAAAGTTCATTCACATCTGATGATCAAAGTTTGCCGTCTTCTAAGTGCTGCGAGGTAAAGAAACCATCTTTTGAGACCCCCCTCCCCCATTTGTACACACTACTCCACTTTGCTGCATTTTTTAAACCTTGACAAAAGAACAGAATACCCTTCGATACCCCATTTTACCCTGTTGAGAAGCTTCTGATATGATGATCAAATAGACTAGTGGGCACCAACCAGACCCCGTTTACCCTTGTTTGATTTTAACCACAAGCGGAGATCTTGCTACCTATCCTCGCCCCCTTCTGCCCCCCGCTAAACTAGCACTGCAACCTTAGGCTGACGTCACGTCAAGCAGCGGCCTGTTTCCTTTTAACACTCAGGCTGACCGCCGGTTTCTTCCACTTGTTGCCCCTTCTAACTCACTGTTCCGTCCAAATTAGTAGAATATCCTGGAACACCTGAGTCAACCTTCAGGCACACTGAAACAAAAGCATCCCATGATCAAATGTCGACTGGGTTGGTGGTAACGTTGGAAGTGCTTCCACTCTTTTTCAGGGTTTCTTGAGTTGTGGCAGAACCTGGTTTCGTTAAAGAATTTCAACTGGTCGTATCATTTACAATTAATCTGATGCCATCTTCTACCAAATAAACATGGGAGACTTGCCTTTGATTTAATGATATCAACTTCACATTTGCCACAAGATCCCTCTTCAGAAACACATCAGTGTAGTATAGTGCCATGAGTATGCTCAAGGGGATCCAGCAAGGGCTCAGGAACCTCAGGATTCCAATTTTCGTTAGTCTCTTAACCTTCTCCCCAACGATTTAGGACTGTCTCGTGCAGCCAGGTTCGAACAAACTTGTGTGCGAGTGAGAGCAGTTGGCAATTTCTCGGCTATTTTCCCACAAACATCAATTATGCTGAAATCTCGATTATAAAACGCTGCAAATCATTGCTCAAAGGTTTATTATTTTCTGTATAGATCACCCTTCTGTATAGATCACTGGTTCTCCATCAATAGCACCTACCACCATCTGTATTCTCCCTTGACCTTCCCTCTCAAATTTCAGCTTCCTGCGTTCAATAGGATTGAAAATGGCTTCGGAGCTCACTCAGCTGATCAGTGATCTGAAGAGTGAAAAAGATCTCCTCGAATGCTGGAGACGCCTGGAAGAGCACTTCCATTCAATAGGAGTAAAAATGGCTTTGGAGCTCACTCAGCTGATCAGCGATCTGAAGAGTGAAGAAGATCTTCTCGAATGCTGGAGAAGCCTGGAAGAGCACTTCCATTCAATAGGAGTAAAAATTGGCTTTGGAGCTCACTCAGCTGATCAGTGATCTGAAGAGTAAAGAAGATCTTCTCGAATGCTGGAGAAGCCTGGAAGAGCACTTCCATTCAATAGGAGTAAAAATTGGCTTTGGAGCTCACTCAGCTGATCAGTGATCTGAAGAGTGAAGAAGATCTCCTCGAATGCTGGAGACGCCTGGAAGAGCACTTCCATTCAATAGGAGTAAAAATGGCTTTGGAGCTCACTCAGCTGATCAGCGATCTGAAGAGTGAAGAAGATCTTCTCGAATGCTGGAGAAGCCTGGAAGAGCACTTCCATTCAATAGGAGTAAAAATTGGCTTTGGAGCTCACTCAGCTGATCAGTGATCTGAAGAGTAAAGAAGATCTTCTCGAATGCTGGAGAAGCCTGGAAGAGCACTTCCATTCAATAGGAGTAAAAATTGGCTTTGGAGCTCACTCAGCTGATCAGTGATCTGAAGAGTGAAGAAGATCTCCTCGAATGCTGGAGACGCCTGGAAGAGCACTTCCATTCAAAAGGATTGAAAATGGCTTCGAAGCTCACTCAGCTGATCAGTGATCTGAAGAGCCTTTGAGCAATAATTTGCAGCGGTTTTTACCCACCAACATTTTTTTTACCTACCAACTTTTTTTTACCTACCAGCTAGGTAATACCTACCACACCATACTGGCTTCACACCTTCACAATCAAGTTTATTAGAAAGAACTAAACGCTTCACACTCGATTGGAAAAATAGAAAGCTTTATATGGAAATTTGATTACTGGTTACGCAGAAGGCAAAACTGTAAACAAATCGAAGAAATGAACAGCGATCGCATTTTAGTCCGATAAAATTTGAATGTAGATTAGACCTCTTTTGCGATTCACAATCATGATTCTGTTTTATCGAAGGAAAACCTTCAAGTACTCGTAGGGACCGAACGGTTTGTCCTACAGAGCTCCGGGTGGTCTCAAAAATTTTTAAAAATTCAATACTATTTAAAATTGGTGAAAAAACGATACCTTTATTTCGAGAGTTTTCGAGCTAGGGCACTCTTGAAAATTTCAACCCTTAATTTTCACCCCTTAGAAGTGACCTACATCAACCAAAAGCTTCGCGGCACAACTAGACCCCAAATGGAGCCCATATACCAAATTTGAACCAAATCGGTCCAGTGTTGCTAAGAAAAGTGCCGCGTACGGCGTACGGCGTACGGCGGACGGACGGAAATTTTTTTATTCGATTTTCGTATTCTACGTACCTTGAAACGTAAAACATCAAATTTTGAGGGGGGGTTAAAATTTTTTTTTTCTTGCTCGATTCCAAAGGCTTATTATTGAAAATAATAAACCAAAATTTAGAACCAGAAAACTATTGAGAAACTGACAAACATCAATGCTTAAATCTCGGTTTTTACAAACATCAATTATGCTGAAATCTCGTTTTTTTTCGTGATTTCCGTATTTTTGTAGTTTCTTGATGTTTGTTAGTTTTACAGTAGTTTTCTGGTTTTAAATAATAAGCTCCATCGCTTGTTCAAAAGGATGATTGACCAATAAAATTTTGTCATGTAGATTTCACGTAGTAGTTTCATCCTTGAGCTCCGATGAAGGTCCTTGGCCCTTTTCCTGGTCAATTTTGGCCATTGAAGTCAGATTGAAAACTAGGAAGCTTCAAGTTTAACTCCTTGAAGGGAAACGTGACAAAAAAAATAGTTGAGAACTTCAAAGTGTCCTTACTTGCCCGTAAGGGCTTACAAACCTGCCTGTTCCAGACACTCCTTTCTGTAGACTAAACTCCAAAAATCTTGAAAACAGCTGTTCATGTCGGTGCCATTCTCATACAATCAGATCAAGCAGCACTAGGGGTGTTTCGGTCCAGGTATTTCCCTGGAACGGTTCCAACAGTTACAGTGACAAAGATGTAACCGTTCCAAATTACTGGTACAGTTCCATTACCACCGGTACAGGCGATCAAATCCCACTCACAAATGGATGAAGCAGGCAGTCAAATCCCTATCGTCCTTCTTCCATGCTTATGATCTCAACTTGCAATACAATAGCATCATTTTCCTTGACAATTCGCTAAAAGGAAGGAATTTGAACAAGTGTTACAAAAGAGGCAATTTATTATAAATAATAGTTACCAAGCAATTCAAGGAAAGAATAATGACGTTGCAGTTTAAGAACTTAACATGACAATAATAAATTAATAATACTGGAGACAACTTCCATGCTAACAAGTCCAGAAGATAACTTCCCGCTCAAGAGCCATTCCATGATTCCATGAACCATTCTCAGTCCATGGAAGTAGTAAGGGCGCTTCCAGATTCAACATGAAACAGAACTGAGAACAAGACCCATGCTTACCGGTCCAAAACCCTTCCCGGTCCAGAGCCATTGAACCATTCTCCATGATATCTTATCGGTCCGGTTCCATCCTTACTGGTCCAGTTCCATCCTCACCAATCAGAATGATCTCTTCCCGGTCCAGAGCCATTTCAAGATATCTTATCAGTCCGTGGAACTGGACCGGTAAGGGTCGAGTTTTTGTCACTGCGTGGAACCGTTCCAACCTGATACTCGGTTCCACAGTCCCAGTACAGCTGTACCGACACACCTCTAAGCAGCACAAGTGCCTCTCTCTGCCCAGTTGTTGTACATGTAGTCCTTAGCCCCTTGTAGTACAATAGCCCTACATGCCATTAGGTAGATAGCTCTCTGTAACGATGAAATTCGTGTACAAGGAGGCCACCATCCTTACCACCATTGGATAATTTTTTCAGGATTACGACGTTTTTGTTTTGGTGTGTTGACAGTAATGGTGGCTCGAGTGTCCCAGTTTACCTTCTACTCGAAATCGTTAGTGAGATGCATTGGTGTGCTAAATTTTTGATGTAGTCGTATCTTCATTCTAGTCACTAAATTATAAATGTTCCGTTGAAGTTGAGCAGTATCCAAATTACGAATTCGTTGTAAACCCATGAAAATTAATTACCATTGCTATCGATTTACCATTGTTTCGTTTAAAACTTGGCGATACATTCGGATGTTGTTACACATTAGGAAAAATTTCCTAAATAATTCAAGTTTGTGTGACCTCTTATAGAAAAAAAGGGGTCTCTAAAGTCTTCTGGTTGCCCACTGGCCTTCTGTTTTTGGGCTTTGCTTGTTCAGAGGCTGTTGGTTTCAAGGAGCCCTGACTCCCCAGTTTTACGGGACATCAACATAAGTACAGTGTCCCGTCTTGAGGAGGGCGCTATTGTACACAACCCTACGCATTTTTATAGCAGTTTTTGGGGAAACTCACCTACTCAGTATCTTGTAGATACTGAGTTTTATATTTCATATGACCAGTAAGTGAATATATACTTACTGGTTTAGAAGGAACGGACAGCTCCCGACTCGTTCTGTTTACGGTTTGCTGTGAAAAACCAGGATAATGATTCAAACCTCCCACAATTTAGTGAAACTAACGAGTGTGTACCTTTGGTTTTATGCTCCAAACCACCCTGAACCCTTCGGAAATATTGACTGCAAATTTGTAGTGTACTAGTTAATATGAGTGCTTTAAAATTGAAGTAAATTATCTGCAACTCGGTTTTTCAATATCAAACGATAACAATTTTGTACGAATCCAGACGATCAATTTAAGACGAATTTAGAGCTTGAATGTAGACTGAGTCAGGGGCGGCTATGGGAAATACGATGAGGAGATCTTTAGTTTGTTTCACGGAAAAACTGAATCGATGTTGAGTAGTTTAACAGAATTCGATTTTATCAGCGAAATCTTATAGAAAATGTTGTAAAGAGTAAATCACGAGAAAAATGCCTTACTCGTTACGGAAAGCATTTTAAAACTAAAAATACTCTATAGACACTCTAATAGTTGTTTTACTTCCCATATTTCTCTTCTCATAGTTATGAAACCTATTTTTGTTCAATGGAATGTTTTACGTACTTAGAAAGGACTTTTCCTCCAATGTGTTTTTTCGTTCAAGGAAAACCACAGTAGAAGAGCCGTGTACCTAAGGCTTAAAAGCACTGTTATGGCTAACATCACGTGCATCGCATCTCAACTCTGCAGCCACCAAGGTAACTGAACAATGGGCGTCAAGGAAGAACCGAAAGTACGTTCAGCATCCCCCATCACCAGGAGAGTATTCTCAAATCAGTTAGTACCACAGATGGACTTCGATTCTGCAAAAGAATCTTAGACTGCTTGATTAGCATTCTGGATCAACTGAAGTCGCCTCTGATAGCAAGGAATACCTCTTCTGATTGGTACAAGCCTGCAGGAGAATAAGATCAATCTGCACATCAACTTCTATCGTACAACTTCTATCGAACAACTTCTCAATTAGTTATATTGCATCTGAAAAGCATACCGGTCCGGGCGCGCAAAATAATAGAGAGTTTTTTGCGAGTTGTTGTCTGTGGAACCTCTTCACAAAGCTCGGATTTCTCAGGGGCCTGTGAAATTGCCTCCAGCCAACAGCGGGCGACGATAAAAGGGTTCTCCAGACAGTCACTGTTTCTAGAGGCCCCCTGGCATGAGTGCCTCCCTCCACCTGTCCATTGTTACCTGGACCTCCTCCTTCTACTGGGTAGCATCCTGGGTTGCTTGCGCTAGTCTCCTCCTAAAGGGGCCTGTCACATTTTGGCAGCGAAAACTCTATCCTTTCTTTGGAGAGCTTAAGTAAAGTCAGAGAATCCTTTCTGGAAAACCCGCTTACACGTTGTAAAACTTTCTTTTGTGAATGAACTTGAATTATCCTATAACTGATTATTTTGCGCGCACTGAAAAATATCGGAATGAGAAGTAGTCCGATAGAAGTTGATTTGCACACTGACCTTATTCTCCTTCGAGCTTGAACTAATCAGTAGACGTATTTCCTGTAGGAGGCTACCTCCCAGAGGCAACTTCAGTTGATCCAGAATACCTGTAAAGCAATCTAAGATCCTCTTGCTGGGGGTTCAGCAGAATCAAAGTCCATCCGTGGTGCTAACTGATTTGAGAATATTCTCCTGGTGATGAAGGATGCTGAATTTCCTATCGGTTCATCCTTGACGCCCATTGTTCTGTTACCTTGGCTTCTGCTGAGTCGAGACGCAATGTACGCGATTTTAGCCGTAACAGTACTTTTATGCCTTACAAGCTGAACGACGAAACTCTTTTAAAAGAGATGGCGTGTGCTCGCTCTAGCTGCTCGTAAACAGAGCTGAGAATTTAAAGCCCCTACTCTGAGTTGAGACACCGCTACTTAAATCACAGTAAATTGGGTCTAGCGATGAATTCCTCATTACATTGGTACTTTGAAACGTACTAGAATTATAACCAAATACTCTTGATAGTGGTGACAACATTACCACGACCACACGTTCGAATCTGGAAGCAATTCGTCGAATTGAACCTCATCAACGTACTCATCCCTCGAGATTAAGCTTGGATTGCCATTAATTTCTAATGCTCTTCTTTTTGCTTTTGTTTCTTTTTGTTTTTGTTGAATTGACCGAATCGACCGATGTTGATAATACTAAAAATCCAATAATCTCATGTTCAGAACCTCCTGCAACCTGATAATTTTGCACAGATGGGAAAGATGGGTGGCTCTCCGCTAGCAGGTCTGGCTGCTCTAGGTCTTGGTGGCCTCAATTCAACAAACACTGGTGGATTGAACCCAGCAGGTGAATTATGTGTGTTCTTCTTCATTTCATTTTATTCCTTTGCTAAGTGTCATTTCTTTTACTTATGGTCACGTTTTAAAAACATATTTCCTTGTGTTCATGCTATGTTTTAAGGAGACTGTTTTTATACATATTTATATTCTTTTATTTTGTCTCAGTACTCAGAAGGAGTTCTATAACTTTTTAACAAAAAGCCACGAGGCAATCAAGTTTGCTCTCGTTATCTTGATGTTTTTGAAAACTTTCGTTTGTCTCTAAATTAGGCGGCATTAAGCAGAAAGGAACCAACCCGAATCTTTCAGAATGGAACCTCTCCCGTCACCGCTTTTCATCGAAAAGATAGAGATGATTATGATGTAGTAGAAAAGAGCCAACACTTTGTTTTCCGTACGATTCGGCTCCACCTATCGATTTCATCTAATGATTACTTGCTTAGAGGTTTAGCGACATTCTTGGACTGATTTGATTGTATAATTAACGATTTCTCTCACGAATGTCGTCACTCATCTCAGATCTATGGATCTGCATTGATCGATTCGACCTACAAAACTATATATTGAATGCGGAGGCAAGTAAAGTGATTGCAAAAATTTCGTTGAAGCTAAAATATTCGTAAAATTGACGATTTTTAAAGTCGTAAATTTTCTCAACTTTATTTGGATATATCGCTTCAATAAGACTTGTGAGGAACAAAATTTTCTGCTGTAATCCATTTATTTGCTCCATAGTAGCGATTTCGCATTATTCTAAAAGAACCATCTACTCGAATTATCGATTTTAAACTCATTAATTTCTGATATGATCATATCGTTGTCCTAATGAAATGACGCTGAGTAAGTTTGGTTTGTAGTAAAATGATAGAGGGGTATCTGTTGGGGAGGCGCCAATTCACGCTAGGGGCGCTGGTGGTAAAGTAGTTTCTCGTATGACCAATAGAGTGCTCTAATGAATGACTTACATATTACTGTGTGATCGATAACTTTCAAAATATAATATGTTGAGTCGGAATGGAAGAATAACGTTTAACACCAGGAGTACCCAAGGGAAAAAAATTACCATAGAAGAAAATGCCTAACAAGCGAAACCTCTGTCAAAAAACACCGCGAAAATCGATGAATATTGTTCACGTCACACAAAAAAAAAGACGCCAAAAGTGACTGGATTCACATATTGAGCGCTCTAGCGTTGAACTCCAGATAGTACCGCAGATCAACAACAGGTACAGTTCTAAGCGGGACAACACGAAACGATCCAGTCAAATGACCACTCAAATAATGTGATTCATATAAAGAAAATAAATAAGAAAGGATGAAGACTAGGTAATGATGCTTGATGAACTAATGAGTAGAATCGGATTGTAAAAAGAGTGAGTGAAATTGCTTCTTTTGGTCACTTTCACGTCCAGGTTTTTTCTCTTCCCCAGTTGCACGCTTCTGTGTTTGATCACGTAAGCTACAGTTTTATTTGCATTTCCAGAGGTAGCGCTTCCTCTGGGGCTTAGCTTCTTCTATGAAGTCAGATTGGTCAGAAATTCTGTTACGTTGCAACCACATTCCCCCATGTACAGAATGCCGCTTCTTTTAAAATTCCCATCTTCCTTAAATTCTCTAAATTTTTTGGATGCTTTTTCGAGCAGCAGACTATAGTTTTCTTCCTTATCAGTGAACCCTTTTTCGAAAAAAAAATTAAAAAATGTGAGGCAAATTCCCCATTACATGTCTATAGTCTGATATAAGATAATGTCAAAAAGACCCCTTTAGTTATTTCAAAGAGGACCTAAAAACCCCGGAGTTGTTTTGCCCACCAACAGAAGAAAATTTAAAAAGTTAGCACTCTTAAAAAGTTGATGCAATCTCTCCGAGGTAATTTTAATCAGAGCACTCCATTGGGCATATGAGAAACTACTTTTACCACCAGCGCCCCTAGCGCCTATAATGTCTAGTAAGAAAATGAAGTAGTAAAACTTTAAATGTAAGAATTTTTCTCTTGATTTGCATACATGAAATAACTTAGATGGTAGATTACTCGAAACGAAGATTTCTGTGTTTATTCCCTTTGATTAATGCCGTCCAATGCAAACTTATCACACGACAGTCTTAATATCACCATTAACAGTCTCGTGAAGTGTAATTAACTATCTTTAGAAGCTCTCAGAGCACCGTCGCTGGGAGGAAACATTAGATGTATCCATTAATTTCTCTTGTAAATTTTTTATTGAAATAGAATTTTTCTGGTTTGCAACAGGCCTTCTCAAGTACTGGTGACCCTAATTTTTTGAGTAATTAATTTTACCCAATGATGAAGCCATATCACACGAGCGATTTGTTTCCAGCTTTTTTGTGGGTTGAAACTAGCAATTAAAATAGAATAAGTTAATGAACCGCAGATCCAGAGAGCATTCTAGCGACTCTACATTACAGTGAGCGAGTTTCACTCAAGAGTGACTACAAGACTAGTGGGAGTCAACTGTGATGGCAGTCGCTACGGCACGCGTCCTTCAGCGACGACTCTCGAACTGGCTACTGCAAGGAAGTCGTGTGTTCAAATCTTGCTGCGGGGGTGTTTCATCATGCTTCCTGGGCTCACCCCTTCCCCCGTCCCAACTGCAATCATCAGAACAAATTCTGATCTTTCCTTTGGAAGACAGCTGAGGTCAGATGAGGTCTGTGATGCTAGGAATGGCAGTTGGACCAAAAACCAGCAACAGGGGCACTCTATATTTACTTGAATTTGTACTGGACCAAATGCACTTCGTACACTTAAGGAATCCTGGTTTTCTACGCTTCTTTTCTATTTGGTCGCACATACCAGACATTGAGGTCTGATGAATAAGTAATGCTGAGCGGTTGTCCTGGTTTGACCACAAATTAGTATCCATGGAGAACCATGGTTATCCATGGAGAACCTTTCCTTGCAGCTTTTTTTCTTGGTCAAAATGGCGGACGATAGAATGTAGAACAATCTATTTTTTCCAAAGCTAGAAAAAATGCTCCATCAGGGTGCTGGCTGTGGAGGGAGGTGTGGAGAAGTTGACTTTGAACACCCGCTGGATGGATACTTGAACCCCTCACTTCTTCTTCATATTCCAGCTTAATTTACATCCAAAAAAGCTGAAAAATCGCTTGTATGATATGGCCTGCAGGGAGGTAGTTGTAAGTATAACACTTAAGAAAGTAGAGTTCATGTGTGGTCAGCTCTGGAATTTCTCTTGGAAATGGAAAAAATGAGATAGCAGACATCCAAGCACACTCGCATACAACTGTGCTAACAGTGGAGAAAGACGAGTGTACCTTGGAAAAATGCTTTTCACTTCCTACGAATTTTTCTCGAACCATGCAGGACTGCCTTGTGCTAGTGGATTACCAATTCCCGCCTTTACAAAATAAAATTTATTGGATACCCACCGGCATCAAGGGTTGATGAGGATGTTTTGACTGCCATTTTTTGAAGTTTCACTCTGGAGGTTTGTTCGGAGAAGCCGTCCTGAACGGTTCGGAGGGGTTTGGAGAAGCCTGGAGGAGTCCAAGCGCCACTATCCCCTCCCCTTTCCAGTTCTGGTTTGGTTCTGAACTGGTTCCAGACTGTTTCTCCGAACAGCCCACAGGGTTTGATCAGCACCTAGGTGTATTTTCCAGAAGATAGGGGATGTTATCTAGTTTTCAATTATAGGAATATTTGTTGCACTATGTCCTGTAAAAGTGTGGACGCGAGTGGAAATTTGGAGGACCTTAGTAGCCTCAGAAGTAAAATCTTCCAGATCTAGGAAAATGGCTTGACACATTTTTTGTATACCTAGCAATTGGTTGTTTGCTCAGAAAGTAAGTTAAGGGATTCCAAAAGAAATGCTTGAGGTTATCACACATGAACTTTTTGTATTGAGCAACAACTTTTACAAGAATAAAAATGCTAACCTAACTGGAATGTTTCAGCTCTCGCTGCTCTTGCGGGAAGTCAGCTACGCACGAGTACTCCCAACAGTCGCAACCAAGCTTCTGGAGGGCAGCAAACTCATGAAATGACTGTGCCAAACGACTTAATAGGATGTATTATAGGAAAAGGAGGCACTAAGATTGCTGAGATAAGGTAAAGTTATTCTCAACGTAGAATTCTTATATATGAAAATTGTATGTGAGGATAAGAGCGGCTCCTATCTTATCAATTCATCTATACTCAAATTATACTGTTCTTTATGGTGTCTATTTAGTGACCATTTCGGACTATTTAGTGATGTCTAAATCTCTCTTATGTCTCTTTAGTTACTATTTAGTGACAGTTAGTTAACAGTCCATTGACTGCAACATCAGACCTATTATTTTCAAAATATTCGGTGTTCAGGAGTCGACTTTGAGAAAATACTTCGGTTAATCAAAATAACCCATAAAGATCAGAGTGATCACAGATGGAGGAAGATGTTAGTTGAGGTCACTTGGTAAAGACCCCTAGTATCCCATAATGCTTAGCAGGATTGCCATCATGTTCAGTGAGTTACCTACCCACATAAAAATCGATGTTCCACGTGGAATACAGTTCCAGTCGGTGTGAGTCTGGCGTAATTCTCAAATCCCAGCCACGAGCCGCCATTTAACCCATTAACACGTTCACTGCGGGTCTGATTTTGTAAACCTTCCCACCAAGCGGAAAACTTTTTTTTCGCCTATCGCCTCAGAATGCTTCAAATATATGTGATATGGCACTAAAAAGTTGTTATTGCTATGATTTCTTAGAAATTTGCTAATGACGCACCATATGCGTCATCCGCCTGGCAGGTGTGATCAGTGGGTTTCCAAGCTGTTTAGTCACTCATTGCCACTTATTGCAATGAATGACTGAACAAAGCTCAATCATATAACACGGAAGATTATATAATTATACTTTATATTTTCAACCCAAACATTCACAAAAAAGAGCAGTCAAAAATGGAACAGCTGGGAAAACAGAGAAATTTGCATACCAGAATAAAAAATTGAACAATTGAACAAAATTTGCATACAAAATAAAAACTTGAACAGTCGAACAAAGTAATAATGAGATCAATTCGCCTAATATTTTATAGGTATTTGCTACCTACCTGAAAAATATAAAAGCTGTGAAAAAAATTAACTAACTAAATTGACTAAAAAATTGACTAACCTTGGAACTTTGGAGGATGATGGCCCATCAGTCATCTAGAAATGAATTAGGTAGGCACCAAACGTTACTAAAAATTCAGTAAAAACACTTCACTATAATAACAGATCAAAACCGCGATGAAAGTTAGTTTATTCGTTGAAAATAGTCGAAATGAAACAAGAAATCAAATAAGATAACAACGGGAAGCTGGGCACCTACCGAGTGCACACTGACGGACTACAAAAATCGAGGAATATGAACTTCCTACACATCGAATCATGCTTTTTGAAGTATATATTACAACTTACCTTTATTATTTCACGTTTCCACGCCAAAAATCCACGAAAAACTCACAAAATAAGGTAATAAATTGAGGAAAAACCAAGATCACTTGCAAACGAACCTGCTGTGACTGTAGATGATAAAACAATGTGAAAGCCTCGTTCTTATCACAAACGACGCTTTGTGTGGGTAGTCTGGACCCATTTCTTGCAAGTAAACAAGCTTCGGAATACTTTCCTGCCAGGCGGATTTTAAGAAAACATTCTGAAAACGAAGGGTGGTTCTCAACACCACCGTTCGGAAATTTTAGGAGCTTCAGTGGCTGAACCAAGGGGAAGCATGAGTCTTTGCAATTCTTTGTGAACACTCTGTTCTTTGGTCAAATAACTACTATTTGGTTGTAAGGAGAGCCGATCCAAACAGGATTTCGCAACCCCCTCCATCTGCAAGCAGATAGATGAAACCCCGAAAAACCCTAGCAGGGTGATTGAGGGAATGGAAGGAACTCACCACCCAGGAGCTAGTCATAGCTATCAGCTCCTCGAGGTACCTGTTTGTGTTAATACCACAGGTTAGGACGAACCTCCTAGCTAAGGTTCTACCAACTAGACAGGTTGGTACCCGAGTTCATAACAGAACTCACATGCCGAGAGACATCTTCAGGGGACTAGCCCTTGAGGAGGCCATCTCTTCCCTTGTAGCCTTCTTGGTACAAGCCCATGAAGTAGGGTTAGCTCAACCACGACCACCACGAATCCCACCTCAATTGAGGGGCAGGCAGGTGATGCTTTGACCAAAGTCGGTGCATCGGTAGCCTGGGGTCCTCTCGCCCATGGTAATTGAGATGAGTAAAAAGCCTTTTACGGCATTACTGCTATCCCCGGAAGCCCGACCAGGTAACCGGAAGCAGAAAATTTGTACCTGCTCCCTAACCACTCTACTCCTGTCAGAGGCGTATGCCAGAGCCCTAACATTAAGGGGGTACAGGAGAGGGAGGCGTTCTTTGGTCAGCCGGAGGTTTCCTTGGGTGTGGGAGATGTGTGTGAAGTTTGTATTTTCATCGACGACTGGCTCCACCAGGACTAGCTCAGGAAGCCTTATTTTTGTTGATTGTCATAACAAGTGTGACATCTGAAAATTCCGAGTCTACGTCCTTCTGACTACACCAGCTGTTTAAAACATTAGGGTTTTCAATAGATTCCTAGTCACTGATTGCTCAGAGGAAAAGTGATGAAGTAAGTCAGCATTGCGCCACTGAGCCTGAGAAGCTGGATTAAGACTGAGGTGCACAGCTCTCCCTCTTCCATGCTCCTTTATCTAAGGAACAAATCTCAAGTTCTACTCGTTGTTAACAAAAACGGCACTTCGAATGGGGTTATTGTTTTTATTTGGTTCTCACTGGTTCGCCCTTAGGTCTTTTTCTAGAGTACTTCCTTACTGAAAGATTTGGAAGAGCACATAATACAAATGGTGTCTCAAAACTTGACGACACAAACATACTAGCTACAAACATACAAGCAACAGCATACAAACATACATGCAACAGCATACAACATACAAGCAACATCATACAAGCAACAGCATACAAACATACATGCAACAGCATACAAACATTCAAGCAACAGCATGCAAACATACATGCAACAGCATACAAACATACATGCAACAGCATACAAACATACATGCAACAGCATACAAACATACAAGCAACATCATACTAACATACAAGCAACAGCATACAAACATACAAGCAGCAGCATACAAACATACAAGCAACAACATACAAACATACAAGCAAAAGCATTCAAACATACAAGCAACAGCATACAAACATACAAGCAACAGCATACAAACATACAAGCAACAGCATACAAACATACAAACAACAGCATACAAACATACAAGCAACAACATACATACATACTAGCTTGAACTGAAGAGACAACATGCTGAAAATTCATGGAAGGTTTGGATGTTCTAATTTTGGTCGTATTTTTCAGGCAAATCAGTGGCGCTATGATTAGGATTAGTAATTGCGAAGAAAGGGAAGGCGGATCAACTGATCGGACTATCACTATCAGTGGCAGTACTGACTCAGTTCAACTAGCACAATACCTGATTAACATGAGGTAAGTCATAAATTTATTGATAACCCAAATGAAAATAATTTATTATTATAATCAAAATCTTAAGGAGCTTTCAGGAGAAGAGTTGATGGAACGGCCCAAGCACTGCCTAGCGGGGAATTAGTTACTTGGGTAGAGGAGGTAGGTAGTAGTTACTTGGGATGCCGAGACCCAAAATGTAAATACAGGGAGGCGCAACTTGAGTTCGCATAACTTCAGGGGTCGATTCTACAACTAATTTGCTACAAAAAATGTCTCATAGCAATTGTTTTAACCTCTTGTTTTTCAAAGCTTTTATCAATGGGGAATTTCAGTCAATTTTTTTTCAAAAGAGTATGGCTCAGGAATAACGGTAATCGGGTCTGTTCGTCGAGAAAATGTTTTTAAAAAATCAGAGAAGCTAAGGAAAGTTGAAGATTTGAATGGTGTGACGTAGCTAGCCAATCGTGATGTAGCTAGCCAACTGTCTTTGAAAAAAGTATCCATGCACAGAAACCCTTGGAGGACCTCGTGGATACTACAAAACACCACTCACACACGCGCGCGGCGTAGTCCTTGCCTAGTGTGTGTGCATTTATGGCGGCCCGCCTTTTTCAAACGTGTGATCTTATAATTAATTTTTCTACCACATGTTATAGTATCATTGGGCTAAAAGTTGGAGTGTATAGGTTTTCAAGGGTGCTGAATCCAAATTTGAGGTCAAAAACCTGAATTTCCGACCCACCGAAATACCCCATTTCAAGATTTTTCCCATAATTTTGACCTTACGTTACAAAATAGGTCGTAACTCTCATAATTCGCTGTGTAAATTCAAATTTGAGGAAACCGCTGGAAAGAGCATTAAAATCTCCATCGGTTAGATGCCTGACGATGTCGTTGCGAGACACGAACTGACTTCTGACTGGGGGCGTTGGGTGACCTCTGAAAGCAGTGGGGCACCAAACCAGAAAATACAAGAACTTGACCCTAGGATCACACAAACGTACTTTAGCGTCAAACGGAGGACAAAGTGCGGAACAATCACATCAACTACTTCATTCCAGTTAATGATGGAAAAAAATTCATTTTTGGAACTCGAAAAAACAAAAAAATGTTAATTTGTTACTAAAACATAAAATGTTCTTTTTTTTGTTACGAAAAGCACATAATTTCTTCATTATAAAGACGAGATCATAGGAAAAGTGTCTTAAAAAATTCTACATATTAGTCGAAATGTCTCTTGAATGCTTTTCCAGGGTCATATTCCCTTTGATGACTTTTAATGGTCTTTTGCAACGCCTCTGTACCATATTAAGAAAAGTTGTGGTACTGACAAGTACCTGGCTGCCTATTGTATTTCCCCATAATGAAATGTAGCATGAAAACGAAAAAAATACGAAAAGTAGGTAGGTAAGTAGTAATCAGTGGTCAACTCCATCATGATCGTATTGCAACAAAACACACCAAGACGACTTGAAATGCAGGTAAAATGGACTGGAAAACCCAAAATGGTGAGAAGACCAGGAACATAACATTTCGGAGGCACAATCCCTAGCATTTTGAAGATAAATACTTCAACAATATTTTAAAACTTAGTTCAATAGTTTTAATTTACTTTCATACATGTGAAAAAATCTCTCTCTCGCAAACGCCATTCACAACAATGATAACACGAAAAATCATAATTTTGCTGTCAATCAGTTTCATGTCACCTGCCCCCAATCAAAAGAGGTAAAACACATAATCATGCAGTCTGGGCAACGGACTGTGAAAATCTGTTCAAGTGCCATCCCATCCATAACTGATATCTCTGAAGTTGAATCGTACTCCATGCGTACATGCAATGGATTCCCCATTTTGTTGTTGCCTTCCACAGAACTTTCATGGCAACCTGAACAGAGTATCCATCCATACATCCTTCTACTTGGATCAAAACATTTCTGTATCAGAGAGAATGGATTATGTCTTTCCCAGCAGGGGCCAAGAAAGGGAGGGGGTAAACTAAAATAACACTACTGGGCATGCGCGGACGGGGCAAAACTAAAAATAAAAAACACGTTGGCATGACGACTCTGGGGTCTAGCCCCAGATCATGGAAATTCCTACTTCATCCTACTTCTTCTTCTTCTCTCTAGTTGCTGGCTTTGGAGGCAGCCTTGGGCATGGACCTAGTAGTAGGCATGGAAGGTTCCACCATGCATGTTTGGCATAATAACTGCATGTAAGTGTAGAATTATTTCACACTTGTAAAAGATCCATCCTTCCATGGATCAAGAGTGAGTTTTGAGGAAAAAAACTTTCTGCTAGGGAATTTTTTCTACTTCGGGGAGAACACTTTTTGATGGGAGTTTTTCCAACTTTGGGGTAAAAATCTAGCTTACAGAGAGAGAAATTTTGCCGGGGCTAGAACCAGAGTGGCCTTATGGAACGCCCCTGCTCCTGACTACTACTGACCATGAGCGAAATCGTCATAACAAATTCTGATCTTCCCTTTGGAAGACAGCTGATGACGTCCACAATGCCAGAAATGTCAGTCGGACGAAAATCCAACCAAAAATGTTTGTTTACTTTACTTACTATAGGTCGTGCACAAGAATATTGCCTTCCGACCCTGCACTCTGACGGAGGATGGGAGAAGCAGAGGGATGGCAGCCTGTTGGCGGGATGCGAGAACGATAATTTTACTCTGTTACATTGGCAGCCATGTCAGGACAGGCGATAGCGTTTTAGGTTGGCAACATTGGTGACATAATATCGATAATCGTTAACATCGATGTATCGGACACCCCTTCTTCTTAGCACGGACATGAATCCAAGAAGGTTAATCTTTCTTTCCCATTTATTACCATGGACTGAGCCATAGTAGACGTGGACACAATCGTATTCGACAAAAATTAGATGAACTAAATATCGGGAGACTTTATATCGAAAAAAAAACATTGATATTCGGAGGCCAAATATCGATATTTTTATACATCGATAATAGATTTTCGTCCCTGTTTTGTTTACATCGTGTTCGTGCTTCGTGGTTGCTTGTTCTTCTCGTTACACCAGCCTACGTATATCGTCGTAATAACCCTTTCTTTTTAACTGTGAGTATCATCACAATCCCACAAACCCGTCAATTTCCGTGTGTCGCATAAATCTCGCGATGGACAGTCAACCTTTATCGTCAGGAATGTCAAACCCCAAACCTGCGATCGCAAGAGGCAAGGCTCTGAGAAGCCAGGCGCGAGAAATCGTGTACAATGTGTTCCAGTACTTCACAACGAAGAAGAACGATGATAACGCGAAATACAACGTCCGCGAAGTCACTAGTGAAGCGACAGGCGTTTCGGCTAGAACCGTCGGCTACATCATGAAGGAAGCTGGATACCGAACTGCATCAGATTGCACGGGACCTTTGTTTGTTACGCCAACCAAGTCCAAACCGCACAAGAAGGTCATCGCTGCTGATGAATTCACCGATGCAGCAATACGAAACAAAATACGTGAATTTTACACTGTTCGGAAAGAGTGCCCTACTTTAAAAACACTTTGCGCAGCACTGGCGAGTGATGAAGTTCTCGACTGTAGTAGGAGTTACCTTCGGAAACGACTGGCCACTAGCGGATTCAAATGGAAGAAATGCCAATCCAACCGAAAAGTTTTGATCGAACGACCTGAAATTGCAGCTTGGCGAGCGAGGTACCTACGAACGATCAATACCTACCGCATTGAAGGGAAAAACATTGTTTACCTCGACGAAACCTACGTTCAAGCGTCACACGGCGTCTCGACCTGTTGGCAATCCAATGAGGAGTTGGGAGCCCTTCAACAAATTGGAAAGGGTGACCGATTGATCATCATTCACGGCGGTGGTGAAAAAGGGTTCGTACCAAACGCATTGCTCATCTTCAAGGCGTCATCAAGATCTGGAGACTATCATTCATCAATGAATTTTGAACATTTCTCCAAGTGGCTCACGCAAAAGTTCCTCCCGAATTTACCAGCGGATTCGGTCGTGGTGATGGACAACGCGAAATACCATTGTGTGCAGACAAACAAAAGACCCAACAGTTCTACTCTGAAGGCAGATGTCGTTTCGTGGTTGAGAAGGAATAATGTGCAATTCAACGAACAATTTACCAAAGCCGAGCTCCTACTTCTGGTAAAAAATTCGTCTGTCGGACAGACTTTCAAGGTCGACGAAATTATTAGAGACGCAGGCCATCATACCCTCCACCTCCCCCCATACCATCCCGATTTGAACCCAATCGAACTGGTGTGGGGTGATATCAAGGGAAAACTCGCGCGGGAATCAGTTGGCACTCCACTGGGCCAAAAAGAAGTATACCTGAAAAAACTTTTCTCCGAGTATTCGAAAGAAAAGTAGGTAAATGTTTGTGGACATGTGAAAAAATGTGAGGCAGACTACCGTCAAAAAGATCATTTAGTCGAATCGGAGATCGATAGTTTCATCATTAACGTTAGGGGGGACTTCTGACAGCGATGACAGTTCCGAGGAGGACTCGGATTTTTCTGATTAATTATTTAAGTTGAGAAATATTGTAACTTGTACCTACTTAAGTAAATAATAAAATAACATTTGTTTCCAATCTTTCATTTTATTCCTACCTACCTTCAAAATATTTTCAAAGGCAGAATATTGAACAACTTTGATAATCGTACAAAGGTAAAAACCTGTGTTGTTGCCTGTAAAGTCGGTATACGGGCGAAAGTTTTACGTGACAACGACTTTGAGTGGTAAAATAATTTTAATGTTAATATTCATTCGTATAGTAGGAAGAAGAATAAAATAAAATTCTTTGTCAAGTTGCACAGAGTAGGTATTTCCCGTAGGTAGTAGGTATTTCCCATGGGTGGGGGGGGGAGTGAGTGCCAGGGAAGGGGGGCGGGGCGCTCCCGCTTTTGTGATCGCCGGGAAGGGTTGGACGCGGGGGGGTGCGGGGGGGGGGCTCTTTAGGGAGCGCCGAGCTGCACCCCCTCCGTGAGCGGAGCGTAACGCAGTTTCTTGAAGTGTCCCCGGTAAACCAATTTATAAGACGTTATCACGTCAAAAAGTAAGTAAATTTGGACGTATGGCTTTTATCAAAGTACCTATCATTTTTTTTATAACGAAGAAAAAAATTACGTTTTTGGTTGCTTTCGGTTCGAACAATATTCAATTTAATGACAAACTGATTTTCTACAAAAATCCGCTAAAACGATTACAGGGAGACAGTGCTGCCAGTGGACAGGGTAAAAACAAAAAAAAATGGAATTTGTGTTAAAAATTAGTTCCACTTTCTCCGTCAGAGTGCAGGGTCGGAAGGCAATATTCTTGTGCACGACCTATACATAACCCTTTTGAACTTGGCTCCACACTGACCTTTTTTTCAGGATATCCATGGAAACAGCTGGAATGCCGATGCAGGGCTACCACTACATAACGCCAAACCACATCGTCAAGCTTCCAACTCCCATCCATTAAACTCGAAAAAATTCACATCAGACAAAAAAAAATCTCATTTTTTCATTTTCTCTCCAAATCTGAAGATATTAGGTGTTCTATTGGTATTATCACTGTAGTAGGTAAAAATATTTGTTTTTATACACCCGATTCACCGATGTTTTGAACTTTTCTCTTCTTCGATTCTCAAGTCTTAATATGGGTAGTGAAACTTTTAAAACCAAAAAAATACTTATATTTCTTTCTAGGTAAAAGAAAAACCAAATATTGTGGAAGAAATGTTGGCTAGTGTAGTTTGCTTCTTATTTTTTGTGGTTTCTATTCGTTCTTTAGGAACTAGAGCAACTGTTAGCAATAAATGTGAACAATGGAAGGTTGTAGATGAGATGATTTTTTTGAGCTTTCGAGTTCGTGCTCTATAAAAAAAAATTGCTTGACAAATTTCCGTAGCTCTGCTTGCCATCTGTCAAAGGAAGAATGGGGTTCATTTACCTTCAGGGTGGATATCCTCGACAAATTACTACGTAAAAGAAAAGAAAAATCATAGCTTGAAAGCAGTTCTGGCGAGAAACGTTTTTCAAAATACGTATAGTATTTTTTAATAAAAAGAAAGCAAAATGTGTTTATAAAACAAAATGCTTGGTTAAACAAAAAAAGATAGGTGTTGACGAGAATCTTAGTGCCAAGTGTGACAAAATAAGCTTTTTGGGTCCATATTATTACATATTGTAAAGAATAAAAGCTTTATGTTTTATATTTCAATAGTTAGTTATAGATTCAGCAGTCATTGCATTAGGGTAACTAAAAATAATGATTACCGAGGAGAAAGTAGTTTTATGTGACGCAAAAAATAATTTAAAAAAAATAATTCCTTCATCTCGAATTCGATAAACCAACTTTTTTTTCGGTTTGAAAGTTATGTTGTTTTTTTTTCAACAATTTTTTTTTTCTTTTTGTGTATCGCAGCATGGAATGCTATTTTGTTGATCGAAGATTTTCTTAATTGTAGGTAAAAAATTTTGAGACCAATCTCGGGAGAAAAAAAAAACAAAAAAAAAAATTGGGGTACACGAACAAAAAATTATAAGTTATTGTTATTTGTCAAATCTCTAGATGAATTTCGTTTGTTGTTATTCGCTTTTTTCATTACGTATACTATTTATTTTATGTAAATTACGTTTATAATTTTTTGTATTCAATTTAATTTTCTTGTACATATTGTAATGACGATTTGCGGTTTTATATCGTTTTAGCATCATTTATTTTTCGTAATAGAGAAGAAAAACACACAGTTCTAGTTTGAAACAGGAAAAATGATGTACTTAACGGAAAAAATGAATTTAATTTTTGTAAACTTTTTTGCATGAAATGCAAGTTTAGATGATAAGTTGTTACTCTGCTGTGTTTGTTATATTATTACGTAATTTTAATACAGTTGATATTATTTTTAAAAAAAATAACTGATGAACGATTCAAATTAGACTTTTTTCCACCTCAAATCATTTTTTAAAAAAAACATAATTTATGTGCCAAAATCAATTACAGTATTTAGCCGCTGTGAAATGTTGAATTATTATTGTGAATTTAGACTGTACGAAGCTATTTGTGCCAATATTTATGCTCATATTCAAAAAAAGTGTTATCGTATGCTTCTACAAAATGAATACCTGGTACTTAAGAAAGGGAAGTACTTAACTTTTTACTGTGATTTCTTTTTATGATTTCCCTAATTTATTGTTATTATTTATTCTTTTCTCTGTTGAAGTGTTTTAAAAAACATTCTTTTGTGTAACGCAAAAAAAATCCCAAAATTTAATACATATCTTTAAGTTGAACATATCACAATAAACCAGTGTTCTATTTGTCAGACATTTTTTTTGGTGAATAAATTGTTTGTAAAGATGAAAAATTGACGAAAAAAAATGTTATGTGAAGCTTCATTAAGTTTTGGTTGAAAGCGTTATATAATTTAATGAATGTCCGAGTATAGTTTAGGGAACGGAAAGACTTTACTGTTTACTTTGAATTAGACAATCAATAGCGTTAAATGGTAGATATGTGTATTATACAAAAAATAATTGTTTTAAGGTAGATCAAAATACCCTGCATCTAGAGCATTTCTTCCAATACTTTTGTTTTTGGGTTTCGTTGAATAAAGAAAGAAATTGTTCATTTTGCGCGGTAGATTCTGCAACTGACTGTCGACAGAGTTGTCAGTGTTGGTAACACTGTCACCTGATTGGATTGGTATCACTGTTTGCCACGTGGGAGTCTTATCAGTTCCCATGTGTGGTTGATATCGCTGTGTGGAATCAGTGTGTCCTTGAGAACAAGAAGAGGATTCATCCAAACACTTCTTATGTTAATGCGATGTGACTGTAGATCCAGAATGGAACCGTTTGGTCACTACATGGTGGAACGCGCATCTTTGTGTGAAATTGCGTGGAAATCTCAGCAAAAGATTTACTGACTCCGAAGTGATGTTGTTGGTAGAATCCTCTTACAAAACAAAGGGGCCTCGAAAGAGGGAGAAATCAGGGCTTGAAACTCTTTTTCATTGGCAACTTCAGGCTGTGAGTGACTGTATTTCATCTCTTCATGGTCCACTAGAGGATATCTATTAGTATCTCTGCAGGTTCGTTCGGAGAAGCAGTTCCAAACCAGATCAGAACTGAAAAAGGGAGGGGATAGAGGCGCCTGGACTCCTCCAAACCCCTCGCAACTGCTCCTCCAAACAAACACTGCGTGTCTTCTGAGTGTGTTTGTTGGTCACTCAGGTGTACTTATGTGTTTCATCTTATCAATGCGTTGGTACTCCTGCGTACTTATTGGTATACCTATTCGTCACTCATGCATTTCTATTGGTCGTCAGGAGGTCATGGCATCAAAGCATTGGGTGCCCTGTACAGCACTCAGGCTTACTTGATGATAACCCTGTATGTCATCGTATCGATGCAGATACTCTTGATGGTACCCATGTATGACACTCAGGTATCCCTGTAGGCACCCCAGTAGGTCATTGTATCAAAGCAGGGACCACTGTATGCCACTCAGACGTACAGAATGGAACCCCTGTATGTTGCACAGGCGTACTTCAAGGTGATCCTGTTTGCCATCATATCAAAGCAGTGGTACCCGTGTGCCACTTAGACGTGCTTGATGGTACCCCTGTATGACTCAGGCATTCCTATAGGCACCCCAGTTGGTCATCATATCAATGCAGGTGTCACTGTATATCACAGACATACTTGGTGGAACCCCTGTATGTTGCACAGGTGGTGATACTTGAAGGTGATCCTGTTTGCCATCATATCATATCAAAGCAGTGGTACCCCTGTATGTCACTCAGACGTGCTTGATGGTACCCCTGTACGACTCAGGTATTCCTATAGGCACCCCAGTTGGTCATCACATCAATGCAGGTGTCACTGTATATCACAGACGTACTTGGTGAAACCCCTGTATGTTGCACAGGCATACTTGAAGGTGGTCCTGTTTGCCATCATATCATATCAAAGCAGTGGTACCCCTGTATGTCACTCAGACATGCTTGATGGCACCCCTGTACGACTCAGGTATTCCTATAGGCACCCCAGTTGGTCATCATATCAATGCAAGAACCCCTGTATGTCTCACAGGCATACTTGAAAGGGGATTCCATCATATCAAAGCAGTGGTACCCCTGTACTCAGACATGCTTGATGGTACCCCTGTACGACTCAGGTATTCCTATAGGCACCCCAGTTGGTCATCATATCAATGCAGGTGTCACAGATGTACTCAATGGAACCCCTGCATGTCGCACAGGCATACTTGAAGGGGATTCTGTTTGCCATCATATCAAAGCAGTGGTACCCCTGTATGTCACTCAGACATGCTTGATGGTACCCCTGTATGACTCAGGCATTCCTATAGGCACCCCAGTTGGTCATCATATCAATGCAGGTGTCACTGTATATCACAGACGTACTTGGTGGAACCCCTGTATGTTGCACAGGCGTACTTGAAGGTGGTCCTGTATGTCATCATATTAAAGCAGTGGCACCCCTGTATGTCACTCAGGCATTCCTATTGGCCTCCCAGTGGGTCATTGTATAAATGCTGGCACCCCTGTATGTCACTCAGGGTTACTTACGACAAACCAGTATTTCCTGTTTTCAATGAGTGGCACCCCTGTACGTCACTCAGGGTTACTTGACGATAATCCTGCGTCATGTTTTCAATGAGTGGCACCCCTGTATTCACGGTTGAAGGCAGTTCTCCAGGAAACTCATTGACCCTCCGACAGTCGTTTGCAGCCCCTACACCAGTTCATTGTGGAATTTAGATTCTTTTCGCTTTAATAATCTTCTAGTTGAAAACAAAAACTATTGCCGAGTGTTGACGTTTGCACCTCTGCTGATAGCGTAAACTTAAACAAAACACTTTTTACTCGCCATTATTCGTCTATATAATTGAGTGGAGTAGTTTTACTTACTTAGTTTAAAATGACGTTAATTTATTGCGAAAAAATCAGTAGTTTTCATGTGTATAGATAGACTAGTTTTCTCTGTGTCTAGGCGTAAACAAAACGTAAATTGTATCATTTTTGTGACTTGTTTTCCGTTGTCTGTTTTCTCTTAAATTTCGTTCATTTCTTTGTATATTCACTTTTTTTATGTCATTTATGAAACCTACTCAGCATATCTTCTAAACATATTATTCTGTAAAAGGAATCTAAACCTACCTACCATATCTTGGGCATTATTTAATGTAATTAACAAAAAACCGTTGTGTAAAAAATAAACTTTGCCTCTTTTTAGTGAGGTAATTTTGTTAACATTGCAAGCGAACAAGATCTATCGAATGGTACTTAAGAACCGATAGCTCACACGTAAATTACATCACATATCACGTTACATATGTGTGGGTAAGACTGCTTATTTATAGTTTTCGTTTTTTTTAAAAGTATTTTAACTTGAGTTATTTATCGCCTAATTTCTCTCTTGAAACTGCCCGTTTATGTTCCAATTTTATATCTTTCCTTCTCTCATCTCCTGTAAATAATTTGTACGCTTGTTAATGTATGAATTTCCTTAGTTTTTTTCCCCTTTCGACCGTAATTTTTCTTGTTCAGAACCTAATTTTCCTTCGTATCTCTCATAATTTCAATCACATGTTGACAAACTTTCGTCGAACCAAAACGAGTGCTGAAAGAATTTGAAGTCCATTCCTCGTGGATGATAATGTAGAGAGTAATTTTATTAATTATTAAAAAAAAACATTCTCGAATTCATCCTGCTTGCTGAATTTTTTAAGCAAATAGTTATAGAGATATTTTCAATTGATCTAGCATGTTTCACTTTTTATCTGAATGTGTGCACTATTATTAACTAGGTTGCTATTCACCCCCTCCCCTTAACCCAGCTGTTACGAGAGTGCACGATATGCGATGCAGACCAGACTTGATGCATTTTTTCCTTTTTTTGTTTCAAGACAAAGTTTCAGTTTCGACAAAATTCGATACACGAACATTTTTTTTTTTTTCGTTTTTTATTTTTAATTTGATCGCCGAATCTGTTTTACTAGGGGAGAAAAAGAACGGCTGTACGTGTCGCGGTGAATTGTCGACGAATCTAAGAAACAAAGAACGTCGACGAAATCAGTTATGATTATGAAATTTGCGTTTATTATCCCAAAATGTTGCTCTAAAGCTAGTTGGTTGTTGATTTGTTTGTTATCGAGCGCCTTGATAATTTTCAGCTCAAACTGAGTTAACACCGTGGGCATGAATAGTTCTTGTGTCATTTGGAGGATTTCAACTCAGAGAACGGATCTATTTCGGTATTTCGTTTCCTCAAGCAAATCTGGTGACTGAGCATAATGTCGAATATTCGTCTCTAGTTAGAGTAGTTGCGATTGATCATAATGTGAAATCTCTGTAATGAGTACGACATGAGCTGTGGAGGGAACAGTTGAGATGTGAAGAATCCACAGTGTGAGGGGTATGTGCTGGTATCAATCTACCCTATTTGGATGGCTTAGAATCAACCGGAAGAATAGGCGTTAGGCCTCCGAGCAATCAATATTTCGTTTGAGATCCGATGGGCGCTAGTGCTTAGAAGAGAATTGGTTTTGTGAAACTGTAGTGATGATAACTGCAGTTTGCCACTGGTCGCTGCACACTCTGGCATTATGATGTTCCAACAACGGTTCTTATTATCATCGATGTGTAGGATAATCAGACTCCTGCCACTAAAGTGTACGTTGTAAGGCAGTGTGACGGTGGAGCAGGAAGCGCAGAGCGAGGGAGAGAACAACTCCCATTAGCTAGTCACCAGTACTGGGTTTTTAAATGTTTTTTATACGATGCTCTGTAGCCATCCATTCACGAGCAGCCCTATTGAGGTTTTACACCAGAAGTGTTTGAGCATGGGAAGGTGGTTATAAAATGACCTGGTCCGAACTCAAACTTAAGAAAAATTATTATTTATTCTGGTAAATAAAATTCTCTGTAGAATGAGAAAAAAAGAAAGAATATATATCGCCTACCTAGGAGCTCCTTTTCCTAGCAGAACTTATATAATAAATTACAATAATTTTCTTCTTGATTTTGGTTTAAAAAATGTCTTTTGTGATTCGACGATTTCGGCGACGTAGGTATTTAGTTGGAGGAATCCGCACACCAGCTCAAAGGATGGAGGCACGCTCTGATGGTGAAATTGGAAGGGTCTTACCTTGTAGTTCCACAAGAATGATACCCAATGCCTGTAGGTAGGGTTGTGGCAAGATCCACCAGAACCTTTTCCAATGTTGCGCAGAGTTTGATTAGAGTTAGATGAGTTGAGAGCAGAAGTTAAGAGATAGAGAGAGCCGAGGTAGAGAGATAGAGAGGTGCTCCAGAAAGCTTTGGCTGGAGCTGAAAACGAAAAAGAGTGGAAATCTTGAATATCTGGAGATATGCATATATTCTCAAGAAATACGGGCAGTACTCCAGGAATCCGATACATACATTCCAGTGATGAATAGATGAGACGAAGAGTGAAGATCGGGATACTGATGACCCAAAAAGATGGCGATTTGCCGCGAGGATACTGATGACCTCGTGGAAGGCGTAGTGTGGCCAGAAAAATGTTTAGATAGGTAGTCGAACTTGATAGTGCTTCAGAGCGCATGAAGACAAAGACTGCTGGTAGATGCGACGGGAGATGCCTCACTTGAATCCCCACTCACCCACTGATCACACCACTCGCGTCATAATCCCATCGATAAAGTCTTAGAAGATAAAACAAGGCAAAGGGCAAGGATCGGCCTGAACATACCGCCCACCAAAATTTAGGTACAAATTTTAAGGAGAATGGGCTGGGACAGTAAGAGGAAGGAGAGGAATCAGCTGTACGACTGGTCGCTTGAGGGACTGCTGAGCAGCAGTCTTGATGGAGACAACCCGGACAACTCCATCCCTCCCTGGATGGGTCTCTGTCACACGAGCAGATGGCCATTGCATCGTTGGTAGGGCTGGATCCTTAAGGATAACAAGGTCTCCAACTTTGAGGTTTGGACGTGACTTCTTCCATTTAGTACGCTTCTGTAATGTGGTTAGATATTCCAAGTGCCACCTATTCCAGAACTGGTGGTGGAGCCGTTTCAGCAACTGCCATCTTGTCAGTAAGTTCTCTCTTACATCCAAAAGAGAGGGTTCTGGATAAGCCATGAGGGCACCGCCCACCAAGAAATGGCCAGGACTCAAAAAGTCAGTATCTTCGGGATCAGAAGACGTCGGGCAGAGAGGACGGGAGTTAAGGATTGCCTCATAACGTGCAAACAGTGTCGAAAGTTCCTCATATGTAAGAGGAGTGTCCCCTGCAGAGAGTCTCATGAGACGCTTGACAGAGCGTACACCTGCCTCCCATAGTCCACCAAAATGAGGAGCTTTGGGAGGTGAGAAGTGCCATTTGATTTCTCTTGGCAACACAGCTCGTAAAATCTCCTTCTGAGTATTGGCATTACCAAGCCAACGATAGAGATCCTTAAGAAGGTTTGAGGCTCCAATAAAGTTGGTTCCTGAATCGGAATAGACGTCAGAAGGTAAGCCTCTTCTAGACAAGAATCGGTCAAAAGCTGCCATGAATGCATGAGTTGTCAACTGCGTGACGGCCTCTAAATGTAGAGCTTTTGTCTCCATGCAAACAAAGAGACAGAGGTACACTTTTGAAGTTTGGGCCTTTCGGCGCAGAGATTCTCTCATGGTGAAAGGTCCGGCAAAGTCGACACCAACATGACTGAAGGCTCGCTTTCCTTGAACTCTGAAGGATGGTAAGTCGGCCATGACAGGAGCTGCAGATTGAGCATTCTGCTTGAAGCATTTTACACAGAGAAAGGTTCTCCTCCGAGTCACTCTACGAAGACCTGGAATCCAGTACCTCGTTTGGATCATGGCTTGAATCAGAGAGGGACTGGCATGCAGGTGAATTTGATGGTAGTAATCTACCAAAATATTGACGAAGTGACAGTTCGAGGGTAGTAGAATGGGATGCTTGTGGTTCTCACCCAAGGATGAATTTGAAAGTCTTCCTCCAACTCTCCATATGCCATCTGGGTCGAGGTATGGACTCAAATTACCGAAGCGATGGTTCATGGTGATGACTGAATCCAATCTGCTGCTGGCAAGAAAATAGTGACGCTGCAAGGCTCTGATGCAACACTTCAAGGCATTTTGTATATCGCCTGGTGTCAGAGGATCATTTCTTGAAAACTGTCTGCAGCCTTTATGAATCCGACGAACGAAGACGCCTATGACACCAAGAAGTTTGGTAAAAGATGAGAATCTTTGCATCCACCCAATGATAAATGGAGGTTCATTACTTGAAGTATGACAAACGGATGTGATGTTTTTCAGCTCAGGTAGGCTGGAAGGAACGGAAAATATTGGAGTAGGCCACTCACTTTCTGGAAGAGCCAACCAAGATGGTCCTGCCCACCACAGTGGGTGTTCTATCAAATCACTTGGTAAGATCCCACGAGAACCACAATCACTAGGGTTGTCATTTGATGAAACATGACGCCAAGATGACTTTGAAGACGTTTGAGTGATTTCTGTTATCCTGTTCGCAACAAATGTTTTCAGCTGGTATGGTTGAGTGTTTAACCAACCAAGAACTATTGAAGAATCGCAACAAAATATTGGACTCATGATTTCCGAACATAGGCGATTCAGAAATGGTTGGATTGACTGATATATCTTCATCAGTAGAACTGCACCTTGTAACTCTAGTCGAGGGACTGAAATGGTGCGAACTGGAGCCAACTTGGATTTTGCTGTAAGTAGATGCACGTTGATGGCATCATGGGTTATAGAACGAAGGTACAACACGGCGCAGTATCCTTTAGTGGAGGCGTCTGAAAAACCAACAGCTTGAAATTTGCAAGGTGAAGCTGAGCCAACAAATCTTGGTACCTTCACTTTTGACAAATTGACAAGTTCGTGAATGAGTTTGTCCCACTCAGATTGCATTGACCCAGAAATCATTTGGTCCCAATCTAATCCTTCCTTCCAAATGTCTTGTATGAAGGTTTTCATAAGGAAAATTGATGGTGAAAGAAAACCGAGAGGGTCATACACCTTGGAAACAGCAGAGAGTATGCCTCTTTTAGAGTAGATTGGTTTAGGAGGGTGGATGCAGTATGAATATGAGTCAATAGTAGGGTCCCATTGTAGACCAAGAATTTTAATAGTAGTATCAGGCTCTTCAGAATCGATTGCTACAGGGTCAGATGACGTACAAGTAACCTGCTGTAAAAGCTGTTTGGAATTGCTTGACCATTTACTCAATCTTAAACATCCCTTGTTCATTATGTCGATCAGCTGTGATTGTAACTCCAGGGCGGACTCTACTGATGAGGATCCGGTTAAATAATCGTCAACATAGACGTCCTGAACAAGAATATCAGCTGCCAACGGGAAATTCGCACCCTCGTCTTCCTTCAGTTGATGAAGGACCCTAAGTGCTAAGTAAGGAGCAGGACGCAACCCGTATGTTACTGTATTCAACTCAAACGTTTTGAGGGGTTGAGATGGTTCATCACGCCAGAAAATATGTTGATAATCACGATCATCAGGGTGGACCAACACCTGTCTAAACATTTTGACAATGTCTGTCACAAAAACAATCTTGTGGATACGAAAGTTCAGCAGGATCAGGTGAATATCGGTCTGAAGTTTGGGACCTACCATAAGAAAATCATTCAATGAGCCATTATTGGTGTTGGCGCTCCCATTGAAGACGACTCGAAGCTTAATTTGATTTCTATCTTCCTTAGAAACTGCATGATGGGGAATGAGAAATTTGGAAGGCGAAACAGCTGGACTCATATGTCCCAAATTTATGTACTCGTGCATGAATTTGGTATATTCATTCCGAAGTGGAGGATTTTTATTCAACTTCGATTCCAAGTTGAAAAACATCCTTTTAGCAGCAACGGCCGATGTAGAGAGTTCAGAAGTAGGGAAGGTCTTAAATGGAAGGCGAACAACATATTGACCTGTAGGGGTACGATAATGTGTATTTTTAAAATATTCCTCACATTTTTCGTCATCCGGATGTTTGGGAACTGAAACTGTAGGTTCCTCTATTTCCCAGAATTTTTTCAAACTCTCATGTAGATCATCAGTTGGCATCGAAGAGAATAGCGAAACGGAGTTTTGGGGAGCTATTGGGTTCGAAAACTTGCCAATGACTATGTCCCCAAAAACAGAGGAAAATAATTTTGGAGATTTTTCATCTATTGAATTAACCTTTCCCAACCATATTTCTGCGAACAACTGCGCCCCAAGGAGAAAATCTACTGGAGCAGCTTTCCAGAAGTACGGGTCTGCTAGCTGGAATTGCATGTAACGATTATACAAGTGAGGTGGTACATTGCAGTTAGGAAGATAAGTTGTGATATTGTCAACAACAACTGCATTAGTCTTGAAAGAAGAATTTATGTCACTGCGAGATCGAATCAAGCATTCAACTTGACCTTTGGCACCGGCTAACGGCGTATCACCGATACCTGAGATGGTTCGCTTGAAGTATGTAGATGGTAGTCCTAATCGATTCATCAATCGGTTCGTGATGAAGGAGTGTTGACTCCCACTATCAACAACTATACGAACAGTATGGAAAATACCTCTCACGTCCAAAATTTCAACGAGCGCAGTACCCAAAATTATGTTATCGTCACAAGTACTAGCACTATTCAATACTGGATCCGGACTTGAATTATTTGTTGGTGATGAAGAATGTTGTGCATGACCAACGTGAGAAATTGAATCCTTGTGAAGCATAGAATGATGTCGTAATTTGCAATGACGACAATGGAATTTCGATTTACACAAATTTGACCTGTGTTGATAAGAGAGACAATTTCGGCAACCAGACCAATTTTGTAGCCACTGTATTCTCTGAGGTACATCAGCACCTTTGAATTTTTGACAATCTAACAATCTATGAGGCTCTAAATTGCAAACAATACAGTTCGGTCTTGGAGATTGCGCAAGATTGGATTGTTGTTTATTATCGTTAGATATAAGAGCCTTATATTTGTTAGAATTGTTTGGAAATCTTTGAGTTTTATTTTTATCGTCGTTAGGTCTAATTAAACTAGCTGTATTTGAACTGTCAGAGAGTTGAAGAGTCAAAATTCGAGATCGTACAAACTTGAATAAATCATCAAATTTTGGAAAATCGTTATTCTTGTTACTCGCTTCAAACTTCTCTCGAGTGCAAGGGTCCAAGTTACGACTGGCTAGATAAAACAAAATAAAATTTCCTTCGTCAGGAATTCCAAGTTTTTGAAAAGATGAAATTTGATCAGACGTTTTGACCAAAAAGGTTTTCAGTGTGTCAATTGTTGCTTTATTCGCAGGTTTGAAATCGACAATTTGATTTAAATAACACGTAGCTAACATACGTTTATTTTCAAAATTGTCTTGGAGAGCTTTCCACGCAAGTGGATAATTCACTGCTTCGAGCTTGAACGAAGAAACGATAGTTAATGCTGGGCCCTTTAGAGAACGGACAAGATAATGAAATTTTTTAATATCAGTTAAACGATCATCTTCATGTACCATTGAAGAGAACACGTCACGAAAATGAGGCCATTCCAGAATCTGACCGTCGAAAGTAGGAAGTGGTATAGGATGTAAAGAAGTGTCATTATGTATTATCGTTGCATCGCCAGATACAGTAGTTCTATCTGGAGTTTTGGAGGCATTTTCAATAGAACTAATAACTTCATAATACCTATTAGCTTCATGATAATAATATTTTACCGACGCATACTTCGCAGATTCATCATCCGACGGAAATGTGAAATCTTTATTGGCTTGGCAAAAATCTTCCAAATCTTCCCACAATTGTTCAAATTTAGAGTAATATTTCTCTAAAGTCCTAAACAATCCTTTGAAAGCAATAATGTCTGAAGGTTTTGTCGTTGTCTCTGCCGTAGCTCCGGCGGATTTAACTGCATGTACTTCCTTTGCAACTTTCCATAATCGAATTTTCTTGATTTCAAGACCTTTTTTTAAGTCTTCGGACATGATTAACGAAGGAATTTAGGAAAGGAAAATTTAGGAAGAATAGGTAGAATGGAAGTGTACCTACATAAGGCAGTTTAACAATAGTTATAGGTACTTAGAAATCGGAAGGCTATGAGATATATATGTACCAAGGCAGGTACCTATTGAAAATATTGTAATCAACAGGTAATAAGTACCTATGTTGATGTGAGGGTACGATTCAATGTATATTATCAACAAAATAATATAGTGAAAAAATAACGAACGATTAGTTCAAGGTCACTCGATCGTAAACGGTGACGCTTCAAGTACATACCTACCTATATTGAAGTATAAGAGTATAAGAATGTTATATTGCGAAACAACACGTACCTACGTGTATAATAGCTAGGTATAGTAAATGCGTATTACGTAGCACGGTGGTGAATTAGTGTGAAGTCACCAGTAAAATGTTGTGTGGGATCGCTAGGAGCGATTCCAAAACAAAAGGCGTAGAAAATAGTACCAAAAAAAAAGAAAATTTTTGAATTGAATTTAATCGAATTTATTCACCAAAACCACGCTCTGCTACCAAAATTTGTTTGAGCATGGGAAGGTGGTTATAAAATGACCTGGTCCGAACTCAAACTTAAGAAAAATTATTATTTATTCTGGTAAATAAAATTCTCTGTAGAATGAGAAAAAAAGAAAGAATATATATCGCCTACCTAGGAGCTCCTTTTCCTAGCAGAACTTATATAATAAATTACAATAATTTTCTTCTTGATTTTGGTTTAAAAAATGTCTTTTGTGATTCGACGATTTCGGCGACGTAGGTATTTAGTTGGAGGAATCCGCACACCAGCTCAAAGGATGGAGGCACGCTCTGATGGTGAAATTGGAAGGGTCTTACCTTGTAGTTCCACAAGAATGATACCCAATGCCTGTAGGTAGGGTTGTGGCAAGATCCACCAGAACCTTTTCCAATGTTGCGCAGAGTTTGATTAGAGTTAGATGAGTTGAGAGCAGAAGTTAAGAGATAGAGAGAGCCGAGGTAGAGAGATAGAGAGGTGCTCCAGAAAGCTTTGGCTGGAGCTGAAAACGAAAAAGAGTGGAAATCTTGAATATCTGGAGATATGCATATATTCTCAAGAAATACGGGCAGTACTCCAGGAATCCGATACATACATTCCAGTGATGAATAGATGAGACGAAGAGTGAAGATCGGGATACTGATGACCCAAAAAGATGGCGATTTGCCGCGAGGATACTGATGACCTCGTGGAAGGCGTAGTGTGGCCAGAAAAATGTTTAGATAGGTAGTCGAACTTGATAGTGCTTCAGAGCGCATGAAGACAAAGACTGCTGGTAGATGCGACGGGAGATGCCTCACTTGAATCCCCACTCACCCACTGATCACACCACTCGCGTCATAATCCCATCGATAAAGTCTTAGAAGATAAAACAAGGCAAAGGGCAAGGATCGGCCTGAACAAGAAGGTTTCGTCGTCCCTAATTTGCTCTCCTGTGTCCTGCAAGGCAGATGTCATTTCTTCAGTATGGCAAAGTGTGACAATTGGACTTTTGAGATGCTTGGCCAGGAAGTCATACCCAGTTTGAATCCTGAAGCAAGCCACATTTGTCTTTCTGTGCTGCGTTTTGGGTATAGGATTACCTGTAGAGGTGCCCATTGCTTTCCCCCTGCAGCTCTCGCATGGCTTTCTCAAGCTAGAAACTTCTTCCTGGCGTGGACCAGGCGTTTGTCTGTGCTGTAAAGGAGAGGAGCATTGGGCTGCAGTAAGAGCGAGCCTCTTTAGGAGAGTACATCCGTACATGTGTCCTGCAAGGCAGATGTCATTTTTTCAGTTTCAAAGTGTGAAAATTGGACTGTTGGGATGCTTGGCCAGGAAGTCATACCCAGTTTGAATCCTGAAGCAAGCAACATTTTGCTTTCTGTGCTGCGTTTTGGGTATGGGATTACTCTGTAGAGGTGCCCATTGCTTTCCCCCTGCAGCTCTCTCATGGCCTTCTCAAGCTAGAAACTTCTTCTTGGCGTGGACCAGGCGTTTGACTGTGCTGTAAATGAGAGGAGCATTGGGCTGCAGTAAGAGCAAGCCTCTATTGGAGAGTACATCTTTTTGGCAATGTGAGGGAACCCACTGCAGCACCATTTGGGAGCCCCTCATCAATTGCTCAATAGCGAATCCGCACTTGAGGACCAGGGCGACATCAGTAGAAACATTGCCTATGAGCGATTGGATGGCACCTTGTGAGTCGACAAAAATGACGACTTGGTGCTTGCCCTGCTCAAGCAATATGCATCCATCTGGATTGGTGTGCATACTCGAATATCCAAGGATGGATATGGAAACCCCTTTAATCACACGTTTCACTGTCAGCCTCCTTTCTAATGCAATATGCCATCCATTATGACATAGTAGTTTGCTATCCGCTCGCTAGATGGCTCTGTCAATGAGCGGGTGTATGTGAAACACTCAGTATGGACGATACCTTCACTGTTGATTCAGAAGATCACGTTCTCCAAGAGTTGTTCAGTCAGGTTGAGCCTCCATCACACTTGCAAATTGGTCACTACAAAACCCTGTGTAACTTGCTGCCGCCCGAAACGAAATTCTGACAATTTTAGAGAGTCCATTCACTCAGCTGGAGATAACCTACATAAAACCTCATTTGAGTGGGAATCATCAGGTTATTTCTACGGATAACACGTGTGGCCGCTTTAAAAAACGAAGGAGTTCTCTCCATCTCCAGTATCTCTGGTGGTCCCGGTTCAAACGGACTTCATTTTACTCCTTGAAAAGCTGAAACACGCAGCTTTTTCTGGAACATTTTCGATTTGCAGAGGTAATGAGGGTGTGAGAAGCAACATTTGAACGTATAATTTTACATCTGAACCTTTCCGATGTTCTCCGTGGAGTTCTCTCAAAATCTCCATAACGTTCCTCTGACACGTACGGCCGTTCACTCAACCACCCCACCGATTATACTTCAGTTTCTCGTTCAATTACAATAAACCAAAAATTGCAGTTGGACAATCAATTTAGAATATAAAATTGGTTGAAACTGTTCCTTCCTTCTCCCCCAAACGCTGTCATCAAAAATAAAAACTATTTTGATATCGAAACATTGAAAAAAATCTCGATTTTGAAACGAGCTTTGTGAGTCGTTTTGACCTTTTTTCTCTCGAAAAGAAAAATCGTTTTCATACCTACCCCTTTGTCTCCATGACCATTGATAAAATTTCAACTTAGTCAACCTTCCTCGTACTAAAAACCCTGTCACTAAAGAAAAAAAAACTCCAAAGGCTGCCATCCTTATTCTAACCGGATATGCTTTTATAAAGTAAATTTGTGAATCAAAACAAGTTTTTTCTTGCGAATTTTTGTATAAATATAAAAAAAAAACAGAATAAGAGTAATAACAAAAAACTCCAATTCAATCTATGATCTTGCATTTATCTTTATTAGCGTTAACAATCAAACAAATTTTTTATTTTTAATAGAATACTTTCAAAATTTAGCATTTCACGCTGTAACTTTTATTTTGATATTTTTATATGAGTATGGAGCTCATGTTAGACCGTTATTGTAGCCTTAAAGCCTTCATAAACAGGGTCAAAATCGCATACAAAAAAGTAGGTGTGATTTTAACATAATTATAACCATGTCTTTCAATAAGATACAAATCAGAAAAATATAACTCAAATTTCGTTGATTTTTTTTTTAATTTGATTTTTTGTTTAGTTGATTTCAAATTTCCCTCTTGGTTCTATTTTGTGTACTTTCTGTCGATAACACATTGATTGCGAATTTTCGAAGAAAATCGAGCTATTGCAATGGCTTTGGAATTTTCAACGATTCTTGAAGTTCATCACTTTTATGTGGAAGTAGAGGTGGATTTTTATTCAGTTTTTGACCGTTAGTGATCAATGCAGAGATTATTTTGAGGTTTGGTCGATGAAAGTTGGTTTTTCGTCATTTTCTGGGTCAAAACAATAAAACTTGGGAGATTGAAAGTGGTCTGAGAACTTGGTTATTGGCCATTCAACCTCCAGTTGTAACCGTTCGAATTGTGGCCCTGAAGATGGCTGAATAAACGGCCAAAACGTCAGAAAGACATTCAATGGCTGAACCAGTATGAAATGTACTCGTATATGTCACTCTGTACGACAACTTGTCTATAATCAAGCAAAATATCCTAGTTTGCGATAAAATGATTATATTAACAAGATAAGACAAGTTCGTCATCCAAGACAACTCTAAAGGTGGAAACACACTGAACTCATGTCACTCGCTCCCATGTGCAGAATCACATCATGTGGTATCAGTGCAAGCACACGGGTATCTCGACAAATCATCAATTGTATGTTGACAGCCTGTGAAAAGTTCAGATAGTGATTTTTTTATTGTTCCAGAGGAGCCAAAAATGGCCTCCTCGGGCGGCGATTCCAAATGGGAAGTAGAATAAATTATTAGTGGCTAGTTCCATTGTGATTGGTAGATCCAAATGTGGGATAAATGGAGAATTTTTGCAGTTGAAGGGGGAGACTAGCGCGAGCACCAAAGATGCTACCCAGTTGACTGGGGGGGGGGGGGAGGGGGCTTGAAATGGGGACTCCTAGGAGAACTCTTTTTATTGCCCCCCAACTGTAGACCAAGCTCTGTGAGGAGGTTCCACAGGCTCCTGTAGTGTGCAAAAAGTCAATTGGCATCATTTGCCATCCGTTACCAAGGCAACGTAACATAATCAAAGCGTGCTTCCAGCACTTTGCATCTCTTGGGACGCCAATAACAACAGACCAACATCTTTCCTAGCTGGTTACTCACTGGGAGTGGTTAGCAACGTGATTGCATGCTCTAGGTTGACGTTCCCTGGCTCATTGAGCTGACGTTGCCTGTTGGCTGGCTGCTAACGAGACGTGGAACCTTTCCACAGAGCTCAATATCCAAGGAACCTGTGATCTTGACGATCCAGCTGCCAGTTTTGGCGGAGTTCATTTAGAATCAAAAACGTTGCTCAAACTTTCTATTTATAACAGTACATATTTTTATTGCCAACTGTCATCTTTTGACTTCTGTTACCCAGGCAACATAACATAAACAAAGCGTGACTTCGCATCACTTGTGACGCCAATGACAACAGACCAACATCTTTTCCAGCTGGCTTAAGCAGGGTTCACAAGCGTCTGACTCACTTTTCTGCCTGCCAGTAAGAGACAAAGAGAGAGGGGTTATCTTGTCGGAGAGGCACTTTTGGGAGGGACTGTCCACATCCAAAAAATTAGATATTTGTCGGAAAGAGTCAGAGAGGCGTAAGAAGCGAGATGGTTCGGAATGATAAGCACGTCGGAAACTGGACGCCTGTGAACACAACTGGAATCTCGGAAAGAGTCGCAGAGTTGGATGCTTGTGAACCCACCTTTACTCGCAAGGGGCAGTTATCAACGTGATTGCGCACTCTAGATAGAGGTTCCCAGGCTCATTGATCTGACGTTGCCTGCAAAAACTCTCTAATGGCAACAGACCAAGATCTTTTCCAGCTGGCTTTACTCGTTGGGGGCAGTTAGCCACATGATTGCGTGCTCTAGGTAGACGTTCCTGGGCTCATTCAGCTGAGGTCGCCCATTGCCAGCAAAAACTCTCGAATGTCAACAGACCAACATATTTTCCAGCTGGCTTCACTCGCTGGGGGCAGTTAGCCACATTATTGCGTGCTCTAGGTAGACGTTCCTGGGCTCATTCAGCTGACGTCACCCATTGCCAGCAAAAACTCTCTAATGACAACGGCCCAACATCTTTTCCAGCTGGCTTTACTTGCTGGGGGGAGTTAGCAACGTCATTGCGCGCTCTAGGCAGATGTTCCCAGGCTCATTGAGCTTACGTTGCCCGTTGGCTGCAAAAATCTCTATATCTCAAGTCCAAAATCGGTTGAAATATTTCTTTGAAAATTCGCTCAATCACTCATGCTGCACGAATGGGACTTTTTTGGTATTCTGCATACTGAATTTCTTCCTATTTACGATTTCGTTTTTCCATCGTGAAATTTATTCGTTTTTCCCCCCTGAACACCGTTTTTTTTCTTGTATTCATTGCATTGGATGAACATGGTTTTATAATAAAAAAGAAGAAGAAAAAGACACATAAATATAAATATTACAGTTAAGACTAGTCAGTTTTATCAGATGTTAAAATGTATTATAAAGGGGTATTTATGGGAGGGGATGAGAATTATTTATTTTTGTTCATATATGTGTAATAATTGATGGTATGAATATTTAATTTTTTGATTATAAAAAATATATATATGGATTATATATATGCATAATACAGCTTTACATTAAAAGAAAATGTCTAGTGTTAGTAGGCCATCTCACGTTTTATTATTGAATGTACTTATTACTATCCAAGATCAAATGTTTACGTAGACTTAAGATTTCATCAAGTCTAATGTCACTACCTTGATGTTGCCAGTTATTACTAGAATTTAAGAGAATTTTTCATTAAAAAATAGAATATCTGTTTATCATATCAACCACGATTTCGATAGAACTTCATTTCGTTCATTTTTTATGCCGTCTTCGTTTGAATAGGTACTTAAGTGAACATTTTGATTTCTAAGTGTTGATAAACGAAATACAAAAGAGCGTGTCAAATTGGGACAATATTTAAACAAAAAGGAACATATCGACGTATTAGTTTCAATGTGCCAAAGTTTCAGGTCGTACGTAGTTCTTAACTGACAACATCACGATTTTCGTCATCGTTGTCCTCGGAAATATGAAAAAAAGAGTGGTGGATTTTTTATTTATTAATTAAGTGTACTTTAACGTTCAATATCCGTTCATTACGATTTCGTTGGAATTCATTTATTTACGAATTATGTGGCATCCAGCTTGATATGAAAAATCCGTTATCTAGACAAAAAAATCCCTCAAAATAGCAATAGTTTTCGAGACAAAAATGGATGAAAAAAAAACACCGTACCTCTAATTTGAATACAGGGGAAATAGTGCTATCCAAACTGTGATAACATTACAGGGAAACAAAACCTTAAAAATACAAATTTTAGTGTTAACAAATATTAAGCCAATCTGTGTGTACATGTCTATATTATTATCGAGTTGTAAGTAATGGAATAATTATATTTCCCAACTTTGTTGACTGGCATTGGGAAGGACTATTTCTCCCTGATCACACGTTGTTATTCACTTCACTTATCAGTAGACGAGCGAGCTGGCAAAACAAATTGCCGAAGACATTTTTTCGTCACGTTGATAAATTTAGCTGGCAATGCTGTTAATAATTTTTATCTCACATTGAAAAAGACATAACTGTATTATCAATAAACAATTTTTTGTTACCTACTTAAAGAAAGAGTGGTTTTATGTTGATTCCTCCTGATGTTGTTTGGAAGGGGGGTTCATACTTGAAGGTGCCCACTCAAGCTCTGGTAGCTGACGAAGCTTGAAGAACAATGGTATGTTTGGAGAAGAAGTCCCGAATCAGTTTAGAACCAAACTGGAACTGAAAAGGGGAGGGGATAGGGGCACCTGGACTCCTCCGGATAGGCAAAAATGGGCTTGTCCAGTTCCAAACAGTTCAGGACTGCTTCTCCTTTGGTCTGTTCAGGGAAGCAGTCCCAAACCAGTTCAGAATCAAACTGGAACTGAAAAGGGGAGGAGATAGGGGCACCTGGACAGGCAAAACTGGGCTTGTCCAGTTCCAAACCATTCAGGACTGCTTCTCCTTTGGTCTGTTCAGAGAAGCAGTCCCAGACCAGTTCAGAATCAAACTGGAACTGAAAAGGGGAGGGGATAGGGGCCCCTGGACTCCTCTGGACAGGCAAAAATGGGCTTGTCCAGTTCCGAACTGTTCAGGACTGCTCCTTTGGTCTGTTCAGAGAAGCAGTCCCAAACCAGTTTAGAACCAAACTGGAACTGAAAAGGGGAGGGGATAGGGGCCCCTAGACTCCTCTGGACACGCAAAAATGGGCTTGTCCAGTTCCAAACCATTCAGGACTGCTTCTCATTTGGTCTGTTCAGAGAAGCAGTCCCGAACTAGTTCGTAGTCAAACTGGAACTGAATAGGGGAGAGGATAGGGGCCCCTGGACTGCTCCAAACAGGTAAAAATGGGCTTGTCCAATTCCGAACTGTTCAGGACTGCTTCTCCTTTGGTCTGTTAGGAGAAGCAGTCCCGAACCAGTTCGGAGTCTAACTGGAACTGAAAAGGGGAGGGGATAGGGGCTCCTGGAGTCCTCCGCACAGGCAAAAATGTCCAGTTCCAAACCATTCAGGACTGCTTCTCCTTTGGTCCGTTAGGAGAAGCAGTCCCGAACCAGTTCAGAATCAAACTGGAACTGAAAAGGGGAAGGTATAGGAGCCCCTGGACTCCTCCAGTGTGTCTAGACTTGACTAGACAATCCGCGTTACTGTATTGCAGATTGCCTACTTCCCACCCCTTTCACTGATAAGGCTCGAGGGAGGACAATTTTTTTTATCGACCTAAATATTATTTAGTCCTATTCCCAAGGAGTTGGGACACAAAAGCATATAAGGAATTTTTTTTAAATTTTTCAAAACCAAAATATTTTCAACAATTGAAATTTCTACTTCAATTTGATCTACAACATTTTCTATTGGTCTGTAACAGGAACGAAAGGTATCACGATGTTTGTACACTATCGAAGAACAATAATCAACACTGAATCGATTTTTAACTCAGTAATCACCCGATTGTTTGATTTTTTATGTTTCCAGCAGCAATCTTTCAGTTCTTCAATTCCCTAGACTGCTGCACTAATAAATTTCTAAAACAGAAAATTTTAAAAGAGTTTGCCCCTTCAAATTAGGGAAATACTAACCAGGAACAAACGGCGACAGACTGAATCCATATAGATCCAGCTATTCCATAGAGAAGTAACACTATTTTTGAATATGCTGAAGTCACATGTTGCAGTGATGTATTTCTTCCCTTGACAGTAAATTTAAAACTATCTCTGGATAGATAGATATTTTGACAAAGAAAAATCCAAGAACAGAGGTGGTGCCACTCTCAAATTTCCTACCCAATTTACTGCCTGCTGATAATAATAGAATAGATAATAGTACAATAATAGAAAACCTACCTACTGGTGACTGAACTTTCTTTAAAAACGCTGCAAATTATTACACAAAGTTTTACATTTCTGTACAGATCACTCACCTGCAAAGTACACAGCTTTGCCATTGTCACTAGCAACTATATTTTACCTTTGCAATCAATGCGAAGAAATAGGGAATTGGGGAACCTTCATTAGGAAAATTGAATACTGGTTGCTAAGGACGCACGGCAGTACAACTCAAAGATCACATTTTGGTTAGCTAAAATTTCAACGGAGATTAGGCCTATTTGCGATTTACACTCGTGTTTCTGATCTATCGCAAGACCAACCCTTAATTTCTCGTAGAGAATGAACGGTTGGTCCTACAGCTACAGAGCTCTAGGTAGTCTCATTTGATTCTAAAAATTCAATAAGTACTATTTTAAATTGAAGAAAAAACAATGGGGCGCAACCATTACCAAACCCCATTATCCACCGCCCCCAAATCCACCCCCCTCCCACCAATCAGTGCCTTCAAAGGACAATTTCATTTCAATGTACCTACTTTCCTTTATTCCAATGTACTTTTCATTTCCGACAAAGTCATTTTAAATTGCTTTATATTTTACAATGTAAATAAGTTGTACCACTGAAGCATACATTTTATAATAAGACCAAAGGACTAAATTTGCCCCGTAAAAAAACCTCCTTACGCCACACCACTCCTGGTATCTAATAATATAAAACGCCAACCATACGTACGTACGTATGCACGGAGGGGTTGAAGGGGTCGTGGGAGTGGGGAGAGTCAGCGGAATCGGAGAAGGGAGGAGTTAGGGGCGGGAGGATTGGGAGGGAGTGGGTGGAGGAGAGAGTCAGAGGAATCGTTTTTGGCTACTTTTAGTAGGCTTTTCAGCTAGTCAGCCCATAAACCACCCCTAACTTGCACTTGGAGGCCAAAAGTCACCTACCCTCAGTAAGTCCCTGGGGTTTTCACCCATTTCGTCCACTCTTCCATTGATCTATACATTAATGTCAAAAGCAAGGCTCATTTGATTCACCCACTCATAATAGGTAGCACGGTCAGTGGGTAGGACAGTTTCCCCAGGAATGCCTCCCAACAGTTAATAAAATTTGGTATCAACCTTCCCCAACATGACCCCAAATTTTTTTGCCAAAGAGGCAGAAGACCTGAACCCCGAGAGGATGAAAAGGAGGGGAGTTGACTGGCCCTGTGACAAAGGAGGGACACCAGTCTTGTCTTGACCTTGGAATCTTGCGTCCCAGTAAACATCTTATCTTATTGTTATCACGTCCCATCTCGACATCGCATTATTTTCTTTCCAGCCCGACCCCTCTCGATTATTGGTAAGTTTTTACTGGATATATCCTCCTTTTGCCCGCCTTTACTTTTCATTTTCCCGCTCCTCATAACCTTAATATCGCAATTTTTTAAGCTAGGGTGTTTTCAAAATTTTAGCCCTTATTTTTCGACCCTTAGAAGTGACTGATGATAACCAAAAGCTTCGGGCACAACTAGACCCCAAATGGAGCCTGTATACCCCGTAATTTCATTATAATTTGACGATGTTACTGCAACATGTCGTATGACCATATATGGGCATATTGAGTTTTTCATACCACTGGATTCGTATTTTCGTGGGGAATTGATCGGTATTATTAAAAATTCGGTTGGTAGCCTTGAAACCGCCGAAAATAGCGATAGAGCAACACTGTGTATGAAGAATATAGGTTACGTCGTAAACAGTTTTTTGTGTCTCCTGAAAAGTTGCCCCAAACTTGATAGGACATGTTGCTGTAACATCGTCGAATTGGTCCATGGGAACTAAGGAAAATGGCGAATGGACGGAAAAATTGTATTCAATTTTTGGATTCAACGTACCTTGAAACGTAAACCAACAAATTTTGAGGAGAGGTAAAAAAATGTTTTTCTTGGTCGATTCCAAAGATTTATTATTGAAAATAAACCAAAAACAACTTGATTTTGACAAAAGGAACTATCAAATAGTTTCCAACTTCACTTTATGGACGATTTTACTGAACCAAAGCACTTTTTATAGTGAAACTAGACAAAATGCTGGTTACTAAACTACTATTGGGAACAAATATACAAACAATTCCCTTGTCTACCTTTGATCAGTATTATTGTTTGGAATGGCTCTGTTTGGTACTATTCAGCTTATTGTCCTTCACATTGAAAATCAAAATTATCTCCTTATCTAATTTGGAGCCTTTTTTTCAAAAATTATGCAAAACCAGTATAGATGTTACAGCCACTCTTGCTGTATATCCTATGAGGTTAATCGAAAAACAAAGTCAGCCTCTGTGACTAAAACCTCCGTGCCGGATTTTAACCTGAGGACTCGTAAAAAGGTACCTCGTAAAACCAACGCAGACAAGTCGAAACCAGTTGGGCTTCGCCAAATCCCCAGAAAGAAGGCTGGCGTGAAGCCTCTCAAGAACCAAAGAGTCGGTCAAGGCGTCAGCAGGGATGTCCGCGTTGTAAGTCGTTTGGGAGTTGAAAATGACGAAAGTTTGTCAAAAGTTAAGGCGCCAGGGTCTTGTAAACTATTGAGATCGACAGGTAGAAACCTTTCAGATGCTTCTACTCAAACGATACATATTGCACCGATCCAAAATCTCAGCTTGCCTCGTTTTACTCTCAATACTTTTCCCGTCATTGATCCAGAACCAAACCATTTCCCAGTTCACGAAAACCAACAGGGTTGGTTGAAGAATTCCCCTCCTAAAAAACAGAACAATGTTGGCGACTTCTTCCCCAGCAAGGTTAGCAGTCAGAACAGGGAGTCTGGAGACGCCATTACAGGACACCGCAAGTTGGAAGTGTGTTGTTTCCCGATCATCAACATCGATCCACGCACGATTAGAAATGAGTCTGATAGTGAGGGTTGTGATGGATTCATCGTCGTTAGCTCAAAGGAATCGAGCGGGAAAGGTAAATGTCTGGACAACGAGGACTCGTTGGTAGATTATATTTACCAGGCTCAAGACAAAGTCAAACATATAAGATCGAGGCTTGTTGAGCTCTGCCACACGCTGAAATCACGGAAGAAAATACCCATCTCGCCTAAAGACACTAAACATGCGAAACTACTTGAAAAGGCACTTGGTTAGTTCAGTTCTACTCACTAGGTACTCTAAACATCTGCCATGTAGGGTAGACAGTAAAGTTTCTTCATATAAGTTTATTATTGAACATGACCTAGGGTAAAGGCATCAAAAAATTATCTTCAGGCGGAAGGCCTTATGAATTTTCAACCTCATATTTCGCTCATTTTGGTTCCTTTTCAATAATGAATTTTTGGAATCGAACAATAAAAGAAAATGAACTCGAAAAATTCTAGTTCAACTGCTCGGCGCTAGAATGCAGCAAAATAATGAAAAAACTCTGACCTCGCCTTACTGCCTTCGGCTAAAATTAAAGAAAAATGGAACATGCTTTAGCCGTGTTTTTCAGCGGAGTAGAGATGGGTGGAGAATAATCCACATAACACATGCCCTCACTACATGGTGTTTTTCGGGTGGTTAGTCCCATGCTAAAATTGACTGACTTCCTCAGATTGGTTTACGATGTTGGAAGTGTCAATTTTACTTTTAGAGCTTTGAAACTCTAGGGTTGTTTTTCCTTCTAATATTCTCATAGGAAATCTAGAGTTCATCGGCAAGATTCACCAGTTGTCACAAACCTGCACTAGTTGTCATCATAATGTTTAATACAATCCATTCTGTTTGTAAATTTGAGTAGTAAAATGTGGAAAGAATCTGCTCAAATTGCAGTTGGTTGTTGAGACAAAATGAACACTTGAACAAATAGCTTTAGCCATATCTTGATGCTGAGGTGACGAAGGCGAAGGCACAGGTTCGCGACAGCGATGGCGGAAGTTGAGATCGGGTAAACTGAAGCTAAGTACCTACTTGGGACTGACCTGGCGATCCTTTCTACGGGTCTCGATAGTCTTTGGAGATTTGTCCCAGGAAGCATTGACGTGGCAGCTACCCACTTCTTTTCCTGGAGGCGGCTGGTTCTCTCGGACCGAAGTAGCCTGTAGTGATACTGCTCTCTGTCACTCAGCGGAAGGCAGCAAATTTGGGTGCTTTTGGATCGAAGGGCACTTAGTTCCAGATGCTGATGCACGACCCCCATTTTTGGCAGCGCGTAACCGTTTTGTTCAACTGCTGGGGTGTGTCCTCAGAAATATTTGTGGCTGAATATTTTCGGTATTTCTCTTGCAGTCCTTCCACCTCTCCTCGCTGATTGGGTGCAGTTCTTTTCCTGGGCATTAATTTTTCAGCTGATTAGCGAAAGCGGGGATGGGTTTCCGCTAATCAGGCCGCGGTAAATTTTACTGTGGAGGGGGGACTCCACGTGCCGTGTTTTTTGGCGACGTGGGCCTTACGAATTGTTTTCCCTGGGAGAAACATGAGACTTTGTCAGCGTGAGCGTCTGACAAAACTTTATAAAGGTTCTGCATATGTAAATGTTCCTTGCAAAGGTTCTGGTTCTATGTGGAACCAGGTACTAGAACACAACAAACCTGTGGTTTTATTCGTCTCAACCTGAAACTGCATTGATCGTAATTCCTATTGAACTAGGTAGCATCAGGGGGTCCGGTGTGGCCATGCTCGCTGCCACTTGCTTTCTTTGGTGGCGATGTTTTAGGTGACTTGTGCGGAGGTTGTGGGTTCGAATCTCCCCGCCAGGGTCGTGCATCAGGGGCTCATCTCCCCCCTTGTTCCAACCCACGGTGGTGAGGCAATGGGAAGCCATGAGCAAAATCACCAGAACAAATCCTGATCTTTCTTTGAAAAATGGCAACGCCAGTAATGGCAGTTGGATGAAACCCCAAACTGAAATGGTTGTTTACATTTTTTTTACTAGGTAGCATCATTAAAGAAGTGGATTCGGTTTCAAGAATGGGGAAGAACTGGAGCTCAGTAGCTGATGGGAGTCCATGCTTCAGCCCAGTGTCAGGGCATAAGGGCAGACAAAACTATACAATCACTCATAGCAAGATATATGATAACTGCTCTGGAGATGCAGCAGATACATTTCATGTTAATCACAGTCAACCGTATTCGAAATCAAAAAACACTTTACAGACCCCAAAAATGGATCATCAGAGTCCAAGATCTACTCTAATCCACGAGAGTCGCGGCAATAAATACCATGCAGGGCCACACAGCGTGGATTCTCCACCTTCCTCAGTAGGTAAGGAATCGTCGTTGACGTTACTGAAAAAGGAATTGGGAAGTTTTTTTGAAAAGATGAAAAAGGAAACTGACTCGTTGATGGAGGGTGCTGAGCTGCATCATGAGGCTCTACTTCAGTATTCGGACCGCAACTCCATCAGCTCTTGGGAGATCACCTCTACCGACAGCACTGGCTTATGACTGCGCTGAGATGCCAAGTGTCAAACTACGTCAGCAACTTACCTGCACCCCCTTTTCAAACCTACCTCCCTAATATGCCATGTTAGTGATCTGTCAAGTTCTACATCCCTATGGGTACATCCGACTACATCACGAAGAGCAAGACCTGGGAAAAGTAAAATATAGTTTTATAAAAAAATAATAATAATAATAATAATCGTACCTTATTTGTTTTGAATCATACAGGAATATTTTTAAAGTGTGATAACACTATTACTTGTGTCTACTGAAAGCCACTGCGTAGGGTAGGGATGCGACATTAGAGTTGACATTGATGTTTTTGGTTCAACGTTCGATATTAAACATCAGTGCTTTTCTCACTGAAAGCACTTTCAAAGCAAGTAGAATCCAAAAACTTTCCGTATGAAGGGCTTTCTTCAGTTCCTATGTACCGATTTTGATGAAATTTGGTACATCGGCTCCATTTGGGGTCTAGTTGTGTAGTCAACATCAGCAGATATTAGAGACGCCACCGAGTGTCTGACCTTGGGCCGCCTTTCCCCAAGAGGAGAAATTCAAAATTGGGTGCCAGCTCCAACACCGCTTGCCGTAAATCATAACTAACTAAACTATCTTCTAAACTTCAAAACTAGGTACCTAATGCTCTCCATGCATCTGCGAGTCCTATATCCATGCATCCCCTGCGTATGCAGTATACAGTACGGGTAGATGATGACCTCTTTAGCAGCGACGACAGGGGCAGTAGACATCAGGCTTTAGAAAAAGAGGCTTTTTGTGAGGGGTCTCCGTGAAGAGCGCATCGTCACCAAATCAGTGTCCCATTGAGCCCCGCGAAATAATCCAGGACGCAAAAATCCTGGGTTCCAGCGGGCCAATAGGAACGATACACGGCACCACATCAGACGAAAAGAAACCTCAAGGTCCCAGGGAAGATAGCCGCCCCCTCTAGAAGACCACTCACAAAATTCCTCGTTTTCTGTGTTGAATTTCTTCTCTTGGGGAAAGGCGGCCAAGGTCAGACGCTCGGTGGCGTCTCCAATATCTGCTGATGTTGCTTCGTATTTCTTGATGGGCGAGGTTTTTTGACTATAATATATATTACGGGTCATCCAGAAAGTAAGGTTACAAGGGCTCCTGAGGTTGGGGGAAATTTTCTTTTTCAAAGTTGGTGCACCTACTGTGAAGGGGAGTTCGTAACAGTCAGTTTGCTTCGCCCCGCGTTTATTTCGGCCGTTTTTTTTAGTTACAGTAAAAGTTTCCAATGGAGAGGTCATCTCGCGCTCCCGCCAACTCCCGTCCGTGCGAGATCCGAGCGGTCATTCGTTTTTGACTTTGCAGAATAATACCGCGACTAACATCCATCGCAAGCTCGTCGAAGTTTATGGCGGTGATGTGATGAGTCGACAACATGTCACAAAATGGGTCAGGTTGTTTAGAGAGGGCCGTACTGAGACTCACGACGAGCAAAGGAGTGGGAGGCCATCAGTGATTTCTGAGGAACTTGTGCAAAAAGTTGAAGAACAAGTGCGAAATGACTTGACGACCTTCACGAAAAATTTCCTGATATTTCTCGAAGTCTCCTTGGTGATATTGTTTCGGAAAAACTTGGTTACAAGAAGTTGTGTGCGAGATGGGTACCCAGAATGCTCACACCGGAGCACCGTCAAAATCGTGTGACTGCGGCTCGTGAATTTTTGGATCGTTTTGCACAGGAGGGAGAAGTTTTTTTGGACTCTATTGTGACAGGGGATGAGACGTGGGTGTGTCACTACACCCCAGAAACCAAAAGACAATCACTTCAGTGGCGTCATTCTGCCTCCCCTCCCACCAAAAAGTTCAAAACGACCCATTCAGCCGGAAAAGTCATGGCATCTGTTTTCTGGGACCGTAAGGGGGTCCTTCTAGTGGATTTCATGCCTAAAGGGACTACCATTAACGCAGTAGCTTATTGCAATACCTTAAAAAAACTGAGAAGAGCCATCCAGAACCGCAGAAGGGGAAGGCTGACCAAGGGAGTGAGTCCCCTGCACGACAACGCCAGGCCTCACACCGCACGTGTTTCACAGGAGCTGCTGACTTCGTTTGGATGGGACATTATCACCCATCCACCCTATTCACCCAACTTGGCACCTTCAGATTACCATCTCTTCACTAAACTGAAGGAGTTTTTGGGAGGGAAACGATTTTCCAATGATCAGGAGGTCGAGGAAGCTGTGGAGAAGTGGCTGAAAGAGGTGGCGGCGGAGGTCTACAACACAGGCATACAAAAGCTGGTGCCCCGACTACAGAAATGTCTCGATCTTGACGGCGATTACGTTGAAAAATAGTTCACTATATTTGTGAAGTATCCTGTGAATTTCTTTCAAATACAAAAATTTTTCGATTTTACTCAGGTGTTGTAACCTTACTTTCTGGATGACCCTCGTATATATCAATTTAAGTACTTTTTTTTGGAACTCCCCTCAAAGACAAATTGTCTTTTGTGACGGAGGGGGTACGCCATAAATAAAAATAAATAAATCAAATGTAATGGGGAGGACACCCAGGACTCACCCGATGCCAGCCCTAGGGAAGAGGGAAGATGGGGGTGGGAGAGAGGGATGAAGGGAATTGCCACATAAGAATGACCACCAATTGAGATATGAGCCGAGCAGGACACGGGTGGTGATACCACGGAGTACTCATACTGAGATGTCCAACTCGTAATTTGCTTCCATCTAATCGAGTTTGAAGGGTTTCGTTGAAACTCGCACAATTTCTTATTTCTTAAAAATTGGCGAAAAGGTTACACCCCCCTTCATTTCGCAAAATACAACGTAAAAAATTCCGACCAACGCAATTCTTCATGATTTTTTGTGAGGATCTCAGGAAAAATACTTTTGAGCAAAAAAGTTGCGCGCAATCGTGCGCAATTTACACTAACTTCATTTTTTCAAATGGAACCCCCCTTTTTTATTACAGATTCGGATTCTACGTCAAATTTCATGGAAAATTCATATCCACATCGATTTGTTTTATTGCGCGCAACCTGGCTTTTTGAACGCTCTAAGTTGCGCAACTCCACAATTGCGCAAAAATTAGGTTTTGGAGAACCCTTAGTGTGGCACATGTTTTTTCGTCATTTTTTAACGCTGAATCACAGGGTGTCATCCGTTTTGAGAAAAACCAAGATTTAATAGGAAAAATTAACATTTCTTTCACGAAAACATCAGTTTTGAGGTCGAAATCATGTTTATTTTCTCACCTTCATTTGAACCACGGGCTTGGGGCCATCTACGGTGGAGTTAAAAATAAAAACTGGCAGCACGATCATGCTTGAACTGAATAAAATTGCCTAAAAACGATTTAAAAAGAGCGATTTTTTCACTAATAACAACCGACTTTTTGGCCGCCATTTAAAAAAATTCCAGTCAAATTGAAAAACGGATGACACTATGTGATTTAGCGTAAAAAATGATGAAAAAAATTTTGACGTAGAATCCGAATCTGTAATAAAGGGGGGGGGGGGGGGTTCCATTTGAAAAAATTAAGTTAGTGTCAATTGCGCACGATTGCGCGCAACTTTTTTGCGCAAAAGTATTTTTCCTGAGGTCCTCACAAAAAATCATGAAGAATGGGGTATTTCGGTCAATTTTTTTAATTTATTTTTTCAAAAGAGTATGGCTCAGGAATAACGGTAATCGGGTCTGTTCGTCGAGAAAATGTTTTTAAAAAATCAGAGAAGCTCAGGAAAGTTGAAGATTTGAATGGTGTGACGTAGCTAGCCAATCGTGACGTAGCTAGCCAACTGTCTTTGAAAAAAGTATCCATGCACGGAAACCCTTGAAAGACCTCTTGGATACTACAAAATAGTACTCACACACGCGCGCGGCGTAGTCTGAGGCGTAGTCCTTGCCTAGTGTGTGTGCATTTATAGCGGCCCGCCTTTTTCAAACGTGTGATCTCTTTAATTAATTTTTCTACCACATGTTATAGTATCATTGGGCTTAAAGTTGGAGTATATAGGTATTCAAGGGTGCTGAATCCAAATTTGAGGTCAAAAACCTGAATTTCCGACCCACCAAAATACCCCATTGCGTTGGTCGGAATTTTTTACGCTGTATTTTGCGAAAATGGAGGGGGTGTAACCTTTTCGTGAAACACCCTGTATATGTTAAGGTTTTAAATTAGAGCAAATGCTGAAATTCACCCATATTTCCCCTCTACGTCAATATCGCCTTTGTCGATAATAAATCAAATGTCAAAATTTCAACTCCAGGATCGTCAGTAAACTTTTTCGTCAGTACCCAGGCGCACACCCTATTATAATGACGCCGGGGTTGAATGGGTTAAACTGCTTTTAACAAACATTATTTTTTTAACCTTGGATGTGCTCCGACTGTTTTCGTTAGTGTAAATCACTTCTAAGGGATGAAATTTCAAATTTCCCAAACTCGAAAACGTTAAACATGAAGTATTGTGTTTGCATCAATCTGAAATAGAACGGAATTATTGGATTATGTTTTAGAAATAAAATGGCAATATTTACAGTCAATTACGTATATTATTAATATCAAACAGTGACGAAAATGTACAATGAAAAAAGTAGCGATGGCAAGTTCTCATGTTAGTAGCGTGTCATCTAGGTCGTCTAATTTTCCATCGATGACGACGGACGCCACTACTTTGTTGAGAACTTTGGTGATGACGTCACTAAGAGCTTCGCGCGCCCCTTCGTCCAGAAGTCCCAGGCACTCCTAGAAACGGTCAAATCGCAAAAGGTAAGTTACAAAATATATTGGGGATTTCAGTCAATTAAAAAAAAAGCCAAGTGGGTGTGGCACATAGCTTCCTCGTATCCATAACCCGATTATACAGGGTGTAAACCTAACTGGTCTGCCATACGGTACCAGTCGATTCTACAACTAATTTGCAACAAAAAATGTCTCTTAGCGATTTTTTTTAAACCCTTCGTTTTCGAGTTATTTTAACTTTAAACTTTTTTTTCGTGATTTTGACCTTATGTCATTAAATCGGTCATAACTCCGTTAATTAGCTGAGTAAATTACAGTTCTGCGCTCTGGCCTCCCGTTTCCGGAGGCCTCGCGGTCTACTGCGGCGCCCGCCCACCCACTCTCATCGACGGACCCCTCAGATCGACTAGGCGGAGCTCCGATTTCGTTGAAAAAATGCACGTTTTTCCGCCTTCAAACACAAAATTCTCCCCAAATTCGGTTGTAGAATATGTTTTAATTATACCATTGGAAATCTGAGATTCTGGCGCAGTTTTCACTCTTCTTGCATCTTGAAAAAATGTTGATCCTTGTAGTTCAATTTGCGATTGAAAAAATGCAAGGTTTCCAAAATTACGTGAAATTCTCTTTTTAGAGGACTTTTTCATGTCTCAAACCTTGACTCAAAAAAAAGTCAAGGCATGTGTCCGATAGGAAATTTAAAGCTCTTTCCAACGGTATCCTCAAATTGTAATTTACACAGCTAATTAACGGCGTTATGAGCGATTTAATGACATGAGGTCAAAATCACGAAAAAAAAGTTTAAAGTTAAAATTACTCGAAAACGAAGGGTTTTAAAAAAAATCGCTAAGAGACATTTTTTGTTGCAAATTAGTTGTAGAATCGACTGGTACCGTATGGCAGACCAGTTAGGCTTACACCCTGTATAGATGATCCGATGCATAGTAGTTAATCTCAAAACACCAATCTCTAAGTACCTTTCACTATCCTCATAGGGGACCATCTACAAGGTAATCTGGACAATTCTAGAAAATTAAATCAAATTCGGATGAAAAATGTAAATGTTATGGCTGTTACAAGGTAATACTAATCGAGTGAGCGCGGTTCCACTTCCTGGGAAGCAGTGATGAGCAGAAGGTGTTATTCGCTTTGTTTCAGCATCTGTGTATGTGTGGGGGGGACTAGTGGGGTGCATTTTTGGAAAGGTTGTAGGTAGGTAGTGGGGGACCTAGAAGGGTTGAAGAGCAGGGGTGGCTCATTAGGGTCAAAGGCGATAGCTCTTACCTCCCGTATGTAACAATAACAAGTGAACTGGGGCGTCAGAGTGATTACTGAGAACGGCTCTTAGAAGAAATTATTTTGTTTTTCAAATTACATAGAACCTGGTCGGTCGCTAAGGCAAGATTTCTGACGATTTCGTTGAAAACGGGTGGAAAATATATAACTTATTTCTGTTACAAGTTGATACGTTTGCGCATGCGCGTACCATAAACTTGGGAGCCATTATTTTCATGGGGGACAAGCGCAGTGGCTACTATCAGTCCGAAGGTGGTGATTTTCATAGGGGACCATCTAAATACTAATCTGTAACATCCCTGAAAATGTCATTGAAATCGGATGGAAAATGTAGAAGTTATGGCCGTTACAAGAAATTCACGTTTGCGCATGCGCAGTCGCTTCTATGAGTCCGGGGATGATGATTTTCATAGGGGACCGTCAACACACCAACCCGCACAATCCTTGAAAATGTCATAGAAATCTACCTAAAAAATCTACCTAGAAAATTTACCTCAAGTTTCTGTTGATTCTGTCGTAACCGGAGAACTGCGACGAGAGCGAGCTCTGAATTTGATTTGACGTAACTGTTCTTCTCTTTGGTGCCATTGACGAGCATGGGGATGACGGCTTTCAGGAACTCTGGTGATTTGATTTCTCGTCTCGCGAGGAAAATACAAACTCGTGCGACTAACTGCTTAGTTTCTGCCCATGTGTGATTCATCGCCTGGAAAAAAATTAAGTTAACTTAAAATTTTAGAAAAATGTATGGACACGTTACAATTTGGAAGAACACGCACTTACGTAATATAACTAGGTACGATATTCATTCCCTAACATAATTATTTTGTATCCACTAAAAACAATGTGCAGCCCCGACTTCTCCTCACAGGGTGTGTTTTAGTTGAAACCCATAATAATACAGTTATAAAACTATGTATGGGCTCTCAGGAGTTCTCTAAGGAGCTCTCAGTTCTCAGGGGCGTCTGGTGAGAATATTCGTGTGGCGAACAGCTTAGCCAGTCACAGAGGAATAAACAATAATAAAAAACGCTGCAAATTATTACACAAAGGTTTATTATTTTTCTGAAGATCAAGCGTCAGCTAGAGGTGTGTCGGTACAGCTGTACCGGGACTGTGGAACCGAGTATCAGGTTGGAACGGTTCCACGCAGTGACAAAAACTCGACCCTTACTGGTCCAGTTCCACAGACTGATAAGATATCTTGAAATGTCTCTGGACCGGGAAGAGAATCTTTTCCATCGGTCCAGTTCCATCCTCACCAATCAGAATGATCTGATCAATCATCTCATCAATCTGATCATTCTGATTGGTGAGGATGGAACTGGACCGGTAAGGTTGGAACCGGACCGATAGGATATCATAGAGAATGGATCAATGGCTCTGGACCGGTAAGCATGGATCTTGTTCTCAGTTCTGTTCCATGTTGTTCCTGGAAGTGCCCTTACTACTTCCATGGACTGAGAATGGTTCATGGAATGGCTCTTGAGTGGGAAGTTATCTTCTGGACAGGTTAGCATGGAAGTTGTCTCCAGTTTTATTAATTTATTATTGTCATGTTAAGTTCTTGAACTGCAACGTCATTATTCTTTCCTTGAATTGTTTGGTAACTATTATCTAATATAATAAAACGCCAACCGTACGTACGTACGTACGTACGTATGCACGGAGGGGTCGTGGGAGGCGGGACGAGTCGGAGGGGCGGGAGGGGGGGAATCGGAGGCGGGAGGAGCCGGAGGGAGTGGGATGCGGGGAGAGTCGGAAGAAGCGTTTTGCCTACTTTTAGTAGGCTTTTCAGCTAGTTTATAATAAATTGTCTCTTTTGTAACACTTGTTCAAATTCCTTCCTTTAAGCGAATTGTCAAGGAAAATGATGCTATTGTATTGCAAGTTGAGATCATAAGCATGGAAGAAGGATGATAGGGATTTGACTGCCTGCTTCATCCATGCCATGTGAGTGGGATTTGATCGCCTGTACCGGTAATGGAACTGTACCGGTAATTTGGAACAGTTACATCTTTGTCACCGTAACCGTTGGAACCGTTCCAGGGAAATACCTGGACCGACACACCCCTAGCGTCAGCTTTACCCTCGTCACTACCTACCAATCATGTTTTCGCTTCATAATGTTGTTTATTTAGATGAAATAAACCCGTCACACTCCATTTGAAGAAACAACGAATTCCTTGGTTTAGAAATTTGATTACAGGTTGATTAAGGAAGCAAAACATGTACAACCCAAAGAAACGAACAGTGATTGCATTTTGGCCAGCTAAAATTTGTAAGGTGATAAGGCCTCTTTTGCGATTCACACTCGTGTTTCTTATTTATCGTAAGTTCAACCTTCAAGTTCTCATAGAGAGCTAACAGTTTATCCTATAAAGCTCTGGGTGGGTTCATTCGATTCTAAAAATTCAATGGTACCTATCTCAAATAGGTGAAAAAACAATACCCTCATAACTAGAGTTTTCGAGAGAGGGTTCCTTAAGAAGTTACAGCCCTAATGTTTCACAGCTCAGAAGTGACTGACATTAAAGAAAACCTTCGGGGCACAATTAGACCCCAAATGGAGCTCTTATACCAAATTTCATCAAAATCGGTCCATGATAATTAAGGAAAGTTCCGCGGACGGACGGATTTTTTTATATTCGATTTTCAAAATATACGTAGTAGCTACCTACCTCTAACGTAAACCATCAAATTTTGAGGGAGTTCAACATTTTTTTTTTTTAAATAATAAACCAAAAAAGGGAGACTGAATTTAAACCTCATATGATGTTAAACCTCCTTTCTACAATATGCAATTATTTCCAAGTAGGTACTTATCAACAAGAAAAACGATTAGGTACAGTGAAATGTACAGTAAAATCGGGAACGGGACACCAGTCAGCGCCAGGCAGCCGCTATTTGCGGTAGCGAAAAGACTAAGTTTTCCTTCCTTGAGATAATGTGGGTGGATGGATGTGTTATGTCTTGCCATGCATGGGTTAATTAGTATCCATGGCTCATCTTCCAAGTTTCTCTGCTTTGAAGGTCACGAAACAGTTCCTTGACTGTTTGCTATGGCTGATAGTGAGGTAGTGGGGGTATGGTAATACGAGTACTTGGCACCGCGATGACCCCCCGCCACCCACCGATCGTCGCCTCTCACTCTAAACAGTTCCGAAAAATTCATTTTTTAAAACTGCTTGCCTTGCATCGCTTTGCCCAGCGCTAGTTCGCTCATCATCTGCAATCATCTAAGTTACCGACCTCTCCAAGTCTCTGGTGTATTGCTGGCTAGTATCCAGGGCAAAATACATACTTTCTTATTCCATTCTCCTATTTCATCTAATTTACTTGGTAATAATGAAAAAGTCCCTAAATTATATTAAAATTTTCCAAAATTGGCTACTATATTACTTGCAAAAAATGGGAATATAGGAGTATCTCAACAAAAATTAATTTATTCATTTTGCTTATTTTTAGTAAGGCAAACAGTGTTTGCTATGTTTGCCTGGTGGAGACGCCACTGACTGTTCTCTGTAGAGGTGTATCGGTACAGCTGTACCGGGACTGTGGAACCGAGTATCAGCTTGGAACGGTTCCACGCAGTGACAAAAACTCGACCCTTACCGGTCCAGTTCCACGGACTGATAAGATATCCTGAAATGGCTCTGGACCGGGAAGAGATCATTCTGATTGGTGAGGATGGAACTGGACCGATAAGATATGGAGAATGGTTCAATGGCTCTGGACCGGGAAGGGTTTTGGACCGGTAAGCATGGATCTTGTTCTCAGTTCTGTTCCATGTTGTACCTGGAAGCGCCCTTACTACTTCCATGGACTGAGAATGGTTCATGGAATCATGGAATGGCTCTTGAGCGGGATGTTATCTTCTGGACTGGTTAGCATGGAAGTTGTCTCCAGTATTAATAATTTATTATTGTCATGTCAAGTTCTAAAACTGCAACGTCATTATTCTTTCCTTGAATAGTTTGGTCACTCATTTATAATAAATTGTCTCTTTTGTAACACCTGTTCAAATTCCTTCCTTTTAGCGAATTGTCAAGGAAAATGATGCTATTGTATTGCAAGTTGAGATCATAAGCATGGAAGAAGGACGATAGGGATTTGACTGCCTGCTTCATCCATGCCATGTGAGTGGGATTTGATCGCCTGTACTGGTAATGGAACTGTACCGCTAATTTGGAATGGTTACATCTTTGTCACCGTAACCGTTGGAACTGTTCCAGGGAAATACCTGGACCGACACACCCCTAGTTCTCTGCCCACTGAGGCAAAGTTACAGGTTTTTCGCTTGGGTTTGCTTGTACACGATCTGTAGCGCAGATTTGGGGGTGTGTTGAGATCGAGGAAATTGAGAAAGTATAGAGGTTCTTCCTCAAAAAGCTGTTCTGTCTCCCTCAGAACACTCCCAACTACATCCATATGGAGATAAAGCTGAGTCTGGTATACAGGGTGTCCGAGAAAGATACGGCCGAACTTCAGGGGTCGATTCTACAAGTAATTTGCAACAAAGAATGCCTCTTAGAAATTTTCTTTTAGACTCTTCATTTTCGAGTTATTTCACTTTCTAAGATTTGTTTTTTCGTTTGTTCGACCTTGTCTCACTAAAATGACTTTAGCTCCCTTATTTACTATGCAAATTCAAATCTGATTACACCGTTAAAAAGAGCATTAAATGTCTCGTTAGATGATCTGCAACACATATTTTTAATCTCGCATCTAGTTAGATTTTTTCCAGTCCAAACTTAAAACTGTGCAATTTTCGAGCTTTTTTACGAAATTCTCAAGACGTTTTCACCCAGTTCCTGTAGAGGAATATCAAAGCGGATTTCAGCAAAAAGATCCTCAAAATCTCAGCTTTCCAACGGTATAATCAAAAACTGTTTTTAAATGGAACTTAGGGGGAAAATTTGTGTTTGAATGCGGAAAAACGTGAATTTTTTTAAACGAAATCGACGTTTTGACGGGCAGATTCGGGGGTCTTGTTCCGTTAAAACGTCGATTTCGTTGAAAAAAAATTCGCGTTTTTCTGCGGAGAAAAGAACACAGATGCGAAAGTGACCAAAAGAAGCAATTTTACTCACTCTTTTTTTACAATACGATTCTACCTATTAGTTTATCGAGCATTATTAGTCTTCATCTCTTTTAGCATTAATTTCAAGAATTCCAATATCAATTTTAAAGTCTTCCAAGTGGGTGTGGCACATAGCTTCCTCGTATGCATAACCCGTTGCACATGGGACCATCTACATCATCTATCGTATAGGGGACCATCCCTGATTTTCATGGGGGATCATCAACACGCCAATCCATACAATCACTGAAAATTTCATCGAAATCGGATAAGAATGTGGAAGTTAAGTAATGTAAACAACCATTTCAGGTTGAATTATCGTCCGACTGCCATTTCTGGCGTTGTGGACGTCATCAGCTGTTTCCCAAAGAAAGATCAGAATTTATTCTGATGATTTCGCCCACGGCTTCCCATTGCCTCACCGCCCTGGGGTGGGACGAGGGAGGCGATGAGAGCCCCGGCCGCCGAAAAACGTACACTGCCGGCGATGAACCTTGATCCCACAACCCCCACAGCAATCTGTCCAAAGTCCACCGCCAAACAACGACGCCCCAACGACTGTAGCAAGGATGTGGCAAGGATTTCATGACCGTAATGTAGTGGTTCCCACAACAGAAATGTTGCCGTTTGGTTATGAATAGCCAGCTCATGGCAGAACTATGGTGTCAGATGGGAACACAGTGCATTCGGACGACAGCGTATCATCCCCAGGCTGATGGAATGGTAGAGCGCTGGCAGCGAACCTCGAAGGAAAGGGTGCGGTGCTTAAATGATAGAAAGTGGGTGGACAGCTTGGCGAAGATTTTGTTAGGTTTGAGAAGTACGGTGCATGAAGATTTTGGAGTATCTTCGGCTGAGATGGTTTATGGAACATCAATTAGACTGCCAGGTGATTTTTTTGGTGAAGCGGGGAACGGGGAGCCCTCATCCTACGTAAAACTGTTGAAGGCCTTGGTGGGAAGTCAAGTGATGCCACGTACGAGGACCCAAACACCACGAATTTATGTACCAAAAGACCTCGAAACCGCCACCCACGTTTTTTTTACGGATTGACCGACCAAAGGCCTCACTTCAACGGCCTTACGAAGGACCTTTCAAAGTAGTCGAGTCAGGGGATGTAACAATACAGGATGAATTCCAGAATGAAATTCACCTTATTGCTCATAATTAGTCAGAGGAGGGTGTGACGACCCTACCCCCTTCAAACCAGTGATTAGTTTAACCAGCCGGCCCGAAGAGGATATCGATTCATATCTCTATGAATCGGATATCTCGACAGGCGTAGCTTCAACAAATTGGGAACAAACCAACTGGTTTGTCCCGTAAAAATGTAGAGTCGTCACAGAGAGAAGACGTTTGATATAGAGAGAGCGAACGGGATACAGACTGTCTCAATAGACAGATTGAAACCCGCTTAGTTTTCTGCATTTTAGGGGGAAGGAGAATCCTGTAGTGGTTCCCACAACAGAAATGTTGCAGTTTGGTTATTACGTCACATAGTGATGCAATTGTTTACTTTTTTACGTACTGAGTTGAGAACGGACACGAAACGTAGCGTTAAGGATGTGGCAAGGATTTCATGACAGACAGACAGACACGGAACCAAAATTGTTCAGGAAGGTCTGAAACGTAAAACGCGAGTGGAAATTATGATTTTTGAGAACCTGTTTTTTCAACCTTGAAAAGTGAAAACAAACCTTCCGCTACCTTGGCAGACTCAGAAGCAATACGAAATAGTAATATTGAGAACTGTAACCAGTAAAGCTTACTCGAACGAATGAAGATAATAACGGTTGGAGAACAGATTCTTCTTTTTCGAGGAGATAGTCGAACAAATAGCCGCACGATCGGACACCATTCAACGCAATGGGAACCTGAAATGAAAAATCAACAATCAACAACAATAAATCGAATAAAAAATGAACACTGATTACATAATATTAGAGCTTAAGGGAGTCTCAGTGGGTCACCGTTCGTTCCTCGTTCCGGGTCAGTATTTCGCGAAATTGAAGGGGAAAAACTTGGAAAGTTGTAGCAAAATTTGAAATTTTAAAGGATTTTAGAAATACATTAGTGCATGGGCCTTAGGGATCGAAAAACTGAAAGATTGTCGCTGGAATCATCAAAACCGAACAATAATTGGCAGAGAAATATGGAAAAACCCGTTTATTCAGTAGTTTTTCCCATTGTTCTTTGGCAATTATTGTTCGATTTTGATGATTACGGCAGCAATATTTCAGTTTTTCAATTCCCTATAGGTCTGCCACAGAAACTTTGCATCCCTTTGGCGCATTCTTCTGGAGAACATAGAACTACTTATCTTATCATCAAGCAGATTCCCGCGCCTAGATTACGTTTCGGGAATTTCTCCCCTAAAAAGGGACTTGATTTCCCTCCTACTGCAGCTAGAAATTCGTGCATTTCCGAAATTGAAATTTCGTAGCACTACACGAACATCAAATTTCTCACGGCTCCAATTTCCGTGTCAAGGTTTCACCATAGAAGATTGACTCGATCGTTATAGTTCGCGGATCCACCACCTAGGGGGCGCCACACGGATGCAAAGCTTCTGTGGTAGACCTATAGGGCTACGGCCCTAAATTCTAAAAGCCTTTAAAATTTCAAATTTAGGTACAACTTTTCAAGTGTTTGCCCCTTCAATTTCGCGACTGATTGAGACCCCCTTAAGATGAATTGAATGATAGGTCGTGCTCTATGTAATGAGATCTATTTACTGTAAGAAGAACAAAATATTGAGATTTTTGGTGTAGTGACAAACATAGAACGACAAAACGAGAAGTAAGCCTAGGAGAAGTAGGTAGTACCTAGCAAAAACAAGTTTGTTTCTTTGTAAATTCTATCTTCTTGTAAAGTTTAATTTATTTAAGAGTTGAAAAAAAAACCATGGTAACTACCTTCTAAGTCTGTCAATTTCTAATATTGAATAGATATCTGAATTCCATGATAAATACAAAATGTATTTTGAAATTATGGTCTCATTTGATTCAACGCCGAAATTACGAGGGTGGATCACATATAAACGGGACTCTGACCTCTGAGCGCTGACGGTTGACAGAAGCAGGCCCGTCACTTCGAGATTGTTTGAACAGGTTCATTAGAAGGTGAATGAGGGGGGCGTCTCCCCCTTTACAACCTTTCATGAGTAGTTATCGCGATGTCTGAACAAAAGGTGCCCGTTTCCATTGAGCAACGAATTATCATAAAATTTCTTACCCATGAAAGAGTCAAACCTTCGGAAATTTTTCAAAGGTTGACTGCCCAGTTCGGGGACCAAACCCTCTCTAGGACCCGTGTGTTTGCCTGGCACAAAGAGTTTCAGGAGGGAAGAGAACGAGTAGAGAATGAGGAACACGATCGTCGTCCCCGGAGCAGCATTACGGATGAGAACATTCAAGCGGTTCGTGACATTCTTGAAGATGATTGACGTGTGACTGTCTCCGAAATCGCTGAGCAGGTAGGGGTAAGTTATGGGAGCTACCAAACCATCATTACAGAGCACCTAGGATTCCGTAAAGTGTGTGCCAGATGGGTCCCTCGCCTTTTGACTGCAGATCAGAAGTTGAGACGTTTGGAGGTCTGTCAGAGGCTTTTTGCAAGGTTTGAGGAAGAAGGGGAAGCATTTTTGGCTAGCATCGTCACCTGCGACGAAACATGGGTCCATCATTACACACCCGAATCGAAGCAAGCCAGTATGGAGTGGCGGAGGAAGGGGGAGACAGCCCCAGTGAAAGCAAAAACTCGACTGTCTGCTGGCAAGGTCCTTGCAACTGTTTTTTTCGACTATCGAGGCGTTTTGCTCATTGATTTTTTGCATGAGCGAAGAACAATCAATGCTGCCTACTATTGTGAGCTGCTGACTCAGGTGAGGGCTGCATATCGCAGCAAAAGACGGAATCAACCAATTCGTGACGTCATCCTCCTCCACGACAATGCAAGGCCCCATACTGCAGCTCTAACTGTTCAAAAATTGGAAGAAATGCATTGGACTCCACTTGATCATCCTCCCTTCAGCCCTGACCTATCGCCCTGTGATTTTCACTTGTTTGGGTCACTTAAAGAAGCCCTAGGCGGACAGCGATTCGAGGATGATGAGGGGGTCGAGGGGTTCGTGCGCAATTGGCTTCAGACGCAACCTTCATCGTTTTTTGATGCTGGGATTAAAAAACTTCCTATTCGCTGGGAAAAATGTGTCACAAAAGCAGGAGACTATGTAGAAAAGTGACATATACCCGCTTTTTATTTTCTAACAAATAAAATTAAAAAAAAAAATAAAGTCCCGTTTATATTTGATCCACCCTCGTACCTTAGGAAATGCTCCCTTATTTGACTCTATCACACCAATAATAATGTTAAACTGACAAATTTTACCCACGGGAGCAATATTGATAACAGTAGGCAATTTGATAAGTAATATTATTAATGGGTTTAAAAGTTATAGCACGGCGCCATTCAGATCCCAGAAATCCCAACCTTAGGCAAAGAACCTGAAGAGAATTGGAGTGGATTTATGGAATATCAACGAAATTATGACAAAACAGTACGTACTCTATCGGCTTGAAGGAAACTGAGTATGACTTGATGAACTTTGTCTTTGTTTTCTGGACAGTAAATTCTTTCTGGTGCTTCTTTCAGTCCTACGAACAGCGCTACGCTTCGACCGTGACGAAGAGTCCATTCTGTTGTTGTGTCGTCATCTAAAATGAACAAAATCCAGTAGAGATTATAATAAACTTACAATGAACGGCTTTAAACCATATTTATTCAGCAATTATCCAAGATTTTAGCAAATTTTTGAAGAAAATATTGCGATGGTCTCAAAGCACTTGGTACATAGATCCTCCCCAACACAACTAGCTGCCGATAAACACTTTTATTACAAAAAAATTAAAGAGAACAATCATATCACTGTCACATTGGGAATGAGGTCCTCAGGAATAAAACTCCTCCTTTGCCGAGCTTTCAATAAATTAATCATCTTCGAGCCCTCAGGAAGGTGATAAATTTACCTAAAGCTCAGTAAAATCCTAATCAATTTGACAGAGAATTGTTTGGTCGATCCATATTTTTTGATGAGAATAAAAACGTTTCAAGGTACGTAGAATCCGAAAATCAAATAAAAATTTTTCCGGCCGTACGCGGCACTTTCCTTAGTTCCCAGGGACCGATTTTGATGAAATTTGGTATATGGGCTCTGTTTAGGGTCTAGTTGTGCCCCGAAGCTTTTGGTTCATGTCAAAAGGGTTGAAAAATACCTAATGGCTCAAAAAGTTTTGATATGAAGGTATTGTTTTTCCATCAATTTAAGATAGTATTGAAGTTTTAGAATCGAATGAGACCACCCGGAGCTCTGAAGGACCAACCGTTTGCTCCCTATGAGTACTTACGGGTTAGATTTACGACAAATCAGAAACACGAGTGTGAATCGCAAAAGAGGTTTAATCTCAGTTCAAATTTTAGCTGACCAAAATGCGATCGCTGTAGATATGTGGTAGGTAGGTAGTATCTATGGTTGGTAGATAGCAGCTGCCAGCGCAGTTAGCATGGTGTGACCGAGCAACACCATCTGCATCAAAACCCAGTTCGTCTGCTGAGTTTGCTGCAGCGCTGCATGAGTGAGTTGATGGTAAAGAACTCCGACAGTGCTCCGAAAGCCTCATCTCATCCCCATGGGTAGATTGGGCTTTGGAGGGCATTGGTGCCCACAACTACGGAAACTTCCACGCTGTCCGCGTAGCAACTCTGCCAACTGCGGTGTTCGGGAGGTAGTCGAGGGGCAACAGATACCCTTTGCCGCGTCTGTCGGAGTGGAAATGAGCATCTGTATCATGTAGTTCAGCAGTGTCCTCGGACTCATGGGGGCCGCGGCATGATGCGGTCACTAAGCAGATAGAAGGTGCTTTGTCATCCAGCGGCTGGGAAGTTGAGAGATAGAGAATGCATCACATGCCAAGTGACAAGGGTAAGAAGCCCGACATCGTTGCTGTCAAGCCCGTCCAGTCTTGCATTATCCTGGATGTTCAAGTCGTCAATGGCAGCCTGCACATGGAGCAGACTCGGAGGGCTAAGATTAGAAAGTATGATAGAGATGATTTACGGCAAGCAGTGTCGGAGCTAAAAGGACTGGCCCTCAACAACATCAGAGTGATGGCTGCAACATTGTCATGGCATATATAGAGTACCTTTGTGTAATAATTTGCAGCGTTTTATTGTTTAACCCCTTGACCCCCAGTGGGACAATATGCCCCAGTGCAACTTCAAAAATTACCAATGGGCAAAGCTGTCTCTGAAACGATTGTAAAACCATCCCTGCATGTCCCACTGGTCTCTAACGCTCATTTGGGGTTGCAGTTTACCACTTGCTCGGTAGATAGCAGCCCAGAGAGAGGCTTGGGAGGATAACTGGCAAAGATGGCATTCTGTTGTTTACTTCCTTTCCACCTGCATTTTGTCACGTTCTTGTCAGTTTTCATTACTCGTTGATTACTGTTACGTTGTTTTATTTACTACCTCTTTGTGAGGCTTGTTTTACTCAGTTGTACCATGTCAGTGGGGCGAACTTTCCCAACCATGGTGTAGAGTCTTTCCCACCCATAACCAACAGTTGGGACAAACGTCCCATTGATGAAATACCGTTGGGACTGGACGTCCCACTCATGAAATACTAGTGGGACACTTGGTCCCAAGTCTTCATGAGCCAGTGGGATAACCTGTGTCCCACCACCCCCTCCCAAGTTATGTATCAGAAAGTCATAACCGGACCAGTTCTCTAGCCCTTGGAACTTATTTAAACACTGCGCCAAATTTGATTTAAAATTTACCTCACACAAAAAAAAAAAAAAGTTGGTAGTCAAAGTGTTAAAATATGTAGTCTATACATCTGGACCATGAACATTCCTCGTCACCCCGCCCTTTAGCATTATTAATACTTATCATAGATCATACTTGTCTGTCATCTCAAAATGCCATAATTACATCTCAAACTATCTTAATTATCGTTCAAAAATAAGTACTGTTGGAAGGGTAATTGAATTTTGTTTTAAATACTTAATCGTAGGCTTGAAAACAACTTCCTACGATTATTGTTTTTTTCATTGTAGTGGAGCTGGAACATGTTTTATTTTTTAAATCATAACCAAAAGTTGATTTCGGTTGTTCAAACGACTTGAAAATTCTACGAATTAACATGTTCCGAATGTTATTACAATAGGCTTTAAACGGTACAGACCAAATCATTTTAAGCTGAAAAAAGTACTCAAAATAACCAGTTTTGTAGGAAAACCTGTCAACGACTAAACTAAACTTAAAATACAAAAATGAGCAGTTTAAATGAAAACTACTGGGAGGAAGGAATCCAAAATCGATTTCTCGTGCCTTTCAGACCAAAATGTAGTACCCATATCAAAATGAAAATATAATTGTTACAGCAGACAGTTTTAATACTTACGTAAGATGTCATTCAAGGCGGAGGTAAGGAGTTCGTGAGGAAGCCACCTGATCATAGCGCCCATACAACCCCCGCCGCCGCTGCGAGTGCCCTCTTCTGGGTGGTTGAGGAGTCCCGAAAGAGAGCTGTAGACGGATTTCAATACTTGTTCGGACATTTTGTCCCCAGCTGCCGTTATGACGCCTCTCAATGCCTGCAGCATGGTCTCCCTGACGGGTGGTTCTTCCGCCGTTTTGACGGACATGTGAAGCTCTTGGAAGAGCGGGTCAGGCCGGGTATGGATGAGTATGAGGTGGCTTAGAGCCATCGCTGCTTTTAGCCTCACTAGACGATTACTGTCGTTGAGCGCTTTGAGGAATGTAGTTTGGAGTTGGGGGAGGAACTGCTTCAACATCATACCGACTTTGGCGAGAAGCGTGGCCAGGGTTTGAAGAACTGCAGCTTTGACCGTCGGAGGGAACCTGTCGCCCAGAATTCGAATGAGTGGGCCTGTAATGTGAACCACGGAAGGCTGCAGGCTGGTGGCAGTTGTCAACGAGATCGCCTCACCCAGCGCATGAGCTGCAGCTTCTTTCACTTCTGGTGCTCCATTCAGAATCGATTCTCTGAACAGCGGCAAAATAGGCGTGATTCCTTTGGGAAGACACAAACCAGGAAGCAAATTTTCGCCATTTTTCAAATCACTCGAAGCAAATTTAATCGCTTGTCGCACGTCCCCAACGTATTGAATTTGTTGAGAAGCATCGAGAGACTTTGTAACAGACGATAGCGACTCCCAGGACATTTGTAATACAAGAGTATCCTTGTCGACGAAAGACAAAATGAGACCTCTAATGAGCTGAGGAACGTGTTGGCTGTAATCTGCCCTGGTGTGAGACGTGAATGCACAGAGGAGAGTGGCAGCTGCACGGCGCGTACCTACTGACTCTGAACGCGTGGATTCAAGCAGTTGATCGATAATGGTGCATATACCAGCTTCGTCGACCACAGACAATATCACCGCTTGACAGTACTCCAATTCCTGGGGATTATTATCGGAAGAAGACAAGGCGGAAAGAAGAGCCGGCAGGATTTTGATGAGGTATTTGGTCAGAGCTTCGCCGGCAACAGACGCCAAAATCGATAAAGCTTTAGTGTTAACTGGTGGCGAAGTCAATTGTGGCACTAAGTAAGGCAAAACGACTCGAGATTTGATAGCCATAACTTGTCGCAAACCGTCCAAAGCCCATTCAGCGCTCTTCTCATCCGAATTGTTCAACTGCTGTAACATTTGCGGAAGTATGTCATCCAAAGCACGGACTCCAACTGTGGCATGAAGGCTATCGAAAGTTTTCGCGGCAGCTTGACGAACTTCCGGCAAAGGATCGCAAAGAGCTTTCCTGACGGTCGGGACAAGGCTGTTGACAAACGTGAGCACCATGTCTCGGGAAGTGGAAGCCATCATTTCCGACAAACCAATGCACACGCCTTGTCTCTGGTCCGGCTGGTCGGACTCGAGGCCGTTTTCCAATATGGGTATGATTTCGGGTAATACTCTTTCGCCGAGTTTCCTCACCAGGTCACCGAGCGTCTTAGCCGCCACTTGTCTCTTATCGTGGCTAGTAGATGCCAAGCAGCCCAGAAGCAGGCTGAATAGAGTGGGCAGTATTTCTCGTAGAGTTCTAGGCGTGTTCGTGACGACAACTTTCCAAACGTGGAGGGCAGCTTGTCGCACCATCAAAGCAACGTCGGATCTACCCATATACAGCCCAGCGAGAACCCTGTTTCTCCTTTCGACTCCCAACGCATGTATGATAGCCTTATGGGACTGTTCAGTACCGAAGTTATCATCTTCGTTCGCAGTTTCAGTGCTCATTTTCCCAGAAACGCCAGAAATCCGGTAGAGAAGATCACCAAGAAGCTGCACCGAGCTATATCGAATCCTCCAGTTTTCGTCGAAAAGCCCGTTTTCTAGTTCTGGCAACAGGAGAGTTATTGCTGAGTCGGCGTACAAATTAACTATTCGCTGGCCGGCTTTCAGAGCAGTATCTCGCACGTACTCGTTTTCATCTGCTAACGCCTGCAAACCGAACGAACAAGAAAATATTAATACCAGTTCCCTGTATGAAGTATTCAATACTTAGGTAGGTTCCATATATCAATTCAATCAATGAAGTGCAGTACCCAAAGAAATTGAAGTCATTTAGGAAACTTCATTGCTATAGAATTTGGTACGGATTTACTTCAATGCTACAGAATTTGCTATAGAATACTCATTTTGTTTATTCAAATAAGAACTCCCACTTTGAACAGCAACAAATTCTAGGTCCCAAGGGTCTAGGAAACGAAGTTTGAAAAAATCCTATGATTTTATATATTATTATAATCCTGCGATTAATAATAGAAATTAAAACACATGTTTCTATTAGTTACTTTGGCAAATAATAGAAAGTTCACTTCTATTCTTGAAATCGAACCAAGTGGTTTAATTTCTATTACACAGGTATGCGACAAAAAACTGCCTCCAGCTTTGCAACTGATTTCTATAGATTTTGGAACGCTGAATCCAGGAAAAATAGCCAAAATGCTCTATCACGTCACGTTTTCTTGCGAAATTTGATTTCTTACCCATATAAGGAATGTTCAGATAATTTCTTCTTGGCTGACGGCAATTCATTTCCATGGCCCGAAATGAAGGTTGTAATGCTTGAAACACCCCCTCATGATATTTTGAGAGGTTTCGTATTCATTTTAAATATTAAACTGGACGATGGAGAGGGGCAGGGGGTTCAATCCAGTACTCGCGCTAGTGCATGTTCTATCCGGTATGCCTGGCGATACAAATATTCTTCATGAGAGGTTGGTACCTCGTGATTAAGTTCTGTTAACACCTCTCCACATCAAGTTGGGCCTCATCAAGCAATTCATCAAGTCCCTTCCAAAAGATGGAGAGTGCTTCCGGTATCTGTGCACCAAGTTCCCTCGACTTTCTGAAGCCAAGCTAAAGGAAGGAGTGCTCGTAGGCCCTGATATAAGGAAACTGATCGCAGATGCATCATTTACTACAACAATGTCTGAAAAGGAAAAAGAAGCCTGGGACTCCTTCAAGGATGTAGTTCTCAAATTCTTGGGGAACAGGCGGGATGACAACTACAAGGATATTGTTGCCAGGATGCTCACTGCCTTCAAAGAAAAAGGCTGTAATATGAGCCTGAAAGTGCATTTCATGCACTCCCATGTCAACTAATTTCCCGAAAACCTGGGGGCGTACAGTGAAGAGCAGGGTGAGCGGTTCCACCAGGACATCAAGGACGCAGAGAGACGGTACCAAGGAAGATGGAACTCTAATATGTGTAACAATATAGGTTGAATTTCCATTTGTACAACAATGAGAAATACACCTAATTGCTCATATTTGAGACAGAGGAGGGTGACGACCCTACCCCTTCAAACCAGTGATTAGATTAATCAGCCGGCCTGAAGAGAATATCGATTCATATCTCTATGAATCAAATATCCCCCTAGGCGTAGCTCCAACAAATCGGGAACAAACCAAATCGGTTTGTCCCTTCTGTAAAAGTAGGATCGTCACATATGATGGCCGATTTCTGCTGGTTGCTGCTACGGGAAACCCCTGATGAAAAATACGCCAAGCAACGCACCAAGAGGAGCATTCAGGGGAAGAAGAAACGGGCCCACAAAAAGATTCTTTGAATATTCATGTGAACTGCATTGTTTTCTTCTGTTTCCATTTACGAGAATTCCATTTACGGAATATTGCAATACATGTTTGCTAGTGCTTGCCATAGTGAAATGAGCCTTATTTATAACCCAGTGACCAGGGATAACCCAATGTAGCAAAAAATCTGTACGAGATGGAGCTAAATGGCTACCAGATTTGGATTCAGCGCACCAAAAAACATAAAAATCAGTCATAATATTCGAGGCAGTTGAAAAAAAAAAAAATTTCGTGCACCTGTGTTATTAATCGCAGGATAATAATACTGGTGGGGCTCCACTGTTCGGGATAGACAGGGGGTTAATGATGGAGGAGAGAATATCACCCCAACTTCTGACGAAACTGTGGAACGGGACGAACTCAATGTTGAATTCGTTCAAGCAACAGGTATACCTTCACCTCGCATGCAGTTTCAGCAGTACTAGGAGAAAGAACGTGCTGATTTAGTGGAACAACTGCAAGTTGAGTGGAGCGCCTCTCTTGGAGAACTCAGACAAGCTATGCAAGAAGATTGGAGGAGTTGCTTAGCGGAATGGGGAATTTGCCTCAATTTTAGATTCTGGAATTTCAAGTCAAATCCTATAATAGGGCCCTAGAATAACGTTTAACACTAGGAATAACCAAGGGGAAAAAATTACCGTAGGAGAAAATGCCTAAACAAGTGAAGCCTCTGTTACAAAACACCGCAAAAATCGAGGAATATTGTTGACGTCATACGAAAAAAAAAACGACGCGAAAACAACTCCGACAACAGACAGAGTTCTAGCACCGCCACACAAAACGATCCAGTGAAATGGCTACTCGAATAATGTGATTCAAATCTTGAAACTAAATAAGAGAAGATGAAGACTAATAATGCTTGATAAACTAGTAGGTAGATTCGTATTGTAAAAAAGTGAGTAATATTGTTTCTTTTGGTCACTTTTGTGTCTGGGTTCTTCCTGCCAGTTCGCGGCGCACTCTTGTGCGCACTACTTGTAAGCTAAAAGTTCGTGTATGTTCCGCTTCTGTGGTAAGCGCCACAGAACCTCCTTTGAAGTCAGATTGGTAGAATATCCGTTACGTTTCAAACATGGCTGCCTCTTACACATTGCCACCACATTTAAAATTTGTACCTTCCTAAAATTCTCTAAATTTTTTGGATGCGTTTTCGAGCAGCTCACTATGGTTTTATTCCATAAAAATAAACCCTCATTCGATTAAAAAAAAAAAAAAAAAAAAATGTGAGGCAAATTCCCCATTCTAGAGTTTGTTGACCACACAGGCTACGAACAGCTGTCAGTGCTTGTTCGGCCTCAGCCGAAGGTTTGAATTAACCGCCGCGTTCAGTTTGAACTTCCCGCTACAAACTTCTCTCAGCTCCGCTGCTCGCTTGAGCGCTAGGATCGTTGTCCTGTTCTTTGATTAAATAAATTAATCTTTTGATCCGACATTAAGTTCTTATCGTAGATAATTATTTAAATTTATTCTTGATCGGAACGCGTTTTTTGTCACTCTCTTTTGAGTGAGATCGTTCTTGGTGAGAAAATTATAATTTTCTTGAGATGGCATTTTTCCCGTCCTGTGTCTGTCGCCATCTTTTTCATTCCGCTTTTTCCGTTTTTCTATGAAAAAGTACCGTCTTATTGTTCTCCCAAAAAACCATTAAATTCGATCAATTTGGAAGGCTCCAAATCATTCGTTCTTACTTGTGAAGTTCAAGTAAAGTGTTACGTTCTTGTAAACAAGTTTTAATACAAGATCCTTTACACCGGTTTGATAAAAGTGTGTTCGTTCTGTTCAGTTCCGAGTCCGGGGTTTTGTAAACTATTCGGACAATAGCCGGTCCAATTTTTCGCTAAAAATCGTTCAGGGCTAAACATTTGGTGCCGAAACCCGGGAGTTTAAAAGAATAGCTGAGAAATTCCAGTATTCTTTTACGTTTGTGAAGACAGTTTAATGTGATCAGTGCGGTCGATCACTTTTTTCTCCAACACCTGCCTAAAAACGGCGGTTTTAGGTGTTGGAAAACCATTTCATTTGCCTACTATTGTATGTGCATGCTAACTATAACCTTGCATAACTTGGTGAGTACTCCGTTCGTACCGTATCATTCGTTCGTTTGCTCAGTTAAGTCAACCAATTTCTCCTTGGGTTCCAACTTATTTGATCCTAGTTTTGTTCAGGGTATTCGTTCGATTTGATTCACCTTTCACCGTGGAGTTATTGTTCCTTGATTCGATCAGTATGGCCGTTGCACTTCAAAACACAATTTCATTGTCCAAAGATGTTATTCTTCTTTTGTCTGCTGAAGATAAAAAGCTCTATCGTTCTGTCAGAACATGGTCGATTCGGGCCTGTTCCCTTTTGGAAGTTGAATCATTTAACGCAGAAATGATCCTGAAAGTGAAGGAGGTTGTTGAATCTGGAACTGCTCTATTGTCCAAAATTGATGAGAGTGACATGGACGACTCAATTTCCACTCTCCTCACCGTTCCTATCGTTCAGATGAGCACCAATTTACTCAAAATCATACCTAATAACGATCAATCTACGTTCTTAGGTGATATTACCGCTCCACCTGTATCCCAATCTCCCAAGTCCGTTCTGGATGCAGTTAAGCTGATGAATATAATGTTATCCACAGTTCCTGAATATGAGGGCGACGTCACTGAATTCCCTACCTTCCAAAAATTATTTGACGCCGCTGTTCACCTCGTTCCTATGCTCCCAGATGAGATAAAATTTCAGTCTCTTGCGTCCAAGCTGGTTGGTGATGCTCGCTCGGTCATAGCAGGCGCCTCAAGTAAAGACTATCAGCGGTGCTACGACACCCTTTGTGCAGAAAACACTGGAAGGTATCGCGTCGCTAGACGCACGTTCTCAAATCGCCATCACATACCGGCTATTGTTGGCTCACAGGCAATTGATCTTGAAAAGTTCCTTTTCGCGGCAGAGAATTGGGATCGGGCGATGCAAAACTTGCAAAAATTGCAAGTCCCCTCGTTCCTGTTTCTGCGGTCTACGTCATCACCAGCTTCTCCATTCTGATCAGTCTCGCCAAGTACATATTCAAAAATATGAAGTATCTAAGTTAGGTTCAGGGGATGAAAGAGCCCAATCTGATCCGGTAAACGTGTCGCGCTCCCCGTCCCCGACAGAGTCTAGTTCAGGGGCCCTTGTTCTAACCAAACATCGCAAGTGTCCCCAGTCGTCTAGCCTCCACGACAACTTAGACTTGCGTGCCGATCATAGGTTCTCCAGTGTGGTGGAGAAAATAGGACGCAGCCCTTCAGCACCCTCACTGTGTGGTTGGGTGTCTCGTTCCACGTGTAGTTTGGGGGATTTTCCGTTAGGCAAAATGGGAAACTCATCCGCGATCCTGAGAGACGTTCTTCCCGCGGTCTTGGAGGTTCCCCTTCGCGTTCGCGGCAAATTAGGCGGGAGTCTGAGGAGAAATCCTTCTCAGATTGAAGGTGTCTAGCTGTGGATTACCCTCACACTAATAATTTCACTCGTTCAGGTAAAAGACTAAGGACATCTTTCAGTGAGGGTGTCCACAGCAGTAGGAAAAATCTCACCAAGTACGATCAAATTCATTATAATTCCGATCCCACAGGTAGGATGTTAGCTTTACGATCTAGCCGTTCAAGCTCTACGGCCCCTAGTTTTAATTTAGCACGTAAGGGTATAACTTCTGCTAAGTTCATTCCATCTCTAGGTTTTCGATCAGTCACCAGTAAGTGCTGTCGTTCAGAAGAGCTCTCATCGTACGCGGAGGTAGCGAGTCACCAAAGCACTCATACCTCTTCTGTTAGGATGTGTAATTCTTGGGATCATTCTAGGTCGGTGATAGGGCTTAATGTTGGATCAAATGTAGGAGGTTGCCCACGTATCATGTCTACGAGACCTAAGACTGCGACTGATCAATGTTCCTTGGAGTTGAAACCAATGCATGTCACCCATAGTAAGCGAGCTACTTACCGCCCTGGTACTGTTCTCCAGAATGGACAACACAGATCATTCGGACGTTCCTGTTTGAAGTTCTCCTGCTCTACTGGTCTGTTGCCCACTGCCCTCGTTCGTATATCACCTGATGGCCGTCAGATTACTCATGTTCGCGCTCTCCTTGACTCTGGATCCGAGGTCAATGTGATCTCGTCAGCCACAGCTAAGGAAGCACTGTTGCATCTGGCTCCTGTTGGCTCCTCAATAGTTGGAGTAGGTAATAATTCACAATCCACCAACCACGCTGCTACAGCCTTTCTGCACACTAGAACAGGACGAGTTCTGCCTTTCACCGTTCACGTAATGGATCACCTTATTGATAAATTGCCTTCAGTCTCGCTAGGTGTCGATCGTTGGCCTCATATTGAGAAATGTCGAGGTCACTTGCGGATGTGGCATTCCATCAACGTCGGTCAGTTGATCTGATCATAGGTGTAGATTTATACATGCAGCTCGTTCATGGAAAAATTATTCAACCTGTGGGCAACTCGCCGTGGCTTCTAGAGTCTGAATTGGGATGGCTTGTCTTGGAAGAGCCGCTGTGAACAACCCTGCTCGAGTCACATTTAAGGAAACAGTTCATGTACGTCACTTTCATTCCAATTGTCCGCTCACTTGTATCGGAAGATTCAATATTACCAGCAGTGCCATGAGTTCTCCACCTGCCACAAACAATCAGTTCAAACCCCTCTTTGATCCGCATATCGACGCTCAGTCTTGAATGAAATACTGCAAGTACTCGAGACCATACATTCTGTTCCAAGGAATTCAATTATGAATGTCCCTATCGTTAACCCTCCTAAGCCTCCTCGTTCAGACTATGAACGTCGACATAGCAGGCATTTGCAGAAAGAAGCACCAGTTCCCGTTCAGCCTGTCATTCGTAATCTCTTTTCAGTCGTTCCCCCTCAAGTTCTGGATGCGCCAACTCATAAGCTGTTCATTCTCTTAAAATCGTCACCAGTTACTCCATGCAGCGACCCACACAAGTTCACCTTGTATCTGACAAAATCAGCACTCCTGAAGTTCCAATTTCCACAGTCAATACCATTCATTCGTCTGATCATAGTACTGAAGAACTTCTTAGGAAGCTATTTGAAATCGAATCAGTTGAAGAGGTCTTGCCCTGGACGCCTGCAGAAATTGAAGCTGACAGCATGTTCAACGATCAAGTCCATCGTGACCCCCAATGGTCGCTATACTGTTCCTCTTTTGTTCTCGGAAGATCGCCGTTCCTTGGGTCACTCACGACACATTGCCATGAGGCAGCTCTATCGACTGGAGAGCAAGCTGTCAAAAAATCCTGTTCTTGCAAAGGCCTACATTGATTTCATGAATGAATATCTGATGCTAGATCACATGCGTCCAGTTCTTCCACCTGTAGAAAACGAGCCGAATTACTACATCCCCCATCATGCTGTTCATAGATCAGAAGATCCTCCAGAGAAAATTAGAGTGGTATTTAATGCCTCGCAGCGCAGTTCCAATGGTCGTTCGCTCAATGAGATCTTGCATCCAGGTCCAAAGCTCCAGCCTGACATAGCTGACATGATTACTCGATTTCGAGCATTTAAGTACGTGTTCATTGCAGATATAAGGCAGATGTTCAGACAGATTAGGCATCCAGCTCCAGATCACAACATGCTCAGAATTGTTTGGCGCAATTCTCCACACGAACCAATACGAGACTTCGCTCTTCAGACTGTTACTTATGGTACTAACTTGCGCTCCATTCTTAGCCAACAAGGTCATTAAGCACTTGGCACAACAAGGCGCTCAAAAGTTTCCCAGAGCCTCGGTACTTTTAAATGATCATACTTATGTTGATGATGTCCATGGGCGGAGGACAACACCGTAGGGAAGCTATTGAGGTTAGAAATCAGCTCATTGATCTATTAGCAACAGCTACCTAGAGCTGAGAAAGTGGGCCTCTAATTGTTCTGATGTCCTGAGAGGTATCCCTAAAGAGCACTGTCTGTCTCTGGCTCAAAGTGTCGATCTGGGTTCTGACGATCAAAACCACTGAAAATGTTGGGGGGATTGCTTGGAATCCCCAACTTGACTCGTTCTTCTTTAAGGTTCCCTCTACCTTGATAGTTAAGACCAAGCGGGGAGCTGGCCAAGTCGGTGGGGGGCGAATCTATGACCCATTGGGCTGGGTAATGCCTGTTTCTGTTCACGCTCGTGGTATTCAACGGCAGGTTGGTCAAGCAAAGTTCGAGTGGGATGATCCACTTCCTTCATATCTTGGCACAGGAATGGTCACATCTGGCTGGTCTATGAGCTCTCGTTCAGAATTGCGCTGCCCAGGCACTTGGAGTTTTCAGTTTCTGATCAGTGGCTTGTGGGGTTCGCTGATGCCTCTGAGAAGGCTTATGCAGCTGTGTTGTATCATGTCAGCCTAGTTGAGGAGACAATACATCGTTCGCTCATTATATCAAGAGCAAGAATCGCTCCTATGAAGACTGAGTCCATTCCAAGAAGGGAGCTCCTAGCTTCAGAATTACTAGCTAAAACGTTCAAAAAAATTCGCTCACATACCCATTGAACGTATGGTTGCGTGCTCGGATAGTAACCATTGTTCTATCCTGGTTGACCAGCTGATCCAGCCCCTTGTGGAAGGGCTTTGTGGGCAACAGAGTCCTCCAAAACGATCAAAGAATTACCACCACAGAATTTGGTATTATGTGAACACAAAGGATAATCCTGCTTGATGTTGCATCACGAGGAGCTCTTCCTAAGCAGTTGGTTGTAGACCCGATTTGGTGGCAAGGCCCCATGTGGCTTAAGATCCTCCGTTCTGAATGGCCCATTCGACGCGTTCGCCCTGATATCAGTTCCTCCGCTAGTGAGTGATGAAATTCGCAAGTCTCAAGTTCACAATAGGCACTATTGTCAGTTCCGATCTGGTCACTTGAGGAACGCTACAGTTCCTACTCAAGGTTCGTAGAGTCACTGCATGGATTCTTCGATTCATAAGAATTCTCGATCTCCACGTCATTTCTCCGGTAGTCTCAAGTCTGAAGAATTACGTTCTGCTGATCTAGTCCTTGTTCGTCGATCTCAACACCGACAGTTTACTGAGATTAAGGACGCTTTGAATAAACGCCGACCATTCACTAAGCTCATGAAGCAGCTAGCATGTTCCAATCATCTGATGGAGTTATACGGGTTGGAGGTCCGCTTGCAAAATAGCACTCTCCGATATGAGACTAAACACCCTGCTCTCGTTCCTCAAAATGATGTTCTTACCAGGATGTTAATAAGACATGCCCATGAGAGCTGTATGCATGTGGGGCCCCGTGCCACTCTTGCTCATTTGCGTAGCCAATATTGGATTGTCAATGGTCGCAACGTCGTCACACAAACCCTTGCTGGCTGCAACCGCTGCTTTTCGATCAAACCCAAACCATTCCAACCTCCCATGGGACAACTCCCTAAAGACAGAGTTGAAATTGCTTACCCGTTCGAGCAAGTTGGTCTTGACTTTGGAGGTCCGTTCAAAGTTTCAGTTGCTGGATTACGCGGTGCTCGCGCCATTGAGGTATATCTTGCCATATTTGTTTGTTTCGCTACAAAAGCCGTTCACCTCGAAGTGGTAATGGATCTGACCACGGATGCCTTTCTACAGTGCCTAGAAAGATTTATGGGCCGACGGGGTGTGCCATCATCCATATGGTCCGACAATGGTAAGAATTTTGTGGGAGCAGCCAATTTGCTACGTAAGCTCAGAGTTGCAATGGAAGATGGAGTCGCTGATGAGCTTGCTGCTCGCCTGGCAATGAGAGGAGTAGAATGGAGGTTCATTCCACCAAGAGCTCCACATTTTGGAGGCCTATGGGAGTCTGCAGTGAAGTCTGCAAAGCGTCTGCTTCGAGTTCATTTTCGAGACCACACACCCACCCTTCAAGCGTTCTCCACGGTCATTGTGAAAGTTGAGGCTATACTCAACAGCCGACCACTTGTGCACCAGTCTGGGTCGCCTGATGACATTGAAGTGATCACCCCTGGTCATTTCCTCGTTCAGCGTCCGCTTACTGCACTTCCAGAATCCTCGATCACTGACGTCAGTCCTCGCCTTGTCCCTAAATGGAACTTTGTTAATCAATTGGTCAAGAGTTTTTGGCGTAAATGGCGAAAGGAATACCTTCTTGATCTTCAAGCCAGAGCCAAATGGGACACTCCTTCCAAACCTGCTCAGATTGGAGACGTCGTACTCATCATGGAGGACAATATTCCTCCCCTCCAATGGCTCATGGGCAGAATAGTTCAGCTCTGTCCTGGGGAAGATGGCGTTCAGCGCGTGGCTGATGTGCGCACGTCCACAGGTTCCTTGCGGCGCCCTGTCGTGAAGCTATGTCCGTTACCTAAAGAAGAATGAAGTCATTCCGGGGGGGAGTGTGTTCGGCCTCAGCCGAAGGTTTGAATTAACCGCCGCGTTCAGTTTGAACTTCCCGCTACAAACTTCTCTCAGCTCCGCTGCTCGCTTGAGCGCTAGGATCGTTGTCCTGTTCTTTGATTAAATAAATTAATCTTTTGATCCGACATTAAGTTCTTATCGTAGATAATTATTTAAATTTATTCTTGATCGGAACGCGTTTTTTGTCACTCTCTTTTGAGTGAGATCGTTCTTGGTGAGAAAATTATAATTTTCTTGAGATGGCATTTTTCCCGTCCTGTGTCTGTCGCCATCTTTTTCATTCCGCTTTTTCCGTTTTTCTATGAAAAAGTACCGTCTTATTGTTCTCCCAAAAAACCATTAAATTCGATCAATTTGGAAGGCTCCAAATCATTCGTTCTTACTTGTGAAGTTCAAGTAAAGTGTTACGTTCTTGTAAACAAGTTTTAATACAAGATCCTTTACACCAGTTTGATAAAAGTGTGTTCGTTCTGTTCAGTTCCGAGTCCGGGGTTTTGTAAACTATTCGGACAATAGCCGGTCCAATTTTTCGCTAAAAATCGTTCAGGGCTAAACAGTGCTCTTCGAAACCAGCAAGCCGCAGCCCAGAGCCTTTTCAACTAGCAGCAGGAAGTAGACAGCTATTCAAACGAAAACCCTATGATGGAGGCTTACAAACTCCAATTTGAGGAAATAGCCCATAAAAATGGATGGGATGATCAAACAAAAACCACTGCATTAGCTCATGCTTTGACAGGCTCTGCATCACCTCTGGTTGAAACGCCATGTACTTTTGATTAGAAATCAGGCGATTAAAAATTTGCTCTTTGTCCTATTGCAATAACAGCTCAAAAGTGTCATAAAAATGTTCGAAGTGGAAATTTAGATTAATCCAGTCGGATTTATTACAGCTCAAAACTTGATCTCGATGTTTTAGAGACCGGTTTGTCAAGTTGTTGGATGTCTATTAAGTGATTTTGCACCAAGATTCCCCAACACCACATTTCAAGAGAGAGAAATGTGAAAAAAAAAAAAAAAATGTTGGAACACTAGAATGTGAGAACACCACATTTATTACCTCAATGATACTCACTCTCGTTCCTGTTTAGTATTGCACTATCGACGCATGTCGTAATACTAACTGGATGGAAGTGGAATCTACTTGCGTATGGTTGTGTCTACAGATGGCACAGCGGCGACTTCAATCCGTACCTACCTACCCACCTTCCCAACTGAATTCCCGAAGATTATTATTTTTCCCTTTTTGGTGTTTACAGACATCATTTTTGAGGTCGGTCCATTTTTTTAATGGGATCTACGGACAATTAATGCCTAGGTACTCCCCAAATCTTATTTACCATAATTTATACGTCCTTTTCTTCTTCAATTCATATTGAAAGAAGTCAAAAAAAGAAAAAAAAAAAAAAATTAAAAATTTTTAAAAATTAAAAACAATTGAAATTAATAACCGACAGCCCAAAATAACCTGTTCTGGATAAATGAACTCTTATGCTACTAACCACTCAAAAATTTGAAACTCTCCAAAACATACGAACCTTGAGAATAGGAGTGATAATCTCCCCGATGTAAGGAGTGAATTCAGTCGTGACATACAACTGGCATGTAGATGAACATCATGATGTAGCCATCCTTGACATGCGGCGATATGTCGGGCCTTCCGCTGTGCTGATGATTTCTGAAGAAACGAGAGGTCATCTTAAAATAAATGAACAATTCTGACAAACGGTTGTGGTATAAACCACGAGTCAAAAATAATAAGGATCTACTCTTAAATGTCCGAAAGCTTAGTAAACTTGCTCGTCCATGTTTTGTTTTTTTTTCAAAAACCGAGCTTTAGTTTATTTTTCAAAAAACTTTGAATTTGCAAAAAAAAAAAAAAAAAAATTCCCGTTTTTTTTGGCAAATAAAATTTGTGCTCACCAAGGCATGAGTTTGTGAAGTTTCTCAACTCCCAGGCCTCCGACGACTTCACTGAGGCCTTGTGCAGCTCCGGATCGTCCGACTGAGCTGTTCTCTGAGGTCAGAGTCTTCATGAGCCAAGGCAAAAGATCCTCGAAACTGGCTTCGCCCATACCACGAACCATAGCACCGAGAGCACGAGCTGAGACGCTACTGTACCTGGAAACAAAAATGCAATATATTCTGAGAAAGAGTCCCACGCGGCTAAACAATCAAACAAAACTTGATTATAGGTCGTAATATTTCTTAATCTGTAATGAAGAGACCAAACAAGTGAGGCCGCCCTTGATCCGAGTCCAAATATCGTCAAGAGGTCTGATCCCAACAGTGTTACAATAAAAGCTCAATTTCTTAACTAAAAAATGGGTAAAAATAAATTTTTGAAATTAATTTTCATGTAAAGTTTGTTTACTTTGGTAACATTAACACATGTTCTCTAGAGCACAAACTAGGTGGACATAGTAAGACATTGGTTTTCAGAACAAAAATGGGACAAAAATGTAATTTTCCGCTTTTTGGGACATTACAAAAATCAAGTTCTTGAAGGAGAACCTCGACTACCTTGAATATGTTCATTATGTTTTAGGTCCAGTATAAGGGGTCTCAGTACTTTCGCCGTTCCTTCCTCATTCCGGGTTAGTCTAATCTCTTACGACGCGGCGCTCATAGTTTCAAAATTGGTACCTAATGTACATTTCAAGGACTTCGAAATTCATTGGGGCATCCTCCCCTCCACTGACTAAATAAACGCGTTTTCTCTCCTTTTTCTCTGGGAATTATTGTTTAATTTTGATTTTCTAGCGCAAACTTTTAGTTTTCCAATTCTCAAGCTAGATGCACTACCTAATGAATTTTGCAAAACCTTAAAATATAAAATTTAGGTACAATTTTGACCCAGAATCAAGAAGGAAAAGCGATCGACTGAGACCCCCCTTAAGAGATGGGAAATGCATAGAACGACCTTAACAGCTGAGGGCTATCTGTATCGGAAGAACATATTCAAGAAGTGCTCATCATAGTTCATATTTCTCTTCAGTGGAATGTTAATTTGATTTTTAAATAATCCAATTGAATTTCTACTCAATGTATGAATACTCACTTCAGGCACTGGAATCCAAAAGGGAAGTCTTGAGACCAGGAATGATGGTTGGAAGGTAAGGAGTCAAATCCTTCTGGTCAGTCAAGGAGTACATGTTTCCTATAATTTGAGCCGCCATTTTCCTGGTTTCAGTAGACCTGTCCTGGAAAGCTCGCTGCACGACTGGCATGATGAGGGCCAAGGACGGAGCGTCAATGAAATGGACGAACTGCGTGTCGAGGAGAGTCTGAAGACAAGTTGCTGTCCTGTTGGACGGATCTTGAAGAGCTTCCAATAACACAGGAACGATGGCTGAAACGGTCAAATTTTTATTGATTTATGTGAAATCCAAAGTCGTTTATAGTGACCACAGATTATTTCCAGTTGGAAATTCAGACGAATTTGTAACGAGCAAATCATGTATCCATATAAAAAAGAAGAAGGCAATACATACCTTGAATCTCAGGATTCCTTATTACGCTGCCAATCTGCTTCAAAGCTTCTGTGCCGGCAGTTTTGTACTTTGACGTGAGAATCGCTCAGGCACTTCGATCAGTTTAAGGAACAATGGATGGAAGACAAGACGACAGTTGCTTCGGAGCGCAATACTGCCATCGCACCCAGCAATTCCACAGAGCCTGGAAGAATGAAATGTTTAGATCGCTCATTCAGTAGATGAAGAATCCGTAAGATAAGCCGATTAATTGCAATGAATTGACCAATTACCGGTTTTTGTTCGCCAAGAATCCTTTTCCAACGCTGCCAGGAGGGAAGGAAGCACCAATTTGACGCCATGAGCAGGACAGCTTGCTCATGACAACCTTGGCGCAGTCGTCAGTTGCAGTCTCGAACGTATTGGTTGCCATCGCCAAAACAAAGCAAAGGTGAGGCAAAACGTGGACGATATAAGGTTCGAAAAGACGACCCAAAACCGAACACAGCATTTCAAAAGCGAACAGCGCTCCTGTAAATTGAAGATAACCACAACGTAAGTTCACAAGTATTTATCAATATCTACAATTTTATTTCAATTCAGCCATTTACATCCCTGGATGGAATTAAATAATTTCTTAATTTCCCCTAATAAATTTACTCAAGAATTAAGCATCTTCTTTCATAAATGATGACTGTCTTTCTCGACCTAGAGGTAGTCTTATCCTCGGATAAATTAATGAAAAATTATGATTTCAAGTGTTCATTCGATCAATCGGAAAAACAAAGCCTAAGAAGTGAACTTATCTCTAGTAAACGAACGAAAAATTGACTGTCTTGCACGACATTACAGTGATCTTGTTGTCTCTCTAGTAAAAAAAAACCAGAATTCTAAAAAAAACCAACTATTTATAAACAAGATAATATTCAACCTATAATCATGGAAATTGAAACCTTTCAATACCTTCACGATGTCGGTAGTTCTTTTTGTCTTGAATGGCGTCAGTCAGTGTGGTCATGATGTCCAACTGCTTGAGCACAAGGATTCCCATTCCCTTGACGATCCCAGCCAAACCGTAAGCAGCTCCTTTCCTCTGTCCGTACGATTCTGACGACAGCAGTTGATCCAGGAGTTTCTGTACGAGGACAGGCGCCTCTTCTTTGATGCTCGGCACCAAAGCAGGTAGACAACTCGCGACTGCCTCTTGTACCTGTAAGACGAATTAGTAGTCACTACTGCACTTTGAGGACTTCATGTCCCTGCACTTAAGAGGGACTAATATCCCTCCTTTCAGGTTTTTCCAAAATATATGAATGAACACCCAGAATGAACGATTTTCTCAGTGTACATGGCGTGATATCCAAATCACAGCATGGGTTCGTCAAAGGTAGATCAACCACCACAGTTACAGATTTTATGCGTGAGCTTTGTTTTTTAGTCTAAGATGCTCTTCTTGTTGTCGGTGTTGGAGCCGTTTGTGGGTGTATCGTGGGTTGGGGCTGCATTGGTCCCGCCCGGGGGTGGCATCCTGTCCTGGTTCGTCCTTGGGTCGAATATGCGGAGCGTTCTCTAAGGACGCAGTGCTTTTGGCTTTGGGGACGCCACCATGGTTGGTGGGCCTGGGCGGGGCCGGGGTTTCCCTGGCCCTGCGCCGCTTGCAGCTCACACACACCTCCCTTCACTTGCCATATGGCAAGTTGTATGTATTTTTATTTTGCCCAATAAAATTCATTATCATTATCATATCAGGAAACTAGAATCGTCTAAAAAAGTCAAAACTCAAATTCAAATTTGTGCCAACTTTTTGCGGTAAAATTTAAGCTCCATAGCTTAGCTGGCCTGGAGTTGGCCCCACGTCCTATTGGCAAACAAGAAAAATGTCCCTACTATAATGCAACAAAATATCCCTTAATATCACAGAAAGATGGACTCACTCACTCACTGCCCGGGGTTGCCATTGGAAGGGAAGTTTCAGGCACAGATGGCTTATACTCCCCCTCTTGCGAGGCCCCTTTATTTAAAAAAGAGGATTCCGTCGGCTACACCGTGTTGGAGTCAGTAAATCTTCCGCTGAGATCTGCGAATTTTTTTATCCTTTCCAGGAAATTTTCGTAGGGATGCACGTTCCACGATGTGGTGACCGAATGCTTCCGTTCTGGACCTCCAGAAGCGGTCGCATCTACATAAAAAGTGCTCAGCGGAATCAGCTTCTTGTTCGCAAGAGCACATTAGTGAAATTCTGTTGTCCATGATGTTTAGCATTCTACGGAAGTCATAATGCCCCGTTAGAATGCCTATCATTAGTCTGATGGTGTTTCGGCTTTTGGAAGTTAGCCATAGGGCTTGTTAGGATCGTTGTTGAGTGTATCTATCAGTTTCTTTGGACCAGAGTATATTAAAATCATGCGCTTCCCATTTTTTGACCTTTTCTTTGCAGGGGTTTTTTGAAATGCCAATTGCTGGCAAGGGTCCTATAAACCCTTTTTTCGAATCCTCTTTTGCCAAAAGTCGGCTTGTTCGTTTCCAACCTGGTTGGTATGCCCGGGTATCCATTTTATGGAAATTTTGTTATTTCCAAGAAACAGATTATTTATAGACTTTTTGTTTCCCACACCAGTTTTGAGGTGGTGATGGGATTTTGAAGGGCTTTTATGCTTGCTTGGCTGTCAGTATAGATGTTTATTTTCTTATTGCTGATACCAAGGTTTGATAATGTCATGCTACATTCGTTAATTGCAAAAATTTCTGTTTGGAATACTGCTGCATATTTGTCCAAGCTATAGGAGTTGGATATCCCGAGGCTTGGTATGAACACACCCGCCTCGGAGGTGGTTTCCAAATTGTTTTCTATTTAGAAAGATGGACCTAGTATGTCTAGAAATAAGACACGCATGGATACTTCCATGGAACCAAAGCACGAACCAAGTGGAACTGCCAAATATAGAAGTGGGAGTGTTCAACATTCAGCTAACAAAAAACAACTCCATGGATAAAGATTCTTGATTCTCTCTAGAATATTGAAAATTACTACAAATTATTGAGGATTATTTTTTCTTACCAGGGTTAAGACAAGGCCCCCTGAGCCCCTTCTGACATGAATTATACCATTATACTCTCATGGTTCTGATCCACAGTTTGATGCTTTTAGTTAGTGTAGTTGCCAGTTTTTTCCTTTGATAAATATTTTAAAACAAAATCGGCGGCGCCCTTTTATAGTTGGGTATTGAAAAAGTCTGTAAGCCGTCTCGAACCACAACTGTTAACTTGAATTCTAATCGAAGTACGTACACTGAGCAAACAACAGACACCAACGACTAATAATAATAATAATTTTATTCAGGTGAAAAGGTACCTGCTGTGAAGGAGTACTAAGGGCATCGATCAACTTGGTGACAATTGGTTTGACTTTGGGATCATCTTTTTCCAAATGTCTAGCCAAAGCTACCCATTAATATGACAACCGACTGGCGTACTGCGTCATAACTGCTACAATCCGGGCCTTTGTCCAACACAGGCTCGAAGATAGGGAGAAGCTGGCTGACGGTTTCCTATTAAATATAGGGAAATACAAAAATTACAAATAATACTGATACTTCTAGTACGACATAGGTACAAAAAAATGTGTCACAAATTTGGTTCCCGAAGTTCGTTGGTGTTAAAAATATATTAATACAATCTGAGAAATTAAGCTATGTCTGAATAGGCAAGCTAGGAGGCCCGTGAACAAAGAAGAGTCGAGATAAAAAAGACCAATGGTAAAAACCTCACACGAACGCTATAATACGTTAAATCAGGCACTTCGTAGTCCAACTGCTGTTACTCCGCAACACACCGGGAAGCATCAACACCCACCAATGACGTCAGAGCAAAAGTTGGACTAGTCTGCCACATAATGCTCAATAGCTCAACTTTGGGCCTGTCTGTGGTTGATCCGTAACCAGCATAACTAAATTGAATAAATGTCCAATTTCCATGAAGTTTTCAGGGTCAATTCCATTCAACGACGAAACTGTTCCTAATGAATTTCACAAACCTTGGAAAAACAGCACGCTTAAGACTCGATTGTCCTTGAACATCATTTTCCCACGATCTAGGTACTACCTATTTTTCAGATTTGAAATTTCATCAAAACCTAATCACTGAAAATTGAAATTTATGAATCGTGAAAATTACTTATGGTTTATTATTTTCAATCAAGAATCATTGGAACCGAGAAAAAAGAGCATTTACCACCCCCCCCCCCCCCCCACAAAAAATTGGTTTCCGAAAATCGAGTTTAAAAAAAATCCATCTGTCCACCGTACGCGGCACATTCTTAGTTATTAGGGGTATTCATGGTCTGATTCGATCGTCGAATCTTCGTATTTCGAATCGTCGTAAACTCGAGGTTCTCATGAGGCTCCCACATTTTCTCCCGTCGAATCGTCGAAAATCGAAGTGTGCGTAGCGCTCCTTGCGGCATCAGAAGATAACCAAGTCAGTGTCAAAAGAACCGCATGTTCATTAATTTCCTTTTAGTTAAAATGTGAGAATACCCCAGAGGTTCCTAATAAATCCTATTAGAAAGTTCCTAGTACACGAACGAAAAAATCTACGGCTAGAATTAAAAAAGGATCATGCTTCAGACTTCTAATTGGTACCTACCGATGAGGAGTCTTGACTCAAAGAAAAACCCTTGCTACTTCCGTCACACAGTTTTGAATGCATTTTGGTACATATCTCATGGCTGAAACATGTTCGATGCTAGAAAGGAGAATGTGCTAAGCTCGCTTTAAAGCCAGCAAGCAACATTTTTCCACTTCTTCAGCAGACCATCAGATGGTCGCGTTTTTCCTTAGCCGCTTGAGTGGCTCAGCTCCACTCATTTAATCGAGAAAAAACCCACTTCGAACAGAATAAAAAAGGAATAAACGAACGGAAAAACGGAATAAAAATGAAAAAAAGGTGTTGTTAAAAGAAAAACTCAAAATGAAAGGACGAGAAGATCTGTTTGTTGATGTTATGATAGTTGCTTCGCACAACGGCCGCTAGCGCTAGGGTTTGTAATTCGACGTCGAATCTCGTAATTCGAAGCCTTCAGCCCGTCGTAAATCGAATCGTCGTATTTGCCGGTGCGCATGCGCATTGACTCCCGTCGACTCTCTTCGACGTCGAATCTCCCGGACCATGAATACCCCTATTATGGACCAATTTTGATGAAATTTGGTAACTTGGGTGTCAGTGACTTCTAGGGGGTGAAAAATAAGGGTTGTAATTTTCAAAAAGCCCTAGCTCAAAAACTTTTGATTGTTTTTTTCGTAAGTTTAAAATAGTATTGAATTTTTAGAATAATTTAATGACTCAGCGCTCTACAGGGTATAAGCCTAACTGGTCTGCCATACGGTACCAGTCGATTCTACAACTAATTTGAAACAAAAACGTCTCAGCGATTTTTTTTAAACCCTTCGTTTTCGAGTTATTTTAACTCTAAACTTTTTTTTTCGTGATTTTGACCTTGTCATTAAATCGGTCATAACCCCTTTAATTTGCTGTGTAAATTACAATTTAAGGATACCATTTGAAAGAACATTAAATTTCCTATCGGATAGATGCCTTAACTTTTTTTTGAGTCAAGGTTTGAGACATGAAAACGTCCTCTAAAAAGAGAATTTTACGTAATTTTGGAAACCTCGAATTTTTTCAATCTCAAATTGAACTACGAGAACCCATACTTTTTCAAGATGCAAGAACAGTGAAAACTGCGCTAGAATCTCAGCTTTCCAATGGTTTAATCAAAACATATTTTACAACCGAATTTCATGTTTTCATGTCTCAAACCTTGACTCAAAAAAAAGTTAAGGCATCTATCCGATAGGAAATTTAATGCTCTTTCAAACGGTATCCTTAAATTGTAATTTACACAGCAAATTAAAGGAGTTATGACCAATTTAATGAAATAAGGTCAAAATAACGAGAAAAAAATTTAAAGTTAAAATAACTCGAAAACGAAGGGTTTTAACAAAAATTGCTAAGAGACATTTTTTGTTGCAAATTAGTTATAGAATCGACTGGTACCGTATAGCAGACCAGTTAGGCTTACACCCTGTATAGGACCAACCGTTCACTCCCAATAAGGGCTTGAAATTGGGATGAATAATGAAGCAGAAATATGAGTGTGAATCAAAAATGAATGTGATTATTTAATACTAATCCTGAACCATCCAAAATATAATGACGCCAGACGAGTAATTACCACATTCAGTCAGACTAAGGGAGCACATACTCTTCACGATTGCCTGCAGGCCGCCTTAACCCATTCAATGCCACCGTTGTCATATGACAACACGCCAACCTGTCCCGCCGTGCCGGTGTTGTCATATGACAGCCTCTCCTTTGAGGATTTTTCAGTCCAGTCGAATCGGTGGCCTGTTGCCAAAAACCACTCTAATGCTACTGGTTTGCCACGAACGTCAAGAGGAGGGTCCCCCCACCACCACCAGAAAGAGTTGGCTGGGAGAAACCCGGTTTCAGGGAAGCGTTTTGCCGGTTTATGTGAAGCACAGTTTGCGGTCTCTTTCAGATTGTATAAATGATACGTGGCCTGGGGCGAAATCGGTGGACTCAGTGCTGGCATTGAATGGGTTAAGACCGTCGCCACAACAGTCGAACGTAACATATGCCAAATACACTGATCGTACGGCGGCCTCACGGCGGCCTGCAGTTAAATCGACAGTTGAAACTGACAGTGTGTGGGCGCCCTGACAGAACCAAAATTGCTTCGACTTATTTCCATATCCATTCCTGCCACTGGTTGAAAGGACTCCATATAACAATAAGGGAAGAAGAAGAAGAAGAACGTAATTTGAAATAACGCCAACTATTTACCTTTCCGTGTTGGTCAACGGCCGCAAGAGCAGCTGCCAGCATGTTGTTGCGGACCACGTCGTTTCTGTCACCCAGTCCTTTTTCGACGTAGAACCTCGCCAATTCTGTTACTTGGGGAGGCGCTAGAAGAGGTGCCAATTGTGTGAGGGAGAGAGCCACTCCCGACCGGGGTTCCCACGTGTCTATCGGCTTTTCCACGATCCTTCCCAGACTGTCCACTTTGGCGGGAATCATCTGCGTAAAAAGGGAATTTCATTTGTATAATCATAATTATTTATACATTCGACATATTTACAAATCCTCTCGAATTGAAAGAAACACCTAACAGCGAATAGAAGGTTATCTCCATAACATGAGGTTGATTTCGCCTTCATGGACTTTATAACTAACTAATTGGCACTACAGCCCACGGTGAGCCATGGCCTCCACTAAGACACCTCTCCAGCTTGTACGATCCTGTGCTGTTGTCACCCATTCAAAGCACCCAAGTCGTGCTGTGTCCTCCTCTAAGTTGTCACTCCATCTCTGCCTCGGTCTTCCTCTCCTTCTCGTACCATTTGGTCTGGAGAGCAGCAGCTGTTTGGATGGGTCGTCGTCATCCATTCGGAGAACATGTCCATCCCATCTCAACCGTCCCAGCTTCACGAACTTTACCACATCGTAATCCTCGTACAGCTGGTACAGTTCTTCATTTTTCGGCGTCTCCATTGTCCATAGTCAAACAGTGGGCCCAGGATTCTCCGAAGAATCTTCCTCTCAAAAACCCTGAGCACACTCTCAGACTGCTTTGTCATCACCCATGTTTCTGACCCATAGGTTAGTACAGGGCGAAGTAGTACTTTGTACAGCGTTATTTTAGTTTTTTTCTGGAGAGGGCTCAAGACTTGAGTGGCAACAGTCCAAAGTAGCACCGGTTGGCAGAAAGAATTCCAGCTTTGATTTCAGTACCTAGGATAATCATTACATTCATGTTCAGTGGAGCCAAGGTAAGTGAAAGTTTCCACTCTTTCAAAAAGGGAAGGTCCAATGAGAATGTTGGGTGTCCGAATTTCATTCGTTTCTATTGGAAACCATATACTTTGTTTTTTCTTGATTGACGGTGAGCCCCATATTTGCTGCTGCCAACATAAGTGAACTGAAAGCACTTTCCAAATCCCTAACAGTTCTGGTCACTGAATTTATCGATGATGATGATCGATGATTAAATTTATCATGGACTTTATAGTACAAAGTTTGAGCTCTATTAGGGCGCCATTTGGCCATGGCACAGCTCGGTGTACAGACTATCGTTTTCCCCACTGACCAGCTCCTTTTGATGATCTGCTTCAAATGCTTAACATACTAAGAGTTCCCTGAGCTTACCTCAACACCAACCGTACGTGTCCTGCTCCTAATACTCTAACAGGGCTATCTTAAAGCAGTCACAAGAACGCGCCTCATACAGTATGTTTTCGAACCATCAAACTTCCTCAAAACATGATGGGCCAGAGACAACGAATTTAAAAGTAGTAGGAATGCACAATTTTCCTTCAGTATAGCCAATAGGTATGAAGCAATGTCTTGATCTAATTGCCAAGTAAAACCCGATTCGAACGTCATTCTAGACACTAGACAAGTGAGTCCATATTTTTCAGTTAGCATCCCTCAGCGAGCCACAGTATGAGAGAAGGGAGCATCCAAGTTTGCTCGCTCTATCTCAGCGGCTGAAGGTTCAACATCGTAAGTTAAAAAAAAAGCTGCATATCAATTACGCTAGTATGCCCAGTGTGCTGAGCATGTAATCAAGCACATCACTGTTCATCAAATCACACAGAATATCAGCTACTTACATTGTTCTTCTCGGAGTATATGTTGAGGAGTAGCGATAGTATCACAGTTACGTCGGATTTATCACTTTGAGGAAGGATAGCTGCCAGGGCCTGTGCCGCAGCTTGCTGAATGTCAACGACAGGATGAGTAACGTCATCAATTAGTCCCTCGCACAAACCGTCGATGTTGGCATCAAATTTGCCCTGATCCCACATCTTATTTGCAACGTCCCTGAAAATTAAGTATCCACGATAATTATCCAAGGCTTCAACTGAATAAATAATAGAACTTTTGGAATGATGATTATGTATCAGCTCACAGTAATGCATGCCGTGAGTGCACTCTATGCCTTCAGATGCAATCAGCACGTTCTGCTGCTCAGGGTGACAGCTCTACCGCACTCTACCAACGAAGTGATGCTGACTTGAACGTGATTGAGTCAGCACGTCTAGCGATCAAAGTGGATGAGCTCGAATCAACAGTTAACAATGGGGAATTTGCCTCAGTTTTAGATTCTGGAATTTCAAGTCAAATGCCTAAACGAGTGAAGTCTGTGTCAAAAAACACTGCGAAGATCGAGGGAAACTGATCACATCACTCCCCGGGGTTCCTGCTGCAAAACTGTGCTCTGGCGAAGCGTAAAAGGAGTTTTGGCAAATAACGTCAGAGAATGTCAAAAGGTGGAGTCATAGGCGCCCTCGTGACCACATGAAACGATCCACTCAAATAATGTGATTCAAATATCAAAACTAACTAATATAGGAACTAAATAAGAGAAGATGAAGACTAATAATGCTTGATAAACTAATAGCTAGAATCGTATTGAAAAAGAGTGAGCAATTTCAATTGCTTCTTTTGGTGACTTTTGTGTCTGGGTTCTTTCTGCCAGTTGGTGGCGCACTCTTGTGTTGGATCAGGTAAGCTAATGGTTTCATGTGCGCTTCCAGAGGTAGCGCTACTGCCGTTAGATGAAACTAATCACGTCACAGACTCCCAGCACATTTAAAGTTTCCATCTTCCTTAAATTCTCTAAATTTTTTGGAAGCGTTTTCGAGCAGCTCACTATGGTCTCCTTTCATATCAGTAATTTTGAAAAAAAATTAATAAATTGTGAGGCGAATTGCCCATTATACAGACACAAAGAAAGATTACCTATTCTCAGCGACGACATCGAAGCGGGCTACCCACAATCTCTTGACAATATTCTTCTCCATTTCCGGATAGTCACCTTTCGTTGGAAGAACCGGAAGAAGGGCGAACAGGGCCTGTTTCAGAGTAGTGAACAAAATTATTACAGTTACAATTAATTGACTAGAATTTTACTGAAACCAACTAATAACATGGTCCAAGATGGTCAGTCAGTCCAGTCTTATGGAATATTTTATTATTACTTTTCCGGATTTTACTGACACTTTTTTTTAAAATAACTTGGAAATCAATAACAAAATTGGAATCTGACGAGAAAACAGTTCTATACCCTCCCTTAAAAATTTATGTTTCAAGATGTGTAATATCCGAAAATTGAATGAAAATAAAAAAACCCGTCTGTCTAAGACATTATTGCCCCATATGTAGAACAAAATTGATGAAATTCAAGGTAAATAGGCTGCATTTGGAGTTAAGTTGTGCCGCGAAACTTTTGGTAAGGTATAGAGAACTACTTCTAAGGGCTAAAGTGAAAAAAGTGGAAGACATTTTCCCAACCTTATGGATCAAGAAGTATTAATAAAAGGATATGTTGATCTTAATATTGTAGTAAATTGACATTCTTGATGGAATGAGACGACGCAGAGCACCACAATAAAGCATGAGGGTGTAATGGGAAAAAATAGCAAATATACACAAATTGGATTTCAGTGACAAAAGACCAAATCGCCTTTTATATAGGTATAATTAGTACCAATATTTTAAAATCCGATTCAGAATTGATTTAACACAATTTTTTTAGGATACCCATCCTTAGAGAGAAGACTGTGATGCACAACTCATTAGGTACCTGATATTCATAATTCCCCCAGAAACATGAAATACATGGGAAAATTTTCAGTAGTCTCCGACTGCATCTCACACTTCCTGACACCATGACAACAGACCGGCAAGTGGTCAACATCGGACTGCCTGTCAAACAAAATTATTTAAACAACCAACTAACCCTTTGCGCAGCATCTCTGACTTGTGGGGACGAATCTTGAAGCGCAAATAACAAGCGGTCCATTTCACTGTGAGTGGCTACAGCTGACTCCCCGAGTCCGTTTGATGCCAAAGCAAGGTCTTGCAAACATGCAACCGCCTGCTGCTGGACACGTCCACTGGATTGACCTGAGATATATCATTACAATTAGGTATTCATTCAGTAAAATGAATAGCAGAAACCCTAGGAGAACCTGCCATAATGTATTAATCAACGGTCGTTCGATTTCAGTCATATAAAGTAGACTCCCTGTCAAAATTCTAATTCGTGGGAGAAATGGGATCCAAAACAGCTTCAGCCGATCTAGTCCTAGAGACCCTCTCAAGCCAACAGAGAGTTCCTAAAGATGATTTTGGCATAACGGCAAAGCTAACGGCGACCGTAGATCTCCTTCTGCGCATGCACAGAAAATAACGGCGATCAAATAACGTCCGAGCAAATAACGGCGAACGTTCTGGCCGCTAACTTACAGCCATCCTGCTAACCTCCATGTGACTAACGGGCTGCCGTTAGAGCAGAGTGAACCTGACATGCCAGTAACAGTTTTGCAACCACCAACATCAATTTCAAAACATAGCCTCACCTCACCTCACGTCTTCAAATTGTCATCATCATCGTGCACCCCTGTGAGTGCGTGAAGTAAACACGACCTACGGAATGCTGCTGTAGGTTTCCGGCAGATTGGCCTTTCGATTTGAAATTTATACTGATGTGTTCCTCAAGGAATGAAAAACGTCCCCACAAAGTTTCTTCGAATGCCCTAGCTGAGAGGCTCTGTGATCACACTATCACAGGCATGGGGTTTCATCCCGGTGAGTGTCATGTGACTCTTCGAATGCCCTAACTGAGAGGCTCTGTAATCACACTTGTCACTGGCATAGGGTTTCTCCCTGGTGTGTGTCATGTGACTCTTCGAATGCCCTAACTGAGAGGCTCTGTAATTACACTTACCACAGGCAGTAAGAACAGCCGAGTAAGAACAACTGACCACGGAATCGGTTTAGTTTGCAGCAGCGAGCTTAGGAAACTACAGAATCTGTGTTTGGACTGCTGGCCAAGTGGGTGTGGTACATAGCTTCCTCGTATCCATCACACGGAAGTATAGATGGTTCGATGCTTAGTAGATTATCAATATAGCAGATTACTATCAATCCGAGGGCGATTTTGCATTTTTTGTGACTCCCATAATCAAAAACTTTAAGTAACCATTGTGATTTGTAATATACTTTTAGGTACTGGTAAAAAAAAAATACTTGAATTATTTTTGAACAAACACTTTGACAAGATGTACTTGAAATAGCGAACAACGGACTTGAAAAATGAAGGCAGTCAACAATAGAGAACTGAGGATATAACGGCGAAGCCAGAAATTCCTGTCCCTTTAACTTTCGCGTCGCTTTTGTCGTCGCCGTAAAATTGTTCAACATCGCCGTTATTTTCGCTAACGTTCATCTAGGGTTTGCATCCGATTTGACTCGACCTAGACAGATTCATAACGGCGATGCCTGTAACGTTCGCCGTTAAGCAAGATGCAGTTTAGGAACTCTCTAACGTCAACTTGTTGAGAGAAAAAGTAGGTACCAAATAGAGCCTCAGAGCTCTCTCAGATGCTCAATGGGTGAAATCGTTTCCTGGCTTTGCGTCCCAAAGAACGTCCCCATCGAATGCCAACATTGTGAGAGAAACAGGATAGATAAGCTTTTTCATAGTGCTCACTCAGCTGCCCTTGATTTAAGTCTCCCAGTTGAATTTCAACATAGCAGAAGGAATAAGGCCAAAAATGCTGATCCCAGCTTTGTGGCAAAAACGTGTTGCCAGGTAGAAACAAACTGAAATGCCAAGACACGAAATTAATGCGTTTCAATACCACATTCCAACGGTCTTTCCCAATCACGAACGTCTAAACCACACCAGCAGCATTAGTTCATGTACCCTCCGCTAGAGATAGTAAAGCGTTTTTTTCCTTGAATCAAATGAGATAAGCTCAGGTACCTATTTTGATAAAGCTCGCAGTAATGCGAAGCAGCTGATTAAAGGGAAAAAGCTTTACTTTCCCAGTTGCCAGTGTGGTTTAGATGTTTATATCCCGATCTATCGAATCTGAACGGATAAACTCCGGGAAGTCTTCAGGTATCATTGGAATCGCTAAGAGAAATTATAATCCATGAATCCCGAATGATTCGTAAGGTCACGTCCAAAATGGCCGTGGTAAGTATTGAAACATTAGAGTTTGCTGCAAACGAATGGCCGCTAAGGGCTTTGTAAGAAAAAACGTGCTGCTCTTGCGCACAGTTACCTCGGAAACAACCTAACTAGCCCGTGACGTAGGACTAGGAAATCTCACTGCATTCTTAGGGTGCGTTCAGAACGCGGAGGTAAGAGGGAAGCTAGGAGGCTGGATGGAGGGTCGAGGTAGAGGGGGGATGTCAAGTCATCCTCCCTCCTGGCTAGTCCGTTCAGAACAAAGAGGTCGATGGAGAGGTCAGGATAGAGGGAGGAATAACCTCATCCTCGATCGAACGGCAGCCAAATTGATTATTATCGGAAATTTAAACAGCAGATGATTCCAGAACCACCCCACTAGGGAATACACTCGAAATACGGGGAATTACACCATTTGATGCCACAGCGGAAGAGGATGCCGGGAAGTGCCTAGCTTATTTACAAATTAAATTCAAACAAAGAAGACTTTGAAAAAGAGACGGAACTTGGTAGCATAAACTACATATTCAAAAATACTGCTTACAGATTATTTCAGTAACCCAGAGTTAATAAATCTTTCATGCAGAACGCACCTTTTCTAAAGCTTGTAACGAACAATTTATTTTACTTCATTTATCCATTGCTGAACAAATAATTCCTTATGAAAACAATAGCAAATAAATTAAAACAACATTTATCAAACGTAGAGGACTCTAAATTAATGAACAACATGTCGATAACGCTATGTACATGGTAAAATAAATATGATACAATTACTATATATATATAAATACGTATAAAAATAAGTTATAAGTTAATAAATAGGAAGTATCTTACCAAACACAAATTAATTAAATACTAGACTAATATTATATTATGTATAATGGTAAAATTCGATACTTGAATCGCAACATAATCTACCAAGACAAAATTGAAATCTAGAGGGTAACGGAACAAGGATAGGCCGCCATTGACTCATGCCATTTAGCCGGTACTCTCTCTCCCAAAAAAAAAATAAAATAAAATAAATAAATAGGAAGTATCTTATTTAGCACGAATTAGTTAAATACTAAACTAATATTACATTACATAATGATAAATTTCGAATTTGAATATTATTAATATTTAATTTTGAATATTAAATATTAAAGTATTGGATAAAAATATAAATTTTAGATTTTAATTCTTCTTTTTTTTCTGTAACAATTTTGTTTCTTTTGTACGCAACGCGGGTAAATAAAACATTCAAAAACAATAATTCATTCAATGGAAACCTTTCATCATTTACTTTCATATTCATATTCAATAAATAAACAAAACTGTGGCGACTGGGATGAGAGAGTGGAGATGCGGCCTTGAAACAACCAATCACAGTCCAGGGAGCAGCGATGACATCGCGACATCGACCTCCCGCGATCAAAGTTTTTTGAAAACCAAAAGCATCGACCCTCCAGCGTCCCTCCTAGCGCTACCGCGACCCCCTTGCTCTGAACGCCCCCATTCATTTCTTTTTACTTGTTTTCCCGCGATAGCCATCGATAGCGACGTCGACCCTCAAGCGTGCCTCTTACCTCCGCGTTCTGAACGCACCCTTAGACTGGAAGCCAAGGCCAAAATCTACGACATAAGTACGAGTTGAAAGGTTCACCATCACGAACTAAGAAGTTAGCATCCACACATTTTTTTCCTTAGATGCTTAACCCGTTTTTCCTTAGCTCATCAGCGCGCTAGTGACCAAACTTTTGCAGAAAACTCTCTATTACCTACCGCCACTCCCAGAGTGTTTGATCGATAAAACTTGCTAAGGAAGGCTACGTTTCTCATCTGAGAAGGTCCTGGACAACCTACTCCCAGCCTGATCTCATTTTTCATGCAAACTGTCAACTTCACAGATTAAGACACACTGATACCTCCAGCAAATTATTATAATAGAATACGATGAAAAGGCGGATCATGGAACAACTTACTGATTATGTTAATCAAGAGCGTGATTAACTGACACCTAGGGAGCAAATTAGGGTCGTGTAGATCGCCCGAACTCCTTCGAAGTCGAGCTTGGATGCTCAAGATACGAATGCACATAGGCAGAAGTGGATCTGTAGGAGAAACCCCAGTGGCTGCAACTTCGATCATTGGCAAGAGGTACGTTAAAGCTGGTGCTGTCAATTCTTTCCCGAGCGCGTCCAAGTCTTCTATGGCTTTCCGCATAGCTTTATCTAAAAATGAATTAGGGTTTCATAGCATTTTTGATAGTTATATTTCATTGAGAGCATAATCGACAAAAGAGGGAGCTGGAGAACAAAAAAGTTCTGTAACTATATTGGAGAAGTTATGAATCGGGGCCTCAATCAAAAGATCTCTAGTAACTAGACTGTAGGAGTCTCTGGGGATAAATTGGTGATTGAAGATCGCCGCTAACGGAAGATTCATTTACAGTTAATTTTTCTAAAATTCTGTACATAATCAATCATAAATACCCAAAATAATAACTAGCGTAGAATTTTGGATTTTTACAAGGAAATGCAATACTATATGAACGACACACTCACCTAAATCTTGATTAGCCCATGCAGAATTCAGGTCGCATTTAGGCCTTAAAAGCCGCAAGCTGGTATGACTGACTCTTTGAATGACGAGCGGAGATCCTACGTTGACTGATATGAATGCAGGTTCTGACAAAGTGATGTACAGTCCTGACAGGAAGGGAGCGCAGAGCGGAGACGTCAGGCCGCGAACGAGAGGCGGGATGAGCACAGGAAGTTGAACAGCAAGAGCCAGCGGGGCACCTTTTCCAACAGACTCGACTATTTTGACGGCGCACTCTAGACGGTTTGAGGCCTGGAATCATTGAGGGTTTGCCTTCAAGATAACGAAGTAAGAATGAATTACAAGAGTAGATTGATGAATGCGTCTCCCTTTCCTGTAACAACAAAGCTACTTGTTTGTTTATTTATTATTTGTACGGGCAAGCTCACAATTTTCAAGAAAAAGAAACCCAATCACAGCAACTAATTATGAATCAATAATGATTCCTGAAATAATTACACTCCTCTATCCAGTGGCGTCAGGTGACAATATTCGTCAGGCAAACACCTTGACTAGTCTTAGAGGAATACAAAATAGTGAAAAAACGCAGCAAATTATTAAACAAAGGTTCATTATTTTTATGTATAGATCAAGCGTTAGCAAAGAGGACAGCTTTGCCATTATCACTACCTACCAACCATGTTTTTGCTTCATAATCGAGCTTATTTAGATGAAATGGTTCACACTCCATTCAAAGAAATAAAGAATAAATTTCTTCATTAAGAAACTTGATTAATGTTGCTAAGGAAGCGTAACCCATGGTTCATCTTCCAATTTTCTCTTCTTTCAAGGTCACGAAACAGCTACTCGATTGTTTGCCTTGGCTTATGCTGTTATAGTGGGGTATAGGAATACTTAAACCCGCGCTGACCCCCCCCCCTCCCCCGATCGTCTTTTCTTATCCAAAACAGTCCCGCAAAATTCAGTTTTTTGAACTGCTTGCCTTGCATCGCCGGGTCTATTGCTACTTCGTGTATCTTCCATAATCCGTCGTAGTAACCGACCTTTCAACTCACAGGTGTGTTGCGGGCTAGTATCCAAGACAAAATACGTACTTATTCCATTCTCCTATTTCATCTAACTTCTTTGGTAATAATGAAATAGTCCCCAAATAATATAAAAGTTTTCCAAAATCGGGCTAAATATTACTTGCAAAAAATGGAAATATAGGAGAATCTCATAAAAATTAATTTATTCATTTTGCATATTATTACTAAGGCAAACAGTGTTTGCTATGTTTGCCTGGAGGAGACGCCACTGCCTCTATCAAACATTGAGAAATGTGGAATATTGGCGAGGCCTTGCGACGAAAAGGGAGCACTCCATAGCCAGATCAACTTCTACCACGTTGAAGTGGAGTTCCACTAGAAGTTGATGTAAACAGTGGATGTCTTGCTAGTTGGGTAATGCGTAATGAAGAAATTTCAAATTTGGAGCAGATGAAGGGCGTAGATCAAATTGTGACATAGTTTGTACTAGAACATTATGTCATTGAGTTCTCAGCGTGACACCAGAGGCTCTACTTGGCCTAGCAAGCAATTAAATATAGAAATTTTCTTTGAAACCCCTCAATCGCAGCCTTGCCATCCTCGTAACATGGGAAATCAAACAGAGGAGGAATACGTGAGGTCAGGTCGAGTGCGCAGAATAGAGTTGAAATGGCTTCAACACAGGTAAAGTTACGCGACGATCTTTTATCAAATCCAAGCGATTTCAGTGCTCTACCCAGGTATAATGTCAATTGGGTATCCAGATGCACTCCTAGATCAAAACCAACAAAGGCAGAGACGGAATCCAGCTCTCCAGCGATTAGTGGGAGAGTCAGTCGCCTTATACAGACGCGGGACTGTGGCGCCCCTACCGTGAATACCAGGTACCAGTATTACCAATTGCTTACCGTCAAAATCCGTGTCTGCCACTTGTCATTCCCATCCTTAACTTAAAATAAATAGAAGGCGAAATAGACTCGGAAGCAAACTAAATAGAAGCTAAGAAAAAGCTCGCGACTTTGGTGTGCTTCAACTGCCCATGCGAACGACATTCCTCAACATTTACGATGATAGCAGCCCTCTTATGGCGAGCAAGATAAAAAAAAAAGAGTTATTTATATTCTCGTTAGGGTCGTCGTTGTTTGGCAGTAGACTTTGGACCGACCTCTGCGGGGATCGTGGGCTCTCATCGCTCCTCTCATCCCAACCCAGGGCGGTGAGGCAATGGGAAGCCATGAGCGAAATCATCAGAATAAATTCTGATCTTCCCTTTGGAAGACAGCTGACGACGTCCGCGACGCCAGGAATGGCAGTCGGACGGAAATCCAACCTGAAATGGTTGTTTACTTCACTTTTTTAAAAATTTATTCTCGTTAGGGGTGCACCAGTCGCGCATCTGACAGATCAGGGGCCAGAAGCTCCCAGGGAATCGAATACTACAGGGTTCTGTCCACGTGAAAAAGTTATAGTCTGATACTTTCCGATGTTGAGGGGAAGCTTGATCTGGAGAAAGACATAGAGGCATTCAACAACTAGATCGTTTACCAAGACAATGAGTACCCATTACTATCTACCACAGAGTAATGGAGACAAGTTAACAGAGAAGAAAGCCAACGTTAAAATGGTGTGCAAGCATTTTTGAGGCTGCCTCAGTTGCGCCATCTACTTTCAGCTAGGAATGAGGAACTACTACGGAAGTGGCGGGGGGGGGGGGATAGGGCACACTCTTCACACCGCTTCTTTTTAAATCCTTTCCAATGACCAGAAATTGATAACTTTTCGTTTCATCATCATTTAGATTTGCAAAAATTACTAGGAAATTCCATTCGAGGCGATGGATATTTCCCAAGTTGCCCTTAGAATTGTTGTTGTCCCTATCGCGAGTTGTTCAAATGTTGAATCGACAACTGCCACCCATAGAAACGTTTGAAACCCAGTGTATTATTGAAAATCGCTCGATTTTTTCGTACATATCGCGAATATAACTAAATGTTATCAAATTAATTACTTGGATGCGGCCGGTTACGCACCAAGGAGAATAATATGTGATAAACAAGGTGACTTGTTGTGATGAGGTTGGGAACAAACGATCGAGAACCGGTCGTGAACGCGATCTGCCTCTTTCCGCTATAACTACGTCCTGGAGCTCCACCAATCAGAACGCTTCTCGGGCTCCCACATTCAGCTTTCAGCCCAGTGCTATCTACGTAATGTATATCCGTCTTAACCAGCTAGTCGAGTACAGGAGGCGAGCGCTTTCGATGTAAGGACATCATCTTCAGGCCGTCGAGAGAGTACTAAAATTTGTCAGTCCGTCGTTCTATTTATATAGTCTGGGTGAAAGGGAGGTGAAAGGATCAGAAAGGAAAGGGGGCCACGTGGTAACGGGACCACCTGGTGAAAGGTTGTTTTTCTGCCACGTCAAGTGAAAGGGAGAGATAAAACTAATCCTATTAGCTAATTGTACTTTCACCACATGGTGACCAAGTGGTCTTCTATTCTAAACTATGAATATATTATAAACTAGCTTATATAACTAACTTATTGCTAAAATTATTTACTTATATCGATATCTACTTCTAACTTAAGTACTATTTTTTTTATTTTTCAAAATCTCTGTTGGATATGCATCCATTAATTATAATATGTTCCTTAGTTACGATATTTAATATGTTAATATACGAACCGTCGCAGTTCGCCAAATACCATGAAGGGAATAATTCTTTCTATAAATTACAATTGTGGTCCATCGAGCAAAAGAACAGATTGGTACTATAGTTCAAGATGGAAGGAAAAAGTGAGAGGTTCTCGTAAGTCAAGTAATGAGGGAGCCAGATTAGAGAGGGAAAGAAGATTAATTGAACATGAAAGAATGATGGATAGAAGAGAAGATGGAAGGTTTAGGAGGGAATTAGCACTGGAAGCGGAAATGGAACTAGAGGAGATACGCTCCAAAATAAAGTGCCAAAGATGTGGAAGAAGACATAGTACGCTGTTGCAATCTACAACGGAGCAAAGTGTAGCTATTCACGAAGGAAAGAAGACTGAGGAAAGAGAGGAAGAAGAAATTCAGAATGCGGATGAAGGAGAGGAGACAGCTACTTCCGCAGCAAACCTGCGGAAGGATGTGAAACATCACGTAATGCTCAATACCAGGACCGTGCGTCAACTAAGCCTCCCTACCCAATCGATAGACCAAGAAAAGCTGGGAAAGGTTTGTAAGCTATTGGCTGACTTCGAAATTTCAAGTTATGATGCTGCGAAATCAACAATTCTTATAGGAGAGGACAACTGGCCTTTGACTATGCCTCTGAAAGTAGTGCATGGGCCATGGGATGGACCTGTAGCCACAAAAATTGTAATTTATAATTTATAAATCACAATTGTAATTTGTAGAAATAATTATTCCCTTCGTGGTTTTTGGTGAACTGCAACGGTTCGTATATTAACATATTAAATATCGTAACTAAGGAACATATTATAATTAATATCCAACAATCACTATGTCCCATGAAAGGGAGGAGAACATTGAAATACGAGAATACTGCCTTTCGACACCTTCGCGAAGCTAATTGCTTTACTTACGTTTTGGAGCCTTTCTCTAATGGCAGTTTCCTTCTCCATCTGCTGCTTGACCAGTTCCTTTTGCTTAGGAGTCAACTCAGGTTCAGATATCTGCATCGAACGAATGATTATAAATAGGAAACGACATCAACAATAGCGAACTTTTACTGTATCCATAGATCATGTTTCAATAGACTTCATTATCTGAAAAAATATGATGGCCTTACCTTCCCTTCCCTTCTCCGCTTTTCTTCGAGTTCTTTCCTCAAAATAATTTCTTCCTGCTGCTCTTTATAAGAATATATTTTACTTTCCCTTTTCATGTTTTTGGCATTTGCGAGTGGGTCGTTATCTTTACTGAAAAAAAAAAAAACAAAAAACAATAAGTTGAGTCAGGAGTCACTTCGAAATTGGTACTTTTAATTAACTGTAGATGGTGCTGTAGCCGCCAGGTGAACTTATGAGCCCGCAGAAGGCTCTCTACTAACCTGTAGAGGACATGTTTCCCCAATTTGGAGTGGATACAGAAAATATGACACTCGAAATTTCATTAAAATCAGACCATGATTTTATAGGTTAGTTTCACAACCATAAACAGATATGAAACCAATACTGTCTTAAAAGCTGCATATAACAGAATGGGCGAGAAAATTTTCATTTAGACACAAATTTAGTTGGCCTTTAGGGCGAAATCTAAGTTGATAAGTAGCGAGAAATACAAAGTAGGTTCATTTGGGGAAATTGGCCAAGGTAGGATCATGCTAAGCTTGTGAGAACTCCGTCAGACAACCTACTGTCACAGATCGAAATTTGAAATTTGGCTATGCAAAACAAAGGCCGTTGTAATGTACTCCGTACTTTGACGGGTACTTATAACTGACAGAAATGTTTTTAAAAAAGGCACTGGAATATCAGTTTACTCGGGTATTTGAAATTATACGGTCTCTCAAAACACCCCTTACTTATTAAGAAGTGCTTTAACACGTTCGCTGTATCACCCAAAAAGTGGACTTCCCATGGGCCTAAAAGGAAATTGGCAGACCCCAATGCTCATATAAGTAGTTTTTCCAGAAGCGCTAATCATATATAAACGGAATCCGTAAAAAGAATTAGATTTTTCTAAAATTACAATTTATGATATGACGAGCAATGAGGAATTTCACCGAATTCTGTTTGGATTTTTCCTGAATAGTTAATGGTGTGGGATAGATGAAAATCGGGCTGATTTCGGAAAATAAGTCTCCTGTTATTTTTGGGAGACAATCAGAATTTTTGATTTCAAAACTAACCAGGAAAACAGACGTGCAGCGGGAACGCTCGCTGATTGGGCTGTTCGGATCGCCGTTTCCTCCCAGTGTTGCCCATTGGGACGACAAAATCATGTTTTCTAAGAGAAAAGTTATCAAACAAAAACAGAGGAAACCTAATTTTCCCCATCTTGCTTTTTCTATTTTTTTCTTCAGTTTTTCAATTTCGAACTTTACTGTTTCGTGAAATTTTGCATCTGGGGACTATGGATTTCTCGATCTCAGCGCTTCAAGCGGCCATAAATGAACTATTCCAGCATGACGTCATTTTCCCGGTTTTTTTAAACATTCGTATTTTCTACACTGTTTTGTTTATTCGTAAATTAGGAAGTTGCTGAATCCGATTTTGGTGTCAAAAATAGGAGATTCCGACATGGTGAAATTCCTCATTGTTCTTAACTCCGCCTCGTTAGTGGGGTGGCGGGTGGAAGGCGCATCTAGACTTGACTAAAGGCAACCCGCCTTACTGTATTGCGGATTGCCTACTTCCCACCCCTTTCACTGATAAGGCTCGTAGACGGGAGACAATTTTTTTATCGACCTAAATATTATTTAGGCCTGTTCCTAAGGAGTTGGGACACAAAAGCGTATAAGGAATTTTTTAATCGCCTCAAAACAAAGATATTCACAAAAATCGACATTTCAACTTTAACTTGATCTATACAATTTTCTGTTGGTCTGACAGAGGAAAGAAAGGTATCACGATGTTCTTACACTATCAGAGAACAATAATCGACTGTGAATCGATTTTAACTCCGCAATAAAAATCGCCTTCTGACCTAAATTGCGACTTCGGTCGCTCCGAGTTTCTTATTACCTGTTCATCGAGGCGCCCCATGTCAAGTTGGATTTGCATATTGGGAACCAGTTCGGAAACTCAAAATTCCCCGACTTACGGCGGTTTTTTGTTTTCAATATTCTTCCTTGAAAGATCTTCACACAGATTATTACGATTCTGGCTTCCCATGATCAAAACATTAAAGTCCCTACGAAAGAGGGAAACATTCAAGTCCAAGGTGACTTTATAACCAATAAGCTGGTGGAGGCTCCTATGGGCAGGAAGGTGAAACACAGAAGGCGCTAATAGGAAATTAATATTGAAGAAGGTGCTTATTCTCGTTTGATTCAAAAATTTCGAAATCTGGGGTTCAAATTACGACGTTAGAACTTTCTTATAACTCTTATTCTGACGATTTTGATTGAAAACTTGGTCTTCTGATTCTTAGGGCCGGTTTCACCACAGTGGATTAACTAGAGTTGATCCACGACAGAGATTTAAATCCCGGATTTCGAGAAAGGACTGTTTCACGAACGCGTTATCACGATTTAACTCGGCCTTATCACGATTTAACTTGATCCACCCCGGAGGGTGGTTTAACTCTTCTGATCCGTGGATCTTTACGAAAAAGGCGCCGCCATATTGTTTTTTGTTTACAAATTGCCGTCTTCCTACCCGTCTTGTGTTCATTTCGTTTTGATTTCATTTCGTTTTCATTTTGTTTAAATGAATCGACTATTCCCTATATTTTCGTCATCCTCGTCGTCTTCTGAGTCCGACGAGGACTTCCAACAACTATTGGAAGTCGTGGTGCCGAGACGGCGTATTGTGCGGGAGAGAGTGGACCATTTCAATATTTGGGAGTCCATTTCGAGTCCATTTCGAAGTGGATGAGATGTGGATGTGGATGAGATTTGAAGAGGCTTGACGCTTGACGCTTGAAGATGGGAAAATTTACTAAAATTTAACATCAAAACAACGCCGTTGATGGCAAAAAATTTAACACGAAATTACGCCTGACTATTGAAAAAAGTAAACAAAACTAGAGTTGTCATCTCTCACTTATTTGTCAAAACACAAACAACGGCGGACAAGATATAGTTCCATGCTATTACTTCTTCCATGCTCCTTCATCGCGAGCGTTATCGTGCTGGGGATAGCAATTTCGATGCTAACTAAATAAACTAGGATTAACCTTGATCCATGGATGAAACTCTTTCGTGAAACGGTCAAGATCCTGATCCGTGGATCTATTTTGAATCCTGGCTTAAGATGATCGGAGGTTCATCCACAGTGGTGAAACCGGCCCTTAGATTTACATTTTCTATAGTTTAGCTTTAATCCTCTTCAATAGACAAGAGTGCTCAACTCATTGCAGTGCAGACACTTGATTATCCAATGCTCTTATTTGCGATGTTAAATGATGCAATGTTAAATGATATTTTAGAGATAGTGTTAATCGAAATAACTCCATACTCCAGCATGCAAGGTTTTCACTAATGGAAGGCCTCATAATTCCCAGTCTTCCAAGTTGATAAAGCTTTTACAGTTCAAAGGAATTCCGAAATCAAACTTACTTCGATAGAATACTTTTGTCGAAAAGTTGACCGGGCGGGCTCAGAAATACGTTGTAATCGTTTTGCGACACGTTCAGAAGTTCGCTGTTGCCGAAAACTTGAGTGACGATGTCCAACAACGGCGGCAGCAGAGCTTCGGGGTTCAAATTGACGACAGTGCGAAGGGCTTGCTCGTAACTCTGGAAACAAAGTTCCTCGTGATTTTCTGGGCCACAATCAAATTAGTTTTCACAATGGCGAATAAAAATGCTGCAAATTATTATAAAAATAAATGAAGTGAACTCGTGAAGTTTATTAATAATTATGCACTGTATTTAACTTTAGGATGTAGTATCACTTCCGTGAGACCAAAACTTTTCTCGTTTAAAAATAGAACGTTCACAAAACGAGCGAACATGTCTTTGTACGTTCTAAAAAAGCCTCATCGGTAGCACCAATATCTCCTGCAGTAACTTACTCCAACTTCTAATGAGGAACTTTCCAAGCTCTCTTCCATTTCACCAAATCATAGTGTAAATTCAATTTAGTTTAAATCATAATTTAAATCCAATCATAGTTTAAATTCAATAGGTCGACAATGTCTGGAAGCGCTTAAAAACGAATTGACTTCCATTTCGCTCCAAGATGATTAGCAATGACGTCATTTCGTTGTTGGCGATTTAATTCTTGCTTATTTTTACTGAATTTACTTTTCTGAACTATTCGGATTTCGGAAAATTGAGAAGTAGAGGCTTTTCAGGACGTTGAATCCGATTGTATTGAACTGAAACTTTTCAATTTAGTGCTTAAAATTCTTTCAAAAATTGAGAGTTCTTAACGTAGACATTTTTCGACGAGACCTTTTCACTTTTTTTATTCAGTTTTTCGGAAGTTCGCCTTCGCCAATAGTTTGTACAAGTTTTTCTAACCGTAGATATCAAATCAATTTTCTGCCCAATGATAAAGCTGCGAATTACTATAATGACGCGACAGTTCGTTTTTCCAGAAATGAACTACCAACTTTCATGAGAGAGAGAAAAACGTGAGGGATTTGCGAAAATAAAAATTGATTTGCTAGAAGTTCAAATTGGTGGAAGGTATGCCAAAAGTTTATATCGAATTGCCAAAAGCTCAAATTGATTTATGCCAAAGGTCTTTTTGCTCTGTCCTCCAGTCCGAGTCCTCTCACAGATTTCCTTGGGTCCCTTAGCTTCATAGAAACCACTCAATGAACGGAGAATTGAGTTTTCACTCGTGCCCATTTCATCACTTGAGCATAGGATGTGGACCAATGAGGAATTTCACCATGTCGGAATTTCCTATTTTTGACCTCAAAATCGATTCAGCACCTCTAAAAAAACCCCTTAAGGCAAACTTTCAGCCCGAACTTCCTAGTTTACGAATAACAAAACAGTGTAGAAAATACGAATAATTAAAAAAACCGGAAAATGACGTCATGCTGGAATAGTTCATTTATGGCCGCTTGAAGCGCTGAGATCGAGAAATCTATAGTCTCCAGATGCAAAATTTCATGAAACAGTAAAGTTCGAAATCGAAAAACTGAAGAAAAAAATAGAAAAAGCGAGATGGGGAAAATTAGGATTCCTCTGTTTTTGTTTGATAACTTTTCTCTTAGAAAACACGATTTCGTCGTCCCAATGGCAACACACTGGGAGGAGACGGCGATCCGAACAGCCCAATCAGCGAGCGTTCCCGCTGCACGTCTGTTTTCCCCGGTTAGTTTTGAAATTAAAAATTTTGATTGTCTCCCAAAAATAACAGAAGACGTATTTCCGAAATCAGTCCGATTTTCATCTATCCCACACCATTAACTATTCAGGAAAAATGCAAACAGAAATCGGTGAAATTCCTCATTGTTGGCCAGGCGGAGGGAGGCATTCTTGAGAAAGGATTAGTACTCTATGCAACGCTCCATCGCATTGAATCACGAGTGACGTGGAAGACCCACTCAGGTCTTGGGCGACTCATTCGTATTTTGCGTGTTTGCATGTCGGGAGACGGTAGGCATGGAAGAGTAAGAGACTCCGTCAGGGTTTATAACGCGGGTATCGAAAAACGCAGGTCCCTCGTGGTTCCACAAACCGTGAACCTTCAGGTCTGCCACCAAGCCTTGGCTGCCATCAGCACTTCACGAAGAACTGGATCTGTGACAACGCCGTTCCATGCGAAGCTTCCTTTGGAGGAACTTTTGGTTAGTAGCAAAGGTCGATATCTCAACTTCGCCACTCTGCCTTTCGACAGTCGGACCTAGGTAGTAGACCTGCAAAAGCCGGCACATCGACGTCGACATCGCGGCTACTTGGAACCGTATCTCAACGTCGCCACGCAGGCCTTTGTACCATCCGATGTGGTTAGTAGCAAACGCCGGTATTTTAACTTCGCCACTCTGCCTTTTGACAGTGGAGTCGGACCACCTCCGTCGAGCACCCCTCCAAAAGTGAGACCAGGAAAAATGACAACTTGTACTTGTAAGGGTGCTGCTACTCGCAGTTCTAACCCTCGTCGAGCAACCCTTCAAAATTGAGAGGAGAGAAAATGACTTGCTGTTCTAGACCGAAAGACAATCACCTTCGTCGAGCACCTTTCGGCGACTTAAAAAAAACCTAAAACTACCCTACCCTATCGAACCCTACCCTATCTTTATTCTTCATGTCATCTATCCATGAATGTAATGTAATCAATTCGCGAAAATCGTCAGCCCCCCCCCCCCTCCCACCTTTAAAACACTTCTTGACTATTCTTGGTGCATTCATGTCCCTGTTTGATCACGCTTTCCTTCATACAATTGACGGCGTGGTTCACGTCCCGGCACAATACCGGCCACCCCTTCGGTTCCAACCATAAAAAGATGCAATACGACGGGTCAAAAATGACTGAAATCACGTGAAAAGCGAATCGACGGCAGAGCTGAATAGTCTCCATTTCATTAAGGAAAATCGACCTGAGTTTGAAATGGAAATACGATTGCTTAAAACCGACTAATATTTACCTCCACATTACAATGCATGGTGAAGTAGTTTGGTACTTACCGGGTGACACTTGAAATCACGAACAAGCAAGTTGATGAATTTAGTGCGGTAATCTCTTACGAACTCTTCGGGAACAAGTTTGAAGAACTTCAAGAGCTTCACCCACAATTTCGCTTGAGCTAATTCTGTAATTAAAAAAAATAGGTTGAAATAACATTGAAACTCGAACAATGCAATGAAACACACAATGGTCAAACATACACCAAACTACAATAGTAAGTTATAACAGACCACTCAAGTATTTCGTTGCCCAGGAACCCCAGCTAGAGCTAGAGACGGCCTGGGGCCAAAAACGCTGTACGAGGGACGACAATTGTGTCCGTTTGTCGTAATTTGTCTCACCAGTTATCAGCCAGAGAACCTTTCATTAATTACGATGTAGGAACTAACTTTCAAATTTTCAAACCTTTGAAAAAGGGTACCTACACCGGGTTTTTTCTATTAAGATTCGCCTTTCAATCAAGATTTATTGATAACTTTACGCAACAATCTGTGCCACATACGAGTATATTGCAGAATATTAACGAATGAAAATACATTACGCTGATGATGAAATTCCTCAAAATGTCTATATAAACCTACGTTATTGTGTTTTTTTTTAGATGGTCTCCGCAAGAATGAGTTCACAACAATTTGAAATTATTTCACCTCCTTCTTTACTTGTTGGTTGCAACCTTCGATTTCGTCCATCAAAATCAGCGCAACTCGCAACGTGTTTATTTAAAAAGTGTTTACAAGTCAGCGCACCTAAAATAGAGTATTTTTGTACTTCCCGTGTTGACAAAACGCGAAACGTGAAAAAGAGCAGCTAGCGCGAGCACTCGTAGATGCTAACGTCCCACGTCATTTTTTTCAAATCTCCTCCGTAAAATCGTGAAAAGTGAACTCCTGTTGTGACGTTAACGTGACGCTTATAAGTTAAGTTGGCAAGGTTACTTTGGCGGATTTTTACTCCTTGTCTATTTCAAATTTTGTTCCCCTTTCAGATAGGATATTAATTTTTTCTTTTTCATGTTCCAAGTATCATGATAAAAGTTATGGAAGAATGGGTGGAGTCCATGAGGTGAGTCCATCTGGCAGAGTTCCTCCACTGAGAAGGAACTTGAGCAAGTATTCGATGATTTTTTAAGGTTTCTGCTAGTGGAAAAGCACCCCATTTCAGAAATTATAAGTTCGAGCGTTTTCATCCATTCCATGGTAGAAGAGGAAGTTCTTGTCAAACCCCAGGATATACCAAATCTGACTTGAGGATGCAACATAACTACTTAAACAATCTAGTACTCCCTTAAGGACCAAATTTTCCGAAGGTTTTATTATTCAATAATATTTTTCGATTTCTTATAAATATTATAAGAAATCCCTACTACGTTATAGATATTATTTATGTTTTTAAATTTATTACCTAATTATTTTTTATTATTATTGATTTTTTTAATTATAGATATTATTTAATAGTTCTCAATAATAAATATTGTTGTGGGTTTTGAAGGTAATTTACCGATTTTAGGGCATGTTGCAGTCCTGGTTTTGGTGGACCTGAATAAGGAAGATTTGTTGTTACTTTCCCGGTTTTATTGTTTTGGCTCTCAGTTTTTGGTTTAAGTGAAATATTATTTTGTGCGAATTTGAGAAGAGTTGTCGTGTTTATTTTGTCTTTACCCGGTTGTAACATACATAGATACCAGTAAAATGAATAAAGAAGTATGCTAGTACCTACCTAACAAATGATAGTAAAACCTATTGGAGAAAAATTGGAGGTATGATGAAGGTATGATAGTACCTACCTAAAAAATGATAGTAAAACCTATTGGAGAAAAATTGGAACCCATAGTAAATGAAACAATAATGAGAATTGAATTAAAATAACTTCAATATTAATGACGAAGTAGATAGGTAGTGGTAGGTACAAACAAATAGTCTCTTCTGTAGTCCATCCAAATAGTCTCTTGGGTAGTCCATGGAAGAAGAAAAACAACTCCATCTACTCTGAGGTTATCCTCACGTAGCGCACCCTCGCGTAGACAACGGATTTTTTCAAACGCCAAAAGTTGGCTTTTGGCGTCAAGGAACTTTTTGCGTGTTAGAGAAGATACGTGTGAAACGAAACGGCAAGTACAAAAATACTCTAATATTTGGCGATTTCTTACCTTTATTTTTCACGCGCAGGCCCCATCAAAACCGATCAGATTTTAAAATGTAGTTTTTTGTTCCGCAAATCAATCATACTCTTACATACTTAACAATTATTCAAGTTATAAGATGCGAGTAACGTACCAACGAAAGGGTGGTGGCATGCAAGAACTGAATGCAAAGCCAACGATTTTCGATCTTCCAAACTCAAGTTTGAACCGGAGCAAATGGTCGTGATGCCTTCTACGATTTCTGTAGGTTTCACTTCGATGCACCCCGACACTTCTGAGCTTTCGCTGTTCTCTTTGAGACCTCCGCTCCACTGAAATTGTAAAGATGGTGTATGACACTAAATATCTTAGTAATGTGATCGTCAATGCTACAAAATAAGTGAGAATTAGCAAGGCACCGACGGGTCCAGTTGATATTGATGAGGCGACAGTAGAAACGATTGAACGTCATTGGAATTTGAATGAGGATCCTTTATTCTCAGGTCGATAAGACTGATAAGAGATAGAAGAATGTACTAAAAACGCTGCAAATCATTGCTCAAAGGTTTATTATTTTCTGTATAGATCATCCTTCTGTATAGATCACTGGTTCTCCATCAATAGCACCTACCACCATCTGTATTCTCCCTTGACCTTCCCTCTCAAATTTCAGCTCCTGCGTTCAATAGGATTGAAAATGGCTTCGGAGCTCACTCAGCTGATCAGTGATCAGAAGAGTGAAGAAGATCTCCTCGAATGCTGGAGACGCCTGGAAGAGCACTTCCATTCAATAGGATTGAAAATGGCTTTCGAGCTCACTCAGCTGATCAGTGATGTGAGGAGTGAAGAAGATCTCCTCGAATGCTGGAGACGCCTGGAAGAGCACCTCCATTCAGTAGGATTGAAAATGGCTTTGGAGCTCACTCAGCTGATCAGTGATGTGAGGAGTGAAGAAGATATCCTCGAATGCTGGAGACGCCTGGAAGAGCACCTCCATTCAGTAGGATTGAAAATGGCTAAGGAGCTCACTCAGCTGATCAGTGATCTGAAGAGTGAAGAAGATCTCCTCGAATGCTGGAGACGCCTGGAAGAGCACTTCCATTCAAAAGGATTGAAAATGGCTTCGGAGTTCAACACAGCTGGTCAGTGATCTGAAGAGTGAAGAAGCCTTTGAGCAATGATTTGCAGCGTTTTTTACCCACCAACATTTTTTTACCTACCAACTTTTTTTTACCTACCAAGCTAGGTACTACCTACCACACCCATACTGGCTTCACACCTTCAAGTTTATTAGAAAGAACTAAACGCTTCACACTCGATTGGAAAAATAGAAAGCTTCCTATGGAAATTTGATTACTGGTAGCGCAGAAGGCAAAACTGTATACAAATCGAAGAAATGAACAGCGATCGCATTTTAGTCCGATGAAATTTGAATGGAGATTAGACCTCTTTTGCGATTCACACTCATGATTCTATTTTATCGAAGGAAAACCTTCAAGTACTCGTAGGGACCGAACGGTTCGTCCTACAGAGCTCCGGGTGGTCTCAAAAATTTTTAAATATTCAATACTATTTAAAATTGGTGAAAAAACGATACCTTTATTTCGAGAGTTTTCGAGCTAGGGCACTCTTGAAAATTTCAACCCTTAATTTTCACCCCTTAGAAGTGACCTACATCAACCAAAAGCTTCGCGGCACAACTAGACCCCAAATGGAGCCCATATACCAAATTTGAACCAAATCGGTCCAGTGTTGCTAAGAAAAGTGCCGCGTACGGCGGACGGACGGAAATTTTTTTATTCGATTTTCGGATTCTACGTACCTTGAAACGTAAAACATCAAATTTTGAGGGGGGGTTAAATTTTTTTTTTTCTTGCTCGATTCCAAAGGCTTATTATTGAAAATAATAAACCAAAATGGCCGAACTGAATATACAGAGATGTCCATTGAGGGGCAACTTACCGCATACCAAGTGGCCTAAAACACTAATATTGAAAGTGGGATCACCAAAAATATATTTGCAATTGAAGAGCCTAGTGGCTAATGGAAACCACCTTCTTGGTGGTTAGGGTCCCAGAATTTATACATTATTGCCCCCAAACATGCAATGAAATTCGCCCTGAGGCTAACTCCTACAAAAATGAAATATCTAGAAAAGAAAATGAAATTATCTAGAATATTCTTACATGAATATGAGAATATTTATACTTTTTAAGCTCACTGAATGTATTCATATAAATTAATCTAAAAATACTATTGATGTATAAAATCTCAATGTCAATAAATATTTTAAAAAATGATAAAAACCATTATTTTTGAAAATTATCTACTTCAACCAGAAGGTGGAATCACATGAGCGCAGTGGAGGCAGTTGACGGGTGGGTGGGGCATTTGATTGGCCGCGCCTCTGCCACCCGAGTACTTTTGGAGTGGACTGTCGCGTTTCAAAACATTCATTTTAACTCGTCGAGGGGAAGCCAATCAAATGCCCAAACGTGTCAACCGCTCTCATGTGAACCCACCTTGAGTCAAGGAATAGTCACGCCAAGGTCCTGAGATCAGTACTGTACAGAAAGCTTTATAAACGAATACTAGAATCTGGTATGCAGGTAAGAGTAATAATTAAATATATAAATTGGATAACTGAGAATCCGCTTACTTGGAGTTTATTTTTTATGAGCATATCCGTGATTTGATCCAACAACGATGTTGCGATATTTGTTCCAGGCAAGGAGGAAAACATTCTTTGCAGGTTCGAATGGATTTTAGTTTTGACGGATCGACCGCTGATCATACACAGCACCAGGGCCCTGTACACTGGATCGGGACTTCCCGATAGACTGGTTGAATGTTCCATCAGGATCCTCTCGCACAGCCATACGACTTGGCACAAGGCTGAAAGAAGGTAGTAGATGAAACGGCATTCTAGATTTATTCTGACAAGTCCACTCAACAATACTACACTGCCGTCCAAAGGAGAAAAGCCGTAGACCGAAGAAAACCAGTTTTGAGAAAATTGAACCCAAAGTTTTTTAGCTGTGGCACAGCTATTTCTCTATATTTTTCCAAGATTTTTTTTCCTACTGATTCAGAATGAGTTACTGTATTTATTCAATCTAGTTTTATTACGTTTGAGTGATTACACATGATTTAATTCGACCTACTGTTTTTCTCTGTTGTGATAACAGGCAGTACTTGCGGCCGATAAAACGGTAGTAGAACTGCAACGGCTTTTCTGCGTTGGAAAAAATCGCTAAGAACGTGATACAATGGAGAAAGGCCGTAGAGAACCCCAGCAGCGCTGCGGTGAAGCTTTTGGCGGTCATTGCAATACGAAAAAACCGTACCGTATTTTGCATTGAGGCCTAATAGAGTTTGTTCCAACGGAGAAAAGCAGTACCTTTTATCTGAGCTTAAACATCATGACGAAGTTTCCAACGAATAAATACCGTAGGTTAGGGATCTACGGCCTTTCTTTGTTGGAAGAAGTTCTACGGTTTTTCACTGTTGGAAAACCCTCAAAAAGTCAAAACTCCTCAAAGTTTCGTTTTTCCTAAATTACGAATCGGGAAAATTTTTCTTTACCAATTCACCAGAACCAAAAAATAGAGTTTAAAAATTCGAATCCAATGATACCAAAACCTCAATTTTGGTAAAATTCGAGTCTACGGCTTTTCTCCTTTGGACGGCAGTACAGTTCTGGCAGTCTTTAGTTCTATGGCATAATAGCTAGCTATAGGGGTGTGCGCCTGATTTTTTTTTTAAATTTTTGCCTGAAAATTTTGACACCAGCCGTTCTCTTTTCGGATGAGTAAATATTTTTCTATGATTTTTTAAAGTTTCGACCGTTTATGATATCACAGTGGGCTGGGAGGTCCCGCCCAGGCGAGAGGGGTGCGTGACGTCACAAACGGTCGAAACTTTGAAAAATCATAGAAACAGATCTACTCACGCTAGAAGGTCGCGGTTGGTGCCAAAATTCTCAGGATGTAGTCTACTTTCGATTAAAAATCTAAAAACGTCTGCCAAGTGGGTGTGGCACATAGCTTCCTCGTATCCATAACACGATTGTATAGATGAACCGAGTTTCGAATGTTTATGACGTCACGCGCCCCTTCTGCCTGGGTGGGACCCCCCGCCCACTGTGACGTCAAACATTTCGAAACTGAAAAATCATAGAAAAAGGTCTTCTCACGCTAGAAGGTCGCGGTTGGTGCCGAAATTCTCAGGATGTAGTCTACTTTCGATTAAAAATCTAAAAACGTCTGCCAAGTGGGTGTGGCACATAGCTTCCTCGTATCCATAACACGATTGTATAGATGATCCGAGTTTCGAATGTTTATGACGTCACGCGCCCCTTCTCCTGGGGGGGCCCACTGTGACGTCAAACATTTCGAAACTGAAAAATCATAGAAAAAAGTCTTCTCACGCTAGAAGGTCGCGGTTGGTGTCAAAATTCTCAGATTGAGGTCTAGTTTAGATTAAAAATAACAATAAACAGTTTTTCCGACCCATGCGCACACCCCATTAGCTGAAGCCCATAGTGATAAAATAATTTTCACCGGATTTAGTGTTATTAACCAATTTTTGCTGGTTATACAAATGGGATGATGGATGTTTTCTTTAGAGAGTATGCAGGCGCATCCAAATCACCTTGATCATCAACATCCACCCCATAAATAATTGTTAAGACTGGAAGAAGGTAGACATTTCAACCCTGCTGTAGATAATATTGAGAAACATACCTTCAGGAGAAGATTGAGATAGGAATTTCTCGGAGATGAAGAGTTGTTTATCCATGTCCAGAATCACATTGTGAACCATCGTCATGTCGATTGCGAAGGAATCCGTCGAAGCTATTTTCAAAAGAAGACAAGTCGCAGCCAATCCTTCCCGAACCAGGCCCATCTGAAAAAAATTATGTTTCAATAATACCAATTTTACTGTTTATAGTTTCAATTTAAACTAGAAACTAGAGTACGCTCCACCCTGACTGAATACGATTTTATATCTGGATTTTTCTTAAGAGCTCTGAAGATATAACGGTAGAAATGTTTACACAAAGAGCCCATATTTCACTATGTTTTGCAAAATAGAAATGCAATATTCAAGTTCTTATTCATTAGGGTGGAGTGGGTTAAATGTGGAAATGGGGCAAATGCGGAAATGGTTTTGAAAATGGCGCCATTTGAGCGCCTTGCCTCAGAAACCTTCTCTATGTGTACCCAGTTATGTTGGTAACCCTTACCTGTCGGAAAAGGCGGGCTGTTGAAAAGAAGCGTTCTGTTCGTATTGAAATGGGCTTTGTTTGCATTTACCCCATTAATGCAACTAAATGTTTTTTATGGGATTCGCAGGCCGTTTCCGCATTTGCCCCGATTAGTGGGGCAAATGCGGAAGTCGGTCGGAATTTTAAAAAACAGTTTGGACGATGAGAAGTAAATCTTTTGTACAATTTGAAGAGTGCATCGTAATCTACGTAAAATAAGCTACTCATTAAAAAAAAGTGAAAATAGCGTTTTCAAAGGAAAGTTACAGAGGATCAAAGTTGAACTATTGACATTTTGGGTCGCAATTGCCCCACTCCACCCTAGTTCCGTTCACAATTGAATTCCTGAGCAGAGAAGTAGCGATTCATTCTACCTATTGTTTAAAGTTTACAATCAGCTGATTACATTTACGGCGTTCATGAACGTCACAAGCAGTCTTCTCTTCTAGGGAGTCTGAGAATTGGTGTAACCACAAAAACCTACTCTTTTAGACTACAATAATTTCAAGCAGCCTAATAATTATGAAAGAGGCTTGGGACCGAACCCACAACCACCAATCAACTGAAAAGGTGCAGAAATCCATTAGGTCGTGGGGACAGCCTGGAGTGGAGATGTGCGTTCGTTTTATATTAATTTATTGACGACAAACCTTCAATTGTAGGTAGGTACACCAGAGAATTGATTACTATTCAGGGCATCCGATTGTAAACTTACCTGCAATGGTTGAGCTGCCGCTTTTTCAACTACTTTCATCAGGCTGGGCACGTGTTTTTGAAGCTGTGGAGCCGTAGAGAAGTTGCAACAGACTGCCAAGGCGCTGAAATAAGCAGCTCTTACTAAAGGCGTGAACTGCTTGATCGACTGGCACTGATCGATCCACTTGACTAGTTGCGGAGGAATATTCACCGTGAACTTGGAGCACCAGAGACCGAGCATTTCGACGCAATGTAACAACGTCTTTTCGTGAACTGAGCAAAAGAAGGAGACAACACTGTCATTTTGGGTAGATGATATGATTGGGAGGATAAGAATGAGATAACTTTGGGTCACTCAAAAAGCCTAATTAAGGTGGCCAGATCCCCTTAGACGATACTACATTTACATTCTGGAGTGAGACCCATTCAGGCCTAGAACTCTAGGGCCTCCTCGCACTCATAGCGATAACCGCATCAATCCATATTTAAACGTAGCAGATGATATGGCAAGGAAGCGCTAGTGTACCGGACCTGGATGGACCGTTCCTAGCTCCTTTCATCGTCTGGCTCCAGACCCCTTGGAAAGGACCCAAGGTAAGTTATTCAGTTATTCTTATATGTGTTACTTATAAAGCATTTTCAAATTGAATTCGTCCTACATAAAGAAGAACCAAATCTTGAAAGCGATCAAACTAAATCATATGCAGATATAATTTATTTTATTTTCATTATTTCTGAGGCAACCGGGAGAACTTGTTGAAGAGACTAAATGTTGAAGGCAATAACAGAGGCGAATACAGGGCTCGGTAAAGCGGTGGCGGTCGAAATGCAAGTGTAATGACTCATTTACTCGAATATGTTAGTTCTCCAATAAAGGACACAAGGGAAACCCTGAGTGATTCATCGTGCCAGGTAGGTAGAGTGAGGTACGGGGGACAAACACGTCACTTGACGTCACCCTCCTCCACTCTCCCTTTACCTTGTTGAAGTAGTAAAAAAGGAGGACTCAGGGCTTCACCTAGAGATATTCATGCATTCGTCTTCTAACAATCGACTTGATTATTTCTCGCTCTACCTCGCCTTCTCTTAGAAGCCCAAAGTTCCTCGGAGGTCTTGGTAGGCGATAAGCACATCGCGCCGGCCTCCGCTCCCATTTCGCCTAGGAAGTTGTCTGCCCCCAACAAGGACTGGGTAAATGTACGGCCTCCTTCCAGTTGGCGAGCAATCGCGCCGAGGATCGCAGCTGAGCTGAAATCCCTAAGCACTCCTGCATGCGGTAGGCTGTAACCCGCGCCGGGCAGAAAGTGCTGTCCCATCCTTCACCTTCGTTGAGTAGGGACCAATAGAAATCGACAAGCCGACGTGAAGACAATCGCCTTCACACGATGACACGCCGACATAACAGCAAGGTTACGGAAATCTTCTGCATGTCATTCTTCAACTCCCGCCCATCAGATACAAATGACTTCTGAGTATCTAATGTCTTCTCAATGGAATTTCTTTATTTTCGGTTCCGAATAGCAAAACCATTTAGTTTGATCGCCTTCAAGATTAGGTTCTGCTTCACGAAGGACGAATTCATTTTTTAAAAAGACGAATTCATTTTGCAAAAAGATTTATTCATCTTGTAAAAGGACGAATTCATTTAGTAAAAGGGCGAATCTTGTAAAAACGACGAATTCATTGTGGAAAAGGACGAATTCAATTTGAAAATGCTATATTAAGAAGGGTACTCCTCAGATATACTTGATCGACAATCAGAAGAATCGTGAACCAAAGCTGGAATCACGACAAGATTTATAACTACGCGTTCTAATTATTTACTTTAAATTAATGTTTACACTCAACAACTTGTTAGCAATTTCTGAAGTTTCACATCTCATGTCAAGCTATGAACTCAGGAACTATGAGAAGTGCGGTATTTACCTTCAGTCTCTAGAACTTTGATGAAGTAGTCCACAATCTTAGTTGAAATCTGCTGCATACTGGCTCCGGTGATGGAATTGTGACTCAAATTGCCAACAGCCTGAAATTCAAAATGTACACAAGTTTTTAGTAGTTTCTATCTCCTATCGTAGTCGAAATGGGGGACTACTTTGGGTTTGAAAATCAAGTCAAACATGAAACATGTTTTCCATGGCCACAAATAAGGTTCCTGTCTACCAAATCGAATCCCAGATTGGGCTCAAGTTTAAGGGAGAGAAGAAATTAATCCGAGTTTCTACGATATGGACAAAGAGTAAGGGAATTTGCCTCAATTTTAGATTCTGGAATTTCAAGTCAAATCCTATAATAGGGCCCTAAAATAACGTTTAACACTAGGAATAACCAAGGGGAAAAAATTACCGTAGGAGAAAATGCCTAAACAAATGAACCTCTGTTACAAAACACCGCGAAAATCGAGGAATATTGTTGACGTCATACGAAAAAAAAGAAAAAAAAAACGACGCGAAAACAACTCCGTCAACAGACAGAGTTCTAGCACCGCCACACAAAACGATCCAGTGAAATGGCTACTCGAATAATGTGATTCAAATCTTGAAACTAAATAACAGAAGATGAAGACTAATAATGCTTGATAAACTAGTAGGTAGAATCGTATTGTAAAAAAGTGAGTAATATTGTTTCTTTTGGTCACTTTTGTGTCTGGGTTCTTTCTGCCAGTTCGCGGCGCACTCTTGTGTTAATCCTTTGTAAGCTAAAAGTTCGTGTATGTTCCGCTTCTGTGGTAAGCGCCACAGAACCTCCTTTGAAGTCAGATTGGTAGAATATCCGTTACGATTCAAACATGGCTGCCTCTTACACATTGCCACCACATTTAAAATTTCCATCTTCCTTAAATTCTCTAAATTTTTTGGATGCGTTTTCGAGCAGCTCACTATGGTTTTATTCCATAAAAATAAACCCTCATTCGAAAAAAAAAAAAAGTGAGGCAAATTCCCCATTATCAAGAGTATTATTCCGTAAGTTACCTGAAGTATTGCAATTTTGTGGTCAGCTACAGTTATTTTTCCTTGTGATCCACCTAGAAGTTGGAAGAGGTGATCAGCCATGGCAGAGACTGCTTCCAGATCAGAGCACTGTAAGCTCAGGGACTTCATGGTGTCAGCAGCCATTTTTCGCCCTTCTTCGTCATTTGTGCATAGGCTGCCTACATTTATAAATAGAAGATTATTAGAAAACTGGCATAGGAATGAAGAATATTAATCAATGCGATAGGAGAGGAGGTAGGCTTCTAGGGATACAATAAGAATAGATACTTCTATACCTAGGTCTGCCTCAAAAACTCTGCATCTCTTTGGCGCATTCTTCTGGAGAACAGGAGAAGATAGAACTACCATGGAAGGTAGACTCGATCAATAGTGCGCGAATCCACCACCTAGGGGCGCCACACAGATGCAGAGTTTCTGTGGTAGACCTGAAGTATCCAAGACACGTACTGTTGCCCATGTAATACAAATCTCCATCGCAGGAGACAAATTGCGTGGTGAGTAGAAGGCCAAAAGGTAAATGGTTTGACCATGGAAGTTCAAGTGTATCACCTATTTCTCATATTGTGAATCCCGCAAAGCACTCTCGATACACACTGTGCTACTTCTGAAAGCCCTGTTCAAAACTGTTGGCGAACAGTGCACCCAAATACACGAACTGTTCCAAGCGTGGAAATAGTTCTAGTAAATAATCTAAATACGAGAATTCACAGCTTTTCTTACTCGACACAGATTTGGTGATAGCGGAAGCGTACAAGCTCAGATCCAGAGTCAAGTTGGACAGGAGAGGTGGTAATACTTGGAGAATGAGCTCTGGATTGCGGAGCATAGCTTTTTGGATGGCAGGAAGAATAGTAGACGAAAACTCATTGTGGTCAACCAGCAACAGCAGAGGGCGGCACGCCTCGACCACATGAGGAAACACTTTGGTTTTGCTTCCAACAACGTTTTTCACAAACAACTCCATCAAATGAGGCTGAAACAAATTACGTACGGTTAAAAAAAATGAACTTGTTTGAATGAGTTTGCAATAATAAGACAATTATTGTCTTTAACCCTAATTGGACCATGGTGTCACTAGTGTCGCCGAAAACATCTTGGGAATTCCACAGCTGTCCAAAGGTGTCGCCAGATTAACTAGATTTAAATTACAATTAAAGAATTAATGGACGGAGCTGAAATGTTTAAACCATTTTTTGTAAATTATTAAAATTCAAGAAATGTCATTAAAAAAAATTTTTTGAAAATTTTTTTCCATCGATTTTTTTGGATATTTTTATTATAACTCAATTTTGAGAAGTCTATTAGGTCACAAAAAATTCTGCTGTACATTAAATTAAAATTGCAATTTAATTTTGGTTACTCCGGTGACACTTCGGGTCAGCTGTGGAGTTCCTGAGATGTTTTCTGTGACACTAGTGATACCATGGTTCAATTAGGGTTAAAATACACTATTTACTACACCTTGAGAGCCGTAAGAATGTCCGTTTTCTTGGTTTCGTGAACATGTTTGAGGAATGTTGACCCAAACGATATGGAATGTTGAGACTCAGGCAACTTGAAGATGGCGTCTCTGTACAATGTAACAATAAAGTCGGCATTCTCCTTCCACAGGCTTTGCAGGATTTGGTAAGCTTTGGATACTTTCCTGAAAATCAAACCACAGAATATGCTTTTAACTATACTTGAGAGCACACGGAGAAATAAAAGGATAGTGAAAAGGCAATGACGCAAATAGGGACTTCCAGTGATTCTATTTAACGTATTTACTCCTTGGAAAAAATGGCTGGTCTGTGGAGACACATCCCATAGCCTATCTAACAGGTAACTAAAACTGTAGCTTCCATACAAGCGGAGGACATATGCCCACTTTTTTATTCAATGAAGTCTTATGAAGCAAAAAGAAGTCAAACACAACAGGTTTGTTCATGCGAGCTGAACTCATGAACCAGTTTGGCGAAGTGGCCACGCTCAGGGATGGGGCAGGTGAAATATGTTCCAAGTGGTCGAGTTCATGTAGCCAACTTTGACTTTCTACTCGGACTGTACACTGAACCGTGCTCTAAGCCCGATGGGTTCATGAAATTTCTGCACCGAGTTCACGAAAATTCCGAACTATCTGAGTAGGAAGAAAGAAGAAAGAAGCTTTGGGTTCGGGTGCAGAAATAAACATCCATTTTGTTTTTGGCGCAAAATTGAAGTTATTCGTTCTAAATCGCTGTTGTTTGATCGTTCCAAGCGTTTTGTTCTGATTTTTTCTCTCCATTTTTTTTTACTTCGAAAGTGTAGAACTCTCAACGAGAATAATGGATGTGAATAATTTAATTTGTTCTTTATTATTCGATGAGGATAGCCTTCCACTGGAACAAATCCTCAGGACAGAAGAGGAAATTGCTGTTGTGGTCGACGACCGGATTTGTAATAAAAATGAAGATCATTTGAAAACAGTACTATTATACGACCATGTCCAATTTACAATTTACATTTAAATCTAAAAATCGCGGAGGGGATCAACCTTCGGAGTTCTACCACTCTGATACCGGGCCGTTTGCTTCCAATTGAGCAAGTACGAACATTTAAGCGAATTATTTAGGGTATTTTTATTCATCAAGTGAATAATTTAGACAATTATTTAAAAGTGATTTGCCTGGGTTCAAATTTCAAAAATGCCCGAAAACACTCCTAAAACTCGCTAGCCCATACGGTCCAAAACAACCCGTCTAAATTTGCCTAGCATTAGAGAGTTTTTGGTGCCATGATCTCACGGGCCCCGTTAGGAGGAGACTAGCGCGAGCAGCAGAGGATGCTACCCAGTTTAAGGAGGAAGCCCGTTAACTTTGGACAGGGGGGGAAGGGAGGTGCTCGTGTCGGTGGACCACTAGGAACGGGAGACTGTCTGGGGGCACCCTTTCATCGTCACCCGTTGATGTCGGGAGGCAAATCCATTGTCACCCGCGAACTCCGTGCTTTGTGAAGAGGTTCCACGGGCCCGTTAGTGGTTTCCAAAAACTCTCTAATGATCCAAAAAATCGAAGATAGGTATGTACTATAATATGGAGTGTAATTTTCCAGGTATTTAACCACGCTGGGTCGAATGTGAGCGGTCTCACATCACCAGCACTAGTAAAGAGTTCGTAGCCAGGATTTGGTTTCAAAGAAGGAAACCTGGCAATTACTCGAAATTTCTCCCTTGATGGGAAAAACAATAGATCATGGATATGTCAAGGCAGTATTTTGTTTTCCATTAAGGGAGAAATTAGATGAAGGTTACCGACTTAATACTTGAAATGAACGTAGGAAGATGAGGGCAGAAAAAGACAAAAAACTTTTGTTCCACTTTTCGTGTTCCAAGAGATGAGTACACGAACTGAGAAATTTCTGCACCCGCTCTACACCTTCCCCCACTCCTCAATGAACTCACAAGAACCCGAACCTGCACTCGCACCTGCACTGCACCCGAAATCGCCCTTATGGAACAAACCTAAAGTAAACGAATTTATACATTGGAAATGGTAATTTAACAAACCTCGCATGGCATGATGCGAAAACAGAAGACAGAAGAACAGCCTGGGAGTTACAGATCTCACGAAACTCTTCTTTGGCTTCATTGGATGCTTTTGGAGTAGCGTTGGACACCAAGGAGCAGCTCCACGTTAGCACATGGAGGCATTGCTGAGCCGTACTCTTCCTGAAAATGTCAAAGACTAAAGGTACAGTTTGAAGTTTGGACGAGAATGAGCAACATTCGTGGGTCACAAGTTCCCCACTACTCTCACCATATTCCGTTGAATAACATGAATTGTAATGACTTCAGCATTCCAAGACTAACTCCCAGTTATCATTTGGCAAGAACAGCTGTGCTAAATTGTTGTGATAGGGATGTTTTACTAAAATAAGGAGCATCTAGAACACAGCCCGCAGGGGTTGCGCGCGCTTCCTAGCGACACTGCAACGAATTTTTTTTCGTGTTATCGACTTTACTAAACTAAAATGGCCGTAACTTCCTTAAATCACACGCCAATTCAAATCTTATTGCACCGTTAAAAAAAAGCGTTGAATTTCCAATTTTCATTTTCATTATTTGTTTTTCATTATTTCATTTAATTTCTTTATTACTTCGTTTTTTTTTTCATTATCTTCGCTCGGTAACATCGGTCATCCCAATTATCCTGCGCTCCTCGTGGGGCCAGAGAGAACTAGCTCCAGTATGACACCTACGTCTAGCACAGAGTACCGGAGAACATTAATTAGATAATTGAGAGATTCGCCATAGTGTCGTTAGGAAGCGCTTGCAGCACCTGCGGGCCGCGTTCTAGATGCTCCTCAAAAATACAGATTAGTTCTCATTACGTTCTGATTCAGAATGTTTTATTTTCAATTTAAGATATAAGTTCCTTATGAATGGAATGTTGAGGAATGTTGAGCAAAAAAATTCTGCGGATGGGTGGAGAAGTTAAGGACGCGGTTCACAGCTGGCTACTCAATTTGGATGAAAATTGGTACACCATCGGACTGAAAAAAACTGGAATACCGTTATCGCAAATGCATGGAAAAATGGGCGATTATGTAGAAAAATAGTTCAGATGTTGCTGAATACAAATATATATTTTTTTGTAAATTTTCTGTTTTTGTGCCAATTTTTCCTAGAATGTCGGAACTTACTTCTGGAACAACCCTCATAACTACAATGCCAGAAGAAACTGCAAAAACGTACGTGGCAGTAATGGACGAGTTGGCTGTAGCGATTGCTGAAATCACGGGCGTCAGATGTTTGAGAGTCCAGTCGGGATGAATCTGACTGAGAGAGGTGACGATGTTCAGCAGATACTTCTGAGAAGCCGAGTCCCTGTATCTGGAAACGGCCAGTTGTAGAACTTTGCATATTCCCCGAACCACTTGCTCGGTGAGCGCTGCAACACAGAGACCATTTGATTTGAACTAATCGATAACGGTTCCAGCAAGAATAGAACGTAAAACAAGGCAGAAACCTGAATACGTTTGTACATGTGAAATAAAATCAGATGACATTGAGTTATAGCTCGCAATGTTCTTTTCGCGTTGGTAACACAAAAGATGCTAGGAAACACGCACAATTCTGTGATCTTGTTTCTAACAATCTTGTTTCTAATTGATTTTTTCCAACATTAACGAGAAAAAGCTCATCTTCGACGGATTGTTGGCTAAATGATCAGCTTGTAGAGATGGGCGCTTTTTAACGTAACAGTTAAAAATAACCTATTACCGGGTTTCGTTTGTTATTTCAATTGGTATAATTTAGTAGAAGGGATGATGGGAATGTCGATGGACGAAGCTCGGTTAATTCCGCTTGGAACCTATTACCAAAATAACCCTGTTATTTAACAACGTTTTAATAATAAGGCTCCAACCTCCAAAATGTGTGGAGCCAGAACAATAGCTTGGGTTTTTTTTTTAATCGAAAAAGAGTGAAAATACACTAACACGTAAATATGTCAGGAACAACTTGACATAAACCCCAATTTAGGTAAGAAAAGAAAACTAGAGATCCAACGGAATGATACTTGGAATGGAATAACTATATCACATGATAAATAAACAAACATAGGTCGGGAACGAAAATAGAAAACGATACCTCGGAATGGTATGTCAGAATGAACTTGTGAGAAGATCCCTGAGATAACCTATTAATAAATAACTGGTTATTGGAACCTATTACCCACCCAGAGCGGTAACGGTGGAACCTAATACGCAAATGTAACCGTTTCGCCCATCTCTATCAGCTTGAAAGGGTGCCTACAGGGAGAGAATTCATTGAAATAAAACAGCTGATCAGAGGAAAACTAATCACTACTAGCGCTACTTCTACGCGTCATGTTAATCTTGACCATTGAAGAGAGGCACCATATCAAATTTCTGCTTTAAATCAAATCATCCTTCATTTCCTTAACTCCCCCACCACCAGAATCAGGGGCGGCTACTGATAGGAGCATAGGCGCATGTGCACCCCCAGCCAATTAAAAAAAAATTTTCAAAGTTCGTTCCTCTTCGTTTGAAGAGTAAGTTGGCTAGTGACAGAAGACTCGATCGTAGGTACCTACTGTGCTAGTTGAATCTACGCGCGAAAACTGTGGCGGGGAGCTCGCTCTTTTCTGACCAATCACACCCGTTTGGAGCATCACCTTGCCTCTGCACCATTTCTGGGGAAAGTGACGTCATCTTGACATTTTTCGAGGGAGGCAGGCACGTGAGATTGACCAATCAGAGAGCAGGACATTTTGTCGGCTTGAGCAGAATTGGTTCGTTGCTCCCCCGTCAGAGAGCTCTGCAATCCGGATTTCCTTATGTAAACAAAAAACCTGATGGGAATTCCGTTTTACGTTTTCGGTTGACTACCGTTTCGGTACACACCGTTTTGTTCAAAGTATTGTGATTATTTAGGAGTGTTGTAGGTATGATGAGTGGTTTACATTAAAGTAAAGTAAACTATTTGCGTTTGTCGATTGTGGAAAAGTGCGAAATTCGAGAAACTGGCCGCCCTTTCCCGTCTCTCCTTGGACACCAGCAGACGTTGAAATTTAAAAACCGTGCAGATTCGTACCGTTAGTTTTAATGTCGACTATTATAAGAAGGTAGATTGGCTTTGTGGGTGTGAAGTGACTAACTGATAATTTGCTTTGCTTGAATACTTTTTTCTACCAACCGAAATGAGGTTTGAGTTAAAGACGGCATAAGTGATCTCCTGAAAAAAAAAAGCTTAGGCTGTCTCCCATAAGAACGCTCTGGTAGATTTGCGTATATTGGGTCGTCAAAATATAATGCAACAACTCGACAGTGCACATCGTCATAATCTGATACAGAAAAAAGAGAAAAAAACGAAATGGTTAAGAAAAATAGGTACATTTTTTATCCCGAATCATTGATTGTATCAAGTTCCGTGGTGTTTTCGAGCTAGCCGTGCGTGGGCATGATGAGAGGGAAGATTCTTCGAATCTCGGAGTTTTCAAGGGGCTCGTTAATTTTTCTTCCGAATTGGACGATGTTTTGAATCGTAACGGGCAAATATACATTTCAGCTATTGCAATTAGATGGATGAATTTCTTGGGTTTCGACCTTTGATGATTAGTATTTCAGAATTTTTGTTAACCACTAGAGAACATGTTTCGTGTCTATTTACCTACGTATTTAGTACCGTATGCAATTTTAAGATGAAAAAGTTACCAAGATTTATCCCATTTTCATATCGTTGAAATTTCTATTTGGCAGAGAAAATCGCCTATTCTGTCCCTTCTCCATAGCCTTCTCCTGATCTCTGTGCACCCCCTAAGTTTCGGGGCAGGAACCGCCACTGCACTGATGATTAGTTCATGTACCATTTTGGCACACCTTCAGACTTGAAGGGACTCTCACGTGTTTAAAAATAAGTAAGAATAGCGTTCGAAGCGTGGATTCTGTAGCACTAACACCTGTGCATTACAATTCAATGGTGTTTGCGCTAGATTGTTTTTTTTTTTTTTTCATCTTGGCCCTGAGAGTAGAAAGTTTTTTTCGAGTTTTGAAAACTTTCCACGGTAGTGATCATTCAGTACAGTTTTGTTACTTGATATATTTTTTGCTATATTTTATAACACTATAACACGATAAGTAACCTCTCATGCTCAAATTCCAAGATTGAGTCACACCAATCTCATCTATTCTAATGCAAACTTCTTTTTTTTAGGTTCTTGGAGGTATGGGTTATGTCAGTGATATGCCAGCAGAACGACATTACAGAGATGCCAGAATCACCGAAATTTATGAAGGAACTTCAGAAATCCAAAGATTAGTAATTGCAATGAACGTTCTCAAGAATATGGTCTGTGAGTGGGATAATGTCATGTAAAATTAACAACTCATCATCTATCCTTTTGATAAATCTGACATAATGGTGTGATCTGTGAATTATAACATACAGCCTCTACTGCTGGTACGTGCAAAAAAAAAGAAACAACTTCTGGTTCAAGAGATCAATTTTCATGTTCACTCTTCAGCCATGCCAATGTAACAGCTTAAATATGTGTAGATAGTATCTAAACACATTGTACAGAGAACATTAAGGAGCTGGCCCACGAGGCACGCACAGGATGGGAACCGCCCCGCAGGACTAGGGTTTCATACACGTTTTAACAAACTTCATACACTTTATTTAATGAGGTATTGCTTTCAAGAAATCATAGGTGGAAAGGAAAGAAAGGAAATAATTTGTATGATTAGCATAGTATATAAAATATTATGTTTTATATTTCAATTTTACATTTAAGATTTAATTTTTCCATATGTTTATACATTTTTAATAATATTGTTACTTTCTATATAACATTTCAAAATTTAATGATCATGCCATAATATTTCAAAATTGTAATATTCATACCACAACATTTCAATATTCATACCAAAACATGTGTACAACTGGCATTTTACAAACTAAATTACAAAAATGAGTTTTTATATAGGCACTTACTTTTTATTATCCTTTCCACCTATAATCACTTACATACGACGCTTCATTAAATAAAATCTATGAAATTAGTTGAAAGGTTTATGAAATCGGGTGAAAAAATACACGAGGAACTACTGCTACAACTAGTAATGAGAAAAAGTAAAATGTTAATCACTGAGGGTCGGTTTATCAGTCACCAAAGTTAACGGGGGTTTACGTATCCCCCTGTTAACTTTAACGGTGGTATAAATTATGGATACTATAAAGGTGCTGTTTATCAGTGCGAAATTAACCCACTGGTAACTATTACTGGCTGGTAAAATTAACTGTCTGTTAGGCCGAATAATCGATTATGCATGGAAGAAATACTTCTTCCATGTAATAAAATCGAGCTTCCTCCACATAAAAAAATCGTTTTCGCAGTGTGTTTTGCATCAGAAAAAAGAATAAATTAGAAGAGGATGAAGCAATGTGCTTTGTGCTTGTGTTTTCTTTTCTCGATCTTGGTACCTATTTTTGGAAATTTTCCTTCTTGGCACGGCAGAAACCTATTGTTTTTTGTTAAAAATTGTCTGGTCATGACAAGATCCCGGCCACCGAGCCACTATGTCCAGAACTTTCAAATTTGCAGACGAAATATTATGTATGTTAATAGAGAAGTAGGTACCTATCCTTTTCTATTTCGAAAATTTTCGGCGTGTGACCATCCTGGCGACTGAATTTCACATGCGTGCAGTCCATAGCACCCACAGCTCCAGGAAACCTGGTTTTTTTTATTTTTAAATAAAATTCCATCCGAGATTGAAATAATACTTCCTCGGTTGCTGGTATTCTGATAAATTGGGCGAATAGAGCTTTAGAGCTTTTACTGACGCCACTAAAGTCGCCGACAGACACCAACAAGGTTTTTTATTCTTTTATCCAATCAAATCTCATCAAAAAATCGCAATCGTCCTACTTTTCCCAAATGGTCAATCCGCGATCAAACTATGTTGCCGCCTTTCTTCCTTCCGCCTTCTTCCCCACTGCAGGAATTCGACCATAAACACACATCTTCGTCGCAGCTGTCTGAAAAAGAGCCCCACACATCCATTTTCGATTGTAGCAATAATTCACTAACAATCAACAACGCAATTTGCAAAAACGAACGTTCTGGGAAACAAAAACACGAGAAGTGACTCTTTGAGGTTAAAAAGCCTTGCATAATCGAGTTACCACCCTGTAACTTTTATCTGGTCCTCGGACGACCAGTTAACTTTAAACTACGGTAACGGCTATCTGGGGACTGATAAACGCGTACGATTGAGTTACCTGATGACCATCGGATAATCTGCTTTACCTGGGGGGTAAAAAAGTGACTGATAAACCGGCCCTGAATCCTACGAAGTGTCAGAGGCGTGAGTGGAGGGGAAACAAGGGCGGCAAACGACCAACAGGATGCCAGGACGTTTATGCTAGTCGAGCGAAACAAGCAGTTCCTGGCATGTGTCTGGCACGGGACGTTCTTGGCCTGCCTCTGGTTCCCATCTTGTGCCTGCCTAGTGTGCACCAATCACTAGTTTACTTCACTGACAAGTGAACCACACCACTATGGTATCTAGATACTGGCATTTAGTAGATACCATAGAATTCACTTGTCAGTGGAGTAAACTCTAGTGATTGGCGACGAGTAACACCCACAGTAAAATGGAAGAAGTAGGAGGAAGGCTCACTTCAATGGCTCCCAAATGTGCCACCTACTAATTCGGCGCGACTCTGCCAGCTCCTGTGTGACAGCTGTTAGCATGCAAACTGGGACATTCCGTTGTCCTTTGCTTAGTCCTTCCACTTTCCTCCCTTTTTTCTGAGTATGTTAATAGTGAATAAACTGAATAAAGAACACTTTTTTTAACGCAAAACAATGGTTTTAGAAACCGATTTATAAACTCGATCAAACTACTCAATTCGTTTGCATACAGTTGAGATGACTCTGGTTGGGAACCTCTCCGGGCTCACTATTCTACAATGACTAGGATTTCCTCTTACTTCTCCCATCCATACGTCTGAGCTGCTCTTGCAATTCCAAAATCGAGTTCCTTTCAAATTGGGAATGATGTTCGTTCGGACATCAAGTGAACAACCCTGAATCAACTTTTGAAATATTTTTTGGAACTTCATTTAGGTATTTACTGATGTTTGTAAGGTGGCATCATCAAGTTGGTACCTACCACATTCTTGAACTCTAATCTTGTGTGTTTTCATGGTTTAAATATGAGAATGAGAGGTGCATTGGCATTCTGATACTGATTATAGACGACAAGTGGGAGGATTTCAATTGTGCTCCTCGCTGTAATATTTACAAAAATATGGTAGTTTTGATTAACAAAATGCTATTGTTGTATAGAATTAAGACTGAACAGCATCTTTCATAAACAAGTGCTTAACTTCGATTTGCTTGCAACTTTGTAAAAAAAAAAGAAAAGCATATAACTATATTTTTGTATTATGTAATTGATAAAATATAAATACTATTTTGTCAACTTGTGTTGAATTCCAACGTTGTTCACTAGTCTAATGAGCCAGTCCCCAACTACCCTTTCAGAAACAATGGCCCTCGTGTAACATGAAAGAAAGCGCATACTAAAATGAGTTCTCGAGTTTATTCTACAGTTGTATCCAGGTCGAGCAAACTAGAATGGCTATAAATGTACATTATTGGTACCAGATCACTAGGCACAACCAAAATTCAAGAGGGGTGAACAAACATACCAAGTGAGTATTTACCAATCGAGCCATGAGACGATTTATTTGTGGTTTTGTTGACAAACTAACAACAGTTTCCATGCTGAACACACCCACACACAGACATTCATTAGGATTTCCTTGGAAACCCACGTTATGTTGTCCATGTTCTTCGACTCAGTATATTTACAGTCAACTCGTAACATTCGACCAATAGTCCCTTATGCTCCCGCAGGCAGCATAACCTGGAACCAATAATTACATTATTGCACCCGTAATAAAATTATGTAAAAGGTTCAACAATATATTTCCAAACGGCTTTGTATCAACGTAATTTTCAAAACTTTGTTCATCAGTATCACTTAACTAACTACAAAGCTCATTTCATTTTGTGATAATTATAATACCAACCCACCACCACCACCCACCCCACCCCACCTACCTCCAACTTAATATACTTAGAATGCTTATTTTATTGATCATCTATCAATAACAGTTGCCCGGATTCTTAAGACACCACTCAGGTTGCACAGTATCGGGAGTAATTCCATACTCCACCAATTCGTTTCCCTGTGAAGGAGGAACCTGTGTTCAGCATCGCCCCATTTCCCTCCATTAGACCAAAGCTGCTCTGCCATTGCGGCCGCTCGAGGCCATAACCTGGAAACAGTCGTGAAAAAATGTAAGGGAATGTAAGAGGAGGTAACCTGGTAAGTTAGCCATTTTCAGACTAAGCATGACAGATGGAGCCCAATACTGGTCACAAGGATACGTTTCTAATAGCCAAATTGCCAGGAGGTAGAAGCATTCACTTGAGACAGTGATGCATTAACATTCTGTGAAGTCAAATTCAATTTTCAGCTTCACAAGGAGAAAATCAGGTCAAACAGTGGGGTATTTCGGTGGGTCGGAAATTCAGGTTTTGACCTGAAATTTGGATTCAGCACCCTTGAAAACCTATATACTACAACTTTAAGCCCGAAGATACTATAACATGTGGTAGAAAAATTAATTAAAGAGATCACACGTTTGAAACATATTGTTTAGTAATGCATGCATTCCAGGGGACGTCCCATTGGATAAGTATTAGATCAGTTTAACCAGTTGTTAAGCGATAAAACTGTTTCACTCGATGTAATTTATCTATTACTTTAGGCAAGAAATAGTGACCCCCCCCCCTCACCATTATCCACCTCAACATTTCTAGCAGCATGGGAGCCTCGAATCTGAAGAGCATTTTAAAATCCATGATCTACGACACCCAACATGCGAATTCGAGTTCACCCCCCCCCCCCCCTCACCACCAATGGTGCCAGTCTGGCACCAAAGCTGAAATACGTCGTGACATTGAACTTTCATCTATTAGGTTTAGTAGGCAGTCCGTCGAATGTCACATCCGTATTCAAGGTGAAACACCAAAAAACCCAAGAAATATGAGGTTTATGGTCTCCTGGCACCATGGTGGCACCACTTTTATTTCCATGGTGGTACAGAAAGTAATTCATGCAAATCCTAAGGTATAATGAGAATTTTTCCTCAATTTCAAAGCTTGGATACAATTAATAAGCAGTAAAGGAACCGAAATATTGAAAAATTGGATATTTTGTGAATATTATCCCCCCACCCATCCCCTCCTATTGCAAATTTTGGTACTCTGGTGAATTCATGTACAGCTCCGAAGTTATTTTAGTCAAACAAAAGAAGAAACACACAAATCGGTTGGAAATTGAGGCCTGGGCAGAGTTTATAAGATTATGCCCGCAAACTTACGTTTTTAAGCATTAACCCCCCCCCCCCCTTTCCCCTCCTTAAAAGGCGAAATTCGAAATTCCGCGCGCCGTAGTGCACAACTAGATAGTTTTCCGCGTCAATGAAAAAAGAACCAGGAAAATCGGTTGAGAACTAAGGCCTGGGCAGAGTACACAAGATTTTGTTACACACACACACACACACACACACACAGACATACACCTATGGTTTTTTTCGCGGATTTAGATTCAGAATGGTCTAAAACGGATTACTGTGTGGTTATTTTTTTTTCCTGTTGAGTGTTGTCTTCCTTCACCCCAGATCGATCGCATAAGGACGCCCAAGTCTTACTGTGGGACGTCCTAAAAAGGCGGGCCGCTATAAATGCACACACACTAGGCTAGGACTACGCCGCGCGCATGTGTGAGTACTATTTTGTAGTATCCAAGAGGTCTTTCAAGGGTTTCATCTCTTCTCTGTGCATGGATACTTTTTTCAAAGACAGGTGGCTAGCTACGTCACACCATTCAAATCTTCAACTTTCCTTAGCTTCTCTGATTTTTAGGACGTCCCACAGTAAGACTGGGCGTCCTTATGCGATTGATCTGGGGTGAAGTTGGACAACACTCAACAGGAAAAAAACATAACCACACAGTAATCGTTTTAGACCATTCTGAATCCAAATCCGCGAAAAAAACCATAGGTGTCTGTGTGTGTGTGTGTGACAAAATCTTGTGTCGTCTGCACAGGCCTTAGTTCTCAACCGATTTTCCTGTTTCTTTTTTTGTTCGACGTGGAAAACTATCTAGTTGTGCACTACGGTGCCCGAATTTTGAATTTTGCTTTTTAAGAGGGGAAAGGGGTGGTTAATGCTTAAAAAACGTGCGTTTGCGGGGGTAATCTTTTAAAATCTGCCCAGGCCTCAATTTCCAACCGATTTGCGTGTTTCTTTTTTTGTTTGACTCAAATACCTTCTGAGTTGTACATGATTTTACCAGAGTACCAAAATTCGCAAGGGGAGGGGGTGAGTGGGGGGATAATATTCACAAAATATCCGATTTTTCAATATTTCGGTTCCTTTACTGCTTACTAATTGTACCCTACCTTTGAAATTGAGGAAAAATTCTCATTACACATACGGATTTTCATGAATTATTCTCTGTACCATCATGGAACTAATAGTGGTGCCACCGTTGTGCCAGGACACCATAAACCGCACATTTCGTGGGTTTTTTTTTGTGTTTCACCTTGAATACGGATGTGAACCTCGACGGACTGCCTACTAAACTTAATAGATGAAAGTTCAACGTAACGACTTATTTCCGCTTTGGTGCCAGACTGGCGCCACTGGCGGGGGGGGGGTGGTCTCGAATTGGCATGTTGGGTATCGTAGATCATGGTTTTTAAATTGCTTTTCAGATTCGAGGCTCCCATGCCGCTAGAAATGTTATGGTGGTTAAGGGTGAGGGGGGGGGGGGGTCCACTATTTCTTTCCTAAAGTAATAAATAAATAACATCGAGTGAAACAGTTTTATCGCTTACCAACTGGTTAAACTGATCTAATGCTTATCCAACGGGACGTTCCCTGGAATGCATGCATTACTAAACAATATGTTTTAAAAACATTTTCTCGACGAACAGACCCGATTACCGTTATTCCTGAGCCATACTCTTTTGGAAAAAAAAAAAAAAAATTGACCGAAACACCCCATTATCAACCTGAATATTTTGCTAGGAACAAAACCTTATACGAGTTTGATACGCCCAGATGTGTAATGAGTTGGCACGCTTTCGTATGTAAACGAACGTTGTTTGAAAATCACCTGTTTCCAACAGACTGGTCATCTGCCTGTTCAGTCCATAAAGTTGCTTCAGAACCAAGTATCAAATGACTCAAAGTCTCATTGACACCCAATTTGCTCAGTAAATTTGCAGGATCATTTTCGTACACAGTCTGCCATGGGATGTACGGAGAGCACCAATTATTCCCAGCCCCAACCCATGCGCCAAACCTGTAACAAAAAGATTTTACCCCAGTAAATTTAGCAAAGTAGAGTTGGGAGAGAAATTAATTTGAGCATAGACAAAGTGAAAGTTCCTCCACTAGCAACGCCCTTACATATCCCAGCTTATCATGTTATTCTGGAAATATTCCTCACTAGGTTTGTTCCAGCGCCTCTCAGTTCATGAACTTTCTTACACCTAACCTGCGCACAACCCGCGCGCATGTTGAGTTCATGAACTGATGCGTTCCAGCGGCGCCGAGTTCGAGAACTTGCAAACGTAAACCGCGTTCCAGCGCTTCCAGTTCATGAACTTTTTGCACCTGGGTTCATGAACTTTCTGCACTCATCGAAGGCAGGGTGTGAACTCGAACTGAAGGGTAACCTGTGCCGTTCACGTGAAACCTACTAAATGTTTCATTTGTTGACCAGTTTTCACGCTAATCACTTGGCTCCATTCTCAAACTTTCTTTTCGTTGTGCTGAGCCCCTCTTTCTCAAAGAGCGAGTCGTCTCCAGGAATGAAGTGTAAATTTTTGGAAATTACTTATGTTCTAACAAGTAGTCTCTAGGAATGAAGTGTTTTTCGAAGTGTGTTTCCCTACCCTCTTCCTCTTCCACTGCCTCTTTGAACCACCAGTGTGCCCATTGTGAGCGAGCTTTCACTACCAGGTCCGGCCTTGGTCTCCACGTCAGACGGAAGCATCCTGTTGCTGCTAATGCTGCTATTGATATTGAACGAGTACAGCACAGGTATGCTTCCGAGGAATTGCGCAGGATGGCGGCGGATGAGGTGGTGGCTGTGCGCGATGGGGTACGCAATATCAATGTCTATTTGAGCGAGCGTTTTCCCGTGCGCACAGTCATTGCCATCAAGAACATCCGCCTGAAGCCCCACTATAAGCAGCTTGTCCAGGAAGCGATCCTGGCAAATAGCAGTGGGGCTTCTCCCGCATCTCCTATTGCTGACGTGGAGCAGCAGCCTGCCATTCAGTATCCCTCCCCCGGGACCCTCCGGTCTTCTTGCCGATCTGAAGACCGAAGTCTTGAGGCTCGGGGGGCAGGTAGGTCGTATTGAAGGCTATGAAAGCACCTACCTGCAGGATCTGGCGAGGCGGGCTGCTGAAGGGCTGGATAACCTGGAAAATGAGGTGGCAGCCTATTTAGGGAGAATCTTCCCGCGGGTTGGGGACGCGACCATGACGCAGCACCAGGGGGGACCTCCTCCTGGAGTGGTGTTGCGTGGAGGTCGCAGAGCAGCCAAACAAGCAAGACGGCGGGAGTACCAACGGGTTCAGAGTTTGTGGAGGAAGCATCCGGCGCGTGTGGCTGCGGAGGTACTGGAAGAGCCTGGGGAAAATCAAGTTCAACCCCCTCTCCAGGAGTTTGTGGATTTCTGGGAGCCACTTCTGAGTGCTCCCAGTCACGACCCTGGGGAGCGAGTGGTTCCCCCAGTCTCCACCAGGGATTCCTTGCGCAGCATCATGTGTGCGCCGGTGCTGTCTGACGAGGCACATAAGTGCCGTGTCAAGAACTCCACTTCCGCTGGACCTGATGGTATTTCCGCCCGTCCCTGGAATAAAGCACCTAAGACGATTAAGCTGCTCGTCCTCAACCTACTCCTCCTTGCGGGAAGACCCCCGAAAGCATTAACCCGAGCCCGAACGGTGTTCATCCCAAAGAAAGGGGGAAGTGGGCCTGGAGGCTATCGACCGATCTCTGTGTCCTCGGTAGTCTTCCGCCACTTCCAGAAAGTACTGGCATCTCGCCTCCAGGTGGCTGGTATCATTGGTGACGTCCAGAGAGCGTTTCGGCCAGCAGATGGCACGGCGGAGAACCTTACAGTTCTCCAAACTGTCATCTCGCTGGCCCGTATGAAGCGCCGCCAACTCCATCTGGCTGCTCTGGACGTCGCTAAGGCCTTTGATACAGTCAGTCACCTTGCCCTGACCGATTGCCTTCGTGGTGTCGGGGGCCCCATCTCGGTTAATCGAGTATATGGCCTGTCTGTACCAGGAAGGCGTGACGGTCCTGGAGGCAGGAGGTGAGGTGTCAGGGGATGTACGGATCGGGCGTGGGGTACGCCAGGGGGATCCCCTATCACCACTCCTCTTCAACCTGGTCGTGGACACGGCCTTGGGTAAGCTGCCGACAGAAGTAGGGTTTGATCTCGCCCCTGGGGTGCGAGTAGGTGCATTGGCTTTTGCCGATGACGTTATCCTACTCGCAGAAACCTGTGAGGGCTTGCAGATTGCCCTCAATGCATTTGCTAGGCAGCTAGCCAGGTGTGGACTTGTGGTTAACCCCGATAAGTGTGGGTCGGTCTCCTTGGTCCCGTCGGGTCGCCAACATAAGGTGAAAGTTGTGGATGAGGGTTTTGTCGTAGGACAGTCCCCCATTCCATCTCAATCCGTGTTGGAGGTTTGGCGGTACCTTGGAGTCGACTTCATGGGGGTGGCCACCATTAGTGCCAGCCGTGTGGACCTTGGTAGAGCGCTAGCTCGCGTTACCAAGGCTCCATTGAAGCCACAGCAGAAGCTGCGCCTCCTCCGCACGTACTTACTGCCAAAGCTGACCTATGGGTTAGTCTTTGGCAGGCTTACGGCGGGGAGGCTGCAAGAGTTAGATCGACAAGTTCGCTCTGCTGTGCGCTCTTGGCTGAGGTTCCCACCTGGTGTCCCAAGTGCCTATGTTCACGCACCGGTCAAATCCGGTGGGCTTGGCATTGTGTCTCTCTCGGCATGTATCCCTTCATTGCGCCGCCAGCGCCTGCTAGCCCTTCAAGGGTCGAGCTGGGAGGTCGCCCGTGCGGCTGCTGATCTTGATTTTGTCAGGCAGCAGTTAGCATGGTGCGACCGAGCAACACCATCTGCTCCAAAACCCAGTTCGTCTGATGAGTTCGCTGCTGCGCTGCATGAGTCAGTAGATGGTAAAGAACTCCGACAGTGCTCCGAAAGCCCTGTCTCTTCCCAATGGGTAGATTGGGCTTCGGAGGGCATTGGGGCCCGCGACTACCGACACTTCCACGCCGTCCGCATGGCAACTCTGCCAACTGCGGTACGGTGTTCGAGGGGTAGTCGTGGGACAACTCTACCCCTTTGCCGCGCCTGTCGGAGTGGAAATGAACATCTGTATCATGTAGTGCAGCAATGTCCTCGGACTCATGGGGGCCGCATTTTACGTCATGATGCGGTCGCCAAGCAGATAGCAGGTGCTTTGTCATCTAGCGGCTGGGATGTTGAGAGGGAGAGATTGTATCACATGCCAAGTGACCAGGGTAAGAAGCCCGACATCGTTGCCGTCAAGCCCGACCAGTCTTGCATTATCCTGGATGTCCAAGTTGTCAATGGCAGCTTGGACATGGAGCAGACTTGGCGGGCTAAGATAAGAAAGTATGATAGAAATGATTTACGGCAAGCGGTGTCGGAGCTAAAAGGAGTGGCACCCAACAACATCAGGGTGATGGCTGCTACCTTATCATGGCGCGGGGTGTGGTGCGGGAAAAGTGCCACGGAGTTGCGTGAGTTGGGCATCTCAGTAGGCGTACTCCGTGGTATCACCACCCGTGTCCTGCTCGGCTCATATTTGAACTGGTGGTCGTTTTATAGAGGCACTTCCCTTCATCCCTCTCTCCCACCCCCACCTTCCTCATCTTCCCTCATCCCTAGGGCCGGCGTCGGGTGAGTCCTGGGCGTCCTCCCCATTATTTAATTATTTATTTATTTATTTTTATTTTATGGCGTGCCCCCTCCGTCAAAAAAGACATTTTGTCTTTGAGGGGAGTTCTAAAAAAAAAAAAAAAAAAAAAAAAAAAAAAAAAAAAAAAAAAAAAAAATTTGGAAATTACTCATGTTCTAACAGAAGCCATTTTCGATCGACTCTTTCTCTTTTCACAAATACACGATTATTCCATTATCACTACAGTGAGCTTTGTCTATTTATTCGGAGAGTGTGTCAAGGAAGTTCACATCATCCCTCTCTTCTGCAAACTATTTACCGTAAAATGGGGTGATTGATTACTCATGTGACATGGGCAAAAGTTGATTTGTTGACTACAATAGTGGGTTGCTGCGTTTGAATTGAAAGCTTTTCGAGAAAATTGAAGCTTTTTACAAGAAAATTGAATGTTTTACGCAGAGTCCGGTCACCTGTCGATCTCAATATGACTTTACGATTTCGGTATCATTTCTTCAATAGTTTTTCACGCTGAACTCAATGGCGATACTTCCGAATAATTCTGACTGCTAGAAAGTGAATTTTCGAAGAAATAGTGGAAGCTGATCAATGAAATGAACCTCCGAACTCCAGGTATGAACTCTGCAATGTTTTTTCTACTGAAACAATGTTGTTTGAGTCCCATAAGATTGCATTTTAACGTAACACAAATAAGATGATGTTGCTATTGAGTAGAAAGGTGTTACTTTATGCTCAGTACCTCATCTACGAATAATGCGTATTTATGAACGAAAAATGAAGGATTTCATCGAAATAACCACTATTTTGCAGTCAAGAAGTATCACCATTGGATTCAGCATGAAATTACATGTAATTCCTATGCATAGGAAATTAATGATACTAAAAACTTGTCAATTCATCTTGAGATCGAGGGTGACCATGATAAACCACGTATAACACTCGATTTTTTAGTGAAACGCACGTTTTTTTGGCACTAAAACTTGATTTAGGTACCTACTCTTCCAATATGAATTTTAAAAAGAAAAATTGATAGACCATTGGAAAACTGACAATTTGAGCATGTTTTTTCGAAGAGCGCCCATCGAAATAGGCAGGGATTCAGAGTAAAACTTGTAGTTTGCTTTTTGACTTGATTTTTTCAAACATGTTTTATTGCTAAAATATTTTGGTTTCGCACTTGTTAGCTTGGAAATGTAACGCTCTTTTCAACAATATCCTCAAATTTGAGTTTACTCGGTAAATATCAGGAGTTACAACAGTTTTAATGTAATAAGTCAGTAAACACGAAAAAAATATTTAAATTGAGAAAACTTGAAAAAACAAGGGGTTGAAACAAAATAGCTAGGAGACATTGTTTGTTAAAAATTGCGAAGAATCGTTCAATCTTAAACTTAAAAAATCCCGCTAAAGATTGAGATGAGAGGAGGTTATTCAAGGTTTGTTGAAAGACGAGTTGCGCGCTCCCTGCCAAATTTCATGTTAACTACTAAAAACGTTCCAGCGCACAGGTTCCTGAACCTAAAAAGTTCACGAACTCTTCAACTTTTTCGGGTTCTCACACCCAGCGGGTTCATGAACTTGAGTTCATGAACTTTTTGCGCTGGAACAAACCTACTATCACCACTTCCAAGATTAGTGAGCCATGTAAATGGAGTCGTGCTTATTTAAGAACTAGCTGAAAAGCCTACTAAAAGCAGGGAAACACGATTCCTCCGACTCTCTCCGCCACCCACTCCCTCTGACTCCTCCCGCCTCCCGTTCTTCTGAGTATCCTCGCCTCCGACTCTTCCCGCTACCAACTCCTCCCGTCTCCGGTTCCTCTGACTATCCTCGCCTCCCACTCCCTCCGACTCCTCCCGACTCCGGTTCCTCTGACTATCCTCGCCTCCCACTCCCTCCGACTCCTCCCACCACCAACTCCCTCCAGCTCCTCCCGCCTCTGGTTCCTCTGAGTATCCTCGCCTCCCACTCCCTCCGACTCATCCCGCCCCCAACTCCTCCCGCCTCCGGTTCCTCTGAGTATCCTCGCCTCCCACTCCTCCCACCACCAACTCCCTCCAACTCCTCCCGCCTCTGGTTCCTCTGAGTATCCTCGCCTCCCACTCCCTCCGACTCCTCCCACCACCAACTCCTCCCGCCTCCGGTTCCTCTGAGTATCCTCGCCTCCCACTCCCTCCGACTCCTCCCACCACCAACTCCCTCCAACTCCTCCCGCCTCTAGTTCCTCTGAGTATCCTCGCCTCCCACTCCCTCCGACTCATCCCGCCCCCAACTCCTCCCGCCTCCGGTTCCTCTGAGTATCCTCGCCTCCCACTCCCTCCGACTCCTCCCACCACCAACTCCTCCCGCCTCCGGTTCCTCTGAGTATCCTCGCCTCCCACTCCCTCCGACTCATCCCGCCCCCAACTCCTCCCGCCTCCGGTTCCTCTGAGTATCCTCGCCTCCCACTCCCTCCGACTCCTCCCACCACCAACTCCTCCCGCCTCCGGTTCCTCTGAGTATTCTCGCCTCCCACTCCTCTCGCCCTCCGACTCCTCCCGCCTCCGGTTCCTCTGACTATCCTCGCCTCCCACTCCCTCTGACTCCTCCCGCCACCAACTCCTCCCGCCTCAAGCGGCCTTACATGAACTATTTCTGGTTGACGTCATCCTCCCGGGTTTTTGGTTTATTATTTTCAATAATGAACCTTTGGAATCGACCAAGAAAAAAAAAATTTAACTCCCCCTCAAAATTTGATGGTTTACGTTTCAAGGTACGTAGAATCCAAAAATCGAATAAAAATTTGGCCGTCCGTCCGCCGTATGCGGCACTTTTGCCACTTAGCATTGACCGATTTTAATGAAATTTGGTATGTAGGCTCCATTTAGGGTCTAGTTGTGCCCCGAAGCTTTTGGTTGATGTAGGTCACTTCTAAGGGTTCCAAAATCAATTTTGAAATTTTGAAAACGCCCTAACTCAAAAAATTTTGATATGAAGGTATTGTTTTTTCCTTCAATTTAAGATTCTATAGAATTTTTAGAATTTTTTGAGACTACGCGGAGCTCTGTAGGACACACCGTTCGCTCCCTACGAAAATTTAATGGTTTATATTGAAATTTATATATATATATATAAATCAAAACACGAGTGTGAATCGCAAATGAGGCCTAATCTCCGTTCAAATCTTAGCTGACCAAATGGCGATCGATGGTTGGTGATTTTGATTTTTTTTTTCTTTTTTTCTTCATATTGGATGGTTGGTGATTTTGTAGACGAGTGATCTATATAAAAATAATAAACCGTTGTGTAATAATTTGCAGCGTTTTTAAACGTTCGTATTTTCTACACTGTTTTGTTTATTCGTAAAGGAGGAAGTACGGATTTTGGGGTCAAAAATAGGAAATTCCGACATGGTGAAATTCTTCATTCCTGAAAATGTCAGGAATGGGGTATTTCGGTGGGTCGGAAATTCAAGTTTTTGACCTCAAATTGGGATTCAGCACCCTTGAAAACCTTTATACTACAACTTTAAGCCCAATGATACTATAACATGTGGTAGAAAAATTAATTAAAGAGATCACACGTTTGAAAAAGGCGGGCCGCTATAAATGCACACACACTAGGCAAGGACTACGCCACGCTCGTGTGTGAGTAGTATTTTGTAGTATCCAAGACGTCCTCCAAGGGTTTCATCTCTTCTCTGTGCATGGATACTTTTTTCAAAGACAGTTGGCTAGCTACGTTACGATTGGCTAGCTACGTCACACCATTCAAATCTTCAACTTTCCTTAGCTTCTCTGATTTTTTAAAAACACTTTCTCGACGAACAGACCCGATTACTGTTATTCCTGAACCTTACTCTTTTGAAAAAAAAAAAAAAAAAAAATTGACTGAAATACCACGTTGTGAATTCCATGTGCGCTACTATCAATTCGGGGACGATGATTTTCATAGGGGACCGCCTATACCCCAACCTGCACAATCTCTGTAAATTTCGCATTGCCCGTTATTTGTGATAAGGATTTGTGGACACACAGACCAATATGACAGACTGAAATCAAAATTGTTCAGAAAGCTCTACAACGTAGGCGAGTAGAAATTTTGAATTAAGAGAACATTTTTTTAAACCTTGAAAAGTAGAAACAATACTTCAGCTTCCTTAGTCGACTCAGAAGCAAAAAATTAGCAGCTGTAATTTAGTTCTCTGCGTACATACTCGTATTTAATAACCTGAGAACACCCAGATGTTTTGAAAAATTTCGTAGGATTTTATGAGAACTAAGGGATCTGAAAGTAAACATTTCTGAATAAATCCATCTGCGTTTCAGTTCGAAAATTATACTACTTATAGGTAATATGTTAAGTCATTGGTACTTGCTTACCCACAGTCGAAGTACAAGGCATCATAGTTGGAGAAAATAACCGGAAAACCTTTATTCACGAGTTCAGCTATCACGGGATCATTCCCCAGCGTCCATATTTGTATGATGTATCTCTTATTATCCAGATATTTGTCTACTTTTTCTTTATCAGTCAATGAGCTCGTCCACAGTACGATTTTTTTTTGCTTTTCCTGCAACCTTTTCATGGATCCTTGCAGCCCGATCTTGGAAGTCAGCCCAGAGTTTGTGGAAGTCGTCATCGCTCCGACCCAATCCCCTGTAAATGAAGTGAATGAATGATTATTTCAACTGACAGAAGAGTTGGTGAAGAATTTTCGCAATAATAACCAAAGTTATCCGAATGCTAGAATAAGACCAATGACGTTAATTTCAAAGGCCTACAGTTGTAAGTAGAAGCCGAAAATAATGTACTTATATGCACAACTCTTTTGGAGGTCCAGACTATTGTGGTTTTCCCCAACAACAAAAAAATCATTATTCAACTAGCATAGTTGCGTATGATTTCAAGCATTACAAGAGTTTGCCTTGTCGAATATCCAAATTTGATTTTCAGCGAAATCCAATTTCCCCAGCTATGTTTGACTGGGTTCTAGATTAACCTTCCAAAATTGGGTCAGATTGCTGCTTCGATATTAAGAAAGTGCATATCTGATAAAAAACCAGGAATACGTCCAATAGGGGTGGGTGAAGTCTTGCAACGGATATGTGCCAAGACCATTGCAACGGTAACTGGAGAAGACCTCCGCCAAGAATGTGGTTCGGATCAACAAAATCGGCGGTACAAAATCCGGGGTTGAAGGTGGTGTCCATGGCATCACAACGGTGTTTGAGGAGGATGAAAATTCGGAGGGGGTTCTGTTAATGGACGCAACAAACGCGTTTAATGCACTAAGTAGGCCACTCGCTCTTTGGAACGCTAGGGTCCTATGGCCAAGGGCAGCCAGGTTCCTCTTTAACACATACAGAGGATACCCCTTAACTCTTTTCCGCCAAAGTGACTCTGTGATATTGAGCCAAGAGGGAACCACACAGGGCGACCCGTTAGGGATGCTGATGTATGCAGTCGGAACACTCCCTCTCATAAGAAAGTTGAAGAGTCAGCGATGGTCCCAAAATTGGTACGCGGACGATTCAGCCTGTGCTGGCAAGCTAGAAAACATCAGAGAATGGCTATCATTGCTCCAGACAGAAGGCCCAAAATGGGGATATTTTCCAGAACCTTCAAAAAGCTATCTAATAGTCAAGCCTGGAAAAGAAGAAGCAGCCAGGGAAATATTTGCTGGCACCTCTATTCAAATCGTTGAATCAAAAAGATTCTTAGGAGGAATTGTAGGCTCCCAAGAAGCGAAAAAAGATTTTGTCAAAGAAAAAGTAAAAAAATGGGTCGACCATGTATCATGCTTTGTAGAATGCGCAGTGGGCAGCCCTCAAGCGGTGTATGCAACGTATACAAAGTCATTGCAGAGAGAATGGGCTTACCTACAAAGGGTTGTTCATGGCTGTGAAACAGAGTTCCTCCCATTAAAAATTGCTATCCGTCAGAAGCTGATCCCTGCAATAACTGGCCACAATGTCACCGACGACGAACAAGACTTGTTCTCCCTTCCAGTGAAACTCGGAGGGCTTGCAATCGAAGACCCAGTGGCATCAGCTCAACATGCATACGAGACGTCAAAAGCAGCATCACTGATACTGACCTCGAGCATAGCCACGGGTACTCCTTTCGACTCCACTCAACATGAAGTGCATCTTTCAGAAGAGCTCAAGATAAGAAAAACGGAGAAAAAAGAAAGAGAGCTAGCGAGAAGAGATTCCATCATCGGCGCACTCCCACTGTTTGCAAAGCGAAAGCTGAACAGAATAGTCGAAGGCAACGCATCCCAGTGGCTCACCGTGCTCCCTCTAAAATCTGACGGGTTTGATCTCTCCGCTCAGCAGTTCAGAGATGCACTCCATCACAGATATGTTTGGGAAATCGAAGGGCTCCCCATGAATTGCGATGGATGTGGGAGTGCGATGAGCGTGCCCCACGCGCTTAACTGCAAAAAAGGAGGCCTAGTGAAGCAGGGTCATGACGCCGTCCGAGACGAATGTGCAAGCATGGCAGCACTGGCTTGGCGGGGAGTGATGCTAGAGCCAGTCCTGCAAGAAGAAACAGGAGGGATGCCTGGACTTGTGGCAGACTTCAAAGCTCACGGGGTCTGGGACAGGGAGAGAGTTGCGTTTTTTGACAACCGCATAATAAATGCCGACGCCTCCTCTTACCTGTCTCAAGACTGGAGCTCAATCGCCGACACTGCTGCCAGAGAGAAGCATCGGAAGTACGAAGGAGCGGCAGAAGACCATCGAGGCTCATTCTCCCCACTAGTCAGCTCTTGTGAGGGAGTGCTTCACAAGGAATTTGATCAATTCCTTCACAGGTTGGCGTCTACCCTATCTGAAAAGTGGGCCAAGCCCAGATCACAAGTGATAGGATGGGTCCGAACGAGAGTCCAATTCGCTCTTATAAGGGCAGTGAATTTGAGAATGCGGGGTTCGCGAATGAAAGTGAGGGGCCTAAACCCTCACTGGAACAATTCCCCAGGTCTAGGTCTAGAAGACGGAGCCCCTCTGCCATTACTCCGCAACTAGAAAAAAAAACCTTGACCACCTACACTACATCTGCCTCGACGATCTACACCAACAACAGCCCCAAGATCGCACTACGCAGCGAAACAACGTTCGCCCAAATAAAAGCATTCATCAATAAAAAAAAGAAAGTGCATTCGAAATTAAGAGTTCTCTCAATTTAGTAAGTGGTAAAGTAAACCTGGAGTAGGGTTATAGGTTAAACGTTATAGGTTGAGGTTTTGCATGCTTGGCAGACATTATTTCTGGTATAGGAAAAGGTGTCTCTATGGCACTTGAAGGTCCATTCTTTTTGCCAAAGCGACCCCAATTCATCGAGAGAAGTGACGAAGCAAGTTCTCCAAGTGGCCTTGGAAAGATGGGAACATCTAAATGGTGGTAGAGGAGGGTGCGAAGCTATGTAGGACAGAGATTAGAACTGGCTCCAACTTTTTGGAAGTGAATCGCAGCGTTCAGGAGAGGAGAGGCTCGGAAGAGTTGTTTTGACAGAACCGTAAGTGAAATAAATATATGTCCAACGAAACAGATCAAGGGATCATCTAGGTCTCATAATTTCAATAGAATCTTGGTTCTGTCTGATAATAACATGCTGCTTGGCAGAGAAAAGTACTTCAGTCCATCCAACCTCATATCGGGAGTGATGAACATGTTGTGGTGCCTCCTATCCAAGTCTAAAATAACTGAAAATGGTATAGTAGGCATTATCAACTGATGGTGAAGAGGGTCCCAGAGGTAGTTAATAGCTTTTAAAATTAGTTTTCACCAATACTACTGCCATTAGGTAGGTATATCTATAGAGTTTACAGCTGGAGCTTTCCATTGTACCTAGTTTTGTACGTATGTATGATGACAGCAAAGCCCATCCATCCAAACGAAAATTACTTTGATACTTGTAGGTATACTAGGCATACGTCAACTTGGGATCTTCTTCTGAGAGCAGTCAAAGGCCTAAATTATCAGACGGATTTTAGGCAGTCATTCAAGAAGAATAAAATTTTGACGCTACCTGCTGCTCACATCCTTGAATGCTTTATGGAAGTACATGGACACTCAGATTAGTACTTGAAGGAGTCGCACGGATACAAACCAAGACATGCTGAAAATCTGGTTGTTCACTTTGGTGGGGGGTGAAAATGTTTAATGCCGTCCCATCACACGTACGTAACCTACCTCCAAGTGAGTTTAAAACTATTATTACTGCTTTTGGATTATTATTTTCAATAATTAACCATTGAAATCGACCAAGAAAAATGTTTCTAACCCCCCCCCCCCCCCAAATTTGATGGTTTACGTTTCAAGGTACGTAGAATCTGAAAATCAAATAAAAAATTTTCCGTCCGTCCGCCGTACGCCGCACTTTCCTTAGTTACTACCATGGATCGATTTTGATAAAATTTGGTATATGGACTCCATTTGGGGTCTAGTTGTGCCCCGAAGATTTTGATTGATGTCAGTCACTTCTAAGGGGTGAAAATTAAGATTCTAAGAAAACCTTGAGACTACAAGAACTTGGCTAGACTTACTTCTTCTTCATGTTCTCAACTACAATATCAGTTGTATTCCAGCAATTTATGTTGACCTCGTCGCCTCCCATATGGAATATATCAGAATCGAATAGTTTCTCCATATCCTTGTAAATTCCTTCTAGAATGGAATACATCTTCTCGGACGTGGGGTTCAATTGGCCGCAGGGTGGCTCTACGCAGTAGTTCCTCCATGGCTGCTTGTTGACACAAACAGTTGCATCATCAGCCCACTGCCAACCTTCTCCTACGTGGGCCGGAGCATCGAATTCTGGCAAAACTCTCACGCCTCTCACACTGGAGAATTCAACCAAATTTGCAATGTCGTCCTCTGTGTAGACCTGTTGATATTCATCGTAAATCATTAGTTCAGGACAACGAATAGCAAAAAGAAAATAATGTTCAGTAATCCACCCATTTCAGGGGATGGGTTTTGAATTGGAAATAAAACTCGGCGCTTTGCGCCTCGGCGGGGGGCTCCGCCCCCCTGCACCCCCCGGTTTATTTCTTTTTCCATACTCTGTATGAAATCATAAGAACACAGAATGTGTTTTTGCGATGCTAGTCATCCGTTAAATAAAAAACAACAATAATAAATGTGGAGTCTTTGGCAACAATAAAATAAATAATTGTTAGACATTTAATTTGGTCTACAACCCTATAAATGTTATATAAATAAATATGTAACTACAAGAAAAATACTATATAAATTGAGAGCTTTCCAACGAATGGTGAACAATTTCTGTGCAATGAACACTGCGGGAGTTCTATTTCCTTACCAACGGCTTGGTTGCACGTGAAAATCATTATAAAAGGCGCGTAACGGTTTTTTCTGTCGCTTTTTCGTGACGATTTTTTTTCGGTAGGTCATCGCAAAAACACATTCTGTGTTAAAAAAAACGTAGCTTCAACCAGTAAGCCAACATTATCTACGCAAGACTACAAAACGCTGATAATTATTACACAATGGTTTATTATTGGTTTATTATTTTCAATAATGAACCTTTGGAATCGACCAAGAAAAAAAATGTCTAACATCCCCTCAAAATTTGATGGTTTACGTTTCAAAATACGTAGAATCCAAAAATCGAATAAAAACGCTGCAAATTATTACACAACGGTTTATTATTTTTATATAGATCATTCGTCTACAAAATCACCAACCATCCAATATGAAGAAAAAAAAAATCAAAAAAAATCAAAAAAAAAAATCAAAATCACCAACCATCGATTGCATTTCGGTCAGCTCTAATTTGAACGGAGATTAGGCCTCTTTTGCGATTCACACTCGTGTTTTGATTTATATATATATATATATTTCAATATAAACCCTTAAATTTTCGTAAGGAGCGAACGGTTTGTCCTACAGAGCTCCGCGTGGTCTCAAAAAATTCTAAAAATTCTATAGAATCTTAAATTGAAGGAAAAACAATACCTTTATATCGAAATTTTTTGAGTTAGGGCGTTTTCAAAATTTCAAAATTGATTTTGGAACCCTTAGGAGTGACCTACATCAACCAAAAGCTTCGGGGCACAACTAGACCCCAAATGGAGCCTACATACCAAATTTGATCAAAATCGGTCAATGCTAAGTGGCAAAAGTGCCGCGGACGGACGGCCAAATTTTTATTCGATTTTTGGATTCTACGTACCTTGAAACGTAAACCATCAAATTTTGAGGGGGTGTTAAAATTTTTTTTTTCTTGGTCGATTCCAAAGGTTCATTATTGAAAATAATAAACCAAAATTAGGCCGTCCGTCCGCCGTACGCGGCACTTTCCCCACTTAGCATTGACCGTTTGGATGAAATTTGGTATGTAGGCTCCATTTGAGGTCTAGTTGTGCCCCGAAGCTTTTGGTTGATGTAGGTCACTTCTAAGGGCTAAAAAGAGGGTTGACATTTTGAAAACGCCCTAACTCAAAAAATTTCGATATAAAGGTATTGTTTTTCCTTCAATTTAAGATTCTATAGAATTTTAAAAATTTTGTGAGACCTCCCGGAGCTCTGTAGGACAAACCGTTCGCTCTCTACGAGAATTTAAGGTTTGGACGTACGATAAATCAGAAACACGAGTGTGAATCGCAAAAGAGGCCTAATCTCCGTTCAAATTATAGCTGACCGAAAAACGATCGATGTTTTTCTTCATGTTGGATGGTTGGTGGCTTTGCAGACGAGTGATCTATAGAAAAATAATAAACCATTGTGTAATAATTTGCAGCGTTTTTTCTGTAAAGATCACCTATCTGCGAAAAACGCTGCTTTTCCATTAATAGTACCTACCAACCAAATTATTGCGCCAGGTTAAAAATCAAATTTATTAAGACAGAAAGGTCCAACTAGCTAAACATCCCAAAGTTGTGGGTGCCTTCAAAACGAAATTTGTTTCTTGGTTGTTAAGGAAGTACAAGTGAGTGACAAGAAATTTTATTCGAAGAAACGAAAAAAGATCGCATTTGATCAGCTGAAATTTGCTCACTTCCGTCAGCAAACGTTCATGTGTGATTCAAACTAGTCCAACACTGAGCCACTGAGACACTTAACCGACCTTGTTGTGAGAGAACTGTCAACTTCTAAAGACCTGAGATAGGTGGGGGGAGGGGGTTCGAGCTCCGTCAATGTTCAGATCGTAATTAAATGAATTTAACTTCTTCATCAAAAGATGAAGAGAGATCAAAGAACTACAAGTAGCGCAGTACGAAGTCGGTTTTGTATGCGTGGTGGAGTAAATTTGTTCAGTATCAATTAATTCCCAACCTACAATCGAACCAGTGACCCATGTCCCGACTACCAAGTGAAAGGGAAATAAAGCAGAATGTATGTTATTTTTTGTTGAAAAACGTGATTTTTTGCATAAAAGTAACCATATTACAAATCTTTGAAAATTTGTCTTGGAGCAAAACCCATTGGAAGTCCCATTGGATAAGGAGTAGTTCTTTTAATATCAATCGGTAAACAATAAATCATTTTATTCATCTTTCTACTGCAAAAACAGTTTCATCCAATGTAATTTAGCTGGAATGATGAGAAAGTAACCTAGGTATCATTTTTAGCATTATGAGGGTCCCAGAACAGGATATTTTGAAATCGGAAATCGTTGATAAAACGCTGCAAATTATTACACAAAGGTTTATATGTTTCTGTATAGATCATTCGTCTGCTAAGATCACAGCTTTGCGACACAATTAGACCCCGAATAGAGCCCATACACCAAATTCAACCAAATCGGTCGATGGTTGCTAAAAAAAGTACGGCGGACGGACGGATTTTTTGTTATTATTATTCGATTTTCGGATTCTACGTACTTTGAAACGTAAACATTCAAATTTTAAGGGGAGTTAAAATTGTTTCTTCTTGCTCGATTTCAATGATTCATTATTGAAAATAATAATAATAAAACCCAATATGAATACCCCTCACCTTATATGAATACTCTTAGCCACCTTAACACGTCAAGCAACATGAGAGCCCCAAAATTGAACAGCATTTTGAAATCCATGATCTAAGATACCCAACATGCTGCATAATTCGAGCCCCCCCCCCGTCCTCTCCCGCTGCCTGTCTGGCACCACAACTGTAATAGGTCGTAACGTTGGACTTTCATCTGTTGGTTTTGGTCAGCTATCCATGGAAGATCGCCTCTGTGGTGTCATCATGGCGCCAGGACACCAGAAACCGAGTACCTATGTGGGTTTTCGGTGTTTCACCTTGAATACAAATTTTGTATTCAAGGTGAAACACCGAAAACCCACATAGGTACTCGGTTTCTGGTGTCCTGGCGCCATGATGACACCACAGAGGCACCAAGATAATTTCATTATATTACAAAGGTATATTTCATTCCTGAATTTCATTGTTTCCTGAATTCCGCAGCTTGGGTTCCATAAGAAAGCCTTAAGAAAAAGAAAAATATTGAAAAATCGAGAATAGTGTGAATACGTAATATTTAATCCCCCCAATTCGACCTCTCCCCAGGCAAATTTGTAACTCAGGTGCAGTAATGTGCAACTGGAAAGTAATCTGTGTCCAACACAACAAATAACCTCGCAAATTGGTTGAGAGTAGGTTAGGCTGCTCGATAGAGTATCGAAATTAGCATAGGGAGAGGGCAAATAGGGGATAACATTCACAAAATATACAAAATTTCGGTTTCTTTATAGCTTAGGAACATTATCAATATACCTCTGGATTTTCATGAATTATTCTTTGTGCAATCATGGAATATACAGGGTGTCTCAAAAGTTGTTCTCACCTCCCCTGCTAAAATCGTCCAGATAGTGGTAAAATTTTTTTTTTTTTAATATTCATGATTTTTTCCAAGGATCTCAAATATGACCATATACAGGGTGTCACCCTAACTCGAGGACCAAACTTCAAGGATCGATTCTACAACTAATTTGCAAACTTTTTTGTCTCTTGAAATTTTTTTTTTAAACGCTTTAAAATTATACTTTTTCCCCTTTTAAGATTTTGTTCGTGTTTTCGACCTTGAGCCATTAAAACGGCCATAACTCCCTCAATTTACTGGATAAACTCAAATATGAGTATACCGTTGGAAAGAACGTTAAATTTCCTATCATTTCATCAGGACACAAAAGCTTTTTAAGCCTTTCGTATAAGTGAATAAATTGGTCAAGTCAGAAATTTAAAACTTTATCGGAAATCACCATTTTTCAGGCTGACTCATCTTATGTAATAGACAGCCGTATCGGCGGGCACTCAACGGAAAAAACTTGCCAGTGTTTTAAGCGGTTTCTGGTCCCCCTCGACCTCAAGATGGCTTGACGATTTTGGTATCATTTCCTATGTAATTTTCTACGCTGAATCAAATAGTGATACTTCCGAATGGTTCCGACTGCTAGAAAGTGGATTTTTCGAAGAAAACCTTCGTTTTTCGTACATAAAATACGCATTATTCTTAAATGTGGTAGTGAGCATGAAGTAACACCTTTGAACTCAATAAAAACACCGAATTTCTAGTTGATTGAAGTTTTTGTTGAGTTCAAAGGTGTTACTTCATGCTCACTACCACATTTAAGAATAATGCGTATTTTAAGTACGAAAAACGAAGGTTTTCTTCGAAAAATCCACTTTCTAGCAGTCGTAACCATTCGGAAGTATCACTATTTGATTCAGCGTAGAAAATTACATAGGAAATGATACCAAAATTGTCAAGCCATCTTGAGGTCGAGGGGGACCATAAACCGCTTAAAACACTGGATTTGCTTGTAAAACACACGTTTTCGGGCATTCAAACTTCATTTACTCTTCTAATTTGAATGTTAAAAAGAAAAATTGATAGACCATTGGAAAGCTGAGATTCTGGGCAAGTTTTTTCCGTTGAGTGCCCGCCGATACGGCTGTTTGTTACATAAGATGAGTCAGCCTGAAAAATGGTGATTTTCGAGAAAGTTTTAAATTTCTGACTTTGACCAATTTATTCACTTATACGAAAGGCTTTTAAAAAGCTTTTGTGTCCTGATGAACTGATAGGAAATTTAACGTTCTTTCCAACGGTATACTCATATTTGAGTTTATCTAGTAAATTGAGGGAGTTATGGCCGTTTTAATGGCTCAAGGTCGAAAACACGAAAAAAATCTTAAAAGGGGAAAAAGTATAATTTTAGAGCGTTTAAAAAAAAATTTCAAGAGACAAAAAAGTTTGCAAATTAGTTGTGGAATCGATCCTTGAAGTTTGGTCCTCGAGTTAGGGTGACACCCTGTATAAATCGTGCGCAACGCACACCAACTTCGTTATTTCAAATGAGACCCCCATTTTTTATTGCAGATTTGGATTCTACACAAAATTTCATGAATTTTAGACCCTTCACTTGATTTTTTTGATTGCGCGCAACCCGTCCCATGAGCGCGCAAAGTCGCCCAACTACCAAATTGCGCAAAATATGGATTCACGTAAACCTCAAGTGTGGCACATGTTTTTTCATTATTTTTCGATGCTAAATCACCTGGTGTCAATAAAAAAAAAAAAAACATTTTTTTTACCACTATCTGGACGATTTTAGCAGGGGGGTGAACAACTTTTTAGACAACCTGTATAAGTGGCGCCACCATGGTGCCAGGACATTAGGAATCCGTTTTTCTTGGGTATTTGGGTGGATTTGTCCATAACTAACAGATGAAAGTTCAACTTTACGACGTATAAACCGCTTCGGTGCCAAACTAGCACCGTTGTAAGGTGGGAGGATGAACTTGAATTCGCATGTTGGGTATCGTAGATTATAGATTTTCAAATTCTATTCAAATTCAAGGCATGTACTAGAAATGTTATGGAGGGTGAGGGCGACGGGTGGGGGGATTCGCTATTCCTTACTAAAAATACTAACTAAATTACATTGGATGAAACAGTTTTGTGCAATAGAAATTATGCAAATTTATGCTTATTTCATCTACTGGTTGATGAAGTCGGTCAAAAATGAACTTAACCTTATTCAATGGGACGTCCCCTGGAATGGATGCATTACTAAACAATAAGTTTTTAATCGCTTTTTGGATGAAATGTAAACCATGATTTTGAGGGGTGGGGGGACAATTTTTTTCTAGCTCTATTCCAAAGGTTTATTCAAAATAATAAACCAAAATCACGTTTTTCCGACAAAAAAACAAATTCAGCTATTTTTCCCTTACACTTGAGAATCGGACGAAGGGTCAAGAGGACCTTCTTTTCTAGCACTTGAGGTGCACAAACACCTCCTTTGTTTGGACATCTTGTCACCAATCACCCTGTAAAATGTCCATAATATTCTATGTGAGGAAGCTAAACTGGCAACCAAACTTGGCAGACTTTATTGAGTGGAAACGAGGATTTTCAGGGAAATTCAGTGGTTCAGGGTGATTTAACGAGTTGAGACAACCACGCGCGCAATGGCGAAACTCCCACCTAATTCCTAACTGACCGCCGCCTTCACAGTCCTCAACGACTAACTAATTAGTTGTAGAATTGATTCTTAGACTTCCGTGGTTCCATAAGTGGGACTCCGCTTATTTTATATTAAAAAGGTCGTTGTGATAAAAGCCAAAATCCGAACTTGATGGTAAGTTTTTTATTCTCGATTTAAAAAGGAGGCGAAACAAGCACTAGCAAATTAACAAGAATGACTGTACTAGAACTATTTTATAGTGGTGGTGGAATCCCCGAGAGGAGAAGGAACCTACATCCTATTGGTTGATAGAGAGAGATAGATGAAAAGAGAAAGATAGAGGAGATTGTTTAGGCAATGTTCTATACAGGGTGTCTACAAAACAGTTGTAAGGAATTCAAGGGGTCGATTCTACAACTAATTTCCAACAAAAAGTGTCTCCTAACATTTTTTTTTAAACACCTCTTTAACCGACTTTTTTCACTTTTAAGTTTTTTTTTCGCGTTTTCGACCTTACACCATTAAAACGGTCATAACTCTCTTAAATTATAATCAAAAATTAAAAATAAGAATACCGTTGGAAAGAGCCTCAAATTTCCTATCTCTCTAATACCAAATAACAGATTTTCAGTTGAATTACTCGGGGAATAAAGCAACCTAAAAAGTGAACTTAGTAAATTTTCGAAAAATTCCCATTTTTCAACGCCTATAAATCTAAATATTACCAGGTAAAGTTCTGTTGCCGGAAAGCCTAAAAACTGCGCCAGAATCTCAGCTTTCCAATGGTATAATCAAAACATATTCTACAACCGTATTTAGGGGAGAAATTCGTGTTTGAACGCCGAAAAACGTGCATTTCATCAACGAAATCGGCGCTCCGCCTAGTCGATTTGAGGGGTCGGACGACAGCAGTGGGTGGGCGGGCGCCGCAGTAGACCGCGAGGCCTCCGGAAACAGGAGGCCAGAGCGCCGATTTCGTTGAAAAAATGCACGTTTTTCGGCGTTCAAACACGAATTTCTCCCCTAAATACGGTTGTAGAATATGTTTTGATTATACCATTGGAGAGCTGAGATTCTGGCGCTGTTTTTAGGCTTTCCGGCAACAGAACTTTACCTGGTAATATTTAGATTTATAGGCGTTGAAAAACGGGAATTTTTCGAAAATTTACTAAGTTCACTTTTAGGTTGCTTTATTCCCCGTGTAATTCTACTGAAAATTTGTTATTTGATATCAGGGAGATAGGAAATTTGACGCTCTTTCCAACGGTATCCTTATTTTGAATTTTTAAGTGTAATTTAAGAGAGTTATGACCGTTTTAATGGTGTAAGGTGGAAAATACGAAAAAAAAACTTGAAAGTGAAAAAAGTCGGTTAAAGAGGCGTTTAAAAAAAATTCTAGGAGACACTTTTTGTTGGAAATTAGTTGTGAAATCGACCCCTTGAATTTCTTACAACTGTTTTGTAGACACCCTGTATACCGTCTTCTATACACTCTTGTGAGAAAACCCACCTTGCTTGGCGAGTAGGCTCCTAGATTCGTCAGTTGAGGATAAGACTTAGACTCAAACGGAAAGCTGTGAGAATCCGTGATATGCCAGTGGAAAGTATTCAATTTGTTCATCGCCATTCCTTCAATTGTCTTCTTAATCACATCTAACGATACGAAGTTCCTTGCAGTGTCCAACAGAATTCCTCTGTGAGTGTACTTAGGTTTGTCCACTATTCTGACTTCAGAAGGCATGACAAGACCACCAGAAACTGAGTCAAACACGATGAGCTGGCTGAGGGTCTCCATACCATGCCTGGCACCAAGGAAGGTCTCCGCTGCAATGTTTACATTTACCTGCAAAAAGAAAGAATAAATTGGAAGCTGAAATACTCAAACCTGTATGAGACCCCATCTATTTCAATCTCACAGAAAAATGTCCTAGCTGACCGAGGTCAATGGAGTAGATCCTTACCTAGTCGATTTTTTAAACATAATACTCTATTCATAGGAGTCATAATTATTTAATTTTTTTAAAAACCATAATTGAGAAGTTTAGTTTAAGTTGTGCGCGGAGTGACAGTGATGGGCGAACATTCGATTTAGGTTCGACTCCCGACTTACATTCGAGATTTGCAAGATTGTTGGTGGGGGGTTCACGAGAGGTTCAGCGCTGGTGAGCGGCAGTACACCTTGATTCGTCCTCGATTACGCTCAACAGGTCTCAGAATCCTGACAAAGTTGATGACTCCTCGGGCCGCATTCAGGCACTTGGGTCTCAGCATCCCATTGAAAGTGCCAACGACCAGCTTACAATATCGCTTCTAGCTCCATTCTCGCTGAATTGGGTAAGTCTGGACACCAGAAACGAAGATAAGGACCTGACCCTATTTGTTCGTTTCGAAAACTTAACACATTTCTCCCTTTACAGGTGTCCAGAGGCAGATGTTTACTTTCTATTGCTTTCTAATATAGCTACATCTCATACTGGCCTCATCCTCAACCAGCAGTTGAACCAGTTCAGCTATTTCACCTCACCACGAGCGGCTTGGAGACCCCTTCACCAAGCGTCTACCATCCGACCACAGTCCCTAGTTCGAATCTCCGGTCAGATTAGATTTGATTTTTTTACTCACGAAAAATTTTTCATCCTAGGAGCTCCTACAAATTTAAAAGGCCTTCTAGGAAAACCAGCATGGTTTAATTTTTACTTTTGCAGACGCAAGGCTGACAAGGTGAATTAAGGGGGCGTGGGACTCAAAGCTCAGATCAGCACCAACCAAGAGATCGCGCTGACGATCATGGGAAGAAAAGGCTATAAGGAAGAAACTATCCTCAAGCATCGCTTGTTTACTCTCGTTCTCTCGGAGTTTTCTTTCCTGCTTTCTTTTGTGTCTGTAACCTCCCCCCTCCCACGTCTTTTCCAACTTGATAACGGAAGCCGTTATCAAATCTAGCTTTTGATTTCGCGAAAAGACGTTTTGGTTAAGTTTGGTGCCTGGACTACCATCCCGTTTATGTTCTCTCTCCGTGTTGTTCCGAGTTTGAATAGTTGATTTGTTCAGCAATGCTCCACAAAGGAAGGACAGGAGTTCAAATGAATACTCAAGTGCACATAGATGAAAGTAGGTACAGGAGAACAAAACGCCCTTGGAAAGTAAAACGTTTGCTGGTAAGTGATGATATCTACTTCCTTCTAGTACTTGAGTGTCTTTTCGAAGCTAGGCACCTACTAATTGAGTAGTCGTCAATAATATTTGAACATAACCTTCTAACTGAAACTTATTACCTATTTCGTCATGCTTTTTGCAAGATAATTTTTTTCCGTGGGGGCATGACCATTTTGCGGGATAGTCCTACAAAATTGTCATGCTCTCCCAACAAACAATGTCAGTTTTTAGTGGAAATTAAAATATCAATAATTTCGGTAGTGAGGATAGTGGAAAGAATAGGAATAGGTAGGTACATAGAGTTGAGAATCAAACCATTTCTTCTAGAAAACCTTACCAAAATCACTATAAATTTTATAAATGGCTCTAAATTAGTTATTTTACGGGTAACGTACCTACCGAGATGATGGATTTCTGAATCCCATTCAAATTAGGACCTTTCATAATGCTAGGATTATTTTGGTGGCCTGTGCAGAGATGGTCGAATTCTTATTCATGAATACGATAAGGAATACTAATCATATCTGCGATTTTATAATTATGAATACGAATACCATCGTATTCACATTTTGAAAACGATTTTCCCGAGTATTAGTATTTTGAATAAGATTTTATGATTTTTTCTATAATTTCCCTGAAAATCCAATTTTTTTTACGATTTTCCCTGAAAAGCATACTTTCATTATGATTTTATCCCGAACTCAGGACATTTTTTTTTTGCAAAAAATAAAATACCTACCTACGATTTTTATCGAAAATTTCGTCGTAGTTTCTATACGTATAGTCGTAGCGAGTTTAGAGGGTTCTCACTCGATTCGTCGTGAAAAATCCTGTAAGAATTTGTCAGCGTTTCGAATTTTGATTGATTATTTTGACAATGTTAGGCCATAAATACGCCCAGAGTTTGGGAGATAATCATTTTAAAAAATTATGATTTTCAGGGAAAATCGTTGTAAAAAATTCGATTATTAGGGAAATCATATAAAAAATTCTAAAATAGTATTCCAAATACGAATACGGGGGAAATCGTATTCTAGTGGGAATACGATTGTATTCGTATTCATATTTATACTCATACCTGTATTCGTATTCATAATCATAAAATCGAAGATATGATTAGTATTGATTTTTTCATTTTTTTCATTTGTATTTGTTTTGATTTGTATTCATGCCCATCTCTGGCCCTGGGTGAAGGGGAGGTCGAATATTCGAGTTTCAAAATACTGCCTAGTTCCAAGCTTTTATGAAATCTACTTAACAAAAGATGATACTGGCTTAATATACCATACCAGATAAAATTGTACGTAGGGTGAAACAGATTTGTGTAGAACAAAGGTTTAAAAAAAATCTTTTTTATCTAACGCTTTCTGATTGGAATTGAACGTTCTATTTCAATGAGAAGTCCTCCGGAATGCATATTATACCAAACAATGTTTGTAGGTACCTACTAAATATTCTCGAAACTATCACGCTCCCTCCAAAAGTCATGACTGATGGAGTCGAATTTCTTTAAATTTTAATTATCAAGGACATGAGTATTCTTTGTTAACGTTAGTGTTGGATTGAATCCTGCAGCTGCCTACTTGGCTAACAATATAGGAACATTTTTTCATCATTAGTATTTCGAACTCGCTGATAACAATCCTGATTATTCGTAATTTTATTCAAGTATTTTGTACTGGTTTATAACCAACCGTGAACCCACATTCTTAATTAATGTTTGTTGTTTGTATCTCTTCTTACATGTTTATAGTAAAACTATCAATAAAGACCTAAATTTGTTCTGTTTTTTTTTTTTTTTTTTTTTTTTCAGGAGAGATTTTACTCAGAATTGTATATTTGGCTGGAGATTTTTCTGGAACAAATCAAGTCATTGAACCACCCAGGACCGCTTGAAAGCAACTTGCCCATCAAATTGATAAGACAGTGAAAAGCTGCTCTGTCTAGCCAGCATCCTCACCTCCAGATGTAAAATTAAATTGAAGTTTTGTTTTTATTCAAATAGTTGGTAATAAATATGATCTATTTTTTTTTTTTGCAATTTGAGACTACCTAATGGTCAATAAATCATTTATACTACAAGTCGATATGTTTCTATAATAATACTTCCTTTGAACTTCACTAAATAATGGCGTACAGTTTAAATTTGAAATTTCAAAAATTACTCATTTTAAGTTCACTTAACACTTTGTATGGTAAGGGTGAGTTAAAAATTGATTTCTACCAGATGTGGAATCTCTACGTCTCCCTCTTTCCAAAAAGTATTTACCAACTATTTAGGTTTCAGTTTTATTTTCAGTCTACCTAACATACTGTAGGAATGGTTAGAGTGGAGATGAACAAAATTAAATGGACTATTTTGAATCACTACCTACGTCGCCCTCTTTCCAAATACTGTAGGTAGGTTGAAGTTTTATATTGCCAGCACACCTACTGTAGGTATGTTAAAAGTGGGTGAAAAAAGTAAGTTCTACCTTATTTGAATCTCCACGCTGCAAATTATTACACAAAGGTTTATTATTTCCATGTAGATCACTCATCTGCAAATAACTCGGCTTGCCACTGTTACTTTTTTTTCACTTACCTACAACATACTTACTTCACAATCATGTTTATTTGGAAGAAAAACAAATTTAAATGCTTGCATACGAGTCTGCAACACATTGGGACATTTTCATGTCAACCACTACACAACGAGGGAAGTAAGGTTGTTAGTTCATGTACCCAAGCATCAAAATAAGAAAACAGTTGATTGTTCTCTACGCAACACAGTGAGTCTATTTTATTTATTTATTGGTCGCGTGAGCAGACTTGCTTAGTTTTCGTGACGACTTTTCAGTTTATGTGCCAAAGCACATAAACATTGACATGAAATCAGTGACATGAAAATGTCAATAAATGCTTCACACTCACTTCGAAGAAATAAAGAGTTGTGGGTCCCTTCATTAGGAAATTGGATTACTGGTTGCTAAGGACGCAAAACGGAGAACAACTTGAAGAAATGAACAACCATCGCATTTTGGTCAGGTAAAATTGAAGTTTAGGCCTCTTTAACGATTCACACTTGTGTTTCTGATTTATCATAAGTCCAACCCATAAGATCTCATTGGGAGAGAACAGTTTGTCGTACTCTGGGTGGTCTAATTCGATTCTAAAAATTCGAAACTAAGTATTTTACATTGATGAAAAAACAATATCTTTATTTACAATTTTTTTGAGCTAGGGCGTTTTGAAAATGTCAGCCATTATTTTTCAACCCTTAGAAGTGAATGACGTCAACCAGAAGCTTCGGGGCAAGAAATAGACCCCAAATGGAGCCCATATACCAAATTTCATCAAAATCGGTCCATGGGAACTAATGACTAGAAAAGTGCCGCAGACGGACGGCAAAATTTCCATTCGATTTTCGGATTCCATCTTGAAACGTAAACCAACAAATTTTGAGAGGGGGTTGGTAAACTATTTTTTTCTTGGTCGATTCCTAATGTTCAGTATTGAAAATAATAAACCAAAATTATGCACTCAACTCCGTAGGTTAAGGTTATATTTACAGCATACCTACAAAACGTACTGTATGGTCAGGGTGGGGGTAAAATATTATGTAATATATGAATTTCCACGTCGCCGTTTTCGAAAAGTTCTCACACAACTATGAAGGTTGAGGTTAAATTTTAGGCATACCCAACAGGTATTGTTGGTATGGTCGGTTTTGGGGGTAAAATACGTAATAGTACCTGATTATGAATTTCCATATCGCCCTGATCCCGAAAAGTACTAATTAGACATTATACAGATACATTTTTAATTCAAATTATTTTGTATATTTACCTATTAATTTAAAAATATTAAAATAATAAAAAGATACATGTAGGTAAGTACAAAGAAATAAAAATAAAAATAAATAATTTTGAATGAAAAAATACATTTTTTTACATGGTTATGGTTGAAGTGATGAGATAGATACTTGAAGGTTGAAATTTAATCAAGCACTTCCCACAGCATCATCTTTCAGGAGGAGGACAGGGACCCAGTGACAATTTCGTACGACGTTGCCAGATCCACGCCAGTGGCAACGCTGTACTACTCAGGTGCTCTGTGGGGCCTTGAGATTGAAGGGGGTGAAATGACAACATCCCCTTTGGCTCCCTTTTCAGAGGGTCAGAGATGATCGTAGTTCAGCTCCCGCCACTGGTAGCGCATGTGACCAAGGCCCCTTTTTTGAGCGGGATTCTTCCGAAATAACGGTACTTTGTCTTCACGTATCTCCGTTATTTTACAAGTTAGAATTGTCCTCTTTGAATTTTCGGAGGTTTTAGAGTCTCCTACAAAGTTCCCGCATGAAGAGTTATTGTCAAAAACAAATTTTAAGTAGAATTTAAATTTTCTATTTTTTTCAAATTTCAATTTTTTTGACATTTTGGCCCGTATGTATGAAGTATTTAATATTTAATGAATTTAGAAATTTTTTGTGAGATGAGAAAATGAACACTCACAGAGAAAACGTGAAGATAAGGGAAACCAGTGAGTCCCCGCGCCCCTCAGCGTTGCGGTCGTATGGCATGTGTGACATGCAAGCCACCATTTGCTACCTAGGACGAAGCTTATTCTGCGATGATTAGTTAGCCTGGACGTCATGGTATTTACATCGATATCGGAATTTCCGAACACTTTTACAAATATTTTTGGTGTTCAAATGAGTCAAATTTTTCCAAATTTCCCCGACTGATTGTGTAATCTTGATGAATGGCTGGACCCTACGACCATAGTTATTTTTTTTTCGTAACTCATCTAAAATGATTACTATTTTACTCTTGAAATGAGGTAATATTTGACACTCGCTTTGACCCGCGTGTTGGAAATAAAATAGAATAAATTAATTGAACTTCATCGGCATGTAGCCAACTCGTGAAAATAAATATTTAGATAAGATAAGCCACAAATGCAAAGGTTCTCGCAATATTCGATTGACTGATTGAATGAAACAGTTAAAAAACAAACAATTATGATCACAAATGCAACATTCACAGCTGCAACGAGTTTCCCATTGAGCAATTTATTCATTTGGAGGGAGCGGAAAAAGTTTTGCCGCTCGAATTATTGAAGCATTTTTATGCCTAAGTATCTCAGATGGGTAAAAACTGCTCAGAATGTACTTAGAAGTTCTTAGGAATAAGTATTGAGGATAAAGGCGGCTGCATGTCACACATGCCATACGTCCGCAAAAGGTTTAAGTATTATCTGTCATACGTTTCCAATCCAAAACCACACCATAGCACAAAGGCGCTACGTCCATACATCTTCCAATTTTTTATTATTTTTTTTTCAACTTCAGAAAACTCAAATTTAACGAAACTATTATTGACCTTCTTGACGATTATAGCTTGAAAATTTCTTGAAGAAATAAAAAGTTTAGTGTAATAAGCCATTACTTTTATTACATTACAGAGTTTCAAATTGCTCCCAGTCTTAACTTTGAATACTTAATGTAATGAAAATAAATTCTAGCAAGTTAGTTCGCCGGTTTTTAGGACGTCCCACAGTGAGACTTGGGCGTCCTTATGCGATCGATCTGGGGTAAAGTTGGACAACACTCAACAGAAAAAAAATAACAACACAGTAATCCGTTTTAGACCATTCTGAATCCAAATCCGCGAAAAAAACCATAGGTGTATGTCTGTGTAACAAAATCTTGTGTCGTCTGCACAGGCCTTAGTACTCAACCGATTTTCCTGGTTCTTTTTTTTGATCGACGCGGAAAACTATCTAGTTGTGCACTACGTCGCCGGAATTTCGAATTTTGCCTTTTAAGGGGGGAAAGGGGGGGGGGGTTAATGCTCGAAAAACGAGCGTTTTTGGGCATAATCTTGTGTGCTCTGCCCAGGCCTTAGTTCTCAAACGATTTTCCTGTTCTTTATTCGTTTGACGCGGAATACTATCTAGTTGTGCACTACGGCGCCGGAATTTTGGATTTTGCTTTTTAAGAGGGGAAAGGGGGGGTTAATGCTCAAAAAACGTGCGTTTGCGTGCATAATCTTGTAAACTCTGCCCAGGCCTCAATTTCCACCGATTCGTGTTTCTTTTTTGTTTAACTCAAATAACTTCCGAGTTGTACATAATTTCACCCGAGTACCAAAATTCGCAAGGGGAGGGGGCAAATGGGGAATAATATTCACAAAATATCCGATTTTTCAATATTTCGGTTCCTTTATGCTTACTAATTGTACCCAACCTTTGAAATTGAGGAAAAATTCTCATTATACCTCTGATTTCATGAATTATTTTCTGTACCACCATGGAACTAATAGTGGTGCCACCGTTGTGCCAGGACACCATAAACGCATATTTCGTGTCTTTTTTGTGTTTCACTTGAATACGGATGTGAACTTCGACGGACCGCCTACTAAAACTAATAGATGAAAGTTACGACGTATGTTACGACGTATTCCGCTTTGGTGCCAGACTGGCCACCATTGGTGATGGCGGTTGGGGAGGGGGGGGGGGGGTGAACTCGAATTCGCATGTTGGGTGTCGTAGGACATGGATTTTAAAATGCTCTTCAGATTCGAGGCTCCCATGCCGCTAGAAATGTTTTGGTAGATAATGGTGGGGGGGGGGGTGTCACTATTTCTTGCCTAAAGTAATAAACCAAATTACATCGAGAGTGAAACAGTTTTATCGCTTTCCAACTCGTTAAACTGATCTAATGCTTATCCCTGGAATGCATGCATTACTAAACAATATGTTTAGTAATAATATTGAAAGTGAAAGCAATCATTTGGGCAATATAGGTCATCTAGGAAATTGAATTGGCCAGAACATTTTTTGTAGAGATCAAACTGACGTCGTGGATAACAGAAAGTAAATAAACTGAATAGACAAATAAATCAAAAATATTTGCTATCCGCGACACTCCCTGGGAAACCGTATCGTCGAAATTCGATTCTGAAGGAATCAACGGTTCCAAGGGAAACAGTTGGTAAGGCCCACATTGCTAAAATCATAGCACTGGATTCCATCCCCGCTTAAGCCAATCGACCAGGAGGAGAATTCAAAAGGACGAAAACTACACCTACCAAGGGAAAACAACAATTTATTGGACCCCCAAAATACAAAACAACACGCCCCCAGCCGATAGACAAAACTCTCTGTTCGGCCGAAATCGGGGTTGGGTTCATCAGAGCGATTCACAGAGGACCACTACAGTGATCCTAGACGCTAAGATTTGCCTGAAACGTACTGCTGTGTGACAAGAGGACAGCATCACGACACGACACTGTGCGAGGGACCAGTAGCCTCCAGGAAAGAGTGGACAGCTGCCACACATACCTAGGAAGATCTCAGAAGACTACCAGGACCTGAAGAGAATCGTCAGAGAGAAATCCCCACAAGTAGGTACCAACTAAGTCCGGCAAAAACCGCCGATGCCATTGAGGAGGGACGAAACTGACACAAGTGCAGTCATCAAGTTGTGGGGCTCGAGACAATAGAGAGTTCCTAAACTGCATCTTGCTTAACGGCGAACGTTACAGGCATCGCCGTTATGGATCTGTCTTGGGCGAGTCAAATCGGATGCTAACCCTTGATGAACGTTAGCGAAAATAACGGCGATGTTGAACAATTTTACGGCGATGACAAAAGTGACGCGAAAGTTAAAGAGACAGGAATTTCTGGCTTCGCCGTTAGATCCTCAGTTCTCTACTGTTGACTGCCTTCGTTTTTCAAGTTCGTTGTTCGCTATTTCAAGTACATCTTGTCAAGGTGTTTGTTCGCGATGGATCATTTTATGAATTTGTACGTTGCGGGTCTACTTTCCGCTGAAGATATGATCACTGTGCTGGAGACGTACGTCGAAAACGTTCCACGAAGACGGCGGCTCTCGGAGTACGGGCGTTTCTCACTGCCAAGTCTATCTTACTACAAGGTAAGGAATCGTATTGTTATTTACTGTGATAGGTACTCACACATAGCCTACCGACTTATTGGTATTTTCAACTACTTTGAGTGAGAAGAGAATAGCAAAACCCCTAATTGTGTGCGGTATAAATTTTGTTCCAGATTCCGGGAACCGAGTACCTACCTACTAACGAACATTCGGAGTTCCCGATGCCTTTTCAGAACAAAATATATTTATTTCACTCAACCCAATATATCTTCAAAAAATTGATGAATCGCTATTTACTCATTAAAGTTTCAGTACCTAACTTAAAAGACGAATTGACCATTATAATATTATTGTATTCAATAAAACGTAAGATTTAATATAACCTAAGTTATTCTTACCTTCACATTCATATTTCAATATCAAGTCAATTTCATGTTACAATTTTCATCTATCTCGTCATACGTCATCAAACTATGTCGATTACGGATATTAAAAGAATTCATAAATTCGTGGTAATAGTTTTTCAGGTAAAAGAAGGTAAGTTGGTATAAAATACGACTATCAGCGTGATTATTTAACAAAATTATCAATTTTAGGGTTTTTCTTAATTTTGGAAGTTTTTATGGCAGATAGGTACACATTTTTATAGAATAATTAAAAATTAACTACCTATTTTTTAACTCAACTATTTAATTTTAAGGGTAGGTACCTAACCCAATTTCCGAAAAATGACGATATAAGTATTTTTTATTGTTTTAATCTCCACTTACTGTCACATGGACATCATCATTCAATATTGATATAAAAATTCTGTTGATAATTTGCTGGGTTGTCAAAAACTCAATTCCATTGGAAATACTTCCTAGACTAGGTTTAATAAAGTGCCTACGTAGTTATATTAATTAATATTAATAATAATATCAATTAATATAATTAGTTAATAAAAAATCAGTTCGAAAAATAATAAAACGTCAAAAAACCACTCATTATGACGATCGGATATTATTTTTTAAATATTTACCAGAAATTATATACGTCTGTATCAATTTTATTCTCACAATCATTTAATTAACAAAACTAATAACCCATAATACGGGAAAAAATGCACAGCTACTCGAAACTGAAATATGACTTCGGATAGGTTAGAAATAAAGAGCGTTTTTTCATAAAGACAAGCTACCAAGGTACGTTTAATTTCACACCTAACTCCCCACTGACATGCATCATCAGATTCTGTTAGCAGAGTACAAAATATCTAAAATTTACTTGTAATTTTACTAACACTGAAAGTTGTCGTTGTTCCTCGCTTTGATCTGCCTTACAATCGTGAACATGAGGTGAGGTTTGTTTTGAAATTGATGTTGGTGGTTGCAAAACTGTTACCCGGCATGTCAGGTTCACTCTGCTCTAACGGCGGCCGTTAGTCACATCGACGTTAGCAAGATCGCCGTAAGTTAGCGGCCAGAACGTTCGCCGTTATGTGCTCGGACGTTATTTGATCGCCGTAATTTTCTGCGCATGCGCAGAAGGTGATCTACGATCGCCGTTAGCTTCGCCGTTATGCCAAAATCGTCTTTAGGAACTCTCTAATGATGAGATTTCGGCGCAAAATAAATCTAGGTATGAGAATTTTTGTAAAAAAAAAAGAAAAAAAAAAATTGGTAAGCGCACTTCTCCACTATTTGGTGAAACATCGAGTTGGTAACTTTCATCAGCATGTTGTTGGAAGACTGTCACAGACTCATCGCGTATGTTTAACGTGATTGTTGGGGTTTTCCCCAAAACTCTGACGGTTCCTTTCACTTTGGCCGAGGTGTTGTCCACAAACCGTTTGCCGGCTTTCTTCACTAGTCCTCGTACAGCGCTGTTGGCACCTGCGAATAATTTGTAATAAAGGTATATTTTAGATCATGTGTTTTTAGCCGAGTGAAACATATTAAGGAGCTTTATTCACAAATAAGAATTATGGGCTTCCTACAAGTGAATTTTAAATTACAATTATAAAATAAAATTAATAGCTAGATGAGAGTAACGAGATAAGTGATAAGTTGGCATAGGTAAAGGCCTTCAAACCCGATGATGCATCAAATTTCATGTTACCTACCAACTATTACGTTAGAGATAGACAAAATTGAGCGGTTGAGCTATTTATTATTTGTTATGTGAGTCAAATAAGATCATACTATAACTGGGGGGTGATCTTGGAAGTACACGATCTTAACTACTTTTTACAAACTAGTTTAGATAGGAACCTGCAGTAGATTTGGAGCTGAGATCCCAACCATAACTGCAAAAGTTGGTAAAAGTAGTAAAGGCAGTTCTTTCACATTGAAACGAAGTCTGGTAAGTTGGAATCTTCAGTTTTGGTCGATACTAGCCTAACTGTGGAAGACAAACAATATTATTCTCATTAGGTCTTTTTGACAGTAGGTATACTTCTGGACTCCCTGTATTCACCAAACTTCTAAAATTAGTTAAGGATAAAATTATATACCTAGATAGCTTTGGTTGATTTTGTTTGATGCAAAGTTCAATCATTTAGAATATATTGCGAAAGAAACTTAATGAGAACGGTGAAGTAACCGTAGTCTTGAGACGCCATCCCCTCACCATGATCTCATTTGAAAAGAGGAGATCGTTAGGAAAATCTACAAAATCAAGTTTGTTATGAACCTTAAATTCAAAATTCAACCAGTAAAGAAGAATTCATCAGCTACTCCGCAGTGTAAGAAGTGTCAAAGCTTCAATCATACACAGAGATATTAAAGGCAAATCTGTCAGATAGACACTTCAGAGCTAGGCATGAAGACGAATACAATGGCTGACGAAAGAATCAAGCTGGAGTGCCACAGGGAAGTGTGCTAGCGGCCAGTGCTCAGCCTACTGTTCACAAGAGAACTCCCCCAAGCCTGTAGGAGCTGTCACAGCACGCAGACGGCTATTTTAGAAGTTGGTACTACAATTGAGGAAGCTTCTAGAAAACTGCAGCAGTCTGTGAATACTATTAGCAAGTGAACTGATAAGTGGAGAATGAAACTAAACGAGTCCAAGTCAACACATACCTATCAACTTCATCTATTAGAAAGTAAATCCGCGAAGAAATGAACGCGCAGGTTATCCCTTATGCAGAGGCAAAGGAATCAACCTGAAGTTGAAGAAAATGTATTTCTGCTTGGAAGAAAATCCCAGCTGCCCATCCACATTAAACTACTTCTTTAAGAGCAAGTGATTAAACCAGTCCGAATGTATAGCATCTCTATGGGGCTGCACCAAAAACAGTAACATTAAAATTATTCAAACAGTGCAGAAAATACATTCAAGAGGATCGTCAATGCCCCTGGTATAATTGACCAGTTGATCTTCATCGCGGCCCCAAAGTTGCGATAGTTGATGAAGCCATTAAAAGACGAGCGGAGGAAAACGAAGCCCGACTAAACAAACACAGGTATGTCAACATATTCAGCCTTCCGGATAACAGCAGCGATATACGTCGACTGAAGCGGGTCAAACCTTTGGACCTCGCGACAACTCACTGAAGTGATTGTTTGTAGTAGTATTTTGTAGGTCTATGGACCACAAACTGTGAAGTAAACCGATCAACTTGAGTTACTAGATGTATTATTTTACAACTGTAACTATCCGAACTATCCGAATGTATAGCATCTCTATGGGGCTGCACCAAAACAGTAACATTAAAATTATTCAAACAGTGCAGAAAATACATTTAAGAGGATCGTCAATGCCCCCTGGTATAATTGACCAGTTGATCTTCATCGCGGCCCCAAAGTTGCGATAGTTGATGAAGCCATTAAAAGACGAGCGGAGGAAAACGAAGCCCGACTAAACAAACACAGGTATGTCAACATATTCAGCCTTCCGGATAACAGCAGCGATATACATCGACTGAAGCGGGTCAAACCTTTGGACCTCGCGACAACTCACTGAAGTGATTGTTTGTAGTAGTATTTTGTAGGTCTATGGACCACAAACTGTGAAGTAAACCGATCAACTTGAGTTACTAGATGTATTATTTTACAACTGTAACTATCCGAACTATCCGAATGTATAGCATCTCTATGGGGCTGCACCAAAAACAGTAACATTAAAATTATTCAAACAGTGCAGAAAAATACATTTAAGAGGATCGTCAATGCCCCCTGGTATAATTGACCAGTTGATCTTCATCGCGGCCCCAAAGTTGCGATAGTTGATGAAGCCATTAAAAGACGAGCGGAGGAAAACGAAGCCCGACTAAACAAACACAGGTATGTCAACATATTCAGCCTTCCGGATAACAGCAGCGATATACGTCGACTGAAGCGGGTCAAACCTTTGGACCTCGCGACAACTCACTGAAGTGATTGTTTGTAGTAGTATTTTGTAGGTCTATGAACCACAAACTGTGAAGTAAACCGATCAACTTGAGTTACTAGATGTATTATTTTACAACTGTAACTATAAAACCAACATTTGAAAACAATTTCATGGTTTATTCGTGGTTACCCTTAAATTCATTCTAAAAGGGTCGCCGAATTGTTGGATAACATGAACCCACATGCACTCACTACACACAGTGGCATCCAGTTTAAACACGATACAATTAGAGCATTACAGTTTTGTTCAATTCCACCATACACTTCCTGTTGTAATCAACTTACTGCTCTCTCCATCAGGGAATTTACTCTTGACGAATATCGTATTTATGTTGATCGGGACGAGCGTTTTGGATATTACGACTGTCCCAGTCGGTTTAGGCCACAGAACTCCTGGCGCACACGTCAATCTGCACACATCGAATGACGTTGGATTCTTCCCGCCAAGGTTGAGCTGTTTGGTACACTTATCATCCAAGCACTCCCATGTCCAAGGTCTGAAAGTTATAAAACGGAGAGATGAACGCAAATTTAAAATTGAGACATATGTAATACATATCACAGCTCACACTAATTTTTGCTACCATTTTGACCATTTCTCACGAATTAAAGATAAAACCAACTTGATAACACTGAATAAGCCAAAGTATTTCATCTCTAATTTCTCAGCTCATCTCTGAAATTTAATAAATACCCCATTTCATCAAATGCTTCTATTTTTATTGTTTTGACTCAATTTAATTTTGCTTCCGAGTCTACCAAGGTAGCGGAAGCTTTGTTTTCACTTTTCAAGGACGAAAAAAAAAGTTCTCCAAAATCAAAATTTTCACTCGCATTTTGCGTTTTAGACCTTTCTGAACAATTTTGGTTCCGTATCTGTGTGTCTGTCTGTCATGAATTCCTTGTGACGCGCATAACTATACGAAGTTATTGTCCGATTTCTATGAAATTTTCAGGGATTGTGCGGGTTGGTGTGTTGACGGTCCCCTATGAAAATCATTATCCTCGGACTTATAGAAGCGACTGCGTATGCGCAAACGTGAATTCCTTGTAACGGCCATAACTTCTACATTTTCCATCCGATATCAATGAAATTTTCAGGGATGTTACACATTAGTATTTAGATGATCCTCTATGAAAATCACTAGCTTCGGAATGACAGTAGCCACTGCGCATGCGCAAACGTGAATTTCCTTGTAACGGTCATAACTCCCACATTTTCTACCTGATTTCGATGCAACTTTCAGTGATTATGCAGATTAGGTTTTGAATGGTCCCCTATGAAAATCATCACCCCCGGACGGATAGTAGCCGCTGCGCATGCTCAAACGTGAATTTCCTTGTTACAGCCATAACATTTACATTTTTCATCCGAATTTGATGAAATTTTCTAGGATTGACCAGATTAGCGTGTAGATGGTCCCCTATGAGGGTAGTGAAAGGTACATAATGATTGGTGTTTGAGATTAACTACTATGCATCGGATCATCTATATAATCGGGGTTATGGATACGAGGAAGCTATGTGCCACACCCACTTGGCAGACTTTTTTATTGTTAGGCTCCAAATGTTGACCACCCCAATCTAGTTACTTTCATACACAAGAAAAATTCATTCGAGTTCTGAAAACCGTACAATCAAATTATTTCCGACACTTATGCATCAGAATGGTAGATTTTAGCGTGTAAACATAATATTGAAGAGGAACTCAAATGTAACTTAAGAAACATCCTTATTTTTACCTTGATTTTTTTTAGATTTTTAATCGAAAGTAGACTGCATCCTGAGAATTTTGGCACCAACCGCGACCTTCTAGCGTGAGTAGATCTGTTTCTATGATTTTTCAAAGTGTCGACCGTTTATGACGCCACGCGCCCTTCTCACCTGGGCGGGACCCCCCAGCCCACTGTGGCGTCATAAATGGTCGAAACTTAAAAAATTCATAGGAAAAGATTTACACACGCTGGAAGGTCGCGGTTGGTACCAAAATTCTCAGAATGAGGTCTACCTTAGATTAAAAATAACAATAAACAGTTTTTCCTACCCAGGCGCACACCCTATTCATGCGTTGGAAAGCGAAGCAAAATACCCAAAATTTAAATTCATTAAACAATTCAAGTACATGGCATACTAACTAATTTATAGGACAAATGTAAATTCTACATGACAACAAAAGAACATCATCTCTTTCTCGAGACAAAAATAATGTTTTCTTGTAGGGTGGAGTGGGGTAATTGTGTAAACGGGGCAAATGTGTAAGTGGTTCAAAAAATGGCGCCAAATGAAACTGGATTTTCGAATGTCTTCTCTACAGGGTGTAACGGTTAAAGGCTCGGCCACACAGAACGCGGGCTGACTGCGCGGACAGTTCGCGCGCGAACCGACAGCAGTCCGCCGCGGACAACCCCTGCCACACAGAACGCGGACAGCCGCGGAGGACCAGTGTTAATTTTCTCAGTGTTCATCGGTCATGTCGAGCAGCTCATCGGACGAAGAGGCCTTACTCCTTTTACTTGCTTCTTTAACGCGTTTTTTTTTTTGTAAATAAAACGCGGGGGTATCTACTATTTTTTATGATGTTAGGTCTCCTATGTTTATTCCCAATTTTGCAACCCCGAAAACCTTGTGCTACTGACGAAATGCATTAAAAACCCGTGAAATTTTAGTACTTTTCTAACAATTAGGCAAGTACTTCCAAACTGTGACAATTTCAATAATTTATGTCCGGTAAAGTTTTAAATTAGGTTAAATTTGCAACAGTTTGCGACCAACTCGAGCTCTGTAGGTTGAATAGGTACCTAATTACGGAGATACAACAATATCCAAAAATAGATAATTTTTTTCCTCCCAAAAAGTGGAATTTTCGTTGTGCTCGAAATGGTTCAATAGCATAACTACTCATTTTAGAAAAAAAGTAAGAGAGAGGAATTTGATTGAAATGTAGGCAATTAAGCATCAATTTGAAACCTTTTGAAACTTTAGTTTTCTCAAAAATTAATAGAAACCAAAAATAAATAAATAATGTTTTGAGAAAAAAGTAGGAAAAGTCATTTAACCTATAACATTAACATAAACCCATTGATTATATTTTGAGGAAAATATGGAACAATTTCAATTATAGTGCAGAATTTGAAGTTGCCCGCCGCGGACTCTGTAAAAAATTACAACCTGCCCGCGCCCTGGCGCGGACAGAAGTTGCCCGCCGCGGCAGTCCGCGCTCTGTGTGGCAGCGGCAATGCAAAATGCCTTGTTACAGAGTCCGCGGGAGTCGGGCGAACCTGTCCGCGCGGTCAGCCCGCGTTCTGTGTGGCCGAGCCTTAAGGTCGTACCACCGGCCAGGGTTCGATTCTACAACTAATTTGTGACTTTTTTTGTCTCTTGACTTTTTTTTCTTAACCCCCTTAAAATCGGACTTTTTCCACTTTTAAGATTTTTTTCGTATTGTCGACCTTACGCCATTAAAACAGCCATAACTCCCTTGTTTTTCAATCAAAATTCAAATGTAATTATACCGTTGGAAAGAGCGTTAAATTCTCTATCTCCATAGTGTTAAATAAAACTTTTTAAAGAAGACTACAATGTTGAAAAAAGGGCACAAATAGTAAAATCTCGAAAATCTCGGAAATTTTTCGTTTTTTCAAACGTTTGTAACACTAACTGAAACTGCCGGTTAAGATCACACTGTAATCCCAAAAGTTGGCCCAAAATCTCAGCTTTCCAACGGTATGGTCATAAAATTGTTTACAGTAGACTGATGGTGTAAAATCCTCGTTCCCGTGCCAAAAACCGTGGATCTTCCAGCGTAAATCGACGTTTCGAGAAAATCAGCATTTTTACCCTAAAATGAGTTAGGCAGCCATCTTTTCGTACTTTGTCTCACTGAGTCAAATGATGACACAAGACTTATCGAAAAAGCAGTCACTGATATCTTGTCCAATTCACTTTTCGAAAATTGTCTTAATTTCTGTTAATTTGTATGCCAATTTTTTTAATTACTAGATCGGCAAGTTAAACGTTACTACCGTTGACAATAAGGTCGAAGGTATGTTTTTAAACATTTTTTTGAACATTAAACATGTTTTTAAACAAGCAAGTAATCAAACCACCCTGTTCATAATAACACTTCATAATAACAGGTTCCGAACATCAGATTAATTATCTGATCAGTGATCAGTTCGTGACCTACCTACACATCTACTTGTATCATGGCAACTTTTTCCAATCAAGAGTATGCCGATATGCTGCTGGTTTATGGTTTCAAAAACCAAAACGCCAGTGAAGCTGTACGGGAATACCAGCGGCGGTTCCCACACAGGCGCGTAGCCTCCAAAAACGTGTTTTCAAGGGTATCTAACCGGCTGACTCTGCTGTTCATGTTTTGTGTTCTGTGCAAAGGGGATTTATGTCATTTCGCTCACCGGATTTCAACTGTAAGTATTGAATCCTTCCTTCAATAATAATTGTGTCTTCCATCTACTTGAGAGGCTTATCCCATTCATACAGAAAATGAGATTGGTTTTGTTTGTTATTGATATCTTCCAGTTTTATGAACTGCTGCTGCTGCTTCTGCTGCTGCTATTTTGTTTTATACAGGTTATTATGAACAGGGTGGTTTGATTACTTGCGATGACGGGAGGAGGATGGACATTAAAAACATACCTTTGACCTTATTGTCAACGGTAGTAACGTATAACTTGGCCGATCTAGTAATAAAAAAAAAATTGGCAAACAAATTAACAGAAATTAAGACAATTTTCGATAAGCCTTGTGTCATCATTTGACTCAGTGAGACAAAGTACGAAAAGATGGCTGCCTAACTCATTATAGGGTAAAAATGCTGATTTTCGCGAAACGTCGATTTACACTGGAAGATCCACGGTTTTTGGCACGGGAACGAGGATTTTACACCATCAGTCTACTGTAAACAATTTTATGACCATACCGTTGGAAAGCTGAGATTTTGGGCCAACTTTTGGGATTACAGTGTGATCTTAACCGACAGTTTCAGTTAGTGTTACAAACGTTTGAAAAAACGAAAAATTTCCGAGATTTTCGAGATTTTACTATTTGTGCCCTTTTTTCAACATTGTAGTCTTCTTTAAAAAGTTTTATTTAACACTATGGAGATAGAGAATTTAACGCTCTTTCCAACGGTATAATTACATTTGAATTTTGATTGAAAAACAAGGGAGTTATGGCTGTTTTAATGGCGTAAGGTCGACAATACGAAAAAAATCTTAAAAGTGGAAAAAGTCCGATTTTAAGGGGGTTAAGAAAAAAAAGTCAAGAGACAAAAAAAGTCACAAATTAGTTGTAGAATCGAACCCTGGCCGGTGGTACGACCTTAACCGTTACACCCTGCACAGGGTGTCTACACTTTCGATGGGCATAACTTCAGGGTTCGATTCTACAAGGTATTTCCAACAAAAAATGTCTCTTAGCAATTTTCTTTTAACCCATTCAAAATTCTATTTTTTTCACTTTAAAGTTTTTTTTCGCGTTTTCGACCTTGCGGCACTGATATGGTCATAACTCCTTTATTTCTCCTGAAAATTCAAATCTGATTACACTGTTAGAAAGAGCGTTAAATTCCTAAGCTATCTACTGCAAAATCAAATTTTTTTAGCAATAAAATAGTATCAAAAAATCAAGTCAAAAAGCGAACTTTAAAATATTTTTTGAAACTTGACTTTCTTCGACCAACGTTTTTACTCTAAATCCCTGCCTATTTCGATGGGCGCTCTTCGGAGAAAACATGCTCAAATTGTCAGCTTTCAGACGGTTTATAAATTTTTCTGTTCAACATTCAAAAAGAAAGAGTAAATGAAGTTTGAATGTCAAAAAACGTGTGTTTTACAAGCAAATCCAGTGTTTCAAGCCGGTTTATGGTCCCCCTCGATCTCAAAATGGCTTGACGATTTTGGTATCATTTTCTATGTAATTATTTACGCTGAATCCAATAGTGATACTTCCGAATGATTCCGACCGCTAGAAAGTGGATTTTTCGAAGAAAACCTTCGGTTTTCGTACATAAAATTCGCATTATTCGTAGATATGGAAGATATCATAAAGTAACACCTTTCTACTCAACAAAAACTTCAATCAGCTAGAAATTCGGTGTTTTTATTGAGTAGAAAGGTGTTACTTTATGATACCTTCCATATCTACGAATAATGCGAATTTTATGTACGAAAACCGAAGGTTTTCTTCGAAAAATTCACTTTCCAGCAGTCGGAATCATTCGGAAGTATCACTATTGGATTCAGCGTAAATAATTACATAGAAAATGATACCAAAACCGTCAAGCCATTTTGAGATCGAGGGGGACCATAAACCGGCTTGAAACACTGGATTTGCTTGTAAAACACACGTTTTTTGACATTCAAACTTCATTTACTCTTTTTTTTGAATGTTGAACAGAAAAATTTATAGACCGTTGGAAAGCTGACAATTTGAGCATGTTTTTTCCGAAGAGCGCCCATCGAAATAGGCAGGGATTTAGAGTGTAAACTTTGGTCGAAGAAAGTCAAGTTTCAAAAAACATTTTAAAGTTCGCTTTTTGACTTGATTTTTTGATACTATTTTATTGCTAAAAAAATTTTGATTTTGCAGTAGATAGCTTAGGAATTTAACGCTCTTTCTAACAGTGTAATCAGATTTGAATTTTCAGGAGAAATAAGGGAGTTATGACCATATCAGTGCCATGAGGTCGAAGACGCGAAAAAAAACTTTAAAGTGAAAAAAATAGAATTTTGAGTGGGTTAAAAGAAAATTGCTAGGAGACATTTTATGTTGGAAATACCTTGTAGAATCGAACCCTGAAGTTATGCCCATCGAAAGTGTAGACACCCTGTATAGTCCAGTCAAATTAGCAGTTAGGGTTTGCATTAATTCCGGACAAAGCGAAACTTTTATGGGTGACTTGTGGGTGCCTATGGAACATGTTTTTAGTATATTCTACTAGATTCTCCTTGTGCTAACTTTTTGGTGCCCGAAAAACCGCGATTTTTCGGCACTTGTTTCAGTTTTTTGCCTATAACTCGTACACGATGCATCCTACGGAAAATTTTACTCTTTCCTTTATTAAACAGGATGAATTTCTGCGTCGAATGACTACCTGAAACGTTAAGATCGGTTCAGCCGTTTGGCCGAAATCGATCGTTGAAGTTTGGCGATTTTTCCCAAATTGGTTGAAAAATGGGTTACGCTCAAGTTTCAAGGCCTGTACATCAAAAACGGCGTATCCAACCAAAAAATGTCACATAATCAAAGTTGTAGAGAATCAAATTTTGTGTAAGAAAAGCATCCCCCCTTCCTCCCCCCTCCCACCCGCCCCTACCAAATGATAGAATAACGAAACAACTTCTGAGTAAACGAAATTATGAGTATTGAAAACGGTGTTGCAATCAAAAAATGTCATATAATCAAAGTGAAACGTCTGTTGTTCAACTTAATAAGGCACTGAGGTACTTGTAATACTAGAAAAGGCGAAAGAAAAAACATTCTCCTGGTCCTAACTTTTTGGTGCCCGAAAAACCGCGATTTTTCGGCACTTGATTCAGTTTTTCGCCTATAACTCGTACACGATGCATCCTACGGAAAATGTTACTCAATCCTTTATTAAACAGGATGAATTTCTGCGTCGAATGACCACCTGAAACGTTAAGATCGGTTCAGCCGTTTGGCCGAAATCGATCGTTGAATTTTGCCGCTTTTTCCCAAATTGGTTGAAAAATGGGTTACGCTCAAGTTTCAAGGCCTGTACATCAAAAACGGCGTATCCAACCAAAAAATGTCACATAATCAAAGTTGTAGAGAATCAAATTTTGTGTAAGAAAAGCATCCCCTCTTCCTCCCCCCCCTCCCACCCGCCTCTACCAAATGATAGAATAACGAAACAACTTCTGAGTAAACGAAATTATGAGTATTGAAAACGGTGTTGCAATCAAAAAATGTCATATAATCAAAGTGAAACGTCTGTTGTTCGACCTAAGGCACTGAAGTACTTATAATAATAGAAAAGGCAAAAGAAAAAACATCTCCTAGATTCTCCTTTTGCTCACTTTTTGGTGCCCGAAAAACCACGATCTTTCGGCACTTGTTCCAGTTTTTCGCCTATAACTCGTACACGATGCATCCTACGGAAAATTTTACTCAATCCTTTATTAAACAGGATGAATTTCTGCGTCGACTGACCACCTTCATTTTTTAGATCGGTTCAGCCGTTTGGCCGAAATCGATCGTTGAAGTTTTGGCGATCAACCAATTTGGGAAACATCGCCAAACTTCAACGATCGATTTCGGCCAAACGGCTGAACCGATCTAAAAAATGAAGGTGGTCAGTCGACGCAGAAATTCATCTTGTTTAATAAAGGACTGAGTAAAATTTTCCGTAGGATGCATCGTGTACGAGTTATAGGCGAAAAACTGGAACAAGTGCCGAAAAATCGTGGTTTTTCGGGCACCAAAAAGTGAGCAAAAGGAGAATCTAGGAGATGTTTTTTCTTTTGCCTTTTCTATTATTATAAGTACTTCAGTGCCTTAGGTCGAACAACAGACGTTTCACTTTGATTATATGACATTTTTTGATTGCAACACCGTTTTCAATACTCATAATTTCGTTTACTCAGAAGTTGTTTCGTTATTCTATCATTTGGTAGAGGCGGGTGGGAGGGGGGGGGAGGAAGAGGGGATGCTTTTCTTACACAAAATTTGATTCTCTACAACTTTGATTATGTAACATTTTTTGGTTGGATACGCCGTTTTTGATGTACAGGCCTTGAAACTTGAGCGTAACCCATTTTTCAACCAATTTGGGAAAAATCGCCAAACTTCAACGATCGATTTCGGCCAAACGGCTGAACCGATCTTAACGTTTCAGGTGGTCATTCGACGCAGAAATTCATCCTGTTTAATATAGGAAAGAGTAAAATTTTCCGTAGGATGCATCGTGTACGAGTTATAGGCAAAAAACTTAAACAAGTGCCGAAAAATCGCGGTTTTTCGGGCACCAAAAAGTTAGCACAAGGAGAATCTAGTAGAATATACTAAAAACATGTTCCATAGGCACCCACAAGTCACCCATAAAAGTTTCGCTTTGTCCGGAATTAATGCAACCCCCCCCCCCCTTTTTTGGCTAATTTGACTGGACTACTATGGTTGTGTTTACATCTGATACGTCTTATCACAAAAGTTGGTTGTACTCTGACCGCGCTCTCATGTGCTACCGACTTGTTTTCGTGGAGAGTCCCTTTTCACTCGTGAGTCAAGTACAGTGCTTTGTGCAAATTTCTTGTAAATGGACTGTCAATATAAGTTTTGTGTGTCATTCCGTCCAGTTTTCATATTCTGGTAAGTACTTTTAATGATTATAATAGTATACAACTCTTGAAACTTCCGTATTCTGTAGAATTGGCTGTGTTATACAAATGCCCCTTTATTTTACCATGTTGGGGGAAAAGTGTAAGCTCTGTAATGCTAAATGCAGCTGTAATGTAAAATGTGATTTTACGTTTATTTTTATAAAATAAATATTTTTTTGCTTGTTTGGTGGTTAATTTTCTTCTCCTTTTGATCTAAGTCACTTATTTTTGGTTTGACCTTTCTTTTTATCACTAATATCCTTCCTTTATTTCCCCCTTGTTAGCACTTGTTGGGGAAAAAAGTTTGTTTCTACTGGAAAAAATGTCGCAAAAAAAATTCTGAATATCCCGTTTTGTTTGTTTTTAGTGGCCTTTTCACGCATTTGCCCCGTAAATATTTGAGTTGATAAGAAATTAGAAAACAGAACCACCTACACATTTGCCCCATTTCACCGGGGAAATGTGTAGCAAGGAGGTCGTTTTAAAAAATAGAGCTGAGAGCTATGAAGTTGAAAAATTAAAATATCAATCCAGCGATTGTAATCAGCATTAAATTGCGTAAATTTCAAAGAAAAAAATATTACTCTAGCTTTAACTGGGGCAGAGCTATGTGAGGTTAAAGTTGAACTATTGAAATTTTGGTACGCAATTACCCCCCACTCCACCCTAAATGAAAAAGGAGAATAATTTTTTCCAAAGGACAAAGGTTCTATGTACACGCACTGCACTCGATATTTTAAAATAGCCTATTCCCTTTTCGCAATCATGCTGTAACGTACCAACATGTTGAGTCCATTATTATTGGAATCGTTGTTTTCGGAAAGTCGCTAAAATGAGAGGCACTTGATTTATCATTCAAGGTCACACAGGTTGGTTAGTATCCTATAATATACAATGAACATAGAAACTGAAATAGGAAGTAACCCCCATGATGTCTGGGAGGAATTATCTGGCCTCTCGTTCAGACTGCCTACTGCCGTGAGTAGTACCTAATCAAATTTTGAACGCTACTAAGCAAGAAACTTCGCAAAGGAAGGACTATTATATTGTAATGAAAGTGATTTGGAACTAATTGGAGCAGGCATAACTGTTGTTATCATAAACCAGTTATGTAAGTGGTGACGTCATGCAAGATGGTCAAGTCAGTCTAGTTCTTAGCTCCGTTGCCTTCATACCCACACATATAATGTACATATCGATGGCATCACATGATAACCTCGTATCTCACCCACCTGTAATCCAATTTTTAGCGATAAGAAACTATTGTTACCAGTGACACTCAGCCCTCTTGATCAAAACCGAGGTTATCATTTAGGGCGTTAGAGAGCAGAAAATGCAATTCCCGCGAAAAATTGAATTACAGGTGGGTGGGATACGAGGTTTTCATTCAGAGAATCCAAAAAGAACCATTTTGGCCAAAAATTGAGATACGAGGTTATCATATGATGCCATCGATATAATATGAAGCTTGTAATCTCGAACAGTGTGTGTCCGACAGAGTTCAGTAGGACCAACCATTCACCCACTCTGTCCCGTGAATCGGGAAATGCACGTATTTTCAGATGTTGGTAAGCCCAAGTGTGGCACATGTTTAAGCATATTTTTTCAAAGCTAAGTCACATAATAATACCAGTTTTATGACTTCATTTTAACACATTTATCACAGGTCAAAATCAATTGTCTAGCAGAACATCAGATACCGATTCCCAGGCATTTTGTCTGATATCTTTCCTCCCCCTCTCGCAAAAGGGGCTAAGCCTGGCTTAAAATATCCTAATCTTCTTAAGAAAACAAGAAAAAAAAATCCGAGAGGGAAAATAGTCCTTCTAGTAAATGAAAAAACCCAAAGTAGTCGCTCTAATTGGCCACCATTGTCCTGCTGGCAATGGGGTATTTCAGTCAATTTAAAAAAAAAAATTTTTTTCAAAAGAGTAAGTATGGCTCAGGAATAACGGTAATCGGGTCTGTTCGTCGAGAAAATGTTTTTAAAAAATCAGAGAAGCTAAGGAAAGTTGAAGATTTGAATGGTGTGACGTAGCTAGCCAATCGTGACGTAGCTAGCCACCTGTCTTTGAAAAAAGTATCCATGCACAGGGAAGCGATGAAACCCTTGGAGGACCTCTTCGATACTACAAAATACTACTCACACACGCGCGTGGCATAAGTGTGTGTGCGTTAAGGGAGGCCCGCCTTTTTTTCAAACGTGTTATCTCTTTAATTAATTTTTCTACCACATGTTATAGTACCATTGGGCTTAAAGTTGGAGTTTATAGGTTTTCAAGGGTGCTGAATCCAAATTTGAGGTCAAAAACCTGAATTTCCGGCCCACCAAAATACCCCATTATCAAGAGGATAATAAATGTTTAACTATGAAACCTCCATTCTTGTGCACCCAATTTTCACTTTCTGAATGGAAAGAATTTTCTGAAATGATCACGTAGTAAATCGAAATTGCAGCCAAAACTAGTAGTTCGAGACCGTAAAAATTGATTGTGATAATTGCTTCAAAATTGAGTCAAAGCGCATGCGTGGTGCAAGGAAGGGTGCTCGTTGAATTCCTTGTAAATAATAATAATGATAATAGTAATAAGGGAGTCACCACTTGAACTTTTTTTTTATAACACTTCAAATAACTTGAGATGAAAATACAAATCCATTATTTAGGAAACACTTATCTATCCTCAGTATAGAATGGTTATAATTTAGCAAAGTGACTTCCAAATAATTTAAAAAGTATACGGTCGTTCAAATTTCAGTGGACTTATTGGGAAAATTTACGGAATTTCCTAACATTTCCCGACGTTTTACATTTAGCAACATTCCCGTGATGCCAGTTCTGGTTACTTGGCCTTGTAGCTGATAGGACTTACTGATCAGAATAGTTGTCTTTGGGAGTGTCCAAATCCTGTAATTGAACAGAGGAGGTCAAGCCAACCAGCCATAGCGATAATATCAGTCGTTTCATGGCATGAGTCCTGAAACATAAATTTAAACGGAGTTAAGGAAAAGTAAAAAGTTAAGAGAGGAGGAGGAAGTTGATCAGACGTCGCTCAAACACATTCTAAGGCAGTGATTAAAAATATATCCCGATTTCGATGCTTTTTTCTTCCCTTTTTGAGTGAGTTGATACGTAAAGCTTAAGATGTATGAATTTCAATACTGAGAACAAATTGATCATGTTCCTAGCTATTTTTGAAGAAACATATACTGTATCGTCACAGAAAGTGAGGATCAGCAAGTGATTTTCTATGGAAACTCAATAGAAGACAAAATGTGATACTATGGCAATGTCCAATACAACAAAAATAAGTTTTTCATGAAAACTCCTCTAAACACGGACAGTCGAACTTTGTTTTTTCAAATTGGAAAGTTCAGTTTATTATTTTCAATAATGAACCTTTGGATACGAGAAAGAAAAAAAGATACATTGGTAGGTAACCTACTTTTCAAGGTAGGTACGTATAATCCGAAAAATAATAAAAAATGTTTCCGTCAGTACGCAGTACGCGGCACTTGGTTCAGAGGCTCCATTCTTCTAGCTGTGCCCTCACGACAAACAGGGGTTGAAATCTTAAAAACGCCCTAGCTTGAAAACTTTCGATATAAAGGTATCATTTTTCACCATTTTAAATAGAATTGAATTCTTAGATTTGATGAGAATTAATGAGACCAACCCATGAGGACTTAGGGATTCAACTTACAATAAATCAGAATGTGAATGTGAGTGTGAATCACAAAAATACTGTTCACTTACGGAAATAGGCCCAATCTCCGTTCAAAATTCAGCTGATCAAATGCGATCTTTGTTCATTTCTTCAAATAGTTTCTTGTTACTTAGCAGACAAGAGCCAAATGTATACAAGAAAGCACTCAAACTCTTGGTTATTATTGCTGGTGGGTATTTTCCGACAAAATAAACTTGATCGTTAACCTTATGCGATAAGTGGGTTAGTAGGTACTATTAACGGACAAGCCGGGTTCTTTGCAAACGCATTTTTCTTTACGAAAAAATAATAAACCGTCGCGTAATCATTTGCAGCGTTTTTTATTATTGTAGTAAGATTCATATTCGGGACAGGTGATGGCGGCCGAGCAGGTGATGATCCCTTAGTAAATGCAATCATTAGGTGGTATGCAAAGGTAGGTATCCCAAGTTAGATTTTTAATAGTCATCAGGAATACGAAAACAGGAACTTGACCGATCGAAATTGGGCTCCCACTTTCTAACTCGCTACTTTGGCTACAATAGAAGAGCACTAAATTTGAGTATTTCAAAGTTATTGCCACCTCAATTTTTCCTGGTTCGTTATTTATCCGAACGAACAAAGTATGAAAGTAGGTACACACTCAAAGTTGGATTTAAACAACTGTAAAGTAAAGGGCATATCACATTACAATTATTGCAATTATAACCGCATAATGCATAATTAATAATTATAGTACACATTAATATTGACTTTATTTCTATTAATGATTGGCTGTTTTTATACATTATTAGTCCCATTCCATTCCGTTAGGGATATCGGGGACAAAATGCCAACTTGTCTCTTCTATCATTCTGCTAACTCTCCACTAGTTTTACATTTTCATTGTAAAGATGAGTACATAATTCAGACTAGTTACGATTAAAAAATAATACAATACATACATTCTCAAAATAATGGAAGGAATAAAGTTTTACGTTTGGAGTTCCAAGTTACCTAGGTACTGCTTATAGTACTAAGCGTTGGTAACAGATTTTGGTTTATTATTTTCAATAATGAACCTTTGGAATCGACCAAGAAAAAAAAATTTAAACACTCCCTCAAAATTTGATGGTTTACGTTTCAAGGTACGTAGAATCCAAAAATCGAATAAAAATTTGGCCGTCCGTCCGCCGTACGCGGCACTTTTGCCACATAGCATTGACCGATTTTGATGAAATTTGGTATGTAGACTCCATTTGGGGTCTAGTTGTGCCCCGAAGCTTTTGGTTGACGTAGGTCACTTCTAAGGGTTCCAAAATCAAATTTGAAATTTTGAAAACGCCCTAACTCAAAAAATTTCGATATAAGGTGCGTCGGGGTAAGTGCAGAAATGGGGTAAGTGGGGAGTATGCCTTTCACAAGCAAACATAAGGGCTGATACGAATATCCTTTTTGGGTGTTGTAGAGAACTACGTTAAGTTTCACAAAACACCACTAGAGTGTCCTCATATCGGTTGTAACCTTCACGGTGAGGTTATGATGTACCACATGTGTTTTCATCTGTGAGGTAGAGGTGATCAACTATTTTTCAACCCGAGTTCAACCTGCCTCTACTTAGGTATTGCTAATGATTGACAAGGTAATTATACACTTTGAATGTTGCAGTTTCATTGTACATATGACATTTTGTTCTAACTTTGGTTATTTTGAAAATAAGACCTCCTCTGCACTTTCCCCGTTTTTTCCTCCCATGGGGGGAAGTGCAGTGTAAGAAACATAGGCAAGTGTGGAGTTCCGCACTTCCCCCTAAATGGATGAACAAGGGAAGTATGGAGCGTACACTCAAGCATAATACTATGTATTTTTCATCTACTCTTGTTGTGAACTTGGGCACTTTTAATGTAACTGGGAACTTTTTTATTAGCTCCAGTAAAGAGGGAGAACGAAAGATGACGTCCCGAGTTAGGGTGGAGATGGTTCCCTATGAAAATCATGCACCCCCCCCCACCCCCAATTGAAAGGTTAGGGCAAGATACTTAGAGATTGATGTTTTGAGATTAACTACTATGCATCGGATCATCTATGCAATCGGATTAAGGATACAAGAAAGCTATGTGCCACACCCACTTGGCAGACTTCTTTCATTTCGAAGTTTTATGCAAACTTTTGCAATGTTAAGATAACCAATTGTAGTGTAAGACTGTAAAACAACGTTCTTATTCGTAAGACTGATGACTTAAGTGATTTGAACAATTTTTAATGAAGATTCAAAAGTTTGAATTTTGCAAGATTTTTATGTGTTCTCCGTACCACGTTTTTAACTTTTCAAAACTGTGTAACTTCACCAATTTCTGTCCGATTTTAACTTTGCAAAAAGCAAAATAATGCCTGAAACGAGCTCTTTCACACACTTCCCCCTTGGCATTTGTAACTCCAACGACATGAGAAATGATCTGCACTTACCCCATTTAGGCGGGGTAAGTGAGGAGTACGGACAAAAATTATAGTATTGCTCGAAAAACCCACTATAACTTTAAAAAACCTGAAAATAACTACAAAACCGGTAAGAGAATAGCCTAGGTTTGTAATGAAATAAGGAAAATAAATCTAGCTTTAAAAATGAGTTTCTTAGGATCTACCAAAGTTGAACTATGCAAATTGTACTCTGCACTTCCCCCGACGCACCTTAAAGGTATTGTTTTTCCTTCAATTTAGGATTCTATAGAATTTTTAGAATTTTTTGAGACCACGCGGGGCTCTGTAGGACAAACCGTTCGCTCCCTACGAAAATTTAAGGGTGTATATTGATAGAGAGAGAGAGAGATAGATATAGAGAGATAGAGATAGAAGAGAGAGAGGAAGAGATAGAGGAGATAGATAGAGAGACTATAGAGAGAGCTAGAGAGAGAGAGAGAGAGAGAGAGAGAGAGAGATAGAGATATGAGAGATCGAGAGAGAGATAGAGAGAGAGAGAGAGAGGAGAGAGAGAGAAGAGAGGAGAGAGAGAGAGAGAGAGAGAGAGAGAGAGAGAGAGATATCTCTATTATATAGAAGATATCTATCTCTATATGATAGATCTATCTCTCTCTATATCTAGAATATCTATAGATCTTATATATATTTTTATATATTATAGATCTATATTATATCTCTCTTATCTATATATATCTAGCTATACGATATATATATCTATACTATATAATATATCAAAATCGCAAAAGAGGCCTAATCTCCGTTCAAATTAGAGCTGACCGAAATGCGATCGATGGTTGGTGATTTTGATTTTTTTTTAGAATTTTTTTGAATTTTTTTTTATTTTTTATTTTTATTTTTTATTTATTTTTTTTCCTTCATATTGGATGGTTGGTGATTTTGTAGACGAGTGATCTATATAGAAAAATAATAAACCATTGTGTAATAATTTGCAGCGTTTTTAGGCTGTTATTGCCTCATTGCCCCGAGTTTTTTTAACCCTTCTAACTTTTTAGACCTTCCCGATCAGTTTTGGTTTCGATTCCGTTTGTAACGCCAGACATAGATTATTTGTCAAATTTTTATTCGTTAGTGGATGACTTACGCAAATCATCCACTATACAAAATTAACAATTACAAATAACTCAAAATTACACATTTAAATAAATAGGTACCTACTGACTAGGATGAAGTTCTTGAGGTAAGGTGATGAACACATCAGATCAAGACCAAAGTTTCGAACCTACAGGACATCTTCAGCGCCCAGATGATGAAATTAATAATTATGGAAAGATAAATCCGTATTCACCAACATAGAATCTAAAATTCACTCATAAGAGGATTTATAATAAATTCACGGGATATCCTCTCCCTATAAGTGGAAAAAACCATTTTTTACCCCTCTTCCCTCGACAAATAGCGTCAAAAGAATAACCCAACGAACTTAATTGAAAATTCCGATTTCGAGGCTTTGTTTGTATCTGTAGATGAGAAAAACTGGCAAATATTTCAGCTCCCCATGATATACACTCTAATGAAGTACCAGCTACAAACATGAACTTTCAGGCTTCAACGAGTAGGAAGAGAAACGTGAAGCCTCGCATCGGGATATTTTCCTGGTGTTTATGTTCATCTATATTTTAAAGGAAAACTAGTAGTGAAGCAGATAATGATCTGGGCAGATACCGTTACTGAACACGTGAAGTGCGCGATTCACCTTTCAAGGCTGGGCTGAAGCAATGCCACATCGCTCACAGGGGATTCTGGCTACCAAGAAAATTACACTACAGGCACCATCAGAGAGTACCTACCTAGCAATTAATAAGCCAAGTCAACAGATTTTCGCTTTAACGTAAGGTACCTTATTTTTGTCACTCAAGAGAAAAAAAAGTGAAAGTGGGTGTGGCACATAGATAGCTTCCTCGAATCCATAACCTGATTGTATAGATGATCCGATGATATGTAGCTAATCAATTTTGATCTTCCCTTAGGAAGACAGCTGATGACGTCCGCGACGCCAGGAATGACAGTCGGACGAAAATCCAACCTGAAATGGTTGTTTACTTTACTTTTACTTTCCCTATGTAGCTTATCTCTAAACATCAATCTCCCTTGCACTACCCTAACAGGGGACACGCCAATCTCAACAATGCCTGATAAATTCATCAAATTCGCTTGAAAATTTCGAAATTATGGTTGTTACAAAGAAATTCACGTTTGCGCACGCGCAGTAGCTACTATCAGTCTTGGGGCGATGGTTTCATTACAGGACCATCTAAATCCCAATCTGCACAATTCCTGAAATGTTCAACGAAATCGGATGAGAAATGAAGAAGTTGTGGCTATTACATGGACATTCACGTTGACATGCGCAGAGACTATTACCAATCTGAGAGCAATGATTTTCATAGTGTCGATCCCGCACAATCCCTGAAAATTTCACCGCATCGAAATCGGATAATAACTTTGTATAATTTTGCCCGTTACAGGGATTTTATGACAGACACACAGACAAGAAACCAAAATTCAGGAAAGTCTAACGTAAAACGCAAGAAAATTTTGATTTTGGGGAACTTTTATTTCAACCTTGAAAAGTGAAAACAATGCTTCCGCTACCTTGGAATCAAAATACAACTTTTAGAACGTGGGGAGTGAACTGCATTTTTTTCAGTTATGTTATATTTTGTTAAGGAATATTTCTTGGAGGGCCATCGAGTGGGAGACCTCTAATCCAATCAATACAATTTATTGATCTTCTTAAGAAAATTTTCACGGAATTAGGGGGTCCAAATGATCCTCAATGAATATGGGTGATTCTCAGAAAAAGCTCAATAATAGTGTTATGGTAGGGTTTCTCCAAATGTGCGTCCTAGTTTTTTTTCTAATTTTTTCATTGGGTTTATTCCCGCCTCTGCCTACTAGAACCTCTTGAAAAATTTACTTTTATCCGAAATTAATAGGTACCTTTTATTTTGTCTTGAAAGGCTCAATTCTCATTACCACCACAGGCAATGATTTAATTTTTGCCTACAAAAGTCTTCTCCTAGGCCTTGGAAAATATTGATTGCGTGAAAAAACGAATGAAACTGAAAGTCTACATGTAGATCTCATCAAAAACAGAGTGGTGTGATTTTTAAATCTATTTGATGATGCCAATAACTTATTTCAAAGAGTGTAATGGTGAAAAGTTTCATTACCGCACAAGAATCAAGATTTTCCCTCCCATAGCGACCAACAGGACATTTTGGCGAACTTTCGACGAGAATCGTAGTGGCAATACTGCAGAGCGCCGGGGAACTTGCCACCGCCATTTCCCTCGTAAGTTGGTAAGCAGGGGTGGTTGTTAAAGGTCACGTGTCAGGTGCGTACATTTATTGTTATCATTACCACAGTTCAATGATTCTCTTTCAATGTTGGTGACTAATTTTTTTAGATCGCATTTTTCTGTAGCCCACTAATTGCCTTCTCAAACGGCGTAGAATGAGGAATATGGTATGTACAGAACGATAATGGCAAGCTCTCAAATTTGGAATTCTCATTACCACACATCAAACCATCTCATTACCACTAACTAATAACTTAATAAAGTTCAGTGGTAATGATAATAGGCGTGTGGTAACGAGAAAATGTTGTTAGTTGAGTATTTTAAAGATGAAGATGAAGTATATATTATATTATTTTCTACGTCAAGTATCTATTGACAGTTTTTAAAAATAAAACGATTTTAGGTTTTCGAATTCTAATTTTATTATCTCCATATTGCCCTAAGCCCTTAGAATAAAAAAATTCTTATCGTTCCCTTAGGTAACCCTCAGAGATGACTCGCCCTACACTTTACACAGCGGAACAATTGTGTGAACAAAAAAGGGAGGCTGATCGAAGGCACAGAGAAGAGAGTATGGTCAAGAGTTTCTTAAAAAATATTTGCCTTCTTACTATCCAGTTAATGAAACAAATCTGTGATGTAATTAAGTTAATTATGTGACGAATATTAACAAAATTGTCCAGTTAATTAATATAAAAAGTTGACGATTGATAATATCAATTATAATATATATATTATATATTATCAATATAAATAATATATATTATATATTATGTTGTAGACTGATAAGAGTTTTTTGAATGTCATTTGACTGAGTGTTTTAGTTTTTTTTTACAGTTCTTTACCTACTTGGAATACATTGATACTATTCTGATTTTCATTGATTTTAGTTTATTTATTCCCTCCCTATCAATCTATAGAAAAGAGAAAAATGGAGATTTTTCAGTATAATCATCTTACCCAACCAACTGGACAAGCTCATTGCTTGAAAGGTAGAAACAGAATTGTGAAACTAATACCATATTCTTAATACCAACTGCGCTCCTCATTACCATCACTTAAAAAAAAAATAGTTCTCATTACCACCGCTCTAAAAATTTTCAAAATTGAAATTTGAGACTAAAAACTGTGAATTTAGATCTATCTTGCGTTACACATTCTTCTTTAAGTTCCCAGGAAACTTGATGATTTTTTTTTACACAGAATTGTTAAACTAATACGTTATTCTCAATACCAACGACTTTAAAAAAATCAAGTTCTCATTACCGCCGCACTATAAATTTTCAAAATTGAAATTTGAATCTAAAAACTGTGAATTGAGCTCTGTCTTTCATTACAAATTCTTCTTAACGTTCCCAGGAAACTTCATGAATTTTTTTGAAATTTTTGGAGACGGTTCACTTTCTCAAAGTTTGAGCCTCGAAAATTGAGCTTTTTCTGAGAATTACCCATATGAAGAAATTGATTCTGGGGCCAATTTCATCTTAGTTGAACCAAAATCCCATTCGCACAGCATGAGTGAACGAGGGTATTTTCAATGTTTTCATTTTGGTTTATTAGGAGTATTTTCAATATTGAACCTTTGGAATCGAGCGAGAGAAAAATTATATCCCCCCCCCCTCCTAAATTTTGTTGGTTTAGGTTTCAAGGCACGTAGAATCCAAATATCAACTAAAAATGTTTACGTCCGACCGCCGTAAACGGCACTTTGCCCAGTTCCCATCGACTGATTTTGATGAAATTTTATATATCGGCTCCATTTGGGGTCTGGTTGGTCCCCGAAGGTTTTGGTTATTGTCAGTCACTTCTAAGGGATTGATATGTGGAAAAGAGTTTTCAAAACGCCACGCCGTAGCTCAAAAACTAACGTTTTTCAATTTCTAGAACCTCAAAAATACTTTACTCGCCACCCTAGATTCATGAAGTATTCACACGTAAAAAGTTGATTTTTTTCGATTTTCAGTAAACCATACCTACTACAACCATACTGTATGCGCAGGGTATGTTATTTGTACCCACTATGGCTATAATTGAGTCGATAGCTTACGACGATGCAAACGCTTGCTTTAGTTACGACGATTAAACGCGTCGGTGGTTCCCTAAATATTGATTTTCAGCCATTTTTGTTTATTATTTTCAATGATAAACCTTTGGAATCGACCAAGAAAAAAATTGTTTGACCCCCTCAACATTAAAATTTGTTGGTTTATCTTGAGAGTTACTGTGCAGTGGTTGAATAAAAAACTGCGTGAGAATGTGAAACCGATAATTTATATTTGAACGAAATTACTCGACAGCAACTTTTAAACATCGAACGGAAAACGGAGACTTGACCGAGACAACCGAACATTACAAAAAACATAAGCCGACTTGGAAGTAGCAGTGTGGACACAAGTGTGTTTGAACAATGGCAATTATTATGCATCTCAACACACTCCCCTAATTGTCATTGTCTCTTAAACATTGAATTTCTGAACATTGAAACACATTGCAGAACAGAGCACTTTAACATTTCTTTAAAACCTGGAAATAAACATTTTCAACAAACTTGAACATTCTTAATTTCTAATGCAACATTCCAGAGAGTAATATCATTAAAAAATTTTCCAAATAAATTCTCAATTTTTCAAAAAAAAAAAAAACATATCATTTGTCATCATTTAAAGCAAATCATATTCATCAAACAACTTTCAGTGCACCATTAAGTTTTTAAATTTTTCAAATATCTTAGCATTCAAAGGTTTAGTCAGAATATCTGCTTTTTGATTTTCAGTAGGACAATATATGATTTTAAGACCTCTTTCTATAGTCTCCTTCAAAAAATGAAACCGTACATCAATATGTTTACTTCGTCTGTTAATAATTCCATTCTTAATCAAATCAATTGCACTCTTGTTATAAATATTCAATTCGATTTTGCACTTCTTCGTAGAAAGTTCTTCAAACAAACTCTTCAGGTAAAGTAGATTCTTGGTGGCTTCAGCCGCAGCTATGTATTCAGCTTCAGTGGACGAGGTAGCGACTATGGGCTGACGTCGAGATGCCCAACTGACAGGTCCACCATTGTAGTACACTATGTAGCCTGTAGTACTTCTCCTGGTTTTAGTGTCACCAGCGAAATCTGAATCGCAGAAAGCTACTAGCTGATCTTCGGAGTTACCATTCAAAGAGTAGCTGATTCCCAGATCCTTAGTTGTGTTCAAATATTTTAGTGTTCTTTTTAGGTTCACCAGATCTGATTTCTGAGGATTTTGAACTTGACGCCCACTGATCCCAACAGCAAGAGCGATATCTGGTCGCGTTTTAGTGGATAAGTAGAGTAGGCTGCCAACGGCTTCACGAAATGGAAAATTTATTGTTTCATCTGATTGGCCTGATGACATGGGTTGACCAACTGTCAATGGAGTATAGGTCGGTTTGGCTTCAGATACTCCATATTTTTCCACCACTTGTTCAGCATAAGGTTTTTGAGACAATTTCAAACGACCATTTTGTTCCTCAATAACAATTCCAAGGTAAGTTCCTGGATTTTCATCATACGTGATTTTAAATTCTTCTTGTAGTGATCTTAGAAGATCAATCATGCTCTGCCGATCTGCGCCTGCAAGAATCCCGTCATCAACATGAACTCCCAGAAACATGGTGCGTTTATCATGAACAAAAATACACTGTTCTGTTTTTAGTTGACGAAATCCTTGGGTACAAAGATAGTTCTTAAGTCTCTCATTCCATCTTGCAGGGGCCTGTTTGAGACCGTATAGGGATTTTTCGAGTTTACAAACTTTTCCTTGAGTAGCAGGCGAATCGAAACCATCAGGTAATTGCATGTAGAGTTCCTCGTCGATTGTTCCATAAAGGAATGCTCCTTTAACATCAAATTTCATCAATGTGTAGGAATTTCTTGCAGCATAGGCGAAAAGTAGTCTCAAAGCGTCAGAACTAATTACAGGACTAAAAATTTCATCGTAGTCGATGCCTTCCCGTTGTTGACATCCTCTGACAACTAGACGAGCCTTGTATCTGCCATCATCCTTAACTCTAAAAACCCATCGACTGGTAAGTATTTTCTTCCCTTTTACTTGTTTTCTGTCAACCAACTTCCACGTGTTATTTTCTTCCAAAGCTAACTTTTCCTCTTCTATAGCTTCTTTCCAGCGTATGCTGTCGTGGCCAGTGATTGCATCTTCAAAGGTAAGTAAAGCGTAATCTTCAAACTTCTTAGGTATCTTCTTAATTCTCTTTCCTCTCCCTAGTTCTTCAGCTGGAAGGGACTGATCATCTTCTTCAGATGTAAAACCCAACAGATCGGAGTCGTTGATTGAAAGATCAGGTGTCTCGAATATTTCATGGTCATCCTCATTTTTGCTATTTTCAGCATCAGTACTGCCTTCATGACTGGTATGAGTACCATCACCTTCATCATCAACTTTTTCCGTTTCTTCTAGTTCATCATCATCATCCATTTCAACAGGAAATAGATTTCTGTATGTAACATTATCTTCATGTTTGGCTTCATTGTCAGTCTTTTGGTATTCGTCAGGCACAAAAATAACATTTCGAGCAGTTATAACTCTCCTTTCACTTGGGAAACATATTCTATAAGCCTTACTATCCAGCTCATATCCAACAAAAATACCTGGTTTCCCCTTTTCGTCCCATTTCTTGCGTTTTTGATCAGGAACATGAGAATACACTTTGCTCCCGAAAGTCCTTAAATGCTCGATCTTCTCTTGACGTCCAAACCACAGTTGAAATGGAGACCTTTGACAGAGCTGGTACCTGTCAAGTTGAGAACATAAACAGCACAATTCGTTGCTTCCGCCCAATACCTTTTGTCCAATTTCTTGAATGCCAACATGGTGCGAGCAGCTTCGACAACCGTTCTCATTTCACGTTCTATTCGCCCATTTTGTTCCGGACAGTAGGCTGTACTGAGTTGATGTCGTATTCCGCGTTCCTCCAGCAACATCTTGACGGCCGAATTTACGATTTCTGTTCCCTGATCCGATCGAATTGTCTTCACTCTCTGTCCAGTATCATTCTCAGCCAAAGCAAGAAATTTCTTCACAATACCTGGAACTTCAGACTTGTCGGACAACATGTAACAAAATCGGTAGTGGGAATGATCATCCTTGAACAACAAGAAATACTTCGATCCTCCAAAACTGGTAACCTCCATGGGTCCACAAAGATCAACATGAATCAGCTGACATGGATATGACGATTTTGAAGAACTACTTGGAAATGGCAAACGATGCATCTTTCCAATATTACATGCGTCACACGAAAATGGTTTCATGTCAGTTTCGTAATTTACTTGAAGTTTGTTCAATGTTTCTTTAACATGGGCAACATTCTGGTGTGCCAGTCGCTGGTGCCATTGGAAAAGTGAATCACGCTTGCTGACAGCAGATGCAGCCATCTCATCAGCAATCTCAAAATTTAAAACATAAACCTTTCCAACCAATTTGGCTTCAGCGTAGATTTTCCCATTTTTGACAAGTTGACATACATTTTCCTTGCCTATCAGTGTGTGACCTTTTGCTAGAGCTTGAGCAACTGAGAAAAGATTCATTTTGAGTCCCGGAACATGTAAAACGTTCATAAGAGTACTCCCGACAGACTCACTTCCCACCTTGGTGGTCACTTTCAAATCGCCGACACCCACAGCTTCCAAAACACTTCCGTCGCCAATTTTGATGAATTTCTTGCAAGCACGATAGTTCAAGAACGACGTATTTCTGGGGGTCATATGCTCACTTGCAGCGCTATCAAGGTAAAAACAGTCACTGACATCACTTATCTCATTATTCATCAAGGCAAGACTGATAAAGGCATTTTTATAATCGGATTTTTGTTCCTTGTCTTTACTTTTGTCATTGTTTTCCTTAGTTTTCCGAAAACGACAATCTTTCTTAACGTGCCCTGACTTTTTACAGTAATGACAGGTTACTTTAGACTTATTTGACGGATTATTAAAACATTTGAAACTCGGATGGTTCGTTTTCCCGCAAAAAGAGCAACTTTGGGATGATTGTGTAATTAGAGCTTTATTTTCCGAATCGACCTTGTCATCCCCATTTCTAGCTTTCAGTCGTTGTTCTTCTGTAATGAGACGAGAAGTCAACTCATTTATAGTCTGTTTTTCAGCAGAAACGGATTCCCAAGATGAGACAAAATATGACAAGTTTTGTGGAAGAGACATCAAAATTTTCGTAATCACTTGCTTATCAGAAATGTTCTCCCCGTTTTGTTTGAGTTTTGTGACGATGTCAAGTATCCCAGAAACATGAGCGGCTACACCTTGATTCTGATACGTGTACGCGAAAAATTTCTCATGCAAAAGATGAACTGTGGTATCGGATTTTTGTTCATAAACTGCGAGCAGCCTATCCCACATCTCCGCGGCAGTAGTACAAGTCAGAATGTGAACCAAACATTGATCTTCTAGTCTTGTGACGATCAATTCTTTAACTTTACTGTTTATTTGCAGCCAAACTTTGACTTTTTTCCGAAATTCGTCATTCTCCTCTTCCCCATGAACCAAAGTGGGTATTTTATCATTACCAAAAAGCATACCTGCCCATCCTTTCGCTTCTGCGGCGATGGTAATTTGAAATTTCCAAACATTCCAGTTCGAATCTCCCTGTAGCTTCGTCGGAGCAAACACCACGTCCTTCGACATTTTTCGACCGGTAGCAACACAAAGTTTTACCGTAATAAACCGCCTCGATTTCACTTCCTTCTGGAGCCCAGAACCTCTTGAGAGTTATTGTGCAGTGGTTGAATAAAAAACTGCGTGAGAATGTGAAACCGATAATTTATATTTGAACGAAATTACTCGACAGCAACTTTTAAACATCGAACGGAAAACGGAGACTTGACCGAGACAACCGAACATTACAAAAAACATAAGCCGACTTGGAAGTAGCAGTGTGGACACAAGTGTGTTTGAACAATGGCAATTATTATGCATCTCAACAGTTTACGTTTCAGGGTAGGTACGTAGAATCCAAAAATCGAATAAAAGTTGGCCGTCCGTCCACCACGCAGAGTCCTGTAGGATAAACCGTTTGCTCCCTACGAGAATTTAAGGGTTAGACGTACGATAAATCAGAAACACGAGTGTGAATCGCAAAAGAGGCCTAATCTCCGTTCAAATTATAGCTGACCGAAATGCGATCGATGTTTTTCTTCAAGTTGGATGGTTGGTGGCTTTGCAGACGAGTGATCTATACAGAAAAATAATAAACCATTGTGTAATAATTTGCAGCGTTTTCTGACGATTTTTGCATTTCTGGAGTTGTATTATCTAAAATGATATACTGATCGCGAACCATGTATTATTATGATTGTGACGAGAATTTCCACGAAGAACGTAGACAACCCCTACAAACATGTTTTAGCGAGTTTTCAAGGGGAAAAAAAATCGTCGTCCCACGACAACCCGAATTGAGTACCTCCTCTTTACCATAATATGGGCAGTATCATCTACGAACCCGAGTCCCAAATCACAAATTTTCCAGGACTCAAAAAAAAACTTACTACTTACTACTTTAACCCATTTCAAGCCGAGGGTAGAAATAACAGAGTAATGGGACGAGGAGGATGAATTATTTTACAGAATGCCGGCCGAAATAAGGCATCATTTGCTCACCAATCGAGAGCAAAAATGCTCCAAATTTTATGATTTTAACATTTTATGGGATTTGAGAGGTCTCAGTTTTCCAAATCGATATGATTTGAACGTTTCATTGTTAAAAATCTTGAAAAATCTAGGTAAAATGTAAAAATCTATTTATGGACCGGAATCGTTTCCGATTCATGGCCCAGAACGCTCACTCGCCCAGGACCTAATTTGAGCCACCATAATCACGCTTTCGGCCCAAAAGCCTCTTTCAAAAAAATTTCCTAAATCTCTTAGAGCTCCCGAATGTCGAAGAAAATTTTTTTGTGAAAAGTTTAGGAACTGCATGAACGAGAAAAAATTCTTTTACAAAGATTTTCCACTATTTCAATATTCAAAAAATCATTATTAGGACGATGCAAAAATGCATCAGTGGCCGGAAATGGGTTGAGGGATGAAGTTCATTAATCATGACTAAAAGAACGCAAATAAAGCTGATATTGCTTAATGTTGAAGACGGATAGGAATTGTAAACATATTGTTTAGTAATGCATGCATTCCAGGGGACGTCCCATTGGATAAGCATTAGATCAGCTTAACCAGTTGTTAAGTGATAAAACTGTTTCACTCAATGTAATTTATTTATTACTTTAGGCAAGAAATACCCCCCCCCCCCCCAACATTATCCACCTTAACATTTCTAGCGGCATGGGAGCCTCGAATCTGAAAAGCATTTTAAAATCCATGATCTACGATACCCAACATGCGAATTCGAGCCCCCCCCCCCCCACCACCACCACCACCACCAATGGTGCCAGTCTGGCACCAAAGCGGAAATACGTCGTAACATTGAATTTTAATCTATTAGGTTTAGTAGGTAGTCCGTCGAATGTCACATCCGTATTCAAGGTGAAACACCAAAAAACCCAAGAAATATGAGGTTTATGGAGCCCTGGCACCATGGTGGCACCACTTTTATTTCCATGGTGGTACAGAAGGTAATTCATGCAAATCCTAAGGTATAATGAGAATTTTTCCTCAATTTCAAAGCTTGGATACAATTAGTAAGCAGTAAAGGAACCGAAATATTGAAAAATTGGATATTTTGTGAATATTATCCCCCCACCCATCCCCTCCTCTTGAAAATTTTGGTACTCTGGTGAAATCATGTACAACTCGGAAGTTATTTTAGTCAAACAAAAAAAGAAAAACACAAATCGGTTGGAAATTGAGGCCTGGGCAGAGTTTATAAGATTATGCCCGCAAACGTACGTTTTTTAAGCATTAAGCCCCCTTCCCCCCCTTAAAAGGCGAAATTCAAAATTCCGGCGCCGTAGTGCACAACTAGATAGTTTTCCGCGTCGAAGAAAAAAAGAACCACGAAAATCGGTTGAGAACTAAGGCCTAGGCAGAGTACACAAGATTATGCCCAAAAACACACGTTTTTTGAGCATTAACCCCCCCCCTTTCCCCTCCTTAAAAGGCAAAATTCGAAATTCCGGCGACGTAGTGCACAACTAGATAGTTTTCCGCGTCGAACAAAAAAAGAACCAGGAAAATCGGTTGAGAACTAAGGCCTGGGCAGAGCACACAAGATTTTGTTACACACACACACACACACACACACACACACACACACACACACACACACACAGACATACACCTATGGTTTTTTCGCGGATTTGGATTCAGAATGGTCTAAAACGGATTACTGTGTGGTTATGTTTTTTTCTGTTGAGTGTTGTCCTCCTTCACCCCAGATCGATCGCATAAGGACGCCCAAGTCTTACTGTGGGACGTCCTAAAAACCAATATTTCTGAAAAATGAGACCTTCTGGTTGTTATGAAGTAACTTTCGACCACCACAATTCATTCGATAGAAATCTAATTTGTCTTGAGACCGGTATGTTAATAGAAAAAATGTTGGTTCATCTTTAAAAAACCTGACACATAATTATTTCAAGAAAACGTGAAATGCAATGTAAGGTTGGATAATAACTCAAACGTTCAGTTCACCGAAGTTTATAGGAACATGATATAGAAAGGATGAAGTAATCCAGTCAGTCATACTGCACAATAAATACATACATTAATCTTGAAAATTCGCCAATATAATCATACTGCGCAAATTCGCTCACTTCGTAGACCTCTAGGAACACTGAAACATCTCAAAGAAAAACCTTAAGCTGTGGGAGATTGCGACTGAAATGTTAGCCACTTTTAATTACTTCCTACTCCACCACTATTTATTTGTACTATGAACACCATTCTTGGAATATTGTCCTCCCCTGTTTAGTGAACTGCGCAACAACGTTCAATCAAATTATACGACCGATCGTAATATACAACGACCTAATAATATCCGTTAGGTCAATGCAAGTGTACTGACCTCACTGAGCTGGTCAAAACCGCAAGTTTAAAAGAGTGAATTGACCAATTTCCAGGTTGGGGGAGTATAAAGAGTGTACCTGGACTACCTGGCTCGAGCCGTTCTTCCTTGTGAAAGGTTGAAGGAACTTCAGGTTTGAAACTAGTTTGGAATACTAATGATCCCAGGGGACTGACCCGCTCGAAATCTCCAGCTCCAAAATAGACTGATCAAGAGGTCATTACATTGAACCATGATGGGTGTGTTTACCTACCAAAATAATTCTTTGGTACTAAGAGTAAATACTACCAATGATGGAATTTCCTAATGAGCGAATTCCATAACTAATAAGATTGGATCGATGATACACAAGTAAGTACGTAAAGGGTCACAATATTACTCGAGGGTTGACCCTCCTTATGTCAGTTAGTACCCGATCAATAATCAGATGAGATTTTCATTTTTTTCATTCTTACTGCCGTCCAATAGAGAAAAGCAGTAGGTAACTCGATTTATTTCTCAGAAATTGACTTTTTGTTACCTTTAGAATTGTCTCCTCATTTTGCATGTAATACAACAGTGGATAGCAGCCTCATTCGAAAATTATGGGTATTATTCAAGAAACGTGTAGCGGTCTACAGTTAATTTTTGTTTTGAATCATGTTTTTGACACCTGTTAATTTGTTTACTTTTGAAAGTGTGTTGTCATTAAAAAGTTCTCGATCACAGCACGGAGTCAAATTGTTTTGGTAAAATATTGTTCACTGAAAATAGGTACAGTTCAACCTATAATTGGTGACCCCGACTTAGAACATGGATTCTAATGCTGTCCTACCAGACCCTAACGCTGCAGAGGCACCACCAAGAGAAAATGTTCGGGCCATAAGTTTCATAGCACCTCCGTTTTGGAAGGCCAATGTAGCCATTTGGTTTAGTCAATGTGAGGCACAATTTCGGATGAAGAACGTTGTCAGTGACCAAGACCTATTTGATTGTATTCTGGCAGCAATTGATTCCAGCATCCTTTCCTAAGTCAGTGATCTTGTCATCCTACCACCTGCTCAAAACAAGTATGAAACCATCAAAACGAGAATCATTGACTCGTTCTCGGATTCTGAAGATAAGAGATTGCAACGTTTGCTGAAAGATACAACCCTTGGAGATCGTCGACCCAGCCAACTATTGAGGGAGATGAAGGATCTAGGGAACAATAAAGTGAGCGACACCATCCTGAAATCTTTGTGGCTTCAGCAACTTCCAACGAATACACGAGCGATTCTGTCAGTAAGCTCTAATGCTAGTTTAGAAACTTTAGTACCACTAGCTGATAAGATCATGGAAGTTTCAGACCCAAGATCCGAATGTGCCTCAATAAATCTGACAAATACATCTCAACCATCGCATTCTCAACCTAATTGTAATCCTTCATATGACGATCTAGTGAATAAGATTGATGCGCTGACTCGTAGGTTTGATACATTAGATGCCATGCAATACAGACAACCTAGACGTTCACGATCCAGATCAAGTTCTAGAACAAAACCTTCCACAAGGGATAACAAAATAGCCACAGGTACGTGGCGATGTCGTTATCATTTTCGATATGGTGATAAAGCAATCAATTGCGAACCGCCTTGTTGTTATTCCAAACAGAATTATAAACCATCGGAAAACCAGTAGGCCAATCGTTAGATGCGGCAGGCGATGCTGGCCAAATAAGTCGTATAAGACGTATTTAGTAATGCATGCATTCCAGAGGACGTCCCATTGGATAAGCATTAGGTCAATTAATACCAGTTGGTAAGCGAAAAAACTGTTCACTCGATGTAATTTATTAAGTATTTTAGGCAAGAAGTATGATCCCCCCCTTCACCCTTATCTACCATAACATTGCTAGCGGCATGGGAGCCTCGAATTTGAAGAGCATTTAAAAATCCATGATCTACGATACCTAACATGCGAATTCGAGCCCCCCCCCTAATGGTGCCAGTCTGGCACCGAAGCGGTAATACTTCGTAACGTTGAAATTTCATTTATTTGTTTTGGTAGGCAGTCCGAAGAAGTTCATTTACGTATTCAAACAAAAAAAGGACCACGCAATAAGCGATTTATGGTGTTCTGGCACCATGGTGGCACCACTATTAGTTACATGGTGGAACAGAATAATTCATGAAAATCCGGATGTATAATGGGAATTCTTCCTCAATTTCAAAGCTTGGATACAATTAGTAAGCTATAAAGGAACCGAAATATTGAAAAATCGGATATTTTGTGAATATAATCCCCCCCCCCCCCCACTCGCCCTCTCCCATGCTAATTTTGATACTCTGGTGGAACAGTGTGCCATTTGGAAGATTTCTGAGTCGAAAAAAAAGAAATACGCAAATCGGTAGGAAATTGAGGCTTGGGCAGATTTTACAGGATTATGCCCGCATGTGCACGTTTTTTTAGCATTAACCCCCCCCCCCCTTCCCTCATTAATAGGCAAAATTCGTAGTGCACAAATAGATATATGTGAAATAGATGTATATGAAATGTATTTCTCTCTTCTACAACCCCGCGAACTTGAAAATAAGCCTCTCTTGAGATTAAGAACTGTATACAGTTCTTTCATCACAAGCCTAAATGCAGTTGCGAGGGTTAACTGCACATTAACTTTGGTTCGCGGTCGGAGAACAACGGTGAAGCGACGGTAAACAACAGTCACGCAGTGGGCGAAATCGCGAAAAATCTGGCCAGAAATGAGGAAATGAAAGTGAATTAAGAGATGAGGAGTGTGGGAAAGAGACATCTATATCGAAAAAGAAAGACAGAAACATAATAATTTTCCCAAATTTTGTCAGCTACCAGTAGGCGGACTTTCGTTCTGTAAAATTATTTGATTTCCCTTCATCGCATTCTAGGATGCTATCATAGAAAATTTATCATAAAATGATTATTTTTGACAAAACACCATAATTTATGTTTTGGTGTCACACACATGGACCAAATATGTCGAATAATTTTTTGCAAAAGCCGGATACAAGGTACCTATATTTTCTTAAATGTCCCTAACATAGTATGGAATCCATCAGAATTCAGAAATATTGAGCATAAAATATAATATGTACATTTACACCAGCAATCTCAGTTTGTGATCATGTTTAGGATCACAAACTTCCGCATGGATGTTCACTACGAATTGACCATCGCAACTAGTAGCCAAAATACCCACCAGCTAAATCGAAGTTTTCCGTCATCAAAACATTTAAGATAAATTTAGTTGTCAGGAAGCCTCCAAAAACAACCAAAGAAACAATGCTCCTTGTAAAGAATAAGCAGATCTAGAGAAATTATATAATAAAGTGACACACGAAACTGAATTTTTGGGAGGCCTACGTTGAAAGAGCCGCACTCAGGTTTTTGAAAGTGAGCAGTGAAAGTAGAAGGCGATACGCGATAACGTTATGCACCCGGTGGAGGGCAAAAATGAGACAAGCGTTGTAAAGAACTTCAACCCCAGGCACCCGCACTGAATCAAAACATTGACACCACTGTCTTTCAATGAGATGGCCAATTTCGCTAACGTAACGGAAGGGAAGTGGCAACGTCTGTATGGTCGGCGGATAGAAGAGTGGTAGTGACTTTTTTCTTCATAAGAATTAAAAAACGTCTGCCAAGTGGGTGTGGCACATAGCTTCCTCGTATCCATAACCCGATTATATAGATGATCCGATGCATATTAGTTAATCTCAAAACACCAATCCCTAACTACCTTTCATCATTCTCATAGGGGACCATCTACACGCTAATCTGGACAATAATCGAAAATGTCATCAAATTCGGATGAAAAATTAAGTGAGTAGATGTATGTGATTGGATCAAAAAAATACATAGCCTCGGCTGGGATTCGAACCCGCGACCCCTGGGGGACAGGTGAAGTTACGGCTGTTACAAGTAATTCACGTTTGCGCTTGCGCAGTCGCTTCTATCAGTCCGGGGATGATGATTTTCATAGGGGACCGTCTACACACCAACTCGCACAATCCCTGAAAATTTCATCGAAATCGGGTAGAAAATGTGGAAGTTATGGCCGTTACAAAGGAATTCACGTTTGCGCATGCGCAGTGGCTACTATCAGTCCGAAGGTGGTTATTTTCATAGGGGACCATCTAAATACTAATCTGCAACATCCCTGAAAATTTCATCGAAATCGGGTGGAAAATGTGGAAGTTATGGCCGTTACAAGGAAATTCACGTTTGCGCATGCGCAGTGGCTACTATCAGTTCAAAGGTGATGATTTTCATAGGGGACCATCTAAATACTAGTTTGTAACATCCCAGAAAATTTCATTGAAATCGGATGGAAAATGTAGAAGTTATGGCCGTTACAAGGAATTCACGTTTGCGCATGCGCAGTCGCTTCTATCAGTCCGGGGATGATGATTTTCATAGGGGACCGTCTACACACCAACCCGCACAATCCCTGAAAATTTCATAGAAATCGGACAATAACTTCGTATAGTTATGCGCGTTACAAGGAATTGATGACAGACGGACAGACACACAGACAGACAGACACGGAACCAAAATTGTTCAGAAAGGTCTAAAACGCAAAACGCGAGTGGAAATTTTGATTTTGGAGAACTTTTTTTTTTCGTCCTTGAAAAGTGAAAACAAAGCTTCCGCTACCTTGGTAGACTCGGAAGCAATACATACCAGAAAGAACTGAAATGTGGATCCTTTCAGGGGCTTTGCCTGGGTCGAAGAACCATGGGTGTAAATGTATGTATCTTTGGACGCGCGATGGAAAGTGGTTTTTGCTCAAAATTTGGTTTAGAAGAACAACTTCTTCCCCACCGATCGAGGGGTCCCCACCATAACTAGGGTGGCCTCAGAAAAATACGATTTCCAGCGAGCCGGCTCCCTAGGATAATGCTTTTTTGGGCCCACGCGCTCAACGTTAGTTTCCCGAATCGCTTCCGAGACTACCAAGGTAGTGGGAAGCTTTGTTTTCACTTTTCAAGGTTGAAAAAAAATGTTCTCCAAAATCAAAATTTCCACTCACGTTTTAGACCTTCCTGAACAATTTTGTTTTCGTGTCTGTGTCTAAATGTCTGCCATGAAATCCTTGTAACGCGCATAACTATAAATAAGTACGAAGTTATTGTCTTATTTCGATGAAATTTTCAGGGATTGTGCGGGTTGGCGTGTAGACGGTCCCCTATGAAAATCATTACCCCAAACACCTTTTCCTTCCGATTTCATTGAAATTTTCAGGGATTATTCGGATTGGGGTGAAGAGAGTCCACTACGAAAACCATTGCTCCCAGACTCATAGTAGCTACTGCGCCTTGTATAGTAAATGTAAAATTGCCTTGTATCTACAAAGAAAACTTGTTATCTAACAGCCATAAGTTCTACGTTTTTCATCCAAATTTCAAGAATTTTTAGGGGATTGTACGAATTGGCGTGTAGATGATCCCCCTTGAATCCGCCTCTGCGCTTGAGCAAACGTAAAATCCTTGTAACAGCCATAATTTCCACATTTTCCACCCGATTTCAATGAGCTGTTCAGAGATTGTGCGAATTGGATGATGACGACCTCCTATGAAAATCATCGCCCCCTTACTGATAGAAGTGCGGATAGAATTTCCTTGTAACAGTCATATTTTCTTCCCGAATTCGAAGAAATTTTTAGAGGTTTTTGTGGGTTGACGTGTAGGTAGTCCCCCTTTAGAGTTCTTATAGATTGATGTTTAGAGATAAGCTACATAGAATCGGATCATCATCGTTTCAATCGGATTATGGACACGAGGAAACTATGTGCCACACTCACTTGGCAGACTTTTTTTGGCTCTGCTGGAAAACGATTGTAAACAATTTTATGGCCAAGATTTTGCCGGTAAAGAGAAAATGAATCATTTATGCGAATTTTTGAAGAAACCACACGTAGAAATTATACCTAATGGATATTTATTGGAGCTCATGTTGAAATATTACAGATTAATTCAACTATATGCTCGAACTAACAGAATCCGAAAATTGAGAAAATATTTAGGTATTAATTTTGATTGAATTTGAATCAGTATTAGTTAGGGAAGTTTCATGAAATCGTATAAGGAAGGCTGTATGTTATTTGTTTTTTCGATAAGAATGCTACTCACTCGGAATTTCCTACAGCGATGTCAACGTGTCCGCAGCCGCAACAGACTGAGCAGTGAGTACTTACAAGGTTCAGACTGCGGGGAATCGGATTGACTGAGGAGGGGGTCAGAGAGAGAAGGGAGAGCTGCGTCTCGTCTGCACAGACATAACAGGAATATCTGCGTCTACTTATGTAAGTTGACAGAGCCAAAGAAATTTCATTGCAACTGACTCCGGCAGCACACAATAGTAGCTACTCGTAATAGGTATCTGTCAGCCATCGGTGAGAACGATCGAGCACAAAATCGCGAAAACCATTCAAAAGAGGGGACACTTATGGCGAAATTTCGAAGAAAATGAAGCTATTGTGAAAGACTAAAATTTTTTTAGCTTGGACTCAATTGAGTTTTCTTTTACAGAAATCCGTTTTAGAATGTTCCAAAACGGATTTTAGAAAAAGAAAATTCAAAAAAGTCCAAGCTGATTCCTGAAATTTTTCCAAAAATTATATGAGCATGTGAAACTCTGAACGATAACATGAGTAGGTAATTGTTTCGCAAAAATGTCAAGATTTTGCCAAAATGATCATCACAAACGAGACGAGTTCGTTAGCCAGGAATTTAGGACAACCCTAAGGGGTCCAAATTTCAAAGAATAAATCAAAAAGTATCGCTAAGTAATTCAGGGGACGTCGCATAAATCACTTTCACCAATCGCACTCCTCAGGCTTACATCTTACATCAAAATGTAATTTGAGATACCTAAAAGTATTTCAGACCAAGCGAAATTCTCTCTAGGTTCTCTATAATTCAATACCAAACTTGGGGCCCTATAAAATTCACTAAACGCACCAATCGCTAACTTAACCTTCGAGTTGCTAACTGAAGTGACATGGATATTATAAACTCAATGTTGTTTCCGATTCATTTTCCGAGAGATTAGAACCGTTAAAATTTACCAATTAAGGCAAATGAACACTTTTTGGAAACGAGAGAAGGAGGGGAATAGATGTACGTATAAGATTTATTTGTTACCCCCTCCATAAACAACGAAAATTCTAAGTTATAATGTAATACGTTGGAATTGAAAAAAGTTTGAAAAGGAAAATGTACGAATATATCGCTGGTCGAATTCAAGACCGGCTTAAGTGCAAATTCCCAAATTTTTCAGGGCGTGCGGTTGAAAATTCACTAAGAATTCAATATTGAATATCTTTGGAGCTAAGGATTTGAAACGTGGACTACCAACTCAGTGCAGCCGAGGTATACGCACCTGCAAATTTCAGATTTTTCTGCCCATTAATTCAAGAGTTAATTAGTAGATGAGACAGTCTTGTCCTGAATATTCTCGGCTTTTCCGAAAATTGATGTCGTGCAAGAGTTATGTACAAAATCTGCTACATTTAATTTTTTTGAATTCGGGTATGACAGAAATTTCGAGAAAATAACATTGAAAAATTCAATTTTAATATAAATCTTAACAAATATCACAAAAATATTGGTTGAGAGGACAACATCCCGAACGCACGTCAGCTAATAATTCACTGTTGTCGTTAGAAAATTCACTTGAATAATGAGTTAAGGAACGAGAAAAAAAGAAAAGAAAAAAAACTGCAAATTGTTACACAATGGTGTATTATTTTTCTGCAATAATCACTCGTCTGCAAAGAACTCGATTTTTCCTAATTTTGAATTTTTGAATTCTATATACCTTGAAACGTAAAACACGATTTTTATGTTGAGGATTTGATTCTAACATACCTAACATACTGTATACGATACTATTTTTGACCGACTTCAACGCGCCGAAGGCGCGCGAAAGAGGAGGTACTCAATTCGGGTTGTCGTGGGACGAAGATTTTTTTTTTTTTTTTTTTTTTTTGTATGTCTGAACACCTTGCATTTCTTTATTCTGGTACCAATCTGTCTGGTTCTTTTTGAAATTTGTTCTACCAGTATCCGTGGTGGTCCCATTTCAAACAGATTCCATTTCGCTTTGTTAGAAGTATCGAAAATTTGTGAAAGAAGTTGAAAAACGTGGTTCCCGTGTTCGGGAATATCGGTCCGCATTCACTCTTCTTCCCCTGTGACTTCCGACTGTGCCGATGACGGACTATTTGTGTATAGTCAAACTAAAGGTCTGATTGTAAGCTTCAAAATGGTATGCTATATGAGGGGGGTTCCGATAACTAAAAGGTGCTGCGGGGGATGAGAAAGGGGGAAATTATAGTGGGCTATTCGCTCAGAACCTGCATGAGCCGTATCAAACGTGTTTATCAATGCTCGAATACGTGAGTTTTCCTACCATATACGTATGAGGGATAATTATAGTACTGTTAGTTAGGTATTCTACCAAGTGGGTATAGCACATAGCTCCCTCGTCATCCTTAACATGGTTCGGTAGGTAATGGTGTAGAAGATCGTCGTAACTGCATACTGCCGTACCATATATGAGGGATTATAGGACAACTAGTTGATGAGAGGGTATTCTACCAAGTGGGTATAGCACATAGCTCCCTCGTCATCCTTAACATGGTTCGGTAGGTAATGTTATAGGAGATTGTCGGAACTGAATAGTGCTGTACCAAATATGAGGGATTTTAGGACTACTAGGTGATGAGAGGGTATTCTACCAAGTGGGTGTAGCACATAGCTTCCTCGTCATCCATAATACAGTTGGGTAGGTAATGTTATAGGAGATTGTCGGAACTGAATAGTGCTGTACCAAATATGAGGGATTTTAGGACTACTAGGTGATGAGAGGTATTCTACCATGTGGGTGTGGCACATAGCTTCCTCGTCATCCATAATATAGTTGGGTAGGTAATGTTATAGGAGATTGTTGGAACTGAATAGTGCTGTACCAAATATGAGGGATTATAGGACAACTAGTTGATGAGAGGGTATTCTACCAAGTGGGTGTAGCACATAGCTTTCTCGTCTTCCATAAAACAGTTGGGTAGGTAATGGTATAGGAGATTGTCGGAATTGAATAGTGCCCTACCAAATATGAGGGATTATAGGACAACTAGGTGATGAGAGGGTATTCTACCAAGTGGGTGTAGCACATAGCTTTCTCGTCTTCCATAAAACAGTTGGGTAGGTAATGGTATAGGAGATTGTCGGAACTGAATAGTGCTGTACCAAATATGAGGGATTTTAGGACAACTAGGTGATGAGAGGGTATTCTACCAAGTGGGTGTAGCACATAGCTTCCTCGTCATCCATAATATAGTTGGGTAGGTAATGTTATAGGAGATTGTCGGAACTGAATAGTGCTGTACCAAATATGAGGGATTATAGGACAACTAGTTGATGAGAGGGTATTCTACCAAGTGGGTGTAGCACATAGCTTTCTCGTCTTCCATAAAACAGTTGGGTAGGTAATGGTATAGGAGATTGTCGGAATTGAATAGTGCCCTACCAAATATGAGGGATTATAGGACAACTAGGTGATGAGAGGGTATTCTACCAAGTGGGTGTAGCACATAGCTTCCTCGTCATTCATAAATAGTAGGGTAGGTAATGGTACAGGTGATCGTCAGAACTGAATTGTGCCGTACCAAATATGAGGTAGATAGTACAGTTAGGTGATAAGTCCCCGTCAATCATGTCATGGTTGAGTTGTTGAATTGTGTTGTCAGAACTACCAAGTACCTATCAAATATGAGGGACGTCGAACAGTTAGGGGATATGAGAGTAGATTGCTAAGTAGCAAAGTGAACCAAATACCTCCTGAAACTGATCCAAAAACGGAAAGTCATCTATACATATGGAAACTGATCCGGATTACAGAATGTGATCCACCCTACGGCGTCTGGTTCACCTTACTGAAATGATTCACAGTATGGAAACAGATCCACATTAACATATCGATAAACTGCGGGTAAATTAATTTCAGATTTAAATTGAAGACCACTAAAAAGTGAAAAATAAAAAATAATATAAAATGGAAAAATAATAAAATAAAAACCTTTTCAACAAAAAAATGGACCGACCTCAAAAATTATGTCCGTAAACACCAAAAAGGGAAAAATTAAAATCTCAGTGAAAACGTACTCGATGTAGTAGGTTGTTGGACATAAATATCTAGTCAACAGATGGTATGTTGGAATAGATACTCATCTGTAGATTCTATCATGTAGATGCTATCTAGATAGATAGGTAGGTAGGTACGCATTGAAGTCGCCGCCGTGCCCATCTGTAGACACAAACGTCTTCAAAATCTTCTACTCACTAACATGTTTTTCTTTTTCGCAAATATACATACCTCCCATACTACAAACATGCTTCCACACCGAGTATGAACGTAAATATTTGTAAAATTGTGGGAGGTGTTAAATGTTAATTAGGTAACAACGCTTCCGACGGTACGTAGCTACATTAAAATATGTCCACCAATATAATAAACTGTCTCCTATAATAATAAAGTCTCAAATACTCGTCACAACCATTCCTAGGGAGGTTCACACTTACTATCATACTTACATAGCAGCAGAGACGTACTAGAACCTGATAGTTTGGGGAGCACATTGTAACTCAATGGTATTCACACTTGTAATGGTAACCAGATCATCGAGTAAGGAAGGTGGTTAGTTTGTGTCTGCAGATGGGCACGGCGGCGACTTCAATGCGTACCTACCTACCTATCTATCTAGATAGCATCTAGATGATAGAATCTACAGATGAGTATCTATTCCAACATACCATCTGTTGACTAGATATTTATGTCCAACAACCTACTACATCGAGTACGTTTTCACTGAGATTTTTATTTTTCCCTTTTTGGTGTTTACGAACATAATTTTTGAGGTCGGTCCATTTTTTTGTTAAAAAGGTTTTTTTTATGTAGCGATTTATTTTCAGCATACCTAACATACTGTATGTTAGGGTGGGGGTAAAATATGTATTTCTACCAAATGTGAATCTCCTGATCATGCTGATTCCAAAAAGTACCCGCACGAGTTTTATTTGGATGATTTGTACTAGCATACCTAACATACTGTATGTTTGGGGTGGGGGTAAAAGATATAGTACCCCTAAATACAGAAAAATTGTTCCCTATATAATACGTAAATGTTAAAGTGGAAAAAAACAAGAGAAATCCCCGAAAACCGGAAGATTTTGATTAACAACTCAGTTGATAACTGAAACCACTTGGTTGATAAATGAAGCGACTGCTACGGACCAGTCGCTAAGAAAAGTAGCTTCGAAACCACTGAGTTGCTTCAGTTATCAACTGAAATGAGGAAAAGGTGCGTTTAGTGAATTAAAATAGGTCGCTTTATAATATCCATATAGCGAACATCAAAAATTAGCTACCCAGTGGTTTCGGGAGACCACTCAGTTACTTCGTGAAGCCACTGCGGGCGCGTTTAGTGAATTGTAAAAGTGCCCGTCCACTAGGTCGACAGCGCGGCGCCAAAAAAAAAAAAAAAATTCTAGAAATATAATGGTAAATGACAGCGATGATAAATATGATGGGTCGACAGCGTGGCGCGGGTCGAAAATTTTTCGCAATCTGCCGCTCTCCTGACTTCTGGAGAGTGGCTGCATGCCGTGCTGCGCCAAGCCGCCCCACGAACCAGTGGACGGAGGGCGAAGCGAAAAAGTGTCGACGAATTGAAGTGTTCTGCTTTTGTATAGGAGGCTTAATCAATGTCTGAAGCTCGAAAAACTTCCCCCTCGACATTCTAAAATACTTTATAAATTTTCGCTCGTCTCTTAGCAAATCTTGGAACAGGTGATTGTGCTCCCCCAGTTCCATCCTCTTAACGTTTATTGGATGGACCCAAAATCTTCTCCTTTTCCCACCGATTTGGTCCTCTTCTTCTGCTTCCAAAGCTGCCCCTAAAACGAACATTTCTTCGTCGTCCGATGAAAACATAGTATCTATGCCCGACATTTTCCTGAGAAGGCACCTTCACTCGATGATGGTCGACGCGGAACTGGCAAAACGACGGGTCGAAAAATTTTATCCGCTCCAGTGGACGGAGCTCAAGAATTTCGCGTCTCGCCGCGCTGTCGACCCAGTGGACGGGCAGCTTAATAGGGCGATGATTGTCTAGGGCGCCATCTCACCTCCCTCACTGTTCACATTTGGAACTTCAATTTCATATCATATGGCAGATTTCTAAATTCATTTTCAATATTTTTTAAAATGAGAAATGTGAGTTGTCATTATTGGAAAACTATATTATTCGTTTTCGAAGTTTCATACGGAAAAGGTTTTATATTTTCTCGCAGCGATAATTTTGAAAGTAAGTGTCAAACATATGAAGTGTCGTCTTCAGTCGGTTCGAATAGAACAGTCACCTAGTACGGCCTTTATTGTATAAGTGGTGCCGAAATTCATATAAGACCAGTATGGAAGGAATGAAGTTGAGAAGTTCCAAAATTTTGCAAGCCCATAGGAATGGAGACTCGACGGATAGGCAAGATGATAATAGGATCTCCTCAGTTAGCACTTATACGACCTCCAGGCGGAACAGTGTAAGGGGCAAAATTGAAAAGCTGAGAGCCATTGATAAGCTTCAAGATGAAAAACAGCTCCAACTTCAGCAAGAAATTGAAACTCAGAGTCAAGGAGGTTCTCGTCACTCGTCCAGGCGTTCTGATCGAAAATCCCATGAGGAGGAAAAGGACCAAATGAATTTGAACAAGGTCCAGGTGCAAGCCCTAGTTGAACCTCTCCCAAAAATAGAGAAACCAGGTCACGGAACCACAGGAACCTCATTGTCAACATGAATCCCAAGAAGTTGGGAGCCAGGAATGCAGAAGAATTTAGCGAAGAATTTCCTCATGCTCATGAAGCAATTAAGAAGAAAAATGACATGGACGACTACGTGAATTGTTTACCATCTGAGGAGGAAGCCAAAAGGTTTGTACACGACATTATCAAGGTGCATGGTCTAGCAGGATTTGTCATGTGCACTTGGATGACCAATTCAGCATCAGTGTGTGATAATATCCCACCTGAACTACGTGATGCGTCCAGATCAGCGACACGCAACATCCTTGGTATGACAGGGAATCATCAAGAAAATAAATTTTGAACTTGTTCAATGGCAACAGGGGAACGCCGCAGCTTGAATGAGTCAAGAGGAGCAAGAGCAGTCTGAGACGGAGGTTTTGCGGTTGTCACTGTCAGACTGTCTCTATTTGACCCTCTAGGGATGGCGGCTCATGTCGCACTACCTGGTAGAATAATATTTATAGATATTTGGAAATAGAAATATCCTTGGGATGATAGAGGGAGTAAACTCTAGTAGAGTGAACTCTACCAGAGATGGGGTGAATGGTTGGAATGGCTTGACATGGTTCCACGAATGAAATGATCGACGAAATCGTCAACACCAGGAACCAGAGAGGAGATTGGAGGTATCGTCACAGCGCTCTACCCAGGATAGTGGATGTTAGGGCGCCCATACACTATACAACGGGGTATTTCAGTCAATTTTTTAAAATATTCTTTTCAAAAGAGTATGGCTCAGGAATAACGGTAATCGGGTCTGTTCGTCGAGAAAATGTGTTTAAACAATCAGAGAAGCTAAAGAAAGTTGAAGATTTGAATGGTGTGACGTAGCTAGCCAATCGTGACGTAGCTAGCCAACTGTCTTTGAAAAAAATATCCACGCACAGAGAAGCAATTGAACCCTTGGAGGACCTCTTGGATACTACAATATACTACTCACACACGCGCGCGGTATAAGTGTGTGTGCGTTAAGGGAGGCCCGCCTTTTTTTCAAACGTGTGATCTCTTTAATTAATTTTTCTACCACATGTTATAGTATCATTGGGCTTAAAGTTGGAGTACACAGGGTGTAAGCCTAACTGGTCTGCCATACGGTACCAGTCGATTCTACAACTAATTTGCAACAAAAAATGTCTCAGCGATTTTTTTAAACCCTTCGTTTTTGAGTTATTTTAACTTTAAACTTTTTTTCGTGATTTTGACCGTATGTCATTAACTCGGTCATAACTCCGTTAATTAGCTGTGTAAATTACAATTTGAGGATACCGTTGGAAAGAGCATTAAATTTCCTATCGGATAGATGCCTTAACTTTTTTTGAGTCAAGGTTTGAGACATGACAACGTCCTCTAAAAAGAGAATTTTACGTAATTTTGGAAACCTCGCATTCTTTCAATCTCAAATTGAACTACGAGAACACATACTTTTTCAAGATGCAAGAACAGTGAAAACTGCGCCAGAATCTCAGCTTTTCAACGGTATAGTCAAAACATATTCTACAACCGAATTTAGGGGAGAAATTTGGGTTTGAACGCGGAAAAACGTGCATTTTTTCAACAAAATCAGCGCTCTGGCCTCCTGGTTCCGGAGGCCTCGCGGTCTACTGCGGCGCCCACCCACCCACTGCTATCGTCCGACCCCTCAGATCGACTAGGCGGAGCGCTGATTTCGTTGAAAAAATGCACGTTTTTCCGCGTTCAAACCCAAATTTCTCTCCTAAATTCGGTTGTAGAATATGTTTTGACTGTACCGTTGAAAAGCTGAGAGTCTGGCGCAGTTTTCATTGTTCTTGCATCTTGAAAAAGTATGTGTTCTCGTAGTTCAATTTGAGATTGAAAGAATGCGAGGTTTCCAAAATTACGTAAAATTCTCTTTTTAGAGGACGTTGTCATGTCTCAAACCTTGACACAAAAAAAAGTTAAGGCATCTATCCGATAGGAAATTTAATGCTCTTTCCAACGGTATCCTCAAATTGTAATTTACACAGCTAATTAACGGAGTTATGACCAATTTAATGACATTCGGTCAAAATCACGAAAAAAAAGTTTAAAGTTAAAATAACTCGAAAACGAAGGGTTTAAAAAAAATCGCTAAGAGACATTTTTTGTTGCAAATTAGTTGTAGAATCGACTGGCACCGTATGGCAGACCAGTTAGGCTTACACCCTGTAAAGGTTTTCAAGGGCGCTGAATCCAAATTTGAGGTCAAAACCTGAATTTCCGACCCACCGAAATACCCCATTGCCTGCAGGCCGCAGTGAGGCTATCACCTCAACAGGCGAACGTAAGATATTATGCCAAATACACTCACATTACGGCAGCCTGCAGTGTGAGGGCACCTTAACATGAACACTTCTCACGGGTCCATGGACCTATTATGGATAATAGGTCCATGAAGTTACAGAACACCCCCCCCCCCCCGCCGTTTTTGAAAGAAGAATTTCCGCACTCCCACGAAGGCCTTCTATCGAGTTATTTAGATAAAGATTAATTTTAATGTGACTTGAGTTGTACTTCACGTACCTCCGTTCTATCCTGATAGTAGATCTGATCTTCTTTTCTTATGAAATTGGGAAGGAACTTCGCATTCCTCATTGAGCGTCCCGGAGCAAGTGCTATCTCGATGGCCGACGCCTGTAGTGGAGAAGTAATGATCCCGGCTTCCATGATGTTCCATTCTTGAGAGTCCTCTTCCATGTTGGTAGGTAGAGGACAGAAGTTTGTAGCCAACAACTTGCATTAGAATAACATACCCACTAGAAAGTACAAATAGTCCAGTTTGGTAAGCAGTACAGTTTGTTCACAAAAGAATAATTTGAACATAAATAGAATTTGGGTTCCTGTAAAATGTGATTGAAATTGAAGAGCAGTACCACTCATGAATTCCAAATTGTAGGATTGCACGAAGTTATTGGTAGTTTTCTGAATTATCCAAGGTCAACACGATCAAGAAGTAGTTCACAATCGTGTTGTGAGTTGATGATCGGTAGTGGAGAGGCAAAATCAAAGGAAGTAGAGATTTTCTTGTCGTAGGTAGATATCATTTATCTAAATTTTATTTATCTATATCTTATTTATTATATATTAATACGATTTAGCTCCCTACCTTTAGTTTCATCACGCACTACGCTGATTAAATAATGGGATCAAGGGTCCAACTATCAGCCTACCTTATGTAGAGATGAATGAAATGGATTTTGTTTTTCCAAAATGGGTACCTTTTTTTGAAAAACAAAATGTGCTAAGTGGCTAAGTAATTAAAATAAGTTAAATATCAGTCAGTTGAAACTCACCATGTCTTACACAGGTTTCTATTGTGGCTGTCACTGTTCTGCTGAAAATCTAAAAAAAAAAAAAATTGAACATTAAAAATAGGTACTGTGGGGTATTCAAAATTTTACGAAATTCTCATAAAATCCTTCACGCTAATGGTGTAAGGTGGGTTTTTAGGACGTCCCACAGTAAGACTTGGGCGTCCTTATGCGATCGATCTGGGGGGAAGTTGGACAACACTCAACAGAAAAAAAAAATAACCACACAGTAATCCGTTTTAGACCATTCTGAATCCAAATCCGCGAAAAAAAAACATAGGTGTATGTCTGTGTGTGTGTGTGTGTGTATGTGTGTGTGTGTGTGTGTGACAAAATATTGTGTCGTCTGCACAGGTACTCAACCGATTTTCCTGGTTCTTTTTTTGTTCGACGCGGAAAACTATCTAGTTGTGCACTACGTCGCCGGAATTTCGAATTTTGCCTTCTAGGGGGGGAAAGGGGGAGTTGATGTTCAAAAAACGTGCGTTTTTGGGCATAATCTTGTGTCGTCTGCCCAGGCCTCAGTTCTCAACCGATTTTTGTGGTTCTTTCTTTCATCGACGCGGAAAACTATCTAGTTGTGCACAACGGCGCCGAAATTTTGAATTTTGCTTTTTGAGGGGGGAAAAGGGGGGGTTAATGCTTAAAAAACGTGCGTTTGCGGGCATAATCCTGTAAACTCTGCCCGGGCCTCAATTTCCAACCGATTTGCGTGTTTCTTTTTTTTGTTTGACTCAAATAACTTCCGAGTTGTACATGATTTTACCAGAGTACCAAAATTCGCAAGGGGAGAGGGTGAGTGGGGGGATAATATTCACAAAATATCCGATTTTTCAATATTTCGGTTCCTTTACTGCTTACTAATTGTACCCAAGCTTTGAAATTGAGGAAAAATTCTCATTATACCTCCGGATTTTCATGAATTATTCTGTGTACCACCATGGAACTAATAGTGGTGCCACCATGGTGCCAGGACATGGTGCCATGATGCCATAAACCGCTTATTTCGTGTTTCTTTTTTTTTTGTATTTCACCTTGAATACGGATGTGAACTTCGACGGACTGCCTACCAAAACTAACAGATGAAAGTTCAATGTTACGACGTATTTCCGCTTTGGTGCCAGACTGGCACCATTGTTGGCGTTGGGGAGGTGGTGGAGGTGGGTGGGGGGTGAACTCGAATTCGCATGTTGGGTATCGTAGATCATGGATTTCAAAATGCTCTTCAGATTCGAGGCTCCCATGCCGCTAGAAATGTTAAGGTGGATAATGGTGGGGGGGGGGGTCATTATTTCTTGCCTAAAGTAATAAATAAATTACATCAAGTGAAACAGTTTTATCACTTAACAACTAGTTAAACTGATCTAATGCTTATCCAATGGGACGTCCCCTGGAATGCATGCATTACTAAACAATATGTTTACTTTCAGATCTTGAAACTGGAAAGATCGGGTGCGAAGTTCCAGAGTCAAACTAGATAAAATATTGTGATTTATTCATGTAGCGTAAGAAATAGTGACAAGTACCTGTGCTGCTAAATTCACTTTCATGGACTTCTGATGCTTTGGATCTAGATGGTCTTTAGTGATTTTATGCATCGATCTCGTCAGATTCAGGCAGTTTTCCTCGTAGGCGCCAAGTATATCTTCCCATTTGGCGATCATAGTCGCCTTTTGGCCATTGATGATCATGTCCTATAAAAGGGAAAACGACAAGATAAATCTGAAAGAACTAGAGAATGTATGGATAGTTTGGATAGACAGTTTGGACAGTTTGGATAGAGAGATCATGTTTGACGAACATGTTCCTCGTGCATTTCAGGAGATGGGGAGGATCGAAGAGGGTGTACATCTTAATCCCGTCACAGGTGAACCAAGGTTCATTACTAGAAGAACCCAGAAGTTGGTATGCATTCCTATTGACTGAGTGACCATCACATATAGTTGCTTTCACCAGCAATCCTGAAGAATTGCACAGAGAAAGAACTGATCGAACGATCTCAACAAGAGAAAGACCTCCCGAGTTGCTTGGGGTGAAGTAGTAAGCCAGGGGCTGTTTCCAATTATAGAAAAGGCCAACTGCCATGAAAACCAGGGCATGGTGAGCTGGTTTATTAGACCGCTTGCCACTACCAAGATCTTCATAACCCCAGATCAAATCGTCGGATGGAACATATTCCAAGTGCTCTCTGATAGATATTTCGTCCCAGAGTAATGCACAATATGCATACCGACGATCTTCACGTTTGGTTATTATTTCTTTAATGGAATCAAACACATGGCTATTGATACCAGGCTTCAGTGGCACCTTGTTGAGAAGAGTTACCAAGGTACGAGGAGTGGGCAACGTAAACATGGTCGACAGAAATCGGTAGCATCGAGGTGCCCGCTTATACAAGGATAAAGCGATCACCTTTTCAGCCACTGTCCACCTTCTTGCGCGAGGCTTCCGCTTAAAATTTCTTACCTGAGCGTACACGAGATTTGCAACATTGAGGATGCGAATCTCTCGACGAGAGCTATATCATCACGGTTACTTTTTTTTCGAGAGATTGCAACCTCAATGACTTGGACTTTAAGCTTTTCTTGATTACTCCCAGGGATTTCCTCTGCTTCCTCACCTCCTGAACAAGCTTCTGCTTGCGAGGGGTGAGACTAGAGTACCTGGTTTCACCGATCAAGCGGAGGATGGAATTGCTTTTTGACGAACCAGGTGTTCCTGTACTTCCTTGAAGTAAAGGAGCACTTAACTCATTCATGCCCGCCAAGGAAGATGTAATATCAGAAGTCGCTCCAGAAGTGGAAAGTGCGGAACCAAATACTAGTTTCTTCGATGCTGTTCTCAAAGGTGTGGATGTTGAAAGAGGCCTGGAATGAACAGCCTTACTGTCTGGAACCTCTTCTGCTACTTCACTCCAAACACTACTACTTGCACCAGTCAAAGGTGATCCTAAAACATCCACTCTTGTTAGGATGTCATTTGATAAATGTTGGACACCTGAAATGTCATTGGAGGAACCCATACCTTCCAAATCCAGATTATATGAATAGCAATTGCCATCCACATTTTCCAAACGCAGAAGATTTGGGGACTTCACGTATCCAACATCAGATGCTTGACTAGTACTCCCAGGATTGTTATCACCTTCAATTTCCACTGTCACCGGTTCAACAACAAGGGACTCACTAGAAATAGGTAAATCGTAATTCTGCTGAAATCCTGCATGAATGGACTTTTGGTTTATTATTTTCAATAATGAACCTTTGGATTTGACCAAGAAATTTTTTAACCCCCCCCCCCCTTCATAATTGGTATGCCGGTCACTTCTGTGGGGTAAAAATTTAGGGTTGCAATTTTCAATCATTTCGAGAGTTTTCAACAAATAATAAATATAGTGTAAAATAATAAATTTTCAAAAAAATTCATCAAATTCAGTTTGAATTATCCACTAGGGGAAACATTGCATCCCCTATTTTGGTTTGCTAACAAGCTAAATGAATAACTAACTTTTATCACAATCCTCACCTTGCTGGATCACGGGGGGACTGGAAAAGGTGCTCACAGACACTTGTAGCGTCGCAATTCGGTGCTCTGCAATATCTCTTTTGGGCCTATAAATTCAAAAGACGTAATTACTAAATGAAAGGGCTATATTATACTTACTACGTATAACATTCGTTGTATACATTCCGACATGCTATGAAAGTTGTAATTGGCCGCAGTTCCGAACTGTCCGATTTCTAGTCGAATCAACATAGAAAGGGTAGGTTCCGTCATTAGGAGTGAATTTGGAAATAAAATTACAATCATGCAAGCACCTAGCAAGCGTCCTTCTAGGATGGGGACAATTGGTACAGACGTAATACAAAAAGATGTACCAATTATCGAATTTAAGGTTTTTTTCAATAGCCAGTAGGTACTTTCTTCTTCACCTTTCGGATGTGCTGAGAAACGTAAAATCTATACCCTCCCTTACTGTCATCTCAACATACCTAGGAACCTAACTCTGTTTCATCATCCGAGTCAAACCTACTTGTGTACGAAATCGTGAACTGTACTTCAATCGTACTTGTCCTCAATTCGTAACACAGCAGACATTTCGAATTGGACCTGCTGAGTTACATATGTACCTAACCTAGGTACAACCTGGGCAGTCGACGACCTGATTTTTCAACCAACTAATCCCATTGTCCAATTATGTACCTAATGCTTGACAATACGAATTATAGTAATCTTGAAAAAGTACTGAGTAAGAACAGAAATAATAGATTTCTTGGCAGGCTGATGAGAGGAACACACGAGGTAGGATGCTGGAGTAACAACATGTAGGTTACTTATTTAACTTACCATTAGTTTTTCCATTTTTCGTGCAACCTGGAACAGAGAATCACACAAAACAGCAAACACTATCCTTAGAGCATAAAAATTACAGAAACTTTTGAATAAAGCAGGCAGGTATAATTAACAAGAGTTGAGGAACGGTTGAACGGTGCGTAACGAAGTAGAAGTTCAAAGTTGGTCACAGAACTTGAAACCAGGCGGCTGTGAATTTTTGCCTCAGATATAACAAGGAATAAAATTAACTATTTACTCCTCCTAAGTAGAGTAGATTTGTTGAAAAAATGTTATACGATATATTTTACAAATTAACTTTAGTCATATTTACATTATACTGTTTTTGGCAGCAATAATAATAATTTGTTTGGGTTACTTCCTCCATGGTATTAACCTGTACATCAATTAGGTGGTTGTCGAATAAACCTTGTTTGTTGAAGACTGGTGGAATCCTATTGGCCGAGAGGTAAAAATAAGAAAAAATGCCCGGGGGGTACATCGGCGCGGGGTACATCGACGCACACCCAGAAAAAAATGGTACTTGTCGACCGACAACTGCCAGTGTTGCCAAGTTGGGGGTTTCCCCCCCAAATTTGGGGTTTTTTTTTCTTGACGGGGGGATTTTGGGGGGAGAAATCTTTTGGGGTTTTTTTTGGGGGTTTTTACCGACGGGTCGGGGGTATTTTGGGTAGAATAAAAATGAATCAGCAATTAAAATAGCAGCAGGTAATATATGGAGTGAAAAACTTCACCGAATTTACCAATGTCTATCGTGGGCTCAATGGGACTATAATTTTGGAGTTTTGGAGGACAAACTTTTTTCGATCTTCGCAAGCACACACTTTGATAAATTCTTGAAGTTTATTCGTCCGTTCACGCTCGTTACTATTAGCAAACTTGAAGTTTTGAAGAAATTGAGAAGGTTTTGGAGATGGGGGTCGAAAGCGACCTCACTGTTTGACATTTTGATTTTTTGTACAAAAAAGTACCCTACCTGAAGAAACTAGTTTATTTTTAAAAATGTTTTTAATGTTTTTTCAAAACCTGTATGACCTGAAACGTATATCGCTAATACAATAATTGCATTGTCTTCAAGATCTACTCCACCCTCAAATCATTAATGAATTACAATCTACTACTAAAAAAAAAAAATTGCATTGTATTCATTGATATTGTTATTTCATCCTTAAGTTTTAGGGTTTTTCTTTTTTGGGGGGATTTGGGGGTTTTTCGAGGTTGGCTCAGGGCTAACTTGTCTCCATTACTCTGTGGCTCAGGGGGTTTTGGTAGCCGCTTGTTGGCAACACTGACAACTGCCACCCATAGAAACGTTAGAAACCCAGTGTATTATTGAAAATTGCTCGATTTTTTCATACACATCGAGAATATAACTAAAGGTTATCAAATTCATTACTTAGATGCGGCCGGTAACGCACCAAAGAGAAAAATATGTGTTGAACAAGGTGACTTGTTCGATGAGGTTGGGAACAAACGATCGAGAACGCTATCTGTTGCTTTCCGCTATAACTACGTCTTGGAGCTCGATGTCGATGTTTCGAAAACATCGATGTTTTCATTGAACATCGATGTTTGTAGCATCGATGTTTTGAGTGCGATGTTTTCATAACATCGATGTTTTACATGCGATTCTATCGATGTTTTTCTTGTCCCCTGTTATCTCTGATCGCTTTCATCAAGCTGATGTTTGTGCCTCATTTTTATAAATATATTAGGTATTATGGTGACTGAGAACGCAAATATTTGTAGGCAAAAAAGGTCTCTTGGGGGCTCTTTTGAAATTTTTAAATAGGTATTACTGGAAATTATCTTCGATCTACTTCATTTTCTTTCTTGTCACTTAAAAATAATTAAATTCCGGGTCAGGAGGCCCATTCGGTTCACTTGTGTATGCCTCTGTCTTAGACGACTTCACTTCTTTGTTTTTCGATTTTCATACGCCGAAATAAGAGGAGCCAAGAATGAAGGTAAGTTGACACTTTTGTAGAAAGTAAAAGATCAGTTGTTTTCTTAAGTGTAGTACTTCTTCATCAAAATGGTTGCAGTAGCTCATTTATTGGAAGTTTCATCGTAGTGTCATTATCCTGTACAACGTAGTACCAATGAGTGTAAATTGTTAAATAAAAGGATGTTGGTTATGTCCAACTTGGAAGAATCTAGCAAATTTGCGAGGTTGTGGCTCGAGTATCACCAGAATACCGCGTTTCTTCACAACCATAATATGGTTGTGAAGAAACGCGGTATTCTGGTGATACTCGAGCCACAACCTCGCATTATACTCATATTATACTCATATTATGAGGTTTCAGTTACAGTGGAGGGAATGCCAGAAGGAAACGAAATCTTAGATGCAACATGTTTCGATTGCGCTGCTAGCAAAATTCAGTATGATAGCACCTCAAACGAACGTAAACAAACAGAGGGTTGCTATCAAAGGACCTCCTGGGCAATGGATCCTTCCGGCACAGTACCTACCCCCAGGTCGATAACCTTGCGTCAGGGTAACAGAGGTGTAGGGGTCTCTTGGCCCCCTTCACACCCGTGACGTAGCCCCCACCCCGCAGCGTCCAAGCCGTGTGTAGGTTTTCCCGCCTGAATCCGAGAATCCCGTTCTTTGAAAAAATCTCTAAATTTTTAGGAAGCGTTTCTGGGAGTTTTATTTGCAGATTCGTACTTCAATAGAGATTCTCTGCACAGAAAAAATATCATGCAACTACCCCATTAGGAAACGAGGAGTTTGATCGTTTTCCTCCATAACTCTTCAAATACAAAACTTTGTGACTAATTGGTGAGACATTATTCCATTCTCCAAGTACACATGCTTTTCCGAATTCAAATTATAGAGGATGTATCCACAGCTCAAGAGCGATACAACTGCACAGTGTTGTTATTGTTGACATGATATTCAGTACGATGCTTCGGGCGAAACCCTCATTGATTAAATTTTCTGCTTAAAACACTGTATTGAAACCAACAAGGTTTTGAAAAAAATCGATGTTTCAAGACATCGATGTTTTTGGTCGATGTTTTCGTTTACATCGACGGTTGGTTTTATAAATATCGATGTACTTAAACATCGATGTTTTTCATCGATGGCGCAGCCCTAGTGCTTAGTGATGCGACATCGATGGAAAACATCGATGTTTCTCAACATCGATGTTTTTGAAATCCACCATCGATGTCGAGTAGAAACATCGACCAAAAACATCGATGTTTCTCGACATCGATGTTTCACAACATCGATATGCCCGATCTATACATATATAGTTACATAATAATAAACATTCGATGTTTGGCTGTAGGTATAGATACCTAGTAGATTGTACTCATTGTAGATTGTAGATTGTAGGTATAGATAGAGTAGATCTACTCAATTTCTACCCTAGTACATTTTCCAAATGAATATTTAAAGCAGTTACACCCCTAATAAATTAAGAAAATACGTCAGTGAATAACAAAAGTATATATTGTTCATTATTTTCATAGCACTTGCCCAGGTGTGTTTTTTTTAAATAGGAAAGCATTGAAAGGTAGGAATTGCAAATTAAAGATAAACCTTGTTTATTAAAGTATGACGACACATGAACAAAAACACATTGTTCATAATATTTCCAAATCTCAAACATTCATTCAGGTTCAGGTTTTTCCATTATACATGTTTTTTCCCCAGTACTTCTTATTTATTGCACCGGTAGAAAACTGAATCGGTCGAAAAATTAATTCATTCCTCCAAGAGATAAGTATGTAATAATTCATCGCGATTGGTATTTTAACGCTTGTTTCATTCATTATTTTAAAGTGTAAACTATTGAAAACATATTGTTTAGTAATGCATGCATTCCAGGGTACGTCCCATTGGATAAGTATTGGATCAGTTTAACCAGTTGGTAAGCTATAAAACTGTTTCACTCGATGTAATTTTCTTATTACTTTAGGCAAGAAATAGTGATCCTCCCCCCCCCCACCATTATCCACCTTAACATTTCTAGCGGCATGGGAGTGTAAGCCTGCGTGCTTATTCTATGTGCTTATCAAATGGGATGCCAGTATTGAGTACAAGTCCCAACGCTGTCACCAATTTGTAAGCCCACTTGTCCAGGTAAAGTTGACAAATGAATTTAGTTACCTGGCCCAAGTAGCACTGAGTAGATTCCTGAAGGGAATCTAACTTGTGTTTGACTGTGAAATGGGGGAGTCGAAAAAGACCGAAACAACTTAAATCTACGTTAATTTTAGGATAATATAGGGTAATTACCTGTGAAGTATGGTAGCTCTTCGAAGGTGTTGACTCCGGGGTTGATAAAAATAATAATAAATGATGCTTTGAAACCTGAAGGGTGTTTGATTTTACCTCGGACCTCCAAGCGTGTCCCGTGCCAGAAGGGCGTGTCCTGCGTGTCCTCTGTGTCCCTTGTGTCTTCAAATTGAGACACGAGAAACCCAGTTGACCACGAGGTTGTGTCTTTTCTCTGAAATAGTGTCCTAAGGACACGACCTGATGGGTCTGTAACACAATAAAGAAATGACGAAGTTTGTCTTAGTTATTTTACCCCTAGTTGCTGATACTGATCTGATGCAGGGTGAACTCAAAGATAACCACAGAATTGGAGTAAAATACCAGGAAATAAGTTTATTATACAAGATGAAATGTTATGGGTTGACTCTACAAGGTTACACAGGCCTGAAGGGCGCAGTTTCTGAGATTACAACAATGAAACGGACAATTTTACAATAAAATGAAATGGTTTAAACAATTATCTTCCTTACAAGCAATACCTTCAGTGTCCTTTCTCTTTACAGTTTCTAAGCCGTGTCTCTACCGTGTTTCGTGTCTTATCAATTTTACAATCTGAATCCTTTCTCGTTTTCCGTTTTACAAAGCTTTACTGTACCAAATTTCAATCTGTTTACTAATTTCTACACTGTTCTTTTATCACCTGCCTAATTATTTTGGCCAAAATATATTAGGTTAAATTTGTCTGTGCACTCACGTGTTGGGCCCGAAGGTAACCTCGACGGTCTTGATGCTGATGGTTTGAAGGGTTGATGTCTCGAAGAGTCCAGGGAATTTACTACCACTGACTGTTTAAAGACAAGGGATGGGGTGACTTTCAGCCGGAACTTAATCGTCGCGCTTTTGGGGGGAAGAACGTTCGGCCGGAACCTACTTGTTCGAGCTCTCAGGACGGTGTGATGGCCGACGTGGCCGGCCCGGTCTAGAACGTTTCCCCCTCCTCTCAGTCACGTGATCCACGGCCTCCCGTAGCCCCCAGGCTGCCATCCGGCTCTGTTTCGCAGCCCCTTGCTGCTGCTGTGGACACAAACAGCTGGTGTCTTTCGTTGGTTTCGTGGTTGACTCAGGGCTCGGACGCCTCAGATGGAGTTCGGCGTCCTCATCGTAGGGGGGCGGACCACGCCCCCGTAGAGCTGGCCCGGATTACCCCTCCACAGTCCTTCGCCGCAGGTGGCTCTGTGGGGGCGGCATCTTGGGGTTCAGGAAGGGGGGTTTATTGTCTTGCCCCAGCCCCGTCACTCTGGTGTCATTCGTGAGCGGGGCTCACATCAGCCTCGGATCTGAAGAGCATTTTAAAATCCATGATCTACGATACCCAACATGCGAATTTGAGTTCACCCCCCCACCACCCCAACGCCGAAAATGGTGCCAGTCTGGCACCAAAGCGGAGATACGTCGTAACATTGAACTTTCATCTGTTAGTTTTGGTAGGCAGTCCGTCGAAGTTCACATCCGTATTCAAGGTGAAACACACAAAATAAGCACGAAATAAGCGGTTTATGGCATCATGGCACCATGGTGGCACCACTATTAGTTCCATGGTGGTACAGAGAATAATTCATGGAAATCCGGAGGTATAACGAGAATTTTTCCTCAATTTCAAAGCTTGGGTACAATTAGTAAGCAGTAAAGGAACCATAATATTGAAAAATCGGATATTTTGTGAATATTATCCCCCACCCATCCCCTCCTCTTGCGAATTTTGATACTCTGGTAAAATCATGTATAACTCGGAAGTTATTTGAGTCAAACAAAAAAAGAAACACGCAAATCGGTTGGAAATTGAGGCCTGGGCAGAGTACACAAGATTATGCCCGCAAACACACGTTTTTTAAGCATTAACCCCCCCTTTCCCCCTCTTAAAAAGCAAAATCCAAAATTCCGGCGCCGTAGTGCACAACTAGATAGTATTCTGCGTCAAACGAAAAAAGAACCACGAAAATCGTTTGAGAACTAAGGCCTGGGCAGAGTACACAAGATTAAGCCCAAAAACGCACGTTTTTCGAGCATTAACCCTCCCTTTCCTCCCCTTAAAAGGCAAAATTCGAAATTCCGGCGACGTAGTGCACAACTAGATAGTTTTCCGCGACGAACAAAAAAAGAACCAGGAAAATCGGTTGAGAACTAAGGCCTGTGCAGAGTACACAAGATTTTGTTACACACACACACAGACATACACCTATGTTTTTTTCGCGGATTTGGATTCAGAATGGTCTAAAACGGATTACTGTGTGGTTATTTTTTTTCTGTTGAGTGTTGTCCAACTTTACCCCAGATCGATCGCATAAGGACGCCCAAGTCTTACTGTGGGACGTCCTAAAAACCAATGGGAACAACAAATGGGGAAAATTACGACATTGATTGAAACATCGGTAAGAAACATCGATGTTGTGAAAACATCGCCATCCAAACATCGATGTTTATTGAAAAACATCGATGTTTTGAAAACATCGATGTCGATGTCGCATTACTAGTGCTGGCTCGATGGCCGACGCCTGTGGACCCCTGTTGGTGGAGAAGTCCCGGCTTCCATGATCCATTCTTGAGGCTCCTCTTCCATGTTGGTAGGTAGAGGACAGAAGTTTGATGTCCCGTCACCTTCCGTGGAACTGGTAGCAAAAAATAAACCAAAAAGAGAGTAGCTGTATCAACACTTCGCCGGCGTTTTCTGGCAAGCTGTTTTGTATTTCTCTTTCTCTATGTTCTTCCGTCAACACCATGGAATGTGGATCAACACTGTGTCTTGTTCCATGTTCTCATATTACCTTGACCCTTGGTCACCACTTCTCAACTTCACTTTCTCTTGTCTTATCTTATCTTCAGCCGACTCGCTGTATCTGTATTCCGTGCGCTTATCAGTGTGACAGTACGAATCCGCTCTTGCTGGAAGTGATTTTGAATTAAGTACTACCTGCTTCAACTGTTGTGTCCGTTTGTGGTCGATGAACGATGGCATCTAGAAGAATTGTGTGTTCCCGATTTTGTGAGTATTATATCTCATGAACTCTCATTAGAAATAACGAGTTCGTGTCTGTAGCCCATTGAAATGCTGCCGATCCGATCTTTTGGTTGCACTAACTATAAACCGTTATGATTACCTAATCGTAAACGTAATAATTCCTGTCTTGAAATTATCTCAGATACTTTTAACCCAACTTCATGATGTTTAGTGCTGGATTCATGTTCATTTAAATTGATGTATTACATGTTTCGTAAGTCATCTTAATTTAGACTGTCCTCGACGGATGACATGACCTCTCTCAACAAATAGGTGACATAATATCTGCCTACTTCCCATTTAAAAAAAAAATCCATTGTCTATTGGTTTTATACTAACTTATAATCTATGAACTTATGAATATATATAATATATACATATATATACATATATTATATGTCTACTGTAGGATCCTGGTTGTACCTGTCGGTACAACTACCTAACCATAGTTTTGGAATCTAACCTGAGCATCATTGCTTCTTACTTTACTAACGGATGGATTTTTATTACCAAGGATCGTGTTACCAGGCATTAGTTAGCTTTCCTAAGTGACACATGGTTAATCCATCTTTGTGCACTTACTACTTGAACCTCTCTTTGGAGCTCCGATGAAATTTGAAATTCGCTGTCTCCGCTTCCCCATATGATAAAAACCGAGCTAGGTAGTAGAAAATAAATGTACAGCAGCTAGGTGATGAGAGGGTAGTCTACCTAGAGGTTGTTGCACATAGCTTCTTCTTCATCCATCACGTTTGGGTAGGTAATGGGATAGGAGGTCGTCAGAACTGCAAAGTATCTAACAAATATGTGGAATGCAACAGTTAGATGATGAGAGGGTAGTCTACCTAGAGGATGCAGCACATAGCTTCCTCTTCATCCATACCATGGTTGGGTAGGTAATGGGATAGGTCGTCAGAACTGCAAAATACCAAATATGAGGGATATCGAACAGTTGGGTGGTAAGAGGGTAGTCTCCCAAGTGTGTGTAGCACATTGCTCATAATTATGTTCACATAGCGTCATCTTCAACATGATTCAAATTTGGGTGTGATTGTGAGCTTTATTCAAATTCAAAAGTTTTTATTTGCAAATCCTAAAAATAGGCAGTACAAACGTCGATACAATCGGGTATTTCAGTCAATTTTTTTTATTTTATTTTTTCAAAAGAGTGTGGCTCAGGAATAACGGTAATCTGGTCTGTTCGTCGAGAAAATGTTTTTAAAAAATCAGAGAAGCTAAGGAAAGTTGAAGATTTGAATGGTGTGACGTAGCTAGCCAATCGTGACGTAGCTAGCCAACTGTCTTTGAAAAAGTATCCATGCACAGAAACCCTTGGAGGACCACATGGATACTTCAAAGCACCACTCACACAGGTGCGCGGCAAAGTCCGCGGCGTAGTCCTGGCCTAGTGTGTGTGCATTTATAGCGGCCCGCCTTTTTCAAACGTGTGATCTCTTTAATTAATTTTTCTACCACATATTACAGTATCATTGGGCTAAAAGTTGGAGTATATATAGGTTTTTAAGGGTGCTGAATCCAAATTTGAGGTCAAAAACCTGAATTTCCGACCCACCGAAATACCCCATTACAAATTTTAAGTTCAATAAGGGCAGTGCCGATCACAAGTGGGTGAAGGGAGCGCAGGCAAGAGCCCCCCACCCGCCGGCCGGCGCCACCCGACCGGCCCCAGGCCCCACCCACCATGACGGCTCCCTGCATAAGGATACCCACGAGGGAAACGGCTGCCACCCCAGTGACCAGCCGCCCCCATTTCCCGGATAAGCCGGATCCCATTCCCCACAGGGAAAAGAGAACAATAGAGCCACTCCCAGGACGGATAGGGCGACCACCGACCAACAGGAGAGGAGAACCCACCCATACACTCATTCATTCAATAAATACATTCATAATAATTAATTTTTGAATATAGCAAAAAAAACCACGAAGACAAAAAATATCACAGATTAGGTACTTACCACTATACTAGACGGAGTGAGTTGTGGCTCAGAAGGGATATTTTTTGCAGTATTGAAGCTGATTCAAACTGCAAGACTTGAGACAAGTTACGGTAACTGATCCATAGCAGGGAAAGTGGACCAAAGTAAGGAAACTAATCAATATTACAGGCGCTGATACGGATTACATAAGCTGATCCACCTTACGGAAACTGATTTATAGTATGTAAACAGATTTGAATTACGAAATCTGGTTGAAAATTGCGGGGGAACTAATTTTAAAAATACATTAAAAACCACAAAAAAGTGAAAAATTAAAAATAGTAATTAAAAAATAAAATAAAAAACTTTTTCAACATAAAGCCCTCAAAACCTCAAAACAAAGACCTCAAAACTGATGATGGCAACTCACTAAAAAACCCTGTGTTGTTGCCTGTAAAGTCGGTATACGGGCGAAAGTTTTACGTGACAACGACTTTGAGTGGTAAAATAATTTTAATGTTAATATTCATTCGTATAGTAGGAAGAAGGATAAAATAAAATTCTTTGTCAAGTTGCACAGAGTAGGTATTTCCCGTAGGTAGTAGGTATTTCCCATGGGTGGGGGGGGGGGGAGTGAGTGCCAGGGAATGGGGGGGGCGCTTTAGGGAGCGCCGAGCTGTACCCCCTCCGTGAGCGGAGCGTAACGCAGTTTCTTGAAGTGTCTCCCGGTAAACCAATTTATAAGACGTTATCACGTCAAAAGAAGAAAATAATAATCAATACTGACATGTATTCAGATAGGTTAGTAGGTTGGTACGCATTTATAAACATTTACAATCACGGACGTACTTATAAAAACAAAAACAGAAATGATTTACGGTAAGCACACTTGTTATTTCTCATTGTTTAACAGAATTTTCCCAAGAAACAGGGATTTCATGACCAACCGAAAATTCTCTCTGGATTTATTATACTCGTATTTTATCCGTTTCTGTTCCAGTGAAAAGATTGTCGTCCGTAAACAAGAGATGGCTATCTACGCAAACATTCCCAAAAATTACTACTCACTACACAGTAGTTGATAGGAGCACTGACTCCAGATGGAAAGGTAACTTATTTGACTTCACTATAGGAAATATCTTCGTGATGCCATGATATGATATGATTTGGTAAAAAATGTATGTGCTCTGTTTGAGGACGGTTTAAAAATCGATTTTGCTACTATTTTCCTAAAGAAAAAATTCCTGGTGGAAATTGTTTTTTGCTTTCTTATATTTTTCCTGTTTTCAACCTTTTGACCTTGAAACGACATTAATTTCCTCTTGTTTCACTATGAAATAAAATATAAAAACACCTTGAGAAATGGTGTTAAATGTTACATTATAATCTGGCCCTAACATGAATCAAAATTCATGAGAGAGCATTTGTTCTAGTTTATTCAAAGGGCAAAAATTCGGACCGGCAACAAAAGTTTCCTAATATTGAGCTTAGTTATAATTTAAAATGGGTAGGCACACAATAAAATTTACGTAGGCGAGATCAGGAAAACTTCCACAAAACCTCAGCATTCAACAGTGTTGTTCTTTGTATTTAAACACAATAATTAGAGGGGAAATTATCGTTTCTTTGCAGACAAACGAGTGTTTTATGTGCAAGTTTAGTGATTTTGGGTATTAATGGCTTAACTCAATCTGACCATGACTTTCAGTTAGGTATCTTTTTCCTTGTATTTTGTAATTTAATGAATCCAATGATTACACTCCTCATGACTGAGAGAAAATTGATATCTATTTAAGGTAAAAATTTAGCCAACTAGGTTTTTATCTAGATCAATTACTTTTTCCAACTCATTTTTCGCCTAGTTACGCCTATAATTAGAAATTCGTGAGCAATAGAATATTTGATGAGTTCATAACGTCGTTTTCTCAATAGTTGTTGCAACCACAATTTCATTTCAAATGTTAATATTTTAAAAATGTATTTACAGATGTAAACATGGAGCGTTTTGTTGACGAAGCTGATGTCGTCATTGTTGGAGGTGGTCCAGCTGGCGCAGCTGCTGCTATTCGGTTGAAACAGTTAGCAGAAGCTGCTGGAAAGGAGCTGAGAGTTTGCCTGGTGGAAAAATCCGCCCAAATGGGTAAATGAATTGCATTTGAATCAGTTGGGTAATTAGAGTTACCTTGTCATGCTATTTTAAAATGAAATCGGACTATTTTTTGAGCTACTAGGTACTTCATTGCGGGACATGCTTGCTCAGTGTGTCGCCATAGATAGGCTGCACAAATTTTGAAACTAGTGAAAAAAGTCCTATTTGAAGTGTACAGTTAGTAGTACTAACTATTTGTCTTTTGAAAGTGGTTGATTTAAAAGTCAAACTATCTTTAAAAAATAGAGTATGTATGTTTTCCCTATTCTTGGGGATTCCTCATTATTGATCAAAATCCAATGGAAACTCTTGGAGAACTGGGAATGACAAAATTTCCTAATTACCTGAGCTCAATGCTTTTGCTTAATTTGCAATCGTATTTTTAGGAAAACGATCAAAATATTTTAAAAATTTGATTGTCTACTCTACTATTTACTGCAGAGCGAAGAAAAAGGTGGAAATGTCTACCTGTTTGGTCAGGCCTTAGTTTTCAACCGATTTTCGTGGTTCTTGTCTTGTTTAACGCGGAAAACTTTCTAGTTGTGCTCTACGTCGCCAGAATTTCGAATTTCGCCTTTTAAGGGGGGAAAGGGGGGTTAACGCTCTAAAAACGTGCTTTTTCATGAACTATTCTCTGTACCACCATGGAACTAAGAGTGATGCCACCATGGTGCCAGTACACCATAAACCATTTATTTCGTGTTTTTTTTTTCTCTTGTGTTTCACCTTCTCAACAGATGGAAGTTCAAAGTTACGACGTGTAACCGCTGTGGTGCCAGACTGGCACCATTGGCCGGGTGGGGGGTGAACTCGAATTCGCATGTTGGGTATCGTAGATCATGGATTTTAAAATGCTCTTCAGGTCCGAGGTTCCCGTGCCGATTGAAACGTTATGGTGGATAATGGCGAGGGGGGTGTGAGATGTTCGATTTGTACTGTGGGTTTTATCCCCGAGTCTGTCTCCCCTAATATGATTTAGGGGGAGTTCGAGTCTTACTTAATTAGAAATGCCTGCGTGTAGATAGATGGGAGAAGGAAAAGGTTTATTGATTTACTTAAAGATGCCTAATTTACCTACCTAAGCTCTCCATGTATCTACGCCCGCGCGTCCTGTCACGTACCCGATTCATGGTAATAGAGATTTTTGATTGTCAAAAATATACTCCTGCTCAAAATTAGAGCACCACCATCTATTTCTTCATTTATCCCCTTCTTCTTCCCCTTGCCAAGTTTTTATCCATTCGCACACATTGTTAGCAAACACAGAAGGAAAAAGGTAACCAAAAAAGGCACAAATTCGAGAAAAAAATATGTTTTTAATAAATTAAAGAAAACATTTACTTCTTGTGGTAAAACGATAAAAATTGAAAATTTGAAAAAAAAAGGTTGGAATTATGCGTTTTTTTTTTTTTTTTTAATGAAACTCCCCTGAAAGACGCAGGGGGCACGCCATTAATACAAAATAAATAAATAAATCAAATACAATGGGGAGGACGCCCAGGACTCACCCGACGCCGGCCCTCGGGATTAGGGAAGATGAGGATGGTGGGGGTGGGAGAGAGGGATGAAGGGAAGTGCCTCTATAGAACGACCACCAGTTCAAATATGAGCCGAGCAGGACACGGGTGGTGATACCACGGAGTACGCCTACCGAGATGCCCAACTCGCGTAACTCCGTGGCACTTTTCCCGCACCACACTCCGCGCCATGACAATGTTGCAGCCATCACCCTGATGTTGTTGGGTGCCACTCCTTTTAGCTCCGACACCGCTTGCCGTAAATCATTCGTGTCATATTTCCTTATCTTAGCCTGCCAAGTCTGCTCCATGTCCAAGCTGCCATTGACAACTTGGACATCCAGGATAATGCAAGACTGGTCAGGCTTGATGGCAACGATGTTGGGCTTCTTACCCTGGTCACTCGGCATGTGGTATAATCTCTCCCTCTCAACATCCCAGCCGCTAGATGACAAGGCACCTGCTATCTGCTTGGCGACCGCATCATGACGTAGAATGCGGCCCCCATGAGTTCGTGGACACTGCTGCACCACATGATAAAGATGTTCACTTCGACTCTGACAGGCGCGGCAAAGGGGTAGGGTTGCCCCATGACTACCTCTCGTACACCTCACCGCAGTTGGCAGAGATGCCACACGGACGGCGTGGAAGTGGCGGTAGTCGCGGGCCCCAATGCCCTCCGAAGCCCAATCTACCCACTGGGAAGAGATTAGGCTTTCGGAGCACTGTCGGAGTTCCTTACCATCTACTGATTCATGCAGCACAGCAGCGAACTCAGCAGATGAACTGGGTTTTGGAGCAGATGGTGTTGCTCGGTCGCACCATGCTAACTGCTGCCTGACAAAATCAAGATGAGCAGCAGCACGGGCGACCCCCCAGCTCGACCCTCGGAGGGCTAGCAGGCGCTGGCGGCGTAGAGAGGGGATGCTTGCTGAGAGGGACACAATACCGAGCCCACCAGATTTAACTGGTGCATGGATGTAGGCACTTGGGACACCAGGCGGGAATTTCAGCCAAGAGCGCACAGCAGAGCGTACTTCACGATACTTCACTACGTACTTCACTAATTCCTGCAGCCTCCCCGCCATAAGCCTACCAAAGACTAAACCATAGGTTAGCTTTGGCAGTAAGTACGTGCGGAGGAGGCACAGCTTCTGCTGTGGCTTCAATGGAGCCTTGGTAACGCGAGCTAGCGCTCTACCAAGGTCCACACGGCTGGCAGTTTTAATACTTGGTATTACCCCCTCTAGCTCGGATGAGGGCTTGAAGCTCTCGACCGGTGCCTCTAATCAAGTTTTGGGTATCCACCAGGGGGATATTGTCCCACTCCTCTTTCGCTACTGTTTCAGCTGCTGGAGATTGTCGAATGGTGGATCTCTGGCTCGAATTCTTCTTTTCAGCACGTCCCAAACATGCTCTATCGGATTCATGTCTGGGCTCCTTGGTGGCCAGTCCAAGATACAAAATTTATAAGGCAAGAAGGAAAGAGACAAACGAAAAAATGGATGGTGGTGCTCTAATTTTGAGCAGGAGTGTATATACTTTGACCAACCTCTAAATTATTCGAGCTATTCCTCTCCCTAATTAATAATGTATTAATTCAATTAGTTCAGGGTTTATCCCATTCTACATGGTGTTCAATGTTATACACTGAGTGAATCTACACTAGCGTTCATAATTGTGCACTTGTCTAGAATACACTCTGCATTGAACACCTTGAAAACAATTTGGTACATTTGAATAATTTTGGACAGTGAACTGCATGCCCTCTTGTTCTGTTTTTCCTTTAGGTGGTCACACACTTTCTGGTGCAGTCATCGACCCGATTGCTCTAAATGAGCTTATTCCCGATTGGAAAGACAGAGGTGCGCCTCTCAACACTCCTGTCACATCTGATGTGTTTTCATTTCTGACTGAAACATCCGCTATAAAGATCCCGATTCTCAAGGGTATGCATTATTTTAGTTGTCTCCTTTATATATTACAAATGAACTCAAAAATCTTCAATGAAACCAGTTTTATTTAAAATCTAGGTTTTGCCAAGTCATCACATAAATGTGTATTTGTGTTTACTGATGCGTTGGAAATTGAGAAATCATTCCATAAAATATTGTAAGGGTCTTCTCGATTGAGAAAACACAAGTTTTGATTAATGTTCAGAATAGTTTGTAGTTCAATGACATCGTTAATCAATAGTATTGAGTGCTTCCCATCAGTGGTCAGATTAGTCGATATGACAAGGCGTTTGCCCCACCTTGAGATACTCATGCACCCGGCATAAGTAATGCACCTACTATAAATAATTGCTTCGACCTCCTTCTTACATGCCAGTGTAGATCACATATACAGGCAAATTACATACAGGGTTAAATTCTTGATATAGTTTTATTACTTTATTTATTTTCAATGAGCATGTGTGTATACGTATACAATTTCCAAATAATACAAACAATATGTTGGCAAGTAAGCTGTGCCTCCATTTGATATAAATCAATTTTACATGAATAAAAACCTAATTTTTTGATGACCGGGATACAGGGATGCCAATGGACAATCATGGGAATTACGTTGTCAGATTGGGCCAAGTAGTTAGTTGGCTGGGAGAGCAAGCTGAAGCAGCTGGTGTGGAACTGTACCCCGGTTATGCTGCTGCAGAAGTTCTGTACCATGAAGATGGATCTGTAAAAGGAATCGCCACGAATGATGTTGGTATCGCCAAAGATGGTTCGCCTAAAGTGAGTATTTAATTTCTCCAGTAGGCTGTTATTTAGCTTTGTAAGATCAACCAACATAATAATTTTCAAAAGTACTATATGATTGCGTTAAAATGTTATTGCATCTTTTCCAATCACAACTCATCATTAATAGTTCATCTTTTTTTTAGGATGTTTTCGAACGGGGGATGGAACTTCATGCCAAAGTCACAATATTTGCAGAGGGGTGTCATGGACATCTCACAAAAGGCCTATTTAACAAATTCAACTTACGTGAAAATTGTGAAGCCCAGACGTATGGTATCGGACTAAAAGAAGTATGGGAGATAGACCCAGCTAAACATATTCCAGGCAGAGTTGAACATAGCTTTGGATGGCCTCTAGTATGTTCGTTTCTCCACAAACCTGAATTGTTCTCATCTTTTATTCAATACCTATATCGATGGCTAAGAGACAACGTGTGATATGAAAATTCTACTAGTTTCAGGAGATCGAAAAAGCTCAACTGTTGTTCATAACAAGTGTTGCTCAACTTGAAATGAAAAATTTCCAGTGGTTCGAACAAAAAAGAGGACCACGGCACTAGATTCCCATTTTTTTCATATCACATGTTGTCTCTTAGCCATCGATATTCTATTTTGGTTTATTATTTTCAATAATCAACCTTTGGAATCGACCAAGAAAAAAATTTTTTAACACCCCCCTTAAAATTTGTTGGTTTACGTTTCAAGGTACGTAGAATCCAAAAATCGAATAAAAATTTGGCCGTCCGTTCGCCGTACGCGGCACTTTCCCCACTTAGCATTGACCGATTTTGATGAAATTTGGTATGTAGGCTCCATTTGGGGTCTAGTTGTGCCCCGAAGATTTTGGTTGATGGGTCAAAAAAAGAATTTTGAAATTTTGAAAACGTCCTAACTCAAAAAATTTTGATAAAAATGTATTGTTTTTCCATCAATTTAAGATTACAGAATTTTTTGAGACCACGCGGAGCTCTGTAGGTCAAACTGATAAATCAGAAACACGAGTGTGAATCGCAAAGGAGGCCTAATCTCCGTTCAAATGAAAGCTGACCGAAATGCGATCGATGTTTTTCTTCATGTTGGATGGTTGATGATAGAAAAATAATAAACCATTGTGTAATAATGTGCAGCGTTTTTGAGTTTGTGTCTGTGTTGCTGTAGTACTAAATTTGACTTCATTTTTAGGATAAATTTACATATGGCGGCTCTTTCTTGTACCACCTCAATGAAAGCTCACCAATTATTGCTGTTGGTTTCGTAGTTGGTTTGGATTACACAAATCCTTACCTCAGCCCTTTCAGGGAATTTCAAAGACTCAAGCATCACCCTTCAATAAAAAAGACGTTAGAAGGAGGAAAAAGGTACGGAATATAATAAGATCTATCATTTTTAATTCACGAGTATCTGAGATCATGCAGAAATGCAATAAAACGAAAATTTCTTAAAAAATATGTAATTTAAAAAATAAAAAAAAATATATACAGGGTGTCACCCTAACTCGAGGACCAAACTTCAAGGATCGATTCTACAACTAATTTGCAAACTTTTTTGTCTCGTGACATTTTTTTTTTAACGCTTCAAAATTATACTTTTTTCACTTTTAAGATTTTGTTCGTGTTTTCGATCTTGAGCCATTAAAACGGCCATAACTCCCTCAATTTACTGGATAAACTCAAATATGAGTATACCGTTGGAAAGAGCGTTAAATTTCCTATCAGTTCATCAGGACACAAAAGCTTTTTAAGCCTTTCGTATAAGTGAATAAATTGGTCAAAGTCAGAAATCTAAAACTTTCTCGAAAATCACCATTTTTCAGGCTGACTCATCTTATGTAATAAACAGCCGTATCGGCGGGCACTCAACGGAAAAAACTTGCCCAGAATCTCAGCTTTCCAACGGTCCATCAATTTTTCTTTTTAACATTCAAATTAGAAGAGTAAATGAAGTTTGAATGCCCGAAAAACGTGTGTTTTACAAGCAAATCCAGTGTTTTAAGCGGTTTCTGGTCCCCCTCGACCTCAAGATGGCTTGACGATTTTGGTATCATTTCCTATGTAATTTTCTACGCTGAATCAAATAGTGATACTTCCGAATGGTTCCGACTGCTAGAAAGTGGATTTTTCGAAGAAAACCTTCGTTTTTCGTACATAAAATACGCATTATTCTTAAATGTGGTAGTGAGCATGATGTAATACCTTTTAACTCAACAAAAACTTCAATCAACTAGAAATTAGGTGTTTTTATTGAGTTAAAAGGTGTTACTTCATGCTCACTACCACATTTAAGAATAATGCGTATTTTATGTACGAAAAACGAAGGTTTTCTTCGAAAAATCCACTTTCTAGCAGTCGGAACCATTCGGAAGTATCACCATTGGATTCAGCGTAGAAAATTACATAGGAAATGCCAAAATCGTCAAGCCATCTTGAGGTCGAGGGGGACCAGAAACCGCTTAAAACACTGGATTTGCTTGTAAAACACACGTTTTCGGGCATTCAAACTTCATTTACTCTTCTAATTTGAATGTTAAAAAGAAAAACTGATAGACCGTTGGAAAGCTGAGATTCTGGGCAAGTTTTTTCCGTTGAGTGCCCGCCGATACGGCTGTTTATTACAAAGATGAGTCAGCCTGAAAAATGGTGATTTTCGAGAAAGTTTTAAATTTCTGAATTTGACCAATTTATTCACTTATACGAAAGGCTTAAAAAGCTTTTGTGTCCTAATGAACTGATAGGAAATTTAACGTTCTTTCCAACGGTATACTCATATTTGAGTTTATCCAGTAAATTGAGGGAGTTATGGCCGTTTTAATGGCTCAAGGTCGAAAACACGAACAAAATCTTAAAAGTGAAAAAAGTATAATTTTAAAGCGTTTAAAAAAAAAATGTCAGGAGACAAAAAAGTTTGCAAATTAGTTGTAGAATCGATCCTTGAAGTTTGGTCCTCGAGTTAGGGTGACACCCTGTATATTATTACTACTAATAATATACAGGGTGTAAGCCTAACTGGTCTGCCATACGGTACCAGTCGATTCTACAAGTAATTTGCAACAAAAAATGCCCCTTAGCAATTTTCGTTTTAACCCTTCGTTTTCGAGTTATTTCCATTTAAAACTTTTTTTTCGTGATTTTGACCTTATGTCATTAAATCGTTCATAACTCCTTTAATTTGCTGTGTAAATTACAATTTGAGGATACCGTTGGAAAGAGCATTAAATTTCCTATCGGATAGATGCCTTAACATCTTTTTGAGTCAAGGTTTGAAACATGAAAACGTCCTCTAATAAAAAACTTTTTAACAAAAAAACGGACCGACCTCAAAACTGATGATGGCATCCCACTAAAAAGGAAAAAATAATAACGACAACTTATTCAGTTAGGTTGGTAGGTAGGTACGCAGTGAAGTCGCCGCCGTGCCCATCTGCAGAAACAAACATACACAAGTAGATTCCACTTCCATCTGGTTAGTATTACAACATGGGTCGATAGTGCAATACAAAACATGAATGAGAGTGGGTACCTATCATTGAGGTAATGCATGTGTTCCAAAACTATTAGGTAGTACGTCACTGCTGTCGTATGAAGGAGGATGAGAGAGTGACAATAAGTGTGAATCCCCGTACGAAATGTTGGGATTCGAACAAACCATCTCTTGATTAGATAGTATCTAATAGTTATTTATCTAATTATACATGATCAATCTTTGATTACATAATATCTAATTAATCTTATATTCCATGTATGGCATATTGAATGTAGAATTGTCTAGATCATGATGTGGGTTTGTGATATGAGTTCATACTCAAATGAACCAGTTAGTGTTACAACATGCGTCGATAGTGCAATACAAAACAGGATTAAGGGTAGGTAAGTAAGTAAACAACCTTCTCATGTTCAATTTTTATCCTACTGCCATTTTTGGTGACCAGACGTCTTCAGCTGTTATCAAAGGAAATATTCTTACTGAGATTCACACTTATTGTCACTCTCTCATCCTCCTTCATACGACAGCAGTGACGTACTACCTAATAGTTTTGGAACACATGCATTACCTCAATGATAGGTACCCACTCTCATTCATGTTTTGTATTGCACTATCGACCCATGTTGTAATACTAACCAGATGGAAGTGGAATCTACTTGTGTATGTTTGTTTCTGCAGATGGGCACGGCGGCGACTTCACTGCGTACCTACCTACCAACCTAACTGAATAAGTTGTCGTTATTATTTTTTCCTTTTTAGTGGGATGCCATCATCAGTTTTGAGGTCGGTCCGTTTTTTTGTTAAAAAGTTTTTTATTTTACTATTTTTGTATTTTCATAATTTTTTATTTTTTACATTTTAGTGGTTTTTTAAATTTATTTTTAAAATTTAATTTTTTAAATCATTTGATTTAATCTTTAACTTATTAATTTTTCGACTTTAATTATTTTAATTTTACATAACTTACCTACTACCAAGTACTTTTGTTTAAGTTTTTAAATCATTCGTTTTAATTTTTAACTCATTAATTTTTTCGACTTTTATTATATAATTTTTTTTTTAATTTTACATAATTTACCTTCTACCAAGTACGTTTGTTTAAAGTCGGTATTCTTTGAGTTACCGACCGTTAACCTTTTTTCGACATTTTTCGCTATTTTTCTTTTTTAAATCTTTTACTTGTATTTTTTAATCACTAATGGTTTTTTAATGTGGAATTAATTATTACTTTTTGAGGTTTTTTTATGAAGGTAGTAGGTAACATTATTGTTTAATTTTTACATTTTATTTTAGTACCTATACCTACAGTATTATTGTTTAAAGTAGTTATTAGTGAGTCCAAAAAATTGTTAAACATATTGTTTAGTGATGCATGCATTCCAGGGGACGTCCCATTGGATAAGCATTAAGTCAATTAGAACCTGTTGGTGAGCGAAAAAAACACGCATTATTATTTCCCTTCCTCCTGCACCAAACTGTTTCACTCAACGTAAGTAAAATGGGGGCGATGATGTCCGTAGAGGAGTATCCACTCAAATCCGCGCAATCCTAGAAAATACCATCAAAATCGGATGGAAAATGTAGAAAGTATAGCTCTTACAGGGAATTCACGTTTACGCATGCGCAGTGGCTATTATCAGTTCCTCGGCAATGCTTTTCATAGGGGACCATCTATATGTCAATTTGCATGATCTCTGAGAATTTTCTTGAAATCGGATGGAAAATGTGGAAATGATGGCTGCTACAAGGAAATTATCGTTTGCACATGCGCAGCGGCTATCAGTCCGGGGGCGATGATTTTCATAGGGGACCATCTACACGCCAACTCGTACAATCTCTGAAAATTTCATCGGAATCGGACTTGAACTTCATATTTTAGCCCGCTGCAACATGTTTTGGGTGATGAGAAGGCTATGTGCTAGACCCACTTGGTAGTCTACCGAAATTTGATGGTTATCGGAAACCCCCTCATAAAGCATCTCATTTTTTGTGAAGCTTAGAATCGGACCTTAAATTTGAATGTACCTACACAAACATGTACAAAAATGTACAATGAGTCGGGAAACTCGTCTTTCAATGAAATGTTAAAGTTATTTTCAAAATTGAGTTCAATATCATTTTTTTTTTAAATTAAAATTTTGCTTCATAATCAAGTTTATCTTGAAGAAATGAGCGTCTCACTCTTAATGGGGAGGATGGTCCCCAATGAATGAGAGGGTGGTCCCCCTTGAATTTGTTGAGGGGCGGCAGGCGTCCGAGAATATGCCGGAAATGACGGGCGGGTGGGCGGGGGGGGGGGGGGGTGGGTGGGACGAGGCTTCGACGAGTCGGGCAGGGGGAGAGGATGCGGAACAATCTTCCGAAAAAACACGTTTTTTGAACTATTTTCAAAAAATTGCGATACTTTTAACAAAGCAAAATGAAATCTGATTAAAACGGGACCACTATGGATACTTGTAGAACACTTTTCGAAAAGAATCAGGCAGATTGGTGGCCGAATAAGAAACTGCTAGTGGTACAAACATACAGAAAAAAAAAAAAAAAAAAAAAAAAAAATCGTCGTCCCATGACACACCGAACTGTATACCTCCTTCCTTCGGCGCGGCTTCGCCGCGCATGAAGTCGGTCAAAAAGAGAATTTTACGTAATTTTGGAAACCTCGCATTTTTTCAACCCCAAATTGAACTACGAGAACCCATGCTTTTTCAAGATGCAAGAACAGCGAAAACTGCGCTGAAATCTCAGCTTTCCAATGGTATAATCAAAACATATTCTACAACAGTGTTTAGGGGAGAAATTTGTGTTTGAACGCGGAAAAACGTGCATTTTTTCAACGAAATCGGCGCTCCGCCTAGTTGATCTGAGGGGTCGGACGACAGCAGTGGGTGGGCGGGCGCCGCAGTAGACCGCGAGGCCTCCGGAAACAGGAGGCCAGAGCGCCGATTTCGTTGAAAAAATGCACGTTTTTCCGCGTTCAAACACGAATTTCTCCCCTAAATACGGCTGTAGAATATGTTTTGATTATACCATTGGAAAGCTGAAATTCTGGCGCAGTTTTCACTGTTCTTGCATCTTGAAAAAGTATGGGTTCTCGTAGTTCAATTTGAGATTGAAAAAATGCGAGGTTTCCAAAATTACGTAAAATTCTCTTTTTAGAGGACTTTTTCATGTTTTAATCCTTGACTCAAAAAAAAGTTAAGGCATCTATCCGATAGGAAATTTAATGCTCTTTCCAACGGTATCCTCAAATTGTAATTTACACAGCAAATTAAAGGAGTTATGACCGATTTAATGACATAAGGTCAAAATCACGAAAAAAAAGTTTAAAGTTAAAATAACTCGAAAACGAAGGGTTTAAACGAAAATTGCTAAGGGACATTTTTTGTTGCAAATTAGTTGTAGAATCGACTGGTACCGTATGGCAGACCAGTTAGGCTTACACCCTGTATACAGGGTGTCACCCTAACTCGAGGACCAAACTTCAAGGATCGATTCTACAACTAATTTGCAAACTTTTTTGTCTCGTGACATTTTTTTTTTAAACGCTTTAAAATTATACTTTTTTCACTTTTAAGATTTTGTTCGTGTTTTCGACCTTGAGCCATTAAAACGGCAATAACTCCCTCAATTTACTGGATAAACTCAAATATGAGTATACCGTTGGAAAGAACGTTAAATTTCCTATCGGTTCATTAGGACACAAAAGCTTTTTAAGCCTTTCGTATAAGTGAATAAATTGGTCAAAGTCAAAAATTTAAAACTTTCTCGAAAATCACCATTTTTCAGGCTGACTCATCTTATGTAATAAACAGCCGTATCGGCGGGCACTCAACGGAAAAAACTTGCCCAGAATCTCAGCTTTCCAACGGTCTATCAGTTTTTCTTTTTAACCTTCAAATTAGAAGAGTAAATGAAGTTTGAATGCCCGAAAACGAGTGTTTTACAAGCAAATCCAGTGTTCTAAGCGGTTTCTGGTCCCCCTCGACCTCAAGATGGCTTGACGATTTTGGTATCATTTCCTATGTAATTTTCTACGCTGAATCAAATAGTGATACTTCCGAATGGTTCCGACTGCTAGAAAGTGGATTTTTCGAAGAAAACCTTCGTTTTTCGTACATAAAATACGCATTATTCTCAAATGTGGTGGTGAGCATGAAGTAACACCTTTGAACTCAACAAAAACTTCAATCAACTAGAAATTCGGTGTTTTTATTGAGTTAAAAGGTGTTACTTCATGCTCACTACCACATTTAAGAATAATGCGTATTTTATGTACGAAAAATGAAGATTTTCTTCGAAAAATCCACTTTCCAGCAGTCGGAACCATTCGGTTCCTTCTATCACTATTTGATTCAGCGTAGAAAATTACATAGAAAATGATACCAAAATCGTCAAACCATCTTGAGGTCGAGGGGGACCAGAAACCGCTTAAAACACTGGATTTGCTTGTAAAACACACGTTTTCGGGCATTCAAACTTCATTTACTCTTCTAATTTGAATGTTAAAAAGAAAAATTGATAGACCGTTGGAAAGCTGAGATTCTGGGCAAGTTTTTTCCGTTGAGTGCCCGCCGATACGGCTGTTTATTACATAAGATGAGTCAGCCTGAAAAATGGTGATTTTCGAGAAAGTTTTAAATTTCTGACTTTGACCAATTTATTCACTTATACGAAAGGCTTAAAAAGCTTTTGTGTCCCGATGAACTGATAGGAAATTTAACGTTCTTTCCAACGGTATACTCATATTTGAGTTTATCTAGTAAATTGAGGGAGTTATGGCCGTTTTAATGGCTCAAGATCGAAAACACGAACAAAATCTTAAAAGTGAAAAAAGTATAATTTTGAAGCGTTAAAAAAAAAATGTCACGAGACAAAAAAGTTTGCAAATTAGTTGTAGAATCGATCCTTGAAGTTTGGTCCTCGAGTTAGGGTGACACCCTGTATAGCAGTTAGTTTATTCAAATAGTGGGGATTCAGCCATGATGATGATTTTTTCTGTCGATTTTTTATATTATTGAGGTGGTTTTTGACATTGCTCGTAGATGTCCTGAGGATGGGCCTAAACGAAGCAAGAAACGTCGGTCAATAAAAATTATTCAATGACTGGTGTCTGTTCATCGGACTGAATCCCAACTGTTTGAATAAAGTAAGAGAGTAATGCAGTCAACTGACTCCATACAAGAATGATGTATAGCACTCGCAATCTAAATTAGACCTTTTCCCACCCTCTGGCAAACTAATTAACTCTATAAGGTTCATGGTGTGTGGGACTGTGAGAGACCTGCGTTTTTTGATACCCGCGTTATAAACGCTGACGCAGTCTCTTACACTTCCATGGACTGGCCAACTATCTCTCGCCATGCTGCCCAAGCCAAGCATGCAAAATACGACAGAACAGCCGAAGATCTGAGAGGGTCTTTCACGCCACTCGTAATTTCATGCGATGGTGCATTGCATAAAGAGTATGACACTTTTCTCAAGAATGCCTCCCTACGCCTTGCCAACAAATGGTCCAAATCTTACGCTCAAGTGATGATGAGGACGCGAGTGAAAACTCCGTCCATCGAGTGGTTTCCATGAGGCTAAGAGGCCCGAGGAAACAAGTCCAAGGACTCGGACTGGAGGATGGAGCAGCAATTTGGCTCCCACAAGACTAACTCCTCACACATTTACGCTCGCACGCAATTTTCCCAAAATTGCATCACAACTTGCTGGTTGAAGCACCTACAAAATTTCTGAAGCGGGAAAAGCGGTAAAGCAAAGTGAGACTGGCGCGATGGAGGACTCTGGTGACGTCACGCCCCTTCCCAGCCGTGGAGCGTAAGAACACCTACACTCTCCTACACTCACTTTGGGTAAGGAGTTTGATAGGTTTCGAGTCCATAACAAGTAGGACCTAGTCCTTCCGACAGAACATCTTTTTTCCGACTATTTCACTGAACATCCATTCCAGAGGTGGATACCTGAATTTTTTCATCAAAACTTATATTACAATAGGTTTCGACTTTCCTTCTCGCTATTAATTCTCTTTGAATTGCTAATACTTCCTTGCAACCCATCGTAAAGAGATTTAAAAGAGTGGTGTTGAATGTTTATTCAGTAATCAGTTGCATCAGCTCACTGGGAAGGGAAGGTAATTTTGGGTAGAAAATTGACACACAATTTTATTGCTCCTCCGAAAAAACTTCTTTTAGTTTCATTCTATTAATTTAGCTAGGTAAGTAGGTAACAACATCATGAATATCACAAAAGACGCACAAATGATCAAAGTAATCACAAAAATTATAAAAATCACAAAAGCCATAATTATCAATCGCGTTGGTAATTCGCTTCCTAATAAGTGGCAATTTCAGGGCCGGCATGATAACTTGGTGTATAATTATTAAACTGTAAGTACTAGCTAGCTCAATCAGATCGGAGGATGTCAGTGCCTCTGATTAACTTAATTGAATCGACCGTATATCCCAGTCAATTTGTACGTACATCTAACATTGCAAACGCTGAGGTACCTATCTGAGATTTTTATGTGTTGTTAGGACTCTAAATGGTAGTTCATCCCAAAACTTGCAACCCTGCAAACTCGGTACTACTGACAACGTACGCTGAAAACCATGAAATTGTTGATTTTTTTCAGTTTATAACTATAATTTCTTAACTATGATGATTTTAATAATTTATGTTGTTATTTTGGACGCACTCGTGGGGCTGGTAAAAGAATCGAGATTAACAAATTAGGACTTTTTAATTAGAGCATAACTGCACTTGCAAATTTAGCATTAGAACGAGAAAGGGCAGAGTGGAAAAGACATGGATAATAATGGAGGAAACCGTTACATCCTTTCTTATTAAGATTTTCGGTAAGGAGACGGTTCATCAACATTAAGCAAACTACTCGGAACAGCATTTTTATCACAGTGAAGGAGAAGGTTACATGATAACATTATAGCAGTTCCGAATCATGGAAGCGTTTGCACTGGTGAAAATTCCAGAACACTGTTCGAAATGCGGGGCTCCCATTTTGAGAACTGCACTATGAACAAACCCCAAGTTTCCATAAGAACGGATAACAACGATTCCATACTAACCTTGAATATCAGACATAAACCATAAATTATTACAGGCTAACGATACTCGCTGAAATTATTATAGAAATGATTGTAAGTTCCCAGGTCAGGTTTTTGCATATGGGTCATTTTCCTGGAAAGGTGCAATCGGTATCCCAAGATTTCAGAAAACTTGAAGTTCGACTCAACTTCTGCCAAAAATCAGGGATTAACCTCACACCATACTGATTGAATTTCGACGAAAGAGCATACAGTGGGACGCTTAATTAAGTAATTAAAAATTAAAGAAGAAAACCTATCGAAAGAAACCTATTGGCGTGGTTTCCGCGTAAAGGAGAATACTCGGAACGCCATCTCCATGAGGAGCGAGAACTGGGAGTTATTCCAAAAATTGAACCAGGGCGGGACGCAGGTTTAGAAAAGGGTTAAACCAACGTGGAACACGGTTTTTCTGATAGCAACCTAGAAACCTCCGAAAGTAACCAAGTGATCTCAATTTATCGGCTTTTCGAGCCAAAACTTGGTACCAGGGGATTTTTATGGTTGCTGAATACAGTTTTGAGGTCGAAAAATGTAAAGTTTTAAATTGCAACGGAAAATTCAAATTAATTTTTACCAACTTGAAAAAAGTCTTTCATCTCTCCAAAAGCCACCATCACCGGCAGATAAAAGACACAAAAAAAGACAAAATTCCTGGGTGGCACTTAGGTTTTTCAGCTTTTCCCGCGTTCTGGTGCTGTTCTGCTGAAGTGTAACCATATCGCTGGAACCAGCTCGGTAGAAACAAGAACTAGAGACCAAAAAGAAAAAATAATATCAATTTCTTACCGTTTCACAGAGGGCAGATGAAAGACAGACGGTGACTGTGACACCACGTTTTTGCAACTGAAACCACCTGCGCACGCCTCCACATAGAAGGAATACGTTTCCCGCCGCTTTCTTTGATAACCAACGACTAACCTCACCTCTTACAGTAGTAGTAAAACCGCGGGAAACGATAAAAAGCTGCCAAAATACGAAAACACAAAAAAGGCAGATTAAAGACAAAAACCCCCGGACAAGCACATTTTATCCTCCTGCTCGCTTTATTTCCTTCTGAAAAAATCTGCAAATCCATTTTTTTCATGTCCAGGTATATGCAATAAAGAATCACTACAAATTCAGGCCGTTGCTTTCATAGGTGAGTCATAGTGTACAAGCAAAGTTGACTACCTAGGGGTCCGGACATGGCAGATTACTGGACATTTAGCAGTTTAAACTTTAATTTCTATATTTTAGCGTGAATAAGTGCATATTTTATTGATTGCCCGAAGTAGAACAAAGTTGATAGTTTATGGAGAATTTTTTTTTGACACCCAAATCATAAATGTGCATTCAGAATCTTCTCTGGACAACGATTCGCCCTTTCTGGGAAAATGACCCATATAATACTTCACATCTCAATTTTTCTATAGGCTCTAATTCCCTAGCTTGACAGGATTTTTTAAAAATTTTATTTATTTATTTTTTTGCAGAATAGCCTATGGTGCACGAGCCCTGAACGAAGGTGGATTCCAGTCTATTCCCAAGCTAACATTCCCTGGTGGATGCCTCATTGGCTGCACAGCTGGTTTTCTGAACGTTCCCAAAATCAAAGGCACTCACTATGCCATGAAATCTGGTATGCTTGCTGCTGAAGCTGTGTATGATGCCATCACGTCTGAAACAACGTCTGAGACGACAGGTATGGACAGTGGTGGCCAATCTAGCCCAAACTGAATAGGAAATTTTAGTGTGTGACCAATAACTCATGGTGCATGACTGATGCAGTTGCTGGCTCGTATCGTGTACTCGTTTAGCCATTTTTTAACTACTTATCTTTTCTAGGATATTCCTATAGGAATTTTTGCACTAGCTCTGAATGTACCATTTATATAGCATTCGCACCTTGAGTTTAACCTTTCGCGAATTGAATTAAACTTTCCGCAAATTGAATTAGACTTTTCTCAAATTGAATTAAACTTTCCGCAAATTGAATTAGATTTTTCTCAAATTGAATTAGACTTTTCGCAAATTGAATCAGTCTTTTCCCAAATGAATTAGACTTTTTGAAAAATGAATTTAACTTTTCACAAAATGAATTAGACCTTGGGCAAATCTGTAGTTTTAGTTTTAAAAAAATCTCAACTTCAACAAAATATACGAGTGTGAGCGCAAATCGTGCTAGTGATGGAACGAACACTTTCTACGTAGAGTTGACATTGTAATTATTTAGGTATGATATAAGCATCAGTAAAAAACGTCTGCCCAGTGGGTGTGGCACATAGCTTCCTCGTATCCATAACCCGATTGTATAGATGATCCGATGCATAGTAGTTAATCACAAAACATCAATCTCTAAGTACCTTCCACTACCCTCATAGGGGACCATCTACAAGCTAATCCTGAGAAATTTCGGATGGAAAATGTAGAAGTTATGGATGTTAGAAGGAATTCACGTTAGCGCATGTGCAGCGGCTACTATGTATCAGTCCAGGAGTGATGATTTTCATAGGGGACCGTCTATACTCCACCCCGCACAATCCCTGAAAACTTCATCGAAATATAATTATGCCGGTTACAAGGATTTCGTGACAGACAGACAGACACGGAACCAAAATTGTTCAGAAAGGTCTGAAACGTAAAGTGCGAGTGGAAATTACGATTTTGGAGAACTTTATTTTTTCAACCTGGAAAAGTGAAAACAAAGCTTCCGCTACCTTGGTAGACTTGGAAGCAATACAAGGCAACAGTTAACAGAAAATACAAAATCAATATAGAAGTCAAATACAAAAACGTCTGCCAAGTGGGTGTGGCACATAGCTTCCTCGTATCCTTAACCCGATTGTATTGATGATCCGATGCATTGTAGCTAATCTCAAAACATCAATCTCCAAGTACCTTGCGTAGGGGACTCTACAAGTCAACCCGACCAATCTTTGAATATTGTTGAAAAATGTAGAAGTTATGGCTGTTACAAGGATTTCACGTTTGCGCATGCGTAGTGGATGCTATCAGTCCGGGGGTAACAATTTTCATAGGGGACCATCACACGCCAACTAGCACAATCCCTGAGAATTACATCGAAATTGGGTGAGAGATATAGAAGTTATGGCTGTGGCAAGGATTTCATGACAGACACACAGACAGACACGGAACCAAAATTGTTCAGAAAGGTGTGAAACGTTAAAACGTGAGTGGAAATCTTGATTTCTAGAACATTTTTTTTTTTTTTTTGTTCAACCCTGAAAATTGAAAACAAAGCTTCTGCCACCTTGGTAGACTCGGAAGCAAAAATCAGTACAAAGTCAATACAGAAAGGCAGCAGTCAATGGAAAGATAGTCCTAGAGCAGCACATATCCATCACGTAGTTTGCACTATCAATTGGGACCGTGGTGGTTCGATACTTTTCACGTATGTAGGTCTATTTCAATTTGCTGAAAGTCTAATTCATTTTGCGAAAAGTCTAATTAAATTAGCAGAAAATTTACTTCAATTCGCGAATGGTTTAATTCGAAGTGCGAATGCTATACAGGGTGTGCGAGGGAGATACGGCCAAACTTCAGGGGTCGATTCTACAAGTAATTTGCAACCGAAAGTGCCTCCTAGAAATTTTTCTTTAGATGCTTCGTTAGTATTAACACAGAATGTGTTTTTGCGATGACCTACCGAAAAAAAAATCGTCACGAAAAAGCGACAGAAAAAACCGTTACGCGCCTTTTATAATGATTTTCACGTGCAACCAAGCCGTTGGTAAGGAAATAGAACTCCCGCAGTGTTCATTGCACAGAAATTGTTCACCATTCGTTGGAAAGCTCTCAATTTATATAGTATTTTTCTTGTAGTTACATATTTATTTATATAACATTTATAGGGTTTTAGACCAAATTAAATGTCTAACAATTATTTATTTTATTATTGCCAAAGACTCCACATTTATTATTGTTGTTTTTTATTTAACGGATGACTAGCATCGCAAAAACACATTCTGTGTTCCTATGATTTCATACAGAGTATGTAAAAAGAAATAAACCGGGGGGTGCAGGGGGGCGGAGCCCCCCGCCGAGGCGCAAAGCGCCAAGTTTCTGTCGCTTTTTCGTGACGATTTTTTTTCGGTAGGTCATCGCAAAAACACATTCTGTGTTAAAATACGGTGGAAGAACAATAGGTATTTTCATTTACCATCCGTTTCTTGATAGCGAAGACGGTGTTGGGCTTGTACAAGCTACGTCCTCAGGATACAGATAGAGAGTACCCATGGTGGAGTATTAAAGAAAATAATCCCGATCTCCCTTTTTTTTACTCTGAATCACGTGGTGATGTTAGGTTCTTAATTTGACTGCATTTTGATCAAATTATCGACGAAAAATGAACTTTAAAAAAAATAAAATGGCCATTTTCAAGGGCAAAACCATCCTGTCTACTTAAAATTTTTTTCTAAGATAATCGGATTTTTGTAGTTGCTACCGACTCTTCACATGTAAACAGAGAGGGCTTCAAGTAGTGAGCAAAAGATGTTCCTTTTAAAAAAGTTTATTTTTCCTCCTTCATATGACAGCAGTGACGTACGACCTACTAGTTATGGAACACTTTTATTACCTCAATGATACTCACTCTCATTCCCATTTTGTATTACACTATCGACGCATTTTGTAATACTAACCAGATGGAAGTGGAAACTACTTGCGTATGTTTGTGTCTGCAGGTGGCCATGGCGGCCACTTCAATGCGTACCTACCAACCTATCTGAATAAGTTGTCATGGTTATTTTTTTCCTTTTTAGTGGGATGCCATCATCAATTTTGAGGTCGGTCCGTTTTTTTTAAAGACATTCTAAAATACTTTATAAACTTTTGCTCGTCTCTTAGCAAATCTTGGAACAGGTGATTGTGCTCCCCCAGGTCCATCCTCTTTATTGGATGGACCTAAACTCTTCTCCTTTTTCCACCGATTTGGTCCTCTTCTTCTGCTTCCAAAGCTGCAACTAAAATGATCATTTCCTCTTCGTCGTCCAATGAAGACATAATATCTATGCCCCACATTTTCCTGAGAAGACACCTTCAGGCGTGGCGAAACGGCGGGTCGAAAAATTTTATCCGCTCCAGTGGACGGAGCTCAAGAATTTCGCGCCGCGCCGCGCCGCGCTGTCGACCTAGTGGACGGCCAGCTTTAATTTGAACGGAGATTAGGCCTCTTTTGCGATTCACACTCGTGTTTCTGATTTATCGTACGTCCAAACTTTAAATTCTCGTAAGGAGCGAACGGTTTGTCCTACAGAGCTCCGGGTGGTCTCAAAAAATTCTATAGAATCTTAAATTGAAGGAAAAAAATACCTTTATATCAAAATTTTTTTAGTTAGGGCGTTTTCAAAATTTATTTTGGAACCCCTAGAAGTGACCTACATCAACCAAAATCTTCGGGGCGCAACTAGACCCCAAATGGAGCCTACAAACCAAATTTCATCAAAATCGGTCAATGCTAAGTGGCAAAAGTGCTGCGTACCAAATTTTGAGGGGGTTTTAAAAAAAATTTTTTCTTGGTCGATTCCAAAGGTTCATTATTGAAAATAATAAACCAAAATCGGTTGAGGGGTGAAATGTTCATGAAATTTCACGAAGAATCCGAATCTGCAATACAAAAGGGGGGGTCTCATTTGAAAACATATTGTTTAGTAATGCATGCATTCCAGGGGACGTCCCATTGGATAAGCATTAGATCAGTTTAACCAGTTGACAAGCGATAAAACTGTTTCACTCGATGTAATTTGGTTTATTACTTTAGGCAAGAAATAGTGACCCCCCTCACCATTATCTACCAAAACATTTCTAGTGGCGTGGGAGCCTCGAATCTGAAGAGCATTTTAAAATCCATGATCTACGACACCCAACATGCGAATTCGAGTTCACCCCCCCCCCCTCCCCACCACCGCCAATGGTGCCAGTCTGGCACCAAAGCGGAAATACGTCGTAACATTGAACTTTCATCTATTAGTTTTAGTAGGCGGTCCATCGAGGTTCACATCCGTATTCAAGGTGAAACACAAAAAAAAAAAAAACACGAAATATGCGGTTTATGGTCTCCTGGCACCACTATTAGTTCTATGGTGGTACAGAGAATAATTCATCAAAATCCGGAGGTATAATGAGAATTTTTCCTCAATTTCAAAGGTTGGGTACAATTAGTAAGCAGTAAAGGAACCAAAATATTGAAAAATCGGATATTTTGTGAATATTATCCCCCACTTGCCCCCTCCCCTTGCAAATTTTGGTACTCGAGTGAAATTATGTACAACTCGGAAGTTATTTTAGTCAAACAAAAAAAGAAACACACAAATCGGTTGGAAATTGAGGCCTGGACAGAGTTTACAAGATTACGCCTGCAAACGCACATTTTTTAAGCCTTAACCCCCCTTTCCCCCCCTTAAAAGGCGAAATTCAAAATTCCGGCGCCGTAGTGCACAACTAGATAGTTTTCCGCGTCGAAGAAAAAAAGAACCACGAAAATCGGTTGAGAACTAAGGCCTGGGCAGACGACACAAGATTATGCCCAAAAACGCACGTTTTTTGAGCATTAACCCCCCCTTTCCCACCCTTAAAAGGCGAAATTCAAAATTCCGGCGCCGTAGTGCACAACTAGATAGTTTTCCGCGTCGAACAAAAAAAGAACCAGGAAAAACGGTTGAGTACTAAGGCCTGTGCAGACGACACAAGATTTTGTCACACACACACAGACATACACCTATGGTTTTTTTCGCTGATTTGGATTCAGAATGGTCTAAAACGGATTACTGTGTGGTTATTTTTTTCTTCTGTTGAGTGTTGTCCAACTTCACCCCAGATTGATCGCATAAGGACGCCCAAGTCTTACTGTGTGACGTCCTAAAAACCAAGTTGGTGTGCGTTGCGCACGATTGCGCACCATGGTCATATTTGAGATCCTTGGGAAAAATCATGAAGATTTTAAAAAATTCTTTTTACCACTATCTGGACGATTTTAGCTGTATAGTAAAAATGAAAGTGCGGGATTTCAAGAAATAATAAATTAACATAAATCAAAATGTCATGGGAAAACCCCCATTTCTGAACTGTGCACTGTAAGTTTTCTATCACAAATGGATCTCAGGTCAAAAAAGTTTTTAAACCACTGGTTTAGCGTATCAAATTAAAAATTGTACGTCTGTTGTTGTTTTATTGTCTTTGAGGTCAACTATTACCTACCAATGTTGTCAGGTATCGAACCAAAGGCTTATGAAGATAAGATTAAAGATAGCTGGATCTGGAAGGAGTTGAAAGCGGTGAGGAATATTCGTCCGTCATTCCATAACTCCCTTGGTTTGTATGGTGGAGTAGCCTACAGTGGATTTTCAATCTTGACTGGTGGTCGAGAACCTTGGACTTTCAAACATGGAGGTATGATTATTCCTGGCTTGATTTTGTTTGACTGTGATATCGGGAAGGTTTGTGATTGTGTATAATTTTGTATATGTGTGTGTGTGATTATTAGCATTGGACTGGGGTTCTTGGCCGGCCCCCTTGGCGCTATTATTGAGGTGTGTGGTTTGCCTCAACGCTAGACCACGCAGTTTGTAGGGCTACCTCTCCAGTAATGGATTGGTGGCCCTGGGAGCCGCCGTGGTTGGTGGGTCCGGTAAAGCGCTCCACACACACCTTGTTCCTGAGATTTCCAATCACATTAGTTCCTAGTTCACATGAGTTCCTATATCACATAAGTTCCTGTTTTCCACATTGATTTTCGCATAGCTCGAGCTTTTTATTGTTTACTTAATTATTGTTGTTGATACCCTGCCTACATGTTAGTGTTAGATAGTTAAGAATCAACGCCGTATAAAATTTGTTCGACATATGCTATGTACATATATATGTACCTACCTACAGAATGAAAATAGAATATCTATCTATCTATTAAGACATGGCACTCATCCTTTGTATTTTTGAAAGAATAAACCAAAGTCTTTGTTGTCCATGTGTATTGATGAATGTATATAAACCGTTATTATGAATTGTTTCAACAGAATCCGACTATAAAAGATTGAAACCTGCCAAGGAGTGTAAACCTATTGACTACCCAAAGCCAGATGGAGTCATTAGTTTCGATCTACTGTCTTCTGTTGCACTAACTGGTACTAACCATGAAGGAGATCAGCCCCCGCATCTTACTTTGAGAGACGATACTATTCCTGTGAAGCAAAATTTGGGTATTTATGATGGTCCAGAAGGAAGATTCTGTCCAGCAGGTAGGTTGACGGTGCAATTAGAATAGGAATCTTATTATTTTGTATATTAAGTACTTTAGATACCATTTTCACGACAAATATGCGGGTTTTCTCCACAAATTCAAGGTTTTACCTTATTGCCAGGTTGTGTGGACAGTACAGCTTCTTCACACGACAAAAAATCACTCGCGACAAGATTGTGGAAACCCATTTTAATTTTTTTTAAACAGAGTTAAGAAAAACGTAATCTATTTCCACGAAAGTACCTAATGAGTTACGAAGTTAAATCGATTTAAATAGACATCACCAGTGACAAACAATTTTTATTTTTATTAGTTTATACAAACATCAACACAACAAAAAAGTTATTGTTTGAATAAACAATATAAAAAAACTTTGTTACTGATGATGACCTAACCGTCGAGATCGATTTAACTTGGTTATTACTTTCGTGAAAATGGATTAAATTTTTCTTCTTTTTTTTTAATAGCTTTTTCAATTGGAATATCATGGACGGAATGGAATATTTATATTATATATTTATGGAATATTTATGAACCATTTCGTGTGAAAATTACACTAGATTACAAAATTTAGGGGTGGTCTGGCTGCCTCGTTCTTTCATCACTTTTCTTATGGTATTTGGTGCGCTGAATCCGAATCTGACGTCAGTTTTTTTGTTTACGTCGGATTTTCAAGATATAGCTAGTTTTAAGATTTTTCTAGTTCTCACTTTTCTTCATTTTTTAGTGAAAACTCATCTTGCTCAAATCTCCTCAAAAAGTACTCAGACTTATAGGAAATTTCATGTAGAATCCGAATATGTACTTAGTTTTTAAGTAAAACTGTGTTAAACCCCCTATTTTCCACAAAACGTATAAAAAAACACCGGTTCTCAACGTTTTTTCTTCGGGTTTTCCCTTACATTTTGCAACTTGAAAAAAAATTAAGGCTAAAAAAAATGTTCTCGGGCCTTTACTTTGTAGGGGGGACACCCCAGAGGAGAATGAGACCAATCGCAGCCTCCTAAACCCACTAATGTCGAAGGAATGAGCTTTTTCATGGCACTGAGATGAAAATTCACAAAAACCGTTAGTTAATTTTTCGAGATAAGTATGTGCGTTCCTAAATCTGTTTTCCTCATATGGATTTTCCTTTCTTGCACATTTTTTATGCTTTTCATCTATTAAGAGTAAGATCGAAAATAGGTACTCAAAGGGGGAGTAAATCATAATTGGGAAACTCTTGTTTTGTTAAGTGATTTTAATTCAGTTTTACAAACGAAACATAATAAACTGCAGAAAAGTTAACGGTGTAAACCTCTTTCATGAAGGCTCAGATGAATCAAAAGTTGGTAAAATGTTTGGTTATTTCTCCACCTCAGAGGTTCCACCAAGATATGAAAACCATGGAAGAACGGTACAAAGGGTATTGGGAAGTTCACATGATGGCGGACTATTGTTGGACCTTAAAAAGAGATTTACCTCAGGCGGCGAAGTTTTCTCTACATAGATGCCGGCGATGAAACCCCTGAGGTGGAGGAATAATCAAACATTGTACCAACTATTGATTCATCTGAGCCTTCATTAAACAGGTTTACACCGTTAACTTTTCTGCAGTTTATTGTGTTTCGTTTGTAAAACTGAATTAAAATCACTTAACAAAACAAGAGTTTACCAATTATGATTTACTCCCCCTTTGAGTAGGTACCTATTTTCGATCTTACTCTTAATAGATGAAAAGCATAAAAAATGTGCAAGAAAGGAAAATCCATATGAGGAAAACAGATTTAGGAACGCACATACTTATCTCGAAGAATTAACTAACGGTTTTTGTGAATTTTCATCTCAGTGCCATGAAAAAGCTCATTCCTTCGATATTAGTGGGTTTAGGAGGCTGCGATTGGTCTCATTCTCCTCTGGGGTGTCCCCCCTACAAAGTAAAAGCCCGAGAACTTTTTTTTAGCCTTAATTTTTTTTTTCAAGTGGCAAAATGTAAGGGAAAACCCGAAGAAAAAACGTTGAGAACCGGTGTTTTTTGATACGTTTTGTGGAAAATAGGAGGTTTAACACAGCTTTACTTAAAAACTAAGTACATATTCGGATTTTACATGAAATTTCCTATAAGTCTGAGTACTTTTTGAGGAGATTTGAGCAAGATGAGTTTTCACTAAAAAATGAAGAAAAGCGAGAACTAGAAAAATCTTAAAACTAGCTATATCTTGAAAATCCGACGTAAACAAAAAACGTCTGCCAAGTTGGGTGGGCAGTATAGCTTCCTCACTCATTGTAACATGGACGTATAGAATCAGTTGGCGAAAAACAGGAGAGGAAATGGCCTTGGAGCTCACTCAGCTGATCAGTGACCACTCAGGCACCTTCAGCATTCTCCATTGACCCTGCCTCTCAAATTTCAGCTTCCTGCGTTCAACAGGAGAGAAAATGGCCTTGGAGCTCACTCAGCTGATCCGAAGGTGCTGAAATTTATAGGGGACCGTCTAGGACCTAACCCGCACAATCCCTGAAAATTTCATCAAAATCGGACCACAGGTTAGTATAGTTTTGCCCGGGACAAGGATTGACCACAGACAGACAGACAGACCGACAGACAGACAGACACGGAACCAAAATTGTTCGGGAAGCTCTAAAACGCGAAAAGCAAGTGGAAATTTTGATTTTGGAGGACATTTTTTTTTTCACTTCTTTCACGAATACAAAGCTTCCCTACCTTCGGTAGTGAGGAAGCAAAAAAACTGACGTCCGATTCGGATTCAGCACACCAAATACCATAAGAAAAGTGATGAAAGAACGAGGCAGCCAGACCACCCCTAAATTTTGTAATCTAGTGTTATTGCAATATTGAGCAGTAACACTGATAAATTCTCTAATAAGGGACTTGAATGTCTCGATCATGTAGATAGCGTTCTGAGTTGACAAACATCACTATGATTAGAAGTCGTTCTAGATCTTGTTGATCTTTCACTTGATGATACTGGCTATCAGATAATTTTGGCCGTAAAACTATACGCTCCACCAGTCACTCGAAGACAACTCAATATCGCCTTCTTAGGGCAGAAAAAAAGACGCAGTATTGTTTCGACCTTAGAAGAGACAGAAGAAAACCATATCTCGACAGTGAATTCGTAACAGAAATGATTGTCTTTTTAGGGAAATTTTGCAGGAGACAAAAACCTCGGGATTCACGCTTTGTTATGAAGGGAACACTTCGATTATCGTCAAAACGAACGTATTTAATATATGTATTTTTCTATCCTGGTGAAAATTGAAGTGTTCCCTTCATAATAATTTGTAAAACCTGAAGTATTTATTGTCTCCTGTGAAATTTCCTGAAAAAGACATAGGTAGGTACAAGGTACCTAATGCGAATTCATTGTCTTAAAACTGATAAACAAGCAAATGGACCATTCAATACAAATAGGATACTAACTTCTATTTTGCTTCCTCCCTAACGAAGGTAGGGAAACTTTGTATTCGTGAAAGAAGTGAAAAAAAAAATGTCCTCCAAAATCAAAATTTCCACTTGCTTTTTGCGTTTTAGAGCTTCCCGAACAATTTTGGTTCCGTGTCTGTCTGTCTGTCTGTCTGTGGTCAATCCTTGTCCCGGGCAAAACTATACTAACCTGTAGTCCGATTTTGATGAAATTTTCAGGGATTGTGCGGGTTAGGTCCTAGACGGTCCCCTATAAATTTCAGCACCTTCGGACCAATAGGAGCGAGTGCGCATGCGCAAACGTGAATTTCGACAGGAAAAATCGACAGTAAAAAGCGACAGGAAAGTAGCGCTATGATTTATCATAATAATATTATGATAAGTCAAGCATATTATGCTTGACGACAAATATGCTTGACATCCTCTCCTGTTGAACGCAGGAACCTGAAATTTGAGAGGGCGGGTCAATGGAGAATGCTGAAGGCGCCTGAGGGATCACTGATCAGCTGAGTGAGCTCCAAGGCCATTTTCTCTCCTGTTGAACGCAGGAAGCTGAAATTTGAGAGGGAAGGTCAATGGAGAATGCTGAAGGTGCCTGAGTGGTCACTGATCAGCTGAGTGAGCTCCAAGGCCATTTTCTCTCCTGTTGAACGCAGGAAGCTGATATTTGAGAGGGCGGGTCAATGGAGAATGCTGAAGGCGCCTGAGTGATCACTGATCAGCTGAGTGAGCTCCAAGGCCATTTCCTCTCCTGTTGAACGCAGGAAGCTGAAATTTGAGAGGGAGGGTCAATGGAGAATGCTGAAGGCGCCTGAGTGGTCACTGATCAGCTGAGTGAGCTTCAAGGCCATTTCCTCTCCTGTTGAACGCAGGAAGCTGAAATTTGAGAGGGTGGGTCAATGGAGAATGCTGAAGGCGCCTGAGTGATCACTGATCAGCTGAGTGAGCTCCAAGGCCATTTTCTCTCCTGTTGAACGCAGGAACCTGAAATTTGAGAGGGCGGGTCAATGGAGAATGCTGAAGGCGCCTGAGTGATCACTGATCAGCTGAGTGAGCTCCAAGGCCATTTTCTCTCCTGTTGAACGCAGGAAGCTGAAATTTGAGAGGGAAGGTCAATGGAGAATGCTGAAGGTGCCTGAGTGGTCACTGATCAGCTGAGTGAGCTCCAAGGCCATTTTCTCTCCTGTTGAACGCAGGAAGCTGATATTTGAGAGGGCGGGTCAATGGAGAATGCTGAAGGCGCCTGAGTGATCACTGATCAGCTGAGTGAGCTCCAAGGCCATTTTCTCTCCTGTTGAACGCAGGAAGCTTAAATTTGAGAGGGTGGGTCAATGGAGAATGCTGAAGGCGCCTGAGTGATCACTGATCAGCTGAGTGAGCTCCAAGGCCATTTTCTCTCCTGTTGAACGCAGGAAGCTGAAATTTGAGAGGGAAGGTCAATGGAGAATGCTGAAGGTGCCTGAGTGGTCACTGATCAGCTGAGTGAGCTCCAAGGCCATTTTCTCTCCTGTTGAACGCAGGAAGCTGATATTTGAGAGGGCGGGTCAATGGAGAATGCTGAAGGCGCCTGAGTGATCACTGATCAGCTGAGTGAGCTCCAAGGCCATTTTCTCTCCTGTTGAACGCAGGAAGCTTAAATTTGAGAGGGTGGGTCAATGGAGAATGCTGAAGGCGCCTGAGTGATCACTGATCAGCTGAGTGAGCTCCAAGGCCATTTTCTCTCCTGTTGAACGCAGGAAGCTGAAATTTGAGAGGCAGGGTCAATGGAGAATGCTGAAGGTGCCTGAGTGGTCACTGATCAGCTGAGTGAGCTCCAAGGCCATTTTCTCTCCTGTTGAACGCAGGAAGCTGAAATTTGAGAGGGCGGGTCAATGGAGAATGCTGAAAGCGCCTGAGTGATCACTGATCAGCTGAGTGAGCTCCAAGGCCATTTTCTCTCCTGTTGAACGCAGGAAGCTGAAATTTGAGAGGCAGGGTCAATGGAGAATGCTGAAGGTGCCTGAGTGGTCACTGATCAGCTGAGTGAGCTTAAATATTACAGTGGAAGAAAGATAAAGAGGGAGAGGGAGCAAAAACCTTTTCAAGGTATGTCACATTTTAGCCATTAGGCTCTAAGCGGAAATCATCCGGGGGTGCAGGGGGCGAAGCCGAGTTTTCGCCAACTGATTCTACACGTCCATGTTACAATGAGTGAGGAAGCTATACTGCCCACCCAACTTGGCAGACGTTTTTTCTCTCTCACACCACTTTCTCCTTGTTTTAAAGTTTAAAAAATAATTGTATGATTGTTTGTTATTTTTCATGTTAAGCCAGAGGAAGACAGGGATGCTATTTAGTTGTGAGCGCTCTGTGTGGTATTTTTGCCTGTGAAAAGACCCTTTTGAGCCTATAGTTTTATAGCTCACGGTTCTTGAGGTTTATTTGCATTTTGGTTGTTACTGTTTGAGAATAACTCTACAGAAATGCTCATTCACGTCTCTTGTTCGTTGATTCCAGGAGTGTATGAGTATGTTCCTCTCGAAGATGGCTCTGGCGAACGTTTACAAATCAATGCTCAAAACTGTATTCACTGCAAGACCTGTGATATCAAAGATCCTAGCCAGAACATCAACTGGGTAGTGCCTGAAGGTGGTGGCGGTCCAGCTTACAACGGGATGTGAACAACTGACTGCAGGAAGTACCAACATTAAATTTGAACCTGGGGTGGTCAGTGCTCTTTCTCTCTTCAGCGAACATCCATGAGCTGTTTAGAATATGATACGCATTGTGTGCTTTAGTTTTAATTTTTAAATATGAAATTGGAAATGTGTAAACCGTTGTAAATATTAGTGTGAACCATGAATACTATTTTATTAAATTAGCTATGTAATGACTGATATCTGATTGTTCATACATTTATTTTTCTACATGCTTGTTAAATCATTCTATTTTTGTAAATAAACAGGTTGTTGATTCTCTGTATTAGTCAATATCTTTTTATTACTTCAGACCGTAAATTTATAGAAATGTTTTGTACATAACGCATCATCAATCATGGGAGCTAAAACGATAGTTAATACACCAGGTACCTGCCAGGTGTTAAATTGTGGACACATTATTGATCGTATGACATTCAAAGGATGAGTTGCAAAGGAAAATCATACTCTGACCTACATCACTTTCATTGATTTGTTCTGAGAGTTTAGGGAAATTAGTACAACAATATTGAACAATAAGAATTTATTGAGCTAGGAATCAAACAGATTCATAATATTTCACAATGGCCCCTAACGAAGTGCACTGACAGACAGAATGTTTCTCCTCACCATCTTTTCAGCTCCTAGAAAAATAAAACAACAACAACAATAATTAAAAATTATTTTCAATATTTGTGATAAACAAATTATTATTATTTTATTATTTGTGATTTTGGTTCATTGGGGAAAGTTTTTAGTCAGTTGCTACAAATGAAACTCACATTTTTTCCCCCATAAACTTGAGTGTATAAATGAACCTACCTAGCTACTAAATTAAATTACCTCACACAACAATTCAGAAGGAATCTCACTAGTAGAGAGAAAGATCCACGCTTAGTCAGTGTAATCAATAGTCAATGAATAAGGAATGGAAGGAGAACCAACTAGATGCAAAAGTTTGATTTGCCGATATACAATTTGAGAGCAACATTTCAAGAAGAAAACAACAAGACATGATTTGCAGCCAGACAAAATAAAAGAGGGTCATTTATTCCTTTTACTTTCAAATAAAGGAAGAGCGAAATAAAAACATTGAGAGAATAAAGAAAAAATTCAAACCATTGGCGTTATTATTGGTTACACTTCAGACAACAAGTACATGAAACTACATCCTTGAAAACAATGCTACGGCTATCTTGGTAGACTCGGAAACCAAGGGTTTGTTCGGAGAAGCAGTTCCAAGGGGCTCGGAGGAGTCCAGGACGCTGATTCTGTAACTCGCTATTTGGTTGACGTTATGGCGTCAGATTCGGTATCCCTCCCGTGCAAAGACAGGTCAATAACGAAATTGCAATTCTGTAATCGGGCATAGCGAAGTTTGGTCGTTGCATTTCAAAATAACGACGTCGCTATGTGATCCGACAATATTTTGGTCTAGAGCGAGCGAAAGGTAGCAACGCGTGAATTTTAGCCAATGGGAAGACGTATTGATAATAGTTTCCAACTGTTATCACGGGTAGAAGAAGTTAACTGCAGTTTGCAAAATGTCGGATGCATATTTTTTGCCGTGGTGAATATACAAAGGAATGACGCGTAAAAACGAATTTTTTCTTGTGATTCGTGCTTTTGTATCGTGGAATAATGATAAATGGAAGGAATTCCTTTTCATAAATCGAATTCATCAGTCACATTGGTATGAATTTTGTCTGTCCACGATGCTTCGAATAATCAACTGCCTGTCCATCTTACTACAAGGTAATAGAGAGTTTTAGCAGACCACTCACAGGCACCGCGAACGCGTCATCATGGATGCTATATCTCGCGGTGCCCGCGACTCACGGGCACCGCGAGTCACGGTCGACGCTCAACAAGCATCCAACGCGAGAACACCGCCGCAGGTACCGCGAGATGTTATAACCTACGCCACTTATAACCCCTTCCTATCAAAAGGCGGAAAAATTCGCATTTTTTGGCATTTGTTCCTTCAATCTTTCAAACAATGCACATATTTTACAAACTTTCTTCAGTAACAACTACATACCTAGTTATAATTTTTACCTCATCATTTTACTTATTCACGATTGCTCATTTTGTACGTAATTTAATTCATTCATTATCGTTCTTTTCAATTGACTTTATTCATTAGGTACATTCTCTTCCTCTCTTTTTCATACATATTTTATTCATTCATAATCTTCTTATGAATTTTCTTTGCACTTTAAAGAAAACAAAGGTATTGGGGGAAAACCAAAATTGTGTCTCAAAATATACCTACTGTAGGTACCTATCTTTGAAAACTATTTTGATAATTTTTTATAGATTTTCCAAAGTAAACATACCTTTGCTAAAATGTCCATAATAATGAGGGAAACTATTAGTTAGTTGGCCAACATTTGAGAACTGTCCTAAGTAGTACAATTTTCAAAAAGTAGGGTTCGAAAACGTCTCTTCTAAAAATTGTGGTAGGTATAGTCGGTATTGAATATTCCAACCTTCATGAATAGTGGTAATTCGACGTTTTAATTTGTTATCGAATTGATTTCAACGTTATGATTTTGCTTTCCTAGGTAGGTACCTACCTACGATTATTTTGAACAAAACTCGTAATAATATTCTTTCACGTAACTAAGTACTAACTACCTGATCGTGAATGAAACCTCAATCCAGGAGGTTTTGTCAATCCAGGAAACTATTAAGAGAATCTTCTATATCAATAATTGAAAGATGATGTCCATTGAAAAACAATAGAAATGTTGAAATAAAAAAGCCAAAATTCATCATTTTCGGGAAATTTTCAAACTTTGATGTTATGTAAACTTTCCGATAAAATATGCCTGCTAGCGCAAAAATAGTATTTTAAATAGTAAATAATTACCTACTCCCTAAAATGCAGAAACTCACAAAAATGGAGACTTTTTTGCGCAAATATTTGAGCTGGAAATCCTCTTCTTATCACTATCCTACCTACTTTTAACTGCAAAAATATTTTTTGCCTAATACTGTTTGCAACCAAGATCAACGTAGATAGGTGAGGTGAGAGGCAGGTGAAAATTGTAACATAAAGTTATCTTGTAGGTAGACGAACAAATCAATTAACAAATCTCAAGTTATATTAAAAGCAATAGGTATATATTTCCATTCATTTATTTTCAAATTCATTCTTGTTCCGAAAAGACGTCTAGGGACTTGTTTTCCGGAATCTGAAACAAAAATTAGTACCCGCAGGCAGTTAGCTATACTCTTCTCTCTCCAAGTACCTAGTTGAAAGTACCGGTAAGAGGGTAGTAATATGAGTATGTAAACTATGTACCTATCACACATAAATAAATTTTAATACGATTTCTTACCTCGAAGTTAGGTGGATAGGCAGTTGATCGTTCAACGGATGAATTAAGTAATTCGGACGTAGACTGATGAATGATCATTAGATAGGTATTCCATGATAAAAAGCACGAATCACAAAAGCATCGTTCTGGCGTAATACACTACAGCAAAATAATTGCTATTGCAAATGAACCATTAGGTATTTCCGAAATGATTTCCACCAAAAATGAAACTCGGGCCACAAGACGACAAGACAGAAATACAGAGTTGGTGTGACGCTTGACGTTACTCTAGGTTTGTAGGGTCACGTTGATCCCCAAGAATGAAGGTTAGCATCTCACATTGCTCGTCCTAGGAGAATCTCATGGTGACGTGAATCTCACGGTGCTTGTGGCATGCTAAAACTCTCTAATGAATCGTCTTGTTATTAAATAACGATAAACGATAAATTTTATCGTTTATACATACTCACACATCCATACTTATTCGTAATTTCAACAGCCTTGAGTGAGAAGACCATAGTTAACTGCCTAATTGTGTGCGGTATACATTATTGTTACAGATTCCGAGAAACAAGTACCTGCCTACCTACTATCAAACATTTAGGAGTTCTCGATGTCTTTTCAGAACAAAATAGACATCTATTTTACTCTCACTGGTAAAAAAACCTAATATCACTTCAAAATTTATGAATCGCTGTTTTAGTCTTTAAAGTTTCATGTACGTTATAAGACAGAATGAACATAATATTATTGTATTCAATAAAACGTAAGATTCATGACGTAATTTATTTAACTGCCTTCACATTCATATTTCTTTAAGTCAATTTTATGTTACAATTATCATCTACCTCGTCATTCTCTCCTACCGTCGATGTCGATTACGGATATAAACAATCGTAAATTCGTGGTAAATATTTTCTCAGGTAATAGCAGGTACTTAAGTTGGTATAAAAAGAGCATTATCAGCACAATTATTTTAGCAAACAATTATCAATTTTAGGGGTTTTCATCAGTTTAGGAAGTTTTTATGCTGACACACATTTAATAAAATAGTTAAAAATTCAACTAGGATCTACCTATTTTATAAGCTAATATTTTAATTTTATGTACTCACCTACCAATTTCCGAAAATGACAGTATAATCATTTTTATCATCATTCAATGTTGATATAAAAAATGCTGTTGATAGTTAGTCAAAAACTCAATTCCATTGAGAATACTCCCTTTATTATGATCAATAGAGTACATGAATTTCTATACGAATCAACAGCTTAAAATAATATAAATAGGTACTACGATTTTTGTTTAGTACAATTGTACAAAAAAATTAAGTAACACAAATTAAAACGGCGAATAAACTGCTCATTATGACGGTCGGATATTATTTTAGCGAATTTTCAAAGAAAATGAAGCTATTGCAATGGCCTCAAAATTTTTAGAATCGACTTTTTCGAAAAATTTTCACACTGAAATCCGTTTTGGAACATTCTGAAACGATCCCTGAAGTTTTTCCAAAAATCATATGTATATATATATATATATATATATGTGTCATTCCGGACGATAACTTGAGTAATTGTTTAAAAATTTTTTTTTAGTTTTTGCCAAAATGTTTGTAGCAACAAACCATAGGTCAAGTTCGTTAACCAGCAATTTTGGACAATCCAAAGTGGTCCAAAATTCAAAAAAACTCCCAAAAAAATGGGTTATCCCCGTTTTTTGTGGTTTTACATTGAAAATCATGGTAATATATGGTATATTCGGATTCAGCACAAAATTTCTGATATGAATGCATTTTTCAAAAATGAAAATTGTCCAAAATTAAGAAAAGTTTGTAGCTATATATATATATAATGAATACGAGCGTATATTTGTTGTACCCAGAAATGCAGTAGCCGTGTGGGTACTCTATGAGTTCGTAGAGACGACTAGAACATGAATATGGACTCCTAAGACCTTCAAAGCATACCCAGCAATAATTTGCAGCGTGTTATTAGCGAATTTTCAAAGAAAATGAAGCTATTGCAATGGCCTCAAAATTTTTAGAATCGACTTTTTCGAAAAATTTTCACACTGAAATCCGTTTTGGAACATTCTGAAACGATCCCTGAAGTTTTTCCAAAAATCATATGTATATATATATATATATATATATATGTGTCATTCCGGACGATAACTTGAGTAATTGTTTAAAAATTTTTTTTTAGTTTTTGCCAAAATGTTTGTAGCAACAAACCATAGGTCAAGTTCGTTAACCAGCAATTTTGGACAATCCAAAGTGGTCCAAAATTCAAAAAAACTCCCAAAAAAATGGGTTTTCCCCGTTTTTTGTGGTTTTTACATTGAAAATCATGGTAATATATGGTATATTCGGATTCAGCACAAAATTTCTGATATGAATGCATTTTTCAAAAATGAAAATTGTCCAAAATTAAGAAAAGTTTGTAGCTATATATATATATAATGAATACGAGCGTATATTTGTTGTACCCAGAAATGCAGTAGCCGTGTGGGTACTCTATGAGTTCGTAGAGACGACTAGAACATGAATATGGACTCCTAAGACCTTCAAAGCATACCCAGCAATAATTTGCAGCGTGTTATTAGCGAATTTTCAAAGAAAATGAAGCTATTGCAATGGCTCAAAAAAAAAAAAAAAAAAAGAGTCCTCGTTCAAATATTCAATCGACAACTGCCACCGATATAAACGTTTAAAACCGAGTGTATTATTGAAAATCGTACGATTTTTTCGTACATATCGCGAATATATTTAAATGTTATTAAATTAATTACTTAGATGCAGCAGGTAACGCACCAAGGAGAAAAATATGTGATAAACAAGGTGACTTGTTGTGTGAGGTTGGGAACAAGTGATCATGAACGCGATCTGTCGCATTCATCTTTAACTACGTCCAGGAGCTTCCCCATTCAGAACGCTTCTCGGGCTCCCAGATTCAGCTTTCAGCCCAGTGATTTCACGTCTTCCAGGACGTCGATTATTGGTGTAAAAGCAAGTAAAAAAAATATATATACATATATATAAAAAACAAAGAATCGAAAAAAAAACTTTCTACAACAAATTGCAACACCATTGGTCCTTTTCTTAACCACACCTTAAACTGAATGATTTCTTTGAAAATTCGCTCATTAATTCATGCTGCATGAATGGACTTTATTTTAAATATTCACCAGAAATTATGTAAGTAAGTATGTATAAATTTTATTCTCAAAATGATTTGATTAACAAAACTAATAACCTTCAATACAGAAATGCACACGGAAACTGAAATGTGGCTTCGAATAGGTTAGGAATTAAAGAGCGTTATAAGCTACTTTTTCATAAAGACAGTTGTCGTAATTCATACCGGGGGGTTTCGAGCCGTCGAGATGGTAACGACACTTTTCGGCCGAAATAGCGACGACTGAGCAACATTTGTCGCTATTTCGCGTCTGCAGAATCGCGATCGTCGCTATTAATCGCTATTGTTATCATAACGACACTTCGTTGTCGCTATTATCCCATAACGAGTTAGAGAATCGACCTACAGGTGCCTCTATCCCCTCCCCTATTAAGTTCCAGTTCGGTCCAAACTGGATCGGGACTGCTTCTCCGAACGAACCTCAAATCACCAAAGGGTGGTGACACTAACCTCGCCTAGTGAGTAGGTAATCGATGTTCTAGGTACCTGAGTTTCTCATCCAATGAAATTTATAACCACCAAGTGCAAAATTATGTGCGCGAAAATGAAATCAGCGAATCCACGCTCAGCACTTATTTTGGAAAATTGCAGTTTATTTTGTGGGTTCACTTGAAGTCGCAGGCAAACTGAAACAAACGGAAATTGGAATGATTAGGACACTGAGGGATTAGGTCACATTCTCCTTACTACGAATATCACATCCTGTTTCTTAAACATGATTCATAGAGATTGAAGGTTGAAAAGTGTAGGTTTATCAAGAGACTTATTATTAGGTGAGTCCCAACATACCTAATTGGAACATTAAGGTGCGTTTACACCAAACGCGCATTGCACGCGCGCATGGTTCGCGTGCAGATGCGCGTCCGGTGTAAACACTTACAACGCGCTGCGCCGTGCCGAACAATGCACGCGAGGAGTGCGCGGCGCGGCGCAAAGTGGATCCGCCAGCTGTGGATTCGCCGCGTGCATTTCCGGCGTGCATTTCCCACGCGTACTCTTCCAGTCTCCTTTCAAACTTTGAGTAGGTAGGTACCAGCCCAGCTCTTCGTCCAGTAATTTTCAATGGAGTGGTCGAACGATCAAGTTCTTCGGCTGGTTTCTCTTTACGAAGAGAAACCAGAATGGGGTATTTCGGTCAATTTTTTTTATTTTTATTTTTTTTCAAAAGAGTATGGCTCAGGAATAACGGTAATCGGGTCTGTTCGTCGAGAAAATGTTTTTAAAAAATCAGAGAAGCTAAGGAAAGTTGAAGATTTGAATGGTGTGACGTAGCTAGCCAATCGTGACGTAGCAAGCCAACTGTCTTTGAAAAAAGTATCCATCCACAGAAACCCTTGGGGGACCCCTTGGATACTACAAAACACCACTCACACAGGCGCGTGGCGTAGTCCACGGCGTAGTCCTTGCCTTGTGTGTGTGCATTTGTAGCGGCCCGCCTTTTTCAAACGCGTGATCTCTTTAATTAATTTTTCTACTACATGTTACAGTATCATTGGGCTAAAAGTTGGAGTTTATAGGTTTTCAAGGGTGCTGAATCCAAATTTGAGGTCAAAAACCTGAATTTCCGACCCACCGAAATACCCCATTGTGGCAACAAAACAATAAATTTTATTTTAATAAAATTAAAAAAAATGACTGTTGGGAGTCAATTGCCCGCGAAATGGAAATGGAAATGGAATGTGTAAAAACAAAAATGACTTCCATATTATCGTCGTTCAGAAGAGAGAAGATCAAGGAGGAAGCCTCAAAAAGGAACTGGAAAAGCCCGACTTCGACATTCGGCTGAAATTGTGGAAGAGCCGATTTTCACCTGCCCTCAAATCGGCAAGAAGTTTAGTGCACTTTCTTCCCATCAGAAATGATGATTCCCGCATTCTGCGTCTCTTCCTTTGTCGCTTCTTCTCTATTTCAGAAATAATAAACACAGATACAGCACAAACGGCTAATTTCGACAAAACGGGAGCCATTGTTAACTGGATTGATGAAATGCTAGGAAACAACTGTTTGGCCGTACGCGGCCGGTGTAAACGGCTCTTCCAATTCGCGGCGTGCATTGCTCGCGTGCATTGCACAGCGCGGCGCAAGGTGCGCGTTTGGTGTAAACGCACCTTTAGGTGATCAATCGCTACTTAGGTATTTGTCAGAGACGGACGTAATCGTAATATTGATTACGACTATAATTCATTATTATAAGTGTGAACATGAAAACAATCGTAATCACAAGTTTTTCAAATGACTACAGTGGAAAACTGTAATGTAAGGTAAAATGGATATTACAATACTGTAGGAATCAATAACTTGATGGATTTGAGGTCAACTCTGATTTGAGGTTGGCCAGCTCTGAACCGATTTCCCCGAATTTCCTGGGTATTCCAGGTTCAGTGGCTTCCCCGCAATAGATAGGTACCCAAACTAAAAGTTAAGAACGTGAGGATCCATGAATACTTTAGTCCCACTTAATCTTTCTTAACTGGTCTTTAGACCGTCATTTCGAAATTTTGAATGATGCGCACCAGTAAATATTGGAGAAGGGGGAAGTAAAATGTATTCGTAAAATACAATGTTTTTCACTAGTTGTAGCAGTAGTTGGATTTTCCAGACCTCCTACATCCACACAGTTTGGTCTCAGGTTGCTCCTTCACTGGGAGCGACACCACGCAACTGATCCCATCTTGGGTAAAACCATTAGGGGACCTCCAGTGCATGTGACGCGAAGCAATGAGCAACTGATCCCATTTTGATGGGATCTATCACCAGTTGTCAGGCGACTTACCTCCCAGTTCACAAATTTAGTTGACCTGCTGCTCATTCTGCCCAATAGTAAAATTTATTTCATCTTGAATGAGGAATTTCACCGATTTCTGTTTGCATTTTTCCTGAATAGTTAATGGTGTGGGATAGATGAAAATCGGGCTGATTTCGGAAAATGAGTCTCCTGTTATTTTTGGGAGACAATCGAAATTTTTGATTTCAAAACTAACCGGGAAAACGGACGTGCAGCGGGAACGCCCGCTGATTGGGCTGTTCGGATCGCCATCTCCTCCCAGTGTTGCCCATTGGGACCACGAAATCGTGTTTTCTAAGAGAAAAGTTATCAAACAAAAACAGAGGAAACCTAATTTTCCCCATCTCGCTTTTTCTATTTTTTTCTTCAGTTTTTCGATTTCAAACTTTACTGTTTCATGAAATTTTGCATCTGGGGACTATGGATTTCTCGATCTCAGCGCTTCAAGCGGCCATAAATGAACTATTCCAGCATGACGTCATTTTCCCGGTTTTTTTAAACATTCGTATTTTCTACACTGTTTTGTTTATTCTTAAATTAGGAAGTTCGGGCTGAAAGTTTGCCATAGGGGGTTTTTAGAGGTGCTGAATCCGATTTTGGGGTCAAAAATAGGAAATTCCGACATGGTGAAATTCCTCATTGAACCTTTCAGCATGAAACATGCTTAAGCCTTGGACTAACTACCCGAAAAGTGTCACGCGGGGGAGAGGGTGAGGGGCGTATGTCACGTTATTCTCCACCAGTCCACCCCATCACCACTCCATCAAGAAGCGCGGCTAAAGCAAGTTCCATGTTTCTTGAATTTCAGCCAAAGCCTCTAAGCAATAAACATCTGCGGGTCCAGGGGGCTTGCCGCCTGGTGAGGCCCGAGATTCAATTATATTAAACCTTTTTTACGTACTTTAATTTAAGCCTTTCTGACTTTGAATTACAAAATTTCTATTCACGTGTAGAAAAGTAAAGTTGCAAGGAAAATTAACGCAAGAAAACTTCATTTACTCAGAGGAAATTCATGGAGGACCATGATTGGATTAGGTGACTCTTCCAGACTACTCCTTTCCCATTCCCAAACAATCCCACCCTTCCACCATTATCCAGACATCCAACCTAACGATTGCAAGCGTGATTTATTTATTTTTTTAAATATCAAAATTTGGCTCAAATCTAACAAAATTGAAATAGGTATAAGAACTAAGATTATGAACTATTGATAGTAACCTCTGCCCATCTGCAAACGCATGTATTCATGGCCTGTTTAGAACACAGCAAGGTAGTAATTAAAAACCACCAACGGCTTTTAGCTGATTTAATGAACCAAATGAGATTATCGAGATTGGAGACTTCTCATAGGCAGTATTGAAGGTCCTGATAATTTTTTGAGTTGGAAAGTAGGAAACCCCTCCATTTTAGCGGGTGAGACAATAGGTCAATAGGTGAGCGAAATCGTCAGAACCAATTCTGATGTTTCCTTTGGATGTCAGCTGATGACCTCTGTGATGCCAGGAATGGCAGTTGGACAAAATTCAACCCGAGATGGTTGTTTGAATGAATTTACTTTTATCATTAAAGAACTGTGGACTGTCTGCAGACAATAATCAGAGCAAGCGTCCACTGGTTTGTTTTTAGGTAGGAATCATCAAAAATTATGCACACCACAGAAAGTCCACATCCGTGTGGCGCTATCTTCCATGGTGAAACCTTCGAAGGGAAATTGGACTGGTGCAAAATTTCATGTTCATGTGGTGGCTGCATTGCTTACGCTACATACCTGCTGCTCTATAGCAGCAGTATTTGGAGACCATGTCACTTTCAGGGTAGAAATTCCCGAAAAATATGATATGCACAGGGATTTGTGTGAACAAAATATATAGTAGTTTAAATATAACATAATAATAGTTTTTCGATCCTCTCGAAGATGGAATGGACGAAGATTGAATCAGGTTGAACAAAATAAAAATAAAACAGCCATTTGAGAAATACTCAGAAAACCAACGGCATTTGATTTGCGACAGACTGACTGGGAAAAGATATGCCATATCTTTTTTTTATTAGGAATAATTCCAACCTAACGGATCGAACTAAAATCCAAGTTTACTGCCATAACAAAAAAAAATAACTGTAACTTGAAAACTCTCGACTAGATTACGTGAGCTCAATTGGAAACGCTGTCACAGTAAATCACGATTTCCCAGTATCTAGAGTTTTGGCTTATTTCCCTACCGTGCGTAAATATGGCTACTCAAATACATAATGGGGGATTGTCTACCTTGGAGTTATAGGCACGGTTTCCAAATAAAATTTAAAATGGACTGATAAAATCAATTTTCCAGACATTACTGGACTGATTCCCTCCAATAGTATAGCTACAATTCGAGGCAGGCACTATTAAAAGTAGGTACCCATCATAACTCGTTCATCAACACAAAATGTCTAAAACGCTAGAAACACAACTTAGATAGTTAGGAACTTACCTGCTAACACAAAGCAGCTAACACACGATATAAATCCGCTGAGGAATGAGTTGAATGGAAAAGTGCCGACCAAACAACAATACACAAACTGAATCACTCCCGTCAAAAGAACATACAACAAATAAGCATCGATGATTTTAAGTTTCTTAGGAGTATTATTTGAATAATCATTATAAAACTTGGATAAAACTGTTGATAACATGATTTTTCTGAGTCTTACAACTGAGGCTCAAAACATATAGTTTTAGACGATTGTAATCAGTGGAACCTAGAGCGATGTCTACAAGAATATTTCAAATTTCAGAATAAATATCAAAATTAATGACAGCTGACGTGTTGATTGCCAAAGACCGGAGAACCAGGCATGTAAACAAACCAGATAGGGAGCATGGAATAAGTAGATGAACTCTATGCGATGAACATTTTTGAGAGCATGGAAGTAGGAATATAGTACGGTCGGTGGGGATACTATGGTCTATGTTCGTAGGCCGATGGATTCCATGGAAGTAGTGTAGGAAACCATCCTAATCAGTATCCACTCTTGATCATCCATCCAGGCGGCAGCGGGTCTTATCAAGGTATCATTCGGATTTGACATCTGCGACAAGAACTATAACTTTGATACCTACTGTAGGTGTAACACGCTGTCTCCGCAATATCCGATTTTTCAATATTTCGGTTCCTTTACTGCTTACTAATTGTACCCAAGCTTTGAAATTGAGGAAAAATTCTCATTATACCTCCGGATTTTCATGGATTATTCTCTGTACCACCATGGAACTAATTGTGGTGCCACCATGGTGCCAGGACATGGTGCCATGATGCCATAAACCGCTTATTTCGTGTTTTTTTTTGTGTTTCACCTTGAATACGGATGAGAACTTTGACTGACTGCAAACCAAAACTAACAGATGAGAGTTCAATGTTACGACGTAACGTGCGTTTGCGTGCGTAATCTTGTAAACTCTGCCCAGGCCTCAATTTCCAACCGATTTGCGTGTTTCTTTTTTTGTTTGACTCAAATAACTTCCGAGTTGTACATGATTTTACCAGAGTACCAAAATTCGCAAGGGGAGGGGGCGAGTGGGGTGATAGTATTCACAAAATATCCGATTTTTCAATATTTCGGTTCCTTTACTGCTTACTGACGGGACATCAAACTTCTGTCCTTACCTACCAACATGGAAGAGAGGACTTCTGTCATCTACCTACCAACATGGAAGAGAGGACTTCTGTCCACTACCTACCAACATGGAAGAGGACCCTCAAGAATGAAACATCATGGAAGCCGGGATGACTACTCCACCACGAGGGTTCCACAAATGTTGCCATCCCTACCGGCACTTGCTTCACGACGCTCAACGATGATGGCTGTTCCTTCCCGATTTCGTATGAAGAATAATATTGCAGTTTGAATCAATCTAATTACGGCTATACCAGTAATAAAACGGAGGTACGTGAAGTATGAATTTAATTACGATGTTCACTGTTTACCTAAATAACTCGATATGCATGCATTGGCTGGAAACGGGGTATTTCCATTCAGTCGAGATATGGCACGTGATTTCTCTATGCTTTTATTGACGGCATAATGTTGTAGGATTTTCATTGTGTGGAAAGATTAACTCTGAAAACGGTCGAGGAGTCCTATTTAATCAACGGTGAGAAATCCTTTACAGTTTGGGCAACTTAATGAAAAGTTGGTGATGGGGGGACTCCTCGGTTCAAAACGGTCGCAATAAATCTCGAGTATGCATTTAGTACGGTGTTCCCCATGTTTTTAAATCGTTCCTATCAAGAAGCATTGGAATACGGTGTCGGGAGTTAATCTGGAAGCAAGAGAAATGTGTTATAACGGTGTGAAAAACGGTTTTGTTGCTTAATAACGACGGCCATTTTGGGCTCGTGAGGAACGTGATATTTTCGATGTCTTGTTTTCGATGTGTGTGTGTTCACACATTCGATTATTTAAATCGATTCTTTGGTGTATCGATTTCGGTGGCTTGAATCGATTCACGTGATTACGTGATGAGCAATGTGCCTGCATGAGAAAATATTCGAATCAACACAATCGAAAAGAGGTGATGAAAAATACGGAGAGACAAACATCGATTTATTCATTCGATTTACTCGATGATTCAAATATCCAATCCGGTGAAATTTGATCGGACGTTTGATGTGACGGTAAACAAACGTTATTGTTTTTCTGTGTATGAATAAAACCGGATTCGGAAGTCTTATTTTATTGATTGCTTTCAATTCAAGTTAGAGGCGAATAATAATGGTGCTGTTACATGCCTGTTCTTCACGAATCCATGTGAGATATTCGTCTTAAATGGATTCTTGATTTATTGGGTTATGTCCAGAAAACTGTGTTATTAACGACCGGAGCTTGAAGATGTTAACGCAATTGAGACTTTGCTGATTCATAACAGAAAGTTACGAATTATTTACAGCTAATTTTTTATTAAAACGGAGTGGTTGGTGTTTTCTCATGCAAGTAAGACATTTAATGATGAAGATAATCCGGTGGTATAACACAAATGATGGTTGATAAACCGGTGGTTGAAGACAAAGAAATGAACGGCTTTATTGTCTAATTTAATCCGACGTGCATATCTCGACTGAACAAAGCCAAATGGTTTAAATGATGGTTTGTTCACGTGTTAGGGAAGGAACGTAAAGGTGGTTTATGAATGTAGTTGAGGAAGGCCATACATTATTAATTTTTGTTGATAAAATACGGTGAATAACGAATACGGTGAATAACGAATACGGTGATTAATGAATACGGTGATTGACGAATACGGTGATTAACGAATACGGTGATTAATGAATACAGTGAATAATAACGAAGTTAACTAATACGGAGTTTGATTAATTCAAGATATTATGTATGGGCCTTATAAAGAGGTGAAGTGGAGCAAGTCAAATCCGGTGGTATCAGAAGATCAAAGTAATCTGTAAGAGAGGTGGTTTAATCCGGCTAGAAATTAATTCGGTGTGTTTGGACTAATAATACATAGTTTATGGATGTCAGCCGGGTTGATCCTTAGGGACGCGTCGCTGGGGAACTAGATAGTTGGTGGCTCTGTTGCTTAAGCAAAGCGCGCTCGCTATGCGCACTCGAGTAGCGGGGCCTAATGTAATACCCCACAACTGAATCCCAATTACATGTTTTACTTTAACATGTTACATTCAATTCTATGTACTTATGTGATAAGACGTGAACAAATCCATCAGAGTTATTTTAATGTAGTATTAACCCGGTTGGAGTGGTTTTCTTTTAAGGTGAAAAATTGACTAATGAAGACAGGTGAAAAATCGACTAGTGAAGACAGGTTAAAAATTGACTAATGAAGACGGTGGAAGTTGATATACCTATGGTATGGAATAATGAATGAGAAGTACGGTGTAATGCATAGTCAATTTAACATTGTGTAGTACGGAGTGAATAATTACCGGGTTCAAAACGGTGTGAAAGAATGGTTGAGTAATACGGTGTAATACGGACGTTTTTTTATGAGTTCAATTTTGTTGCCTACAGAAAACCATGAACAACGGAGAGATTCGAAGAGTAATTGACGAGGAGATCTGGAAAAGGGAGCTGGTTCTCAGGTTGAGGATTGAAGCGAAGTACGCTCTTAGGCTTGCGGAGGTCGAAATTGAAAAGTTTGCGCAGGGGTCCATATTGAAACCGGCCAGCATTGCCTCTAGCATTCTGGTGTCTTAAACCGGAAACTGAGGCAATGGAGGTGGCGAATTTGGATCCTGCCAACGATGGCCAAGATTCCCAAGCGGAGGAGGTACCAGTGGTTGTAGCAGTGCCCAGCACTGAAATACCGATGTGTCCAGTTGTGAGAAAGCCAAGGAAGAAATTTATGACTGAAAATTATCGAGTCATACAAACTCCTGGATTGAGATGTGGCAACAATCCACTAAGAGATGGTTCTGCCTCTGTTTGGAAGAGAAGAGTCATTCTGGAGAAGAGTCTGGAGTCTGTAGAAGAGTGATTGAACAGTGCTGAGTGTGCTTTCCTAGTTAATCCGGAGGTACAATCCAATCAGGACTACACTGTCAAGGAGATATTCCACATGAAAAGTCTGGTGATGGCATATCTCATGTCCAATTTGGAGCTTGGTCTCCAATGATTGATCAATGATGTTGATGATCCTCTCGAAGCTCTCGATATGATTGAGAGAGCTGTAGATCCTCCTACCCAGGTAAAAGAGCTGAGCATGAGCTGCAGATTGAGTTCATGAACCTTCGATTTGACTCAACTGCTGAGTCTGTTCTTGAGTTTCAAAACCGGTTTAAGTAACTCGAAGGAATCCGGAGATGTCCTGTAGCTGAACTGACAGATAAGGCAATCTGAAGAAACCTTATCAATGTCATCTCAGAAGAGTGTCCAAGAATTGTAGAGGACGCTCTCCAAGAAAGCTCTCAGATGAAGGTGGCCAATATTTTCGATTGTAGGTTTGCCATGTTCGATGTGATGGCTGAGAATAATAGACGTGAGAATGCAAGAGGAAAGGCTTGGATAAGAACCAAAGTATTGAAGAAAAGGAAGGCAAACCGGCCAGAGAAAGGTCCTCCTTTATCCACAAAGTCCATAGTAACCTGTTAAAAATGTGGAATACAGGAACATATGAAAAGCAATTGTGGAAATTCGGATAAAATGTGCTATAATTGTGGAAATTGTGAACAATCACTTGTTCACACAATGCAAAGAACGGCTTTCAGATTTACTCTTCAGAAAAATAAGGCTTCAAGCAGAATGTATGTGTGCTCGAAGGACAGAATAATTTAATTCACATTCTGAAGGATATTGAAATGTTCGATCGGAAAGTAATCACTCTCAAGGCACTTCTGTTCAAAGTCACCCGCAGAATTAGAATCCTACACAAAGTCGGCTAAGGAGAGGAGTGATAATTGTAGGAGTTTTCTCTAGTCATGCCAGGATGAATGTGGAGGATTCTAGAGATCGGTTTCCAGAGGCTTGGTGGTTTTTATTATGAATCCGGAGAATAGTTGATGATGATTATGAATCCGGAGACTTGGTGGTTATTATTGTTAATCCGGAGAATCGGTGGTGACTATTATGAATCTGGAGAACAGGTTATGATTCTTATGAATCTTGAGAAGAGGTTATGATTATTGTGAATCCGGAGAACAGGTTATGATTATTATGAATCCGGAGAAAAGGTTATGATTATTATGAATCCGGAAACTTGGTGGTGCATTAGATTATAAATCAGAAGATTTGGTGATTATTGCGAATCCGGAGACTTGGCGGTGATTGTGGCAACAACATGTGAAGACGAACACAGGTACACTTACAGCGATAAATACGTTGGGTTCCTGATTGTCACTTCAATTTGACTATGTGTTCATTATATTGAAGTTTATATTGATTTATTGGATTTGGCAAACAATAGTTTTGAGAAAACAAACTGTTGTTCTAAGAAAAAGCCGGTGATGTGATTTTGTTTTTCGATGTTCAGTATTGTGAAATGTATGGTGAGCCTAATGTGGTAAACCGTTTGTTGGTTCACAAAGAACAAAACTACTAAAACCCGGTTTATTAACATTCTTCTTCATTTTCGTGACAAGATAATGGTGAGAAAGATATTCATATGTTGTGGAATACGCCACAGATTTTAATAAGCCGGTGGACAAAGTTAGTAAGGATTTTTTTTAATATCTAGAAGCACCATGGAACAATGAGTTAATATGTTAAATACGGATCTTGTCTGAAAAGGCAAGTTAGTAGGTACTCAAAGAAAGGTGAGCTATTGCTCTGAGCTGGAAGATAGATGCACGTATGATTTAATGAACCCGGATTTAATATGCAGAAATTATTGGTCAAATATCGATGGTTTATTATTGAATAAACCTGGTCTATGACGGTTTGTAAAGTTGTTAGTATCGATTTTTCAATATCATTCTCGTTGATGTTGAATGTACTGAGTAGAATGTATTTTCCAACTACTACATCGAAGATGTGCAGTTCAAAGTGGTGAATGGTTTAGAGGGGAGTCTCAAACCGAAGATGGTCAAAACAATTGAGACTTTACTGATGAGGAACAGTGATGTACTTGGATGGATTTATAAGTTCAATTTTACTTGAAGAAATGCTTATGAATTGCAAGTACATACGTTTAAGAATTAAAAGTACGAGTTTGTAATTAGTTGGTTATGGCCAATTGCAGCTTGCTAACTGGCCTAGGCTGTGCAAAAGTTAGTAAACTTGAATGGTACTTGAATTCGAAAGATTCCTACTTGTTGGGATCACTCAAACCGGTGTTCACATGGAGTCCAATCGAAATTGGTATGTAGTAAGGTGACGTACAACAAAGACGATGACGTAAGAGGACGTTGGGTTCTTGACGTTAATAAACTTTAATAAGCTTTACTACTAAGCTTTGTTGCGTTAAAAAAAAATAAAAATAAAAATAAAAAATAAAATAAAAAAAAAAAAACCTTAAATCTGCTGATATTAAGTCTAAGCTTGACTTAGATCAAAGTCAGTATGATACAAGCCGGAGAAAACCTGTATTGTTTAATTCTTTTAAACTGGATATATTTTTTTGTATTGTTTAATTTTTTCAAACAGGATATATATATTTTTGTATTGTTTAATTCTTTTAAACCGGATATATATTTCTTTTGTATTGTTTAATTTTTTTTTAAACCGGATACGAAATGGAAACTTTCTACAAGATGAAGGAAAGGAATCTAATCTGGAAGACATTTTCTTCGAAAGCCGGTTATTACATAAGGAAAAGATTGTATTCCAGAGATTCCTTCATGATACACTGTGTTTGTGAAGTTTGAGGGCTGTACCTATATGTAGGTACTATACAACTTTCCTAGAAAATGGTTTATTGAACTTCAGGAGGTTGAGTGGAAGGATTTGAATTTTAACCTACTCATCAAATTTACTTGTATTTCTTGAGTTATGAGCTATCTCATTGGTATTATGTTGTTATTGTATCGGTAGCAGCTGATATCTTTGACATGGTCTCAGTAGTGTTCATTATGGTAAGTGAATTCTCGATAACTAATCTGGTAAAAATATGTAGTTGATAGAGATTCAGAGGGGAGAAATAATGAACAAGCCGGTGGCATGTGAAAGCATCATAATGTATCAGGAGGAGTTGTGCATAATATCTCATTGATCTTATGTTGAAAAAGTTCGACCTTGATAGTCACAAAATTATTTCTACTTCTATGTTAGAATACGGAGATTCAGAGGGGAGAAAGAACGAACAAGCCGGTTACACAAGTTCTCTTCCTTATGAATCGACACATTAATAGGTAGTATGTGTTTTAGAAATTACTGGAACAAATCTCATACTCATAATTCGAGAGGAATCTAAGCCGGCGATTCGTTCAAAAGTGTACGATTCTCATTTAAAAGTGTCTGGTAAACTCTCTCATGTATATGTATTTCAGAAACATCAGGATGGACGCATTCAAATCGAATGGATACTGACGGATTATCCTTACTAAACTGTTAATGAAAAATAGATTTGAAAAGTTCAGAGACTTGACGATTTTTAACCACTAATCAACCTGTTGTACTGATTTATAGTTTTGTTTTAGATCGTGTCGACTAAAATGGTTGGAGAGATATTGTTCTTTTGAAGCAGCGTAATGTCAGGCTAGAGCTGGGCTGGTGTTGACTCAAAAAGGAGTTATCTGAAGTCAGCAATGTCAGTTTGACATAGCACCTTTCAGGCGCCAGTGTGGCTCTGACTTGACATCGCTCTTCCGATTCGTTGTTCTTTTCTTTCAGAAAATCTTCTGGATGACATCCACTGGTGCCGGACGTCAGTTTGGAGGGGAGTGACGGGACATCAAACTTCTGTCCTTACCTACCAACATGGAAGAGAGGACTTCTGTCATCTACCTACCAACATGGAAGAGAGGACTTCTGTCCACTACCTACCAACATGGAAGAGGACCCTCAAGAATGAAACATCATGGAAGCCGGGATGACTACTCCACCACGAGGGTTCCACAAATGTTGCCATCCCTACCGGCACTTGCTTCACGACGCTCAACGATGATGGCTGTTCCTTCCCGATTTCGTATGAAGAATAATATTGCAGCTTGGATCAATCTAATAACGGCTATACCAGTAATAAAACGGAGGTATGTGAAGTACGAATTTAATTACGATGTTCACTGTTTACCTAAATAACTCGATACTTACTAATTGTACCCAAGCTTTGAAATTGAGGAAAAATTCTCATTATACCTCCTGATTTTCATGAATTATTTTCTGTACCACCATGGAACTAATTGTGGTGCCACCATGGTGCCAGGACATGGTGCCATAAACCGCTCATTTCGTGTTTTTTTTTTTTTTTGTGTTTCACCTTGAATACGGATGAGAACTTTGACGGACTGCAAACCAAAACTAACAGATGAAAGTGTAATAAATGCCAGTCCGCCCTTCAGGCAACCTCATCAGCCAATAATATCAACCATTCCATGCAAAAACTTCCACCGAGCAACGCCACTTCCATAAATTGATGTCCGCCAACAACAGCCGAGGACAGTAACAACAGATGTCCGCCAGCAGAGGTCAAGACAGCCGAGCGCCACCATCGCGGCCTCCCCCATCGTCAAACCAAGATGGCCGGAGGTTATAAATAGGGGTGCCCCCACCACCTGCACCTCATTCAGTCAGTGACGCGTCTCGCAGCAAGTCGAACCTAGCTAACTCGAATCATCCCCCCTAAGTGTACCGGGACAGTGAACGAACTGAGAACCGAACTTGTGATCCCTCGCGAACTCAAGTTAAGAGTCGAACTGTCCGTCCGCCAGTCTTTGTCTCCTCGAGCATTCGCAAGCCAAGGCCCGAACTCGTGGAACATTGCCGCCTTCTCCATTATCGCCGATACGATCGAGACACAGTACGATCCCCGAACCGAGGCAGATTTGCACCGCGTTCCAGGCACCCCCCTATACAAGCCTTCAAGGAAGAGGCCCTGGTCTACACCGCTACGGAGATCTCCACTATAGATCCAAGCTCGGCAAGGGTGAGCCCATTCCCTCACAACATTCTTGTAAGCGCTTACAATTCAATTTCAAATCTGGCACAATCCCCCGTAATCATAACGTCCTGTAAAGAGAAGTTAAAGTATAAGAAAGTAAAACGTAATATTGTGTAAAAGCAAAAACCCTCTTGTATAAACATATAAGTAAATTCGTAATATTTGTGAAAACGTAAAACGCCTTGTATAAAAGCTTGACAGATAATTAGCTTATTGTTTCATCAGCAACTTACGAAGTCAACGTATTTTAAAGTATTGAACATTGTCGTAGTCATACGTAAAACCATTTCTATTCAATATACATGTTCCTAGTAAAATAAGGAAGCCGCAATTATATTACTACAAATTGAAGTATATATTTTATTTTCGTCAGCTCCATCAGAGCAATTTTGATAAGTCCGCTTCACGGCGACAGTTGGAATTTTTATGAATAAAAACCCTTCGTGTTTTTAATCTTGTGTACTTATTTCAAAGGTTTACCTTTTCAACTATTCAGGTTACTTGCAGGTAAAAAGGTTAATAATCCCTGGGATATTTTTGACCAGGGTGGTGGCAGCGACCACTTAGGAAATCCCCACAGGTAGAGTCATCGACCCTCGAACCTTCAGTACGAGGTACGACCCAACCCTTAGGATACCTAAGTACAAACACAGCAAAAATTCACTAAGTCTGAAAGGATCAGGATTGTAAGTAACAACACACATAAATATATTATAACAGCAATTTTTATTACAAACATTATCACAAATATAAACATAACATATTCCAGTAACCTAACACTCGCACTACCATAATTCTTTTGTCATGAAATTTGTGTACTTATTGTAGAAGCAAAACCTTCAAGTAATAATCATAACTCAGTATAATATTTCGAAGTATCATTTGATAATAGGAGTCATTTCTACTCGCACACCTATTCAAGAAAATCTAATCAACAATTGCAACTAATTCGTGTAAATTGTCGACGACGAAAATCACGTTCTTACGTCGGTGAATAGTCGTCAGGACTTTGTAATCTAGAAACTCATAAATTCAACAATCCTACCTTTTGTTAACCCAAATGGTGGCAAAGGTGTACTTTTGGTAAAGTTCCCTCAGACCCATCGATTTGGTCGGACATAACACACACTAGCTAAATTGAAATAACTAATTCATAAATTAACCTAATATAAAAACCAACAAATCACAAAAGTTCAATGTTACGACGTATTTCCGCTTTGGTGCCGGACTGGCACCATTGTCGGCGTTGGGTGGTGGTGTGGGGGGGGGGGGGGTGAACGCGAATTCGCATGTTGGGTATTGTAGATCATGGATTCCAAAATGCTCTTCAGATTCGAGGTTCCCACGCCGCCAGAAATGTTAAGGTGGATAATGGTGGGGGGGGGGGTCAGTATTTCTTGCTTAAAGTAATAAATAAATTACATCGAGTGAAACAGTTTTATCACTTACCAACTGGTTAAACTGATCTAATGCTTATCCAATGGGACGTCCCCTGGAATGCATGCATTACTAAACAATATGTTTTGGCCATAATCTTGTGTACTCTGCCCAGGCCTTAGTTCTCGAACGATTTTCCTGGTTCTTTTTTCGTTTGATGAACTAATTGTGGTGCCACCATGGTGCCAGGACATGGTGCCATAAACCGCTTATTCAATGTTTTTTTTTTTTTTTTTTTTTTTTGTGTTTCACCTTGAATACGGATGTGAACTTCGACGGACTGCCAACCAAAACTAACAGATGAAAGTTCAATGTTACGACGTATTTCCGAATTGGTGCGAGACTGGAACCATTGGTGGAGGGGGGGGGTAAACTCGAATTCGCATGTTGGGTATCGTAGATCATGGATTTTAAAATGCTCTTCAGATTCGAGGCTCTCATGATGCTAGAAATGTTATGGTGGATAATGGTGGGGGGGGGGTTAGTATTTCTTGCCTAAAGTAATAAATAAATTACATCGAGTGAAACAGTTTACAACTGGTTAAACTGATGAAATGCTTATCCAATGGGACGTCCCATGGAATGCATGCATTACTAACAGGGGCGTGGCGTCCATAAGGCCACTTTGGGTCTAGCCCCGGCAAAATTTCTCTCAGTGTAACCTAGATTTTTTACCCCAAAGTTGGAAAAACTCCCTTCAAAAAGTGTTCTCCACAAAGTAGAAAAAAATCCCTAGCAAAAAGTTTTTTCCTCAAAACTCACTCATGATCCATGGAAGCATGGAGCTTTTACAAGTAAAAAATAATTCTACACTGACATGCAGTTATTATGTCAAATTTCCATGGTAAAACCCGAGGCCATGGAGCTAGCTTCCATGTCTACTACTAGGTCCATGCCCAAGGCTGTCTCCATGGCCTGCTACGAGAGAGAAGATGTAAGATGGAATCGATAGGTATCCAACAATCGATTTGTATCAAACAATCGATTCTCCACTCCCGAATTCCAAAGATCTGGGGCTAGACCCTACTAGACCCAGGCGTCGTCATGCCAACGTGTTGTTCATTTTTAGTTTTTCCCCGTCCGCACATGCGCAGTAGTGTTATTTTAGTTTATCCCCTCCCTTTCTCGGCCCCTGCCCTAGAAGACAAAATCGATTTTTTATTCTTTCTGATGATGACTTGTTTTGATTCAACTAGATGGATGGATACTCTGTTCAGGTTACCATGAAAGTTCATTGTATAACAATGGACTCATCATAGGATGTAAACGCATGGAGTACTTCTGATATCAGTTATAGATGGGTTAAAAATTGAATGGATACTCCCCACTTTTACAGATTTTCACAGTATGTTGCCCAGACTGCACGATTAGGTGTTTAGTGTGTTTACACAGTACATAAAACAGTACTGGAAACAACCGACAAGAGATAAAGTTTATCTGATAAACAGGAGGGTGGTTACATCTTGACATGATACAATTTTGCTGATTGACAGCAAAATTATGGTTTTTTGGAGTGTTATCATTGTTGTGGATGGCGTTTGCTACACAGAGATTTTATCACATAGGTATGAAAGTAAGTTGAAACTATTGTAAGTTGAAACGAAGTTTTAAAATATTGTTGAAGTTGTTATCTTCAGGGGTTTTTCTCCGAAATGACCAGTCCCTCTGGAGCTCTTTACCTACTGTGTTCCCTAAAGTGTCTTGAAACAATGACAGTTTACGTTCCTGGTCCTCTTATCATTTTCGGTTTTCCATTCCATTTTCCCTGCATTTCAAGTGGTCTTGGTGTTTGTTGTAATAAGATCTGATGGAGTTGACCACTGATTAGACTTACTTACCTGCTTATCGTATTTTAACACAGAATGTGTTTTTGCGATGACCTACCGAAAAAAAATCGTCACGAAAAAGCGACAGAAAAAACATCTGGTGATATGTTTATTGGTTGTCATGTTAATGTCAACTCCACATTTATTATTGTTGTTTTTTATTTAACGGATGACTAGTATCGCAAAAACACATTCTGTGTTCCTATGATTTCATACAGAGTATGGAAAAAGAAATAAACCGGGGGTGCAGGGGGGCGGAGCCCCCCGCCGAGGCGCAAAGCGCCGAGTTTTCGTTTCTGTTCAACATTTCGGTATGGGGAAATACAATAGGCAGCCTGGTGCTCTTCAGTTCCACAACTTTTCATATATAAATGCTACGTAGGCGTTGCAAAAGACAATTAAAAGTCATCAAAGGGAATATGACCCTCGAAAAGCCTTATAGACATTTCGACTAATATGTAGAATTTGTTAAGACACTTTTTTTTATGATCTCGTCTTTATGATTAAGAAATTATGTGCTTTTCGTTTAAAAAAAATTGAATATTTAATGTTATAGTAACAAATTAACATTTTTATCTTTTCGAGTCCCAGAAATGATTTTTTTTTTCATCATTAACTGGAATGAAGTTGAGATGTGATGTTTCCCCACTGGGTCCTCTGTTTGACGCAAAAGTATGTAGGTTATGTGATCCTAGGGTCAAGTTCATGTATTTTCTGGTTTGGTGCCCCACCACTTTCAGAGGTCATCCAACGCCCCTGATTACTAAACAATATGTTTAATCGTCCTGAAGAAACGCTCAGAGTTGCCATTTTGTCGCTTAAGAACCATCATGACACAACTAAAATTTTCTCGTTTTCGGGTTTTTATCAATTTTTATGTGGAATTTCGTGCCGAATCGATTAGTGCTATTAGTTTTTCGATTTGACCGCTAGAAACGCTAATATCGCCAGATTCCCGATTATGACACAACTAATTTTTGTTGAAATCATGACATAACTCAGCAGTTCCTACACAGCTTAACATGAAGACGCGTAGGGAGCTAAGATCTATCAAGTTTATCACTATTTTTAAATTTATTTCATTAATCTACCTCTCTCTACTTCATGAGTAGGGGCTTTGATATCTAACGTTTCTATGATTTCTGAAACTTTTCGTTAGAAAACAACCTCACAATGTTGTAGAAAATCGAGGGCTTTCGGCAGGTTTGAGTTTTACTATGATTAAAAAGCTTTCCTCCCATGCATAATGGTCCAATACCCATCCCCAAGGACAAATGTGATGATCTCCAGTCCTTAAATTAGTACATCGATGAGGCTGCGTGGCCCTTCTATGACAATTTGCCCCCTTTGGATAAAAGCGCCAGGAAGGAAAAACAATTTTCAAAGAAAAAAGGAACCAATGAAGAGGACAACGTACCTACCTCAAAACCTGACTATTTTTAAATTTGATTTCTAAGCAGTCAACGGGAAGACTGAAACTTTCTATTATGTATACCTATTGTGAGCCGCAGCTCACAGATGCCTCTCCTTCCGTTTCGGATCCCAAATGAAGCGGAAATGCGAGTTCGGGGGATCGGAAATCAAGCGCATCACACAAGGAGAATTACACTTATCACAGCAGAGGGTAGGGGGATGCCGCCCGGTCCTCCCGCCGTGGGCGCCCAGCGCACCACCAAGCGGGGAGGGGGATGGATATAAGGCTGCGCGCCGCGCCCCCACCCTCAATCCTGCCTGCGACAAGCTACCACCCCCCCAGTTCGCGTCTATAAGACTCCCAAAGACATTAGATTGCAACTGCCCCACGTTTTCATTGCATTGCGCAACTTAAATTCCAAAATTCGCTCTCTCGCTCATAAAACTGATTCAAATTAACAGTTTGAGTAAAGATTCCCTCGTACTAGTCACCCGACCCTCGCTTTTCCCCTGGACCAGCCCTGGACAACCGAACAAACCTTCGACGCCTCGGACTATTCTCCGCATCATCCGCCTTGTGAGTGCAAATTTAGTATTATTGGTCAATAATAGGAACTAAAGGGGATTGAGACAGAGTTTAGTATTAATTATACCAGTGTAAAATTACTTACCTTTGCCGAGTCGCCCTTAAGCCACTCGTTAATTCAAATCCATTTCGTTTGTAAAGATCAGTAGAAATAGTCATTCGTAACTAGTTAAACTATAAATACTTACCTGGTAATACCCAATTTTACCTTCAAGGAACATTTCGACAGACAGTATTTTGCAATTGTTTCACAAGTTTTATTATTGCACTGAATATTTTGTACATGTACATAATTTTATCTTTCGTTTGACGTCGATTACACGCAGTTCATTTTTACTTCTTGAGTTCTTCTTCACAGCTACACCTGAAACACAAAAGTGGTTGAAATTAAAGTCAAATTAAGTATACAAAATTCAATACTTCACCCTAGGAAAATTCGTAGTTACCTTGCGCAACGTTGCATTGCCATCTTTTCTTTCTTTGTCTTCGAGTACGAGGTGAAGCCCCTTCAGGGAGTACTCCATTACAGGTTCTACGCAGTTGCCTACGTCATCGACCGCTACCCTTGCACCGCCGAGTTAAGTATTTCCTCACATTACCTAACTTTAAGTTGCAAACATTTTCTTGTCTTTTCTATTCCATACAGCACAACGTTACATGCCGAACCCCCTTCAGGGCTAGGCAGCTTACACTATGTATTATGTATACCAACATTCAATTTTATTTTGAAGAGTCTGATTTTCATTCCAAGTCATTTTGGTTTATTATTTTCAATAACAAGCCTTTGGAATCGAGCAAGAAAAAGTTTAACCCCCCCCCCCCTCCCTCAAATTTGATGTTTTACGTTTCAAGGTACGTAGAATCCTAAAATCGAATAAGAAAAGGTACGCGGCACTTTTCTTAGCAACACTGGACCGATTTGGTTCAAATTTGGTAAATGGGCTCCATTTGGGGTCTAGTTGTGCCGCGAAGCTTTTGGTTGATGTCAGTCACCTCTAAGGGGTGAAAATTAAGGGTTGAAATTTTCAAGAGTGCCCTAGCTCGAAAACTCTCAAAATGAAGGTATTGTTTTTTAACCAATTTTAAATAGTATTGAATTTTTAAAAATTTTTGAGACCACCTGGAGCTCTGTAGGACAAACCGTTCGCTCCCTACGAGTACTTGAGGGTTTTCCTTCGATAAAACAGAATCACGAGTGTGAATCGCAAAAGAGGTCTAATCTCCGTTCAAATTTTATCTAGTAAAACAAGATCGCTGTTCATTTCTTCGATTTGTATTCAGTTTTGCTTTCTGAGCAACCAGTAATCAAATTTCCATATGAGGCTCTCTATTTTTCGAATCGAGTGTGAAGCTTTTAGTTCTTTCTAATAAACTTGATTGTGAAGGCAGTATGGTGTGGTAGGTAGTACCTACCAATGGTTGTTAGGTAAAAAAAAACGCTGCAAATCATTACCCAAAGGTTTATTATTCTTTGTATTGATCACCCTTCTGTATAGATATTTCCCTACCAACCATAGGTACCTACTACGGCATTTTGAAAATTTCAACCCTTCATTTCCAACTGATTAGTGGTTGGGGTTGAAATTTTCAAAAATGCCCTAGTAAGTAGTAGGTACCTACGGTTGGTAGGGAGTGATCTATACAGAAGGGTGATCTATACAGAAAATAATAAACCTTTGGGCAATGATTTGCAGCGTTTTGATCTATGTAGCGATTTCTTTCAACAAGCAATGTGTGATGATTATTTCATGTTTTTATACTTAACCACTTGTTACCTAATTTTCATTCTCACTAAAATGACATACCTACCTATGTAATTTGTCTGTGATTTCAATTTAAATTGCGTTACCATTAAATCGACTTTCTACTTGCTTACCTCGACCCTGAATTTTCTTGATGTACCTATAGATAATCATGGCATAACTGGAGGAAATATTAAGTTATCATAGCACAACTAAGCTATTTTCTTTAGCAAACCTCAGTCGGGAAAACTGCAGTACTGCATCTATTAAGGTAGCAAAATCGGTGCGGAAACAAAAAAGAAAGTCGACATAAGCGTTATTGTTAGGAAATTATAATGTTTTTTGCTCTCCTGGAAACTGAGAAGAATTTAGTTATGCCATGATGGTTCTTAAGCGACGATTTGCTTCTGGCCAGTAGGGAGTGATGTGTCTTGGCTTGACACCCCAGTGTTTTAGGAACTCAGCATATTCTTTGCCATTGAACGGAGGACCATTGTCTGATTTTAGAATGTCAGGAACTCCAAACTCTGAAAACCACTTGCGAAGGACCTTCAAAACAGATGTGGCTAATGTAGAATTGATGACGTCAGCCAAGGGGAATCTAGAGTACTCGTCGATCAGTGCAACAACATATCTGTTATCTGGAAATGGTCCTGCAATGTCCACAGAAAGTTCTGACCAAGGCCGTGAGGGGAGAATAGTTGACTGTATGGGGTCACGTTGTTTTGATTTAGTGACAGCTTGGCAGGTCAAGCAATTTTTAACTTTTGCTTCCACGTTTGAATCCATCCCAGGGAACCAAGTTCGGGATCGCAACAATTGTTTAGTGCGGACTATCCCTGGATGGCCACGATGGACCTAATCACTTTCTTCTGGAGAGATAGGGGTATGACAATACTATTTCCTCTTAGCAGGATACCGTCCTCTGTAACTGTCATTTCACTGATGACCCCTAAAAATGGCTTGACTGAGTCATGATGAGAGGAATTTCTAGAGTTCCCCTGGAGAAGAGTTTTGACTTGAGTGAGTGTTGGGTCATTGGAAGTGTGCTCAGCTATCATCTGTCGAGGTAGAGCAGCAGGAATGGCTTCCCTTGCGATAAAATTTATATAGTTCTCTGTAGAACTAGAATTAGGAGAAATACCACTAGGGTGCCGTGAAAGGTATTCTAGAGGATTAGGGGGCGATGAATGATTTTATAACCTAGAAGCTTGAGGCGCAGATGCTCTAGCCTGGGAGTAGTTTCCTTGTTTGAATTGAGTACACCCAGAAGAGGTTTGTGGTCTGTAATAATTCGGAAATGACCACCAAACAGATATAATCTGAAATGATCCACTCCCCAGGCCATTCCAAGCAACTCCTTTTCAATCTGTGAATATTTTTTCTCTGTATCATTCAGTGCTCTGCTAGCATAAGCAATGATACCCTGCGATGAAGACGTTGGTTGAGCTAAAATTGCCCCAAGTCCCTCAGGTCCTGCATCAACTGTAATTTCTATTTCTTTATTAGGGTCAAAATATTCATTTTTCAAGTTCTCGCGTGATTTTGCTTTAAGTTTATCGAATGAAGATTGCTCATTTGTACCCCAGACCCAAGGGGACTTGTGTTTGATCAATTTGCGCAATGGAGCAGAAATAGAAGAAAGACCTGGAAGAAATCTGCCACAGTAAGAAACTGTGCTCAGGAAACTGCGAACCTCAGCCACCGTTTTTGGAGGTCCTAGCTTGTTGATAGCAGAAAGCTTTCTTGGATCTGCTCGCAAACCTTGATCAGAAAACTCGAATCCAAAGAAACAAAGCTTTTCTACTGAGAACTGACATTTTTCCCGATTTAAAGTCAGACCAGCTTGGGAGAGGATTGTCAGCACCTCCTCCAATGCCTTGTTGTGCTCAGTTTTAGTACGCCCAAAGATCAGAATGTTGTCACTTACATTGATGGCATTTTTAACTGGGGAGATAAGCTGTCTGATTGTGTCCTGGAAAATTTCTGGAGCAGAGGACACTCCAAAAAATAACCTTTTATATCTCCAAAGGCCTGTGGATGTATAGAAAGTCATGATACCCCGTGAATCCTCATTTAGTTCCAATTGGTGGAATCCGTCACGGAGATCAAGCTTAGAAAAAACAGTAGAACCATTTACTGTGGAAATGAGGTCATCAATAGTAGGTAGCTGGTGCCGTTCACGTAAAACTGCTTTGTTGGCCGCCCTCATGTCAATGCAAAGTCTAAGCTTATCCGGCTTGTGCGGTTTAGGTACTAATACCACTGGGGAAACCCAGGGGGTGGGCCCACTCGCCGGCTCAATTATATCTGCAGTAACAAGTCGTTGAAGCTCTTCTTCAAGCCTCAGCCTAAGGTGAAATGGGACCCTATTGTGCAGTTGCGCCACCGGGCTAACATTAGGATCAATATGGATCAATATTTGATCTTACATGTGTATTACCCTCATAGAGGACCATCTACACGCTAATCCGCAGTTCCTGAAAATTTCATCGAAATCGGATGGAAAATGTAGAAGTTATGGCTGTTACAAGGAAATCCACTACTACGCAGCTACTATCAATCTGGGGGCGAAGATTTTCATAGGGAACCATCCACACCCCAATCCCTGAAATTTTCATGAAAATCGAACAATAACTTCGTATAGTTTTCCCCGACATCGGTTGAAATATTTCTTTGAAAATTCACTCATATTACACTTGTTGCACGAATGGGACTATTGATAACCCAATTTCTATCAATTAACGCATTGAAATTACTTATAGAACTACAACTTGTAGAACAAAACATACAAATTTTATCAAGATCTTTATTGGCAAACAACGAAAAAAATTATGGTATAAGCGTTGTTTAATAAATCCGAGGTTTCTATTATTTTACTGAATAAATCCACAATATTTATACCAATCTCTTCAGCAGTAAAAAATTAGCTTGAATTGTAGATTATTGGCATATAGTGGTCTCATACTTGGTGTACGATGTAGGTGCAAGAGTTTGAGTAGAATGGTCGAGATTCAACCAAAATAGGCTTAATCAGGAAGATTCTAACTGAATCACGACTTGCCTCCCCTATCGTCACTTCCGCCTCACTTAGTGAACAGCTTCAGACGGGCCAAGTATGATTTACACAGCGCTGGCATCTCTTTCAACAGCCGTGAAGTATCCAATTTTAGAAGGCAGATGTTGGCAAGTTGATCGTAGAACTCTAGAAGGTACTGATGCTGTGAAAGATAGAAGGAATATATATCATAACCACGACCTAGGCAGTTAAGTAATAGAATGGATCGTAAAAATGAACCTTAACCTTATATATTCAAAGGTGTAAATCGTGATGTTGGTATAAATTAAGAATTTAGAGAATTTATTATGTCCAAGTGGCCCAGTTCCAATCTAATTTTTACAGACGGGTCTAAAATTGGAAATTCCGTTGGTTGTGGAATATTCCCAGCAAATCAGCACGAGGCATCTTTCAAATTAAATTGCACAAAATCAAGCTACAACGCTGAAGTAATTTCCACCAGTAAGGCATTAGATGTAATTTTAGAATAATCTCCCGACGACAATATCAATCTCATTTGTACAGATTCTTTAAGTGCAATAACAACCTTAAGTTCGAATAAAATTAATAGAGCTCAACATCCAATAATAGCACAAATACTAATACAATTACACGAACTGAAAGAACAAGCTAAACGGGTAAAATTCGTCTGGGTTAAAGCCCACGTAGGTTTGACACCGAACGAACGAGTTGATGGCCTTGCGAAGAAGGGAGCACGGAATGGATTAATGTTAAGTAGGTATGCCCTTTCCCAGGGAAGATTTTTATCCCCTAATTAAAAGAAAATGTTGGCACATGTGGCAGGAGGAATACACACGCAGTGAAAAGGGCAAATTTTATAAATTCCATGAGACAAAAATCCAAAGAAATCCTTGGTTTCGAGGCAGTTTCGAAGGCATTCAATAATCAGAATAAATCGCCTGAGATCCAATCATGGACTCTGTCAGGAGTACAGTTTTAGCAGGAGTAGTTTTAGTGTCACTAGTGCCATCGAAAAGATCTTAGAAATTTCACAGCTGCCCCAAGGTGTCGCTGGAGTAACTTAATTTAATTTGCAATTAAAAAATTAATGGACAGGGCTGCTTAACTTAGGGATGGTAACACGAGGGATCTAGGGACTTTGGGTTGGTGACACTTGGGCTCTGGATTAAAAGTTGCATTAAATTGGTTCTCTAGGATTGTCTATGGTGCTCCTCATGGGTCCTCCAGTGTAACGTTATGGTAGATGAGGGGACCAGACTGAGAATAAAACTGGAATCAAGGCATTTCATTTTGTTGAGTTTCATCTAGATTTTGAGGCCTTGACCACTGCATTTTGAGAGATAACCCCGTTACTGTCCCCACTGACCCACTCGGTTTCGTTCTAGTTATTTTCTGGATTATGTTCGAAAGATTTATTTTCAAAATTTAAAGATACAACACCAATTCACAGAACACTTTTATTGTTTTTGCAAATAATTAGCACGATTGTCGTAAAGTCCACTCTGACTTTTTTGCATCTCTACCTGAATGTAACCTGTAGACAGTGCCGTCCTTAGGGTGGAGCGAGTGGAGCGGCCGCTCCAGGCCTCGCGTTTTTGGAAGAGAACTTTTTTCTGAGCTTAAGGTACTTCGTGAAATCCTACCAGCTGAGGTTGTAACAGCTGCAGGAATATTAGGATTTATGAACAGAATTCAAAACCAGTTTCCTAACGCATTCATTGCGTATAGAATTTTACTCACTAAGTATACCCGGTACAGTGGCAAGCGCAGAGAGGAGTTCATCCCGCTTGAAACTTATCAAGACATATTTAAGATCTTCCATGAGTCAAGAAAGGCTATCATCCTTGGCAATGCTATCGATTGAATCTGACACGACAGCCAAAATTAATTTTGATGAGATTATTGACGACTTCGCTGGAATGAAAGCGAGAAAGTACAGTTCATATAAGGTGAGTCAAAGTTGATAATAACACAATTTTAAATATAGTTTATCTAACAATGAACGATTGCATTTACAGTATTATTTTACATCGGTTTAGCTGGAACTATCTGTTTTATTAAGTTATTTTATCTTATAACTCATATTTTAACAGGCCTCTATTATAGGCTATAATGTGTTTTATTATTTTACAGATGTGATGTGAAAATTATAAACCTACATTAACAATGGAGCAATGGAAGAATTTAATAAACAAGATGTGAACATCTAAAAAGATATGGAACGTCAATATTAAATAAGTTTTTACAATAATGTATATGTTTATTATAATAACTATTTGATTTAATAAAAAGCAAGAAAGAAGACATTTCGTTTTTTCTAATGAATTTATTGTTTGTTAGACAAAAATTACTATGTTTAACATTAACAAGCACTGTTTAAGCATTACTTAAAGAATAAACTTTGTTTTGATTTTTCTAGCTTATTTTTCTGAGATTCGGATTGTTTTGCTTCCGAGTCTACCAAGGTAGCGGAAGCTTTGTTTTCACTTTTCAAGGATGAAAAAAAAAAGTTCTCCAAAATCAAAATTTTCACTCGTCTTTTGCGTTTTAGAACTTTCTGAACAATTTTGGTTCCGTGTCTGTGTGTCTGTCTGTCTGTGTGTCTGTCTGTCATGAATTCCTTGTAACGCGCATAACTATACGAAGTTATTGTCCGATTTCGATGAAATTTTCAGGGATTGTGCGGTTTGGTGTGTAGACAGTCCCCTATTAAAATCATCATCCCCGGACTGATAGAAGCGACTGCGCATGCGCAAACGTTAATTCCTTGTAACGGCCATAACTTCTACATTTTCCATCCGATTTCAATGAAAATTTCAGAGATGTTACAGATTAGTATTTAGATGGTCCCCTATGAAAATCATCATCCCCGGATTGATAGAAGCGACTGCGCATGAGCAAACGTGAATTTCCTTGTAACGGCCATAACTTCTACATTTTCCATCCGATTTCAATGAAAATTTCAGGGATTGCGGATTAGTATTTAGATGGTCCCCTATGAAAATCATCACCCCCCGGACTGATAGTAGCCGATGCGCATGCGCGAACGTAAAATCCGTGTAAACAGCCGTGCGTACGTCAGAATCTCAAATTCTACACTATGTACTGTCTGGCGCCCGTAGCACATTCGCAGCGAGTCCAACTGCCAACCAAGGGATCACGGGTACGACTCCCAGCCGTACCTAGAAATTTTTTGATTTTTTGAGTAGTGACTCACTTACATTTTTCATCCGAATTTGATGAAATTTTCTAGGATTATCCAGAGTAGCTTGTAGATGGTCCCCTATGAGGTAGTGAAAGGTAGTTAGAGATTAGTGTTTTGAGATTAACTACTATGCATCGGATCATCTATATAATCGGGTTATGGATACGAGGAAGCTATGTGCCACACCCACTTGGTAGACTTTTTTTTCAACCTGAAACCTGAAACGAAATTACTCGAAACATACCAACCTGAAATGTGTGTTTTGCACCACCCCTCCCCCTTTTAGAGTGTAAAGCTGGCCGTCCACTAGGTCGACAGCGCGGCGCGGCGCGGCGCGACGCGGCGCGACGCGAAATTCCTAGGCTCCGTCCACTGGAGCGGATAAAATTTTTCGACCCGCCGTTTTGCCACGGTGCCTTCTCAGGAAAATGTCGGGCATAGGTATTATGTTTTCATCGGACGACGAAGAAATGTTCCTTTTATTTGCAGCTTTGGAAGCAGATGGGGAGGACCAAATCGGTGGGAAAAGGAGAAGATTTTGGGTCCATCCAATAAAGAGGATGAACCTGGGGGAGCACAATCACCTGTTAAAAGATTTGCTAAGAGACGAGCAAAAGTTTATAAAGTATTTTAGAATGTCGAGGGGGAAGTTTTTCGAGCTTCACACATTGATTAAGCCTCGTTTACAAAAGCCGAACACTGACGAAAATGACCGAGGTCGACAATTTTTCGCTTCGCCCTCCGTCCACTAGGTCGACAGCGCGGCGCGGCGCGGCGCGGCGCGACGCGGCGCGACGCCGCGCTCCAGAAGTCTGGAGAGCGGCAGATTGCGAAAAAGTTTCGACCCGCGCCGCGCCGCGCCGCGCTGTCGACCTAGTGGACGGGCTCCCATTTATTTCCCATTAAATTTCTAGAAATTTTTTTTTCGCGCCGCGCCGCGCTGTCGACCTAGTGGAAGGGCACCTTAAGAGATAAACGTTTTGTTTATCAAAAAGCTTACAATAATTGTAAGCAATAATTCTAATTATTACGACTTTGCAAGTATAGCTTGACAAATATTCTCCGGAACCCCCCCCCCCCGGTACCCATAGTAAAAAAAGGCCTCGCAAAAATGTTTTGCTCCAGGCCTCGCATTTTCTAAGGACGGCACTGCCTGTAGATATTGTTTTTTAAATGAAAAAATGTGCCCAATTATTCAACAACTCAGGTAAATAATTGTATTTACCATAGTGATGATGATGATGGCAGCAGTTTCCTTCAAACCTACCTCGTCAACTGTGCAGTCGCGTCTGAAGTTGGCAATGAGACTCTTGTAGCAAGGAAACATATTCAAGTTCAGAGGGAGATTTCCTTCCTTCACAGTAGCTCTGTAATGAGGGTAGTCGACAGTGGCCTCATTCGATAATGCTTCCATCAATTCATCCATGTCCCTCGTTTTCTAAACAGACATCGTCTATGGTTGATGAATAAAGGTTCGAGTGCCTACTCACTTACAGAGTGGGGGATAGCAGCACCACTGGGCACATGTTGGTCAGGGTTAAACGGTGAATATATTATTCATTATGTTTCCTATCTCTCCTGCTCTGATACTAACTCCGTACATGTTGGTGGACAAAAGCTGTGATTTTTTAGGACGTCCCACAGTAAGACTTGGGCGTCCTTATGCGATTGATCTGGGGTAAAGTTGGACAACACTCAACAGAAACAAAAAATAACCACACACTAATCCGTTTTAGACCATTCTGAATCCAAATCCGCGGAAAAAACCATAGGTGTATGTCTGTGTGTGTGTGACAAAATCTTGTGTCGTCTGCACAGGCCTTAGTTCTCAACCGATTTTCCTGGTTCTTTTTTTGTTCGACGCGGAAAACTAACTAGTTGTGCACTACGGCGCCGGAATTTCGAATTTTGCTTTTTAAGGGGGGGAAAGGGGTGTTAATGCTTAAAAAACGTGCGTTTGCGGGCATAATCTTGTAAACTCTGCCCAGGCCTCAATTTCCAACCGATTTGCGTGTTTCTTTTTTGTTTGACTAAAATAACTTCCGAGTTGTACATGATTTTACCAGAGTACCAAAATTCGCAAGGGGAAGGGATGAGTGGGGGATAATATTCACAAAATATCCTATTTTTCAATATTTCGGTTCCTTTACTGCTTACTCATTGTACCCAAGCTTTGAAATTGAGGAAAAATTTGCATTATACCTCCGGAGTTTCATGAATTATTCTCTCTATCACCATGGAACTAATAGTGGTGCCACCATGGTGCCAGGGCACCAAAAATAGCATATTTCGTTGGTTTCTTTTGTGTTTCACCTTGAATACGGATGTGAACCTCGACGGACAGCCTACTAAAACTAATAGATGAAAGTTCAATGTTACGACGTATTTCTGCTTTGGTGCCAGACTGGCACCATTGGTGGTGGTGGTGGAGATGAGGGGGGGGGGGGCTCAAATTCGCATGTTGGGTATCGTAGATCATGGATTTTAAAATGCTCTTCAGATTCGAGGCTCCCATGCCGCTAGAAGTGCTATGGTTTATAATGGTGGGGGGGGGGGTCAATATTTCTTCCCTAAAGTAATAAATAAATTACATCGAGTGAAACAGTTTTATCGCTTACCAACTGGTTAACCTGATCTAATGCTTATCCAATGGGACGTCCCCTGTAATGCATGCATTACTAAACAATATGTTTTACATAGCACACCTAAAACTCCATTTAGGAAGCAAATCAAATTAAACTATACGAACTTTTTTCATGTTTATTTCTTACCTCATCCTGAACTTCCTCAAAATTGCAGGGAATAGATGTGGTATTAGGTTGAGAAGGTACTGTGGTATTCTGAAACACAGGTAATAGCTTTGATCAAACTATGCAAAACATCTTTCTTGTTTTGAAGTCGGAAAAAGAACCTCGTATTAGACCATCGCAGAAGATTGCTCGAATGAGAACTTGAGTATTCACAAGTACAAACTAATATACAAAGTGCTTTTCATTTGAAAGTAACTACCCAATTGTTGACCCCAAAATATCAACAAACAAGTAGTCTAATAAACGATTTATCAAAGAAATAACTTACTCACTTTTTCAGACCAATTGAGAACCTTATTACTAAAAAATATGCTCGTTCCGATGGAGAAATCACCATAAATTTCCACGTGGCTCAGGCTCACAGCACTTCTAAGTTCTTGATACTGGTCAAAGAGTTTATTGAAGGTGCCTTCCTGTTGAATGAAGAAGTTCAATCATTCAGGTCAGGGATATGATTTGGGGTAGGTATGTGTCAACATGAAACAATATAACGTGAGACCTTGATCTGCAGACCAACAAACTATTGAAGCGTTGAGTCAAGTTTTTTCTGTAATAGCAACGATGTGTCTGAGGTATTGAAGAATATGTCGAACACAGTTGTGTAGAATAGTTGAATTTATTCAATGCAACAATGCTATCCAAGTCGGAGCTACGAGCTCCCGAAAAAAACACAACCGAAACTAAACCACAAGCCTCGATCCTTATGTCTCGATAGTCAGACAATCGATTCTTAATATCGATATGAACAATCGTATATATATTAGTGTCTTTCAAGTCATTCTATGGATTTTGATGTTGAATTACATTAGTTGCCTTTTCCATACGCTCCATCCATCGAACACTGAATTCATCTCCAAGAGCCATGTATCCTTTCGGTAGAAGTGAGGCGTCTACACAATACTCTGGGAATGAAGACTCATCTCTGGCAGCAGCAGTCATTGCAAAGACTGAAACACAACGTAATGTCGTCATGAAACGTTAAAAAAACAACCGCATCTCAACTTTGACTTGTCAATGAAAAATAATGTTTACAAGGTAATTACAAATTAGTGTATGTTCATTCTTCATACTACTCAGGAATAATTCTCTCGAAATCTGGCCTGTAGGCAGCTCTACCATGAGAGCTGCAGATTGTTAAGTAATTCCTATCAATGCATTAAGAAATAGGACACTACCCCTGGTCTACACTAAGACAGGATAATTACCATGCAGGATAATTTTGGCATTTATTTAAAATTCAAAATACCCACCACGAGAATTCGTTTTCAGTAAATTCTCGAACATTGCTCCAGAGTTGCAGGCTTCAATGAACATAATGATCTGTAAATGTAAATGAAACGGGACCACCGTGAGATATCAGGTGAACACTATACAGGAAGAATCAGGTATGGATGGTAAAAAAATACCTAAAATGATGGTCCATTCGATACGCCCCATCTCTGAAATGACACATTACGCAGAATTTTCAGACCTTGAAAAGTGAAAACAAAGCTTCCGCTACCTTGGTAGACTCGGAAGCACATTTGCCAAGAGGATGTGGCACATAGCTTCCTCGTATCCAAAATCCGATTGTATAGATGATCCGATGCATTGTAGGAAATATCAATCTCTAAGTAACTTGCAATACCCTCATAGGGGAACATATACACGTCAACCAGCACAATCTCGGAACATTTCATTGAATTCGGATGAAAAATGTAGAAGTTCCTCTGGCTATTAACTTATGTTTGCGCATAAATCAGTCCGCATTCCTATCAGTCCGGGTGCAATGATTTTTATAGGGAACCATCTACTCCCCAGAAGTATTGTTTTCGCTTTTGAAAAAAAAAATGTTCTCCAAAATCAAAATGTCTATTTGCGATTTATGTTTTAGGTCTTCCTGAATCATTTTGGTTCCGTGTCTGTCTGTCTAGTCATGAACTCCTTGTAATGGGAAAAACTTGATGGAGTTATTGTCCGATTTCGATGAAATTTTCAGGGATTATGCGGGTTGGCATATGGATGGTCCCCTATGAAAATTACCAGCCCCGACTGATAGTAGCCACTGCGCATGCACAAAAGTGAATTTCTTGTGTGAGCCCACGCTCACCATAGGCCTCTTTCCAGTGAAAGGGCTGGACTAGTTCCCTTCCTGAAATCCCACCTACAGGACCTACATAGAAATGCGGCTAGGATTGCCAGCCCTAAGAGCCTGGGCCAGTGTCAAATGGGCGTGGTCGCACCTCTCTCCAAGCAAGTCAACCAACACCTCTCACATCAACCCAAGGGGATTCCACAGGATACGCCCACTTACCTTGAAGTAAAGCTGGATTCACATTGGACGGAAACGTATAAACAAAGGTAAGACGAGAAAACCAGTGGAGGGGGTAGGCGGACTCTGAAATGATAACCTCTGTCTGATCTGCAACCTCTGATGACAGTGTTTTGAAAGGGTGGTAATCATTCCTCGTTGATATTAATAAATAAAAAAAATTCCAATAAAAGGACAGCACGAGAAAACAAATGAGCGTGAGTGTGGAACCTCGGGGTGGCCAATTGTCGATTGCTACAATCGATAGTTTTGATGGTTTTTTTGACAAAGGAATAATATTCAAGACACTGTCATTGAAAGCTCAGTGCCCGTGAATGGTACCCTTCCCCCATTTGGGTATAATAATGTGGAGACAGAAGTTTGAAAAAAATCTGTGTGATATCATTGAAATAGTCTCGGTGAAATTATCACGATGACACTGGAAACTAGTGAAACACACAATCGACCTGCGATGTTGACTTATGTGAGTAAGTCAATGCATGACGTGATAAGAAGTGTACTACGATACTTCATACCGTTTTGTTCGAGGTAAGATGGTGCAAATCGTACCTGCAGGTCAGAGAGATAGGAGTTACACCAACTAACGTTTATTGGATGATATCATAGGAGAAAATAAGTTCATCGTACACAGGTTGTTCTATGAATACGGGTCAAAGCACTAGCGAGTAAGTGACGAATAATACTTGGAGAAATTTCGTGAAGAATTCAAGTTGGATATAAAAATATGAATTTCGTTCAAGTGAGTGAAACTTCCTTTTCCCCCTGAACATAAGCGCAAGTCTCATAGTTGTGATACATGTTGTTGGAAGTTCTCTGGTAAATCAAATTGGTAACGTGAAGTTTGTGCTCAGACAGGTAGTTTGGCTGGTTTGGATAGGCAGCTAACTGTCCCCTTCAAAGAGGGAGGGAAGCCACTCATTCTTATCCCCTCAATCAATTTATTTCCAATTCACTCAATCAAAATGTTATATTTCGTCAGCCGTCGCCAATAATGGTTTGATTTTATTGGGGATGGTTTAAATGATCATGGTAACTAAATAGAATTATGGGCTGGACCTAATTCAACTCATAACACTTAAAAATAAAGAGACACATACATTCTATCGAAATTGAAGAGGAACATTAAAAAAAAACGACAGTTACAGCTACCTTTATTTATCAATTCTGAGCATATTTGCGTTTTCAGATTGAAAAAAGATCATAATTTTCGGTGGAAAACCCTAAAAACCATCGCAGTCTTTTTTTTGAGAATCACACCTAGTGGCTGTCCACCGTAGCCTTAAGTCGCCTCCAATCGAGGACCCCCAGTTGTCTCAGTTTGCTTTTCATTACGTCCCTTGGTATTGCTTACCTGGCTAAGTATTTCATGGTGGCCATACGTTATACATGGCATATAAGTTATGATCGGGGTTCCACCGAAACAGTTTTTAAAAAAGGACTTCGTTTATTAACACGGAACTTTGACGAAATTTTTTTTTTTTTCTCAAATTATATTCATTGCACCAAGTAATTCAACTTATTAGCAACATTTCTCTGACAATGTATATAAATAACTGAAAAGAGAGTGTGGTACATAGCACACCTCCATACTTCATTTGTTGGCTATTTTATGTGTCTTTTGACGCACAAGATTCACAGGAGCGCACAGCACAACACTCACTGAACAACTTCATGAAAACACCACTCCCTACTGCCACAGATCGTGAGGTTTTCGTCTTTTCAGCCGCCTGAGTAGATCATCAACATCCAGCAACTTCACAGCCTCCTCGTTGATATGACCTTGTAGCCTCTGGTGATGGGCTATTGCTTGAGTTTTGATGACTTCATTTATTGTGGGAATTTTGAGGTCCTTATGGATGTCGTCATTGGTTGAGTACCAATACGCATCAACGCATGAGCGCAGTACTTTGTTCTGAAAACGCTGTATAATGTCACGATTGCTTTGAGAGGTGCAGCCCCACAGTTGTGCACCATATGTCCAGACTGGTTAAGGACCTGATTGTATAAGGTTAGTTTGTTCTGTATTGACAATTTTGATCGTCTACCAACCAACCTGTTGTAAATGACGGCAACCACCACCAGGTGGATATTATACATACTATGCATTATTATCCATGTTTAATATCACTTGTTTTTTGAGCTATTAATTCATTTGCTAAATCCTTCAATATAAAGTATGCTCATCAGTTGATTCTATTCATTCCTCGCACCAACATAACATGGTGACAGCGGTGTAGTGACGAACTTTCAATAAAACACCAGTAATTTGTGATAGTGACCATGGCAGCTGCTCCGACGCCGACGTTGGCCCCCTTCGTTCATGATGGAAACATGGCACTGAATTGGAAAAGATTCAAGAGAAATTTTGAAAACTACATAAAAGCTTACTTCGACTCTCTCAAGGATGAAAGGAAAATTGCAGTTCTTTTACATTCCGGCGGTGACCAGTTCCAGGACGTCTTTGAATCATTCACCTTTTCTGATAAGGAAGATAAAAACGTTCTGGCGACGGTCATTAGAAAATTTGATGAGTTCTACCTGCCAGTCTCTAATGTTACCTATGAGCGATTTAAGTTCTTCACCCGTCGCCAGGAAGAAGGTGAGTCTCACGAACAATTCCTTTCGGCATTACGGATTTTGAGTAAGACGTGTGAATTTGATGAATTGCTGGAGGGTCTGGTTAGAGATGTTTTTGTAATTGGCATCAATAACAGATCTCTACAGGAGAAACTCCTCACCACATCGGACTTAACTCTTCAGAAGGCTTTGGATGTCTGTAAAGCGAGGGTGACAGTATCTCAGCAGGTGGAGAAGATACAAGAACCAGCCATCAAGCAAGAACCTTCCATTGATGTTATTCGAAGAGTACGATCATCAAATAGCCGTAACAACGTCAGGCAAACAAAACAGGAGGGAAATAGAGATTCAAATGATCGGAAAAGAGTGGAGCAAGTGGTTTGCAAATTTTGTGGGTTTTCCCATGAATATGGAAAGTGCCCGGCATTCGGGAAAACTTGCACCATCTGCAAAAAATTGAATCATTTTGCCAAAGCTTGTTATTCGAGAAAAACTGTGAATGAGCTGCGGGATGAAGATGAGACTTTGAGCGATCCGGAGATGGTGAGCGAGATCACCGTGTCGACTATCGGAGGTGCGGCAACTGAGTGGTACACTGCTTCGCTGAGGATTCAAGGTTCGACTGTCAACTGCAAGATAGACTCGGGAGCAGCCTGCAACGTGATGGGCCTTACTCAGTTGATGAAATTGGGAGTGAAGAAGTCGAGGTTGAGACCTGCAAAGGTAGTGCTAAAGTCTTTCACGAATAATAAGGTACCGTTGGCAGGTAAATACACTTTGTCTTGTGGTTTCAGAGATAGAACATATAGTATTGAGTTCATGATTTTCGACGGAGATTGCACTACTCTATTGGGATTGACTACATCTGAGGCTCTGGGACTAATCTCTAGGGTGGATAATCTAAATTTTTCTCTGCCTGGGGTACCTGAGAGTTTCAGCCATTTGTTTTCAGTCAAATGGACTGGCGGAAAGTGCGGTGAAGAGAGTGAAAAATGTGTTCAAAAAATCAATTGACTCGGGAGAGGATCCGTGGCTTGCTCTTTTGAATCAAAGGACCACTCCTCGAGGAAAGATCAATTCACCTGCCTCCAATCTAATGGGACGCAATCTAAGAACAACCATTCCCTGCTCCACAAACCATTTGAAACCTAAAATTACGGTAACTAAAGATAGAGATTTGATGGAACAAAATCAAATGAAAACAAAACAATATTATGACCTCACTGCTAAAAGTAGACCCCCTTTTAAAACTGGGGATAGCATTATGTTCCAAAAACTTCCGAATTCGTTGTGGACACCAGGTCAGATTGAAAAAATAGGCACCACTCCTCGTTCTTACGTTGTCAAGAATGAGGATGGGCAAAGATATGTGCGGAACGAAATCTACATAACTCCCAGGGGTAGACGGGATGACACTGGCACTATGCCCATCCCAAGGATATCTTCAACTCCCACTACTCCTTGAGCCTCAGTGACGTCTTCACCAGAAGTCAATGATAGTATTTTGGGGACTCCCTCCTCAGGGGATTTCTGTACTCCAGTTGGGCATACCTCTATGAGTGGGGCTAGGGACCAATCTACTTCAGTACATCCAGGTTATGCCAGTAGGTTTGGAAGACAAATCAAGCCACCTAGGAAGTACCTAGACTTTACAGCATAACCTTATGTTAACTTCAGTTGTTTGTTTCTTCAAGTTTGTTTTCTTGTTCTAAGTCTGTTTCTCTTGTAAATTTGAATTTTGCTCGCTTGTTTCAATTATTTGGAAGGGGAGATGTTGTAAATGACGGCAACCACCACCAGGTGGATATTATACATACTATGCATTATTATCCATGTTTAATATCACTTGTTTTTTGAGCTATTAATTCATTTGCTAAATCCTTCAATATAAAGTATGCTCATCAGTTGATTCTATTCATTCCTCGCACCAACTTAACACAACCAATACATTTTTCGGAGTTTAATGTCCAGTTCTGTTCTTTTATTTTTCACATGCACCCTCCAGCGGAGTTTCGTATCCAGAGTCATACCCAGATATTTTGCCTCATTAGCATAAGGGATGACTTTGCCATTAAGATATATTGGTATATGTTTGATATGGCGGTTGGTAAAATCAACATGGACTGACTTGGCTTCATTCATCTTGATTCTCCACTTAATTGTCCAGTCCATGGAGTTTCTCGATGGATCTTCCAAGTTTTAAAGTTGATTCGCGATTGTCTTCACCAAGGATAGCAAGGACTGCAGTATCATCTGCAAATGATGCCAGGGTGTTACCCTCGTGTTCGGGTAGATCGCTAGTGTATAGGACGTACAAGAGGGGGCCAAGTACGCTTCCTTGCGGGACTCCAGCATGAATCATTTTTGCTTCTGAGTATGCATCATCTTGTTTGATTCGGAAGTACCGATTTGATAGGTATGAGTGGAGCAACTCAGCATATTTTGCTGGAAGCATTTGTCTGAGCTTTTGATTAAGTCCCTCGTGCCAGACTTTATCGAACGCCTGGGTAACGTCGAGGAAGACAGCTGAGCAGACTTTTTTGTCTTCCATGGCTTGTTCAATAATATGAGTGATCCGGTGCACCTGATCTATAGTCGAATGCTTATGGCGGAACCCAAACTGGTGTTTAGGTATGAGGTTTCGTTCTTCCACAATTTTTATTAGTCGTTTGTGGAGCACTTTTTCAAAGAGTTTTGAGAGTACAGGTAATAGTGATATCGGTCTATAAGAAGTTATTTCTTCAGGAGGTTTACCTGGCTTCAGTATCATGATGACTTCAGCAAGTTTCCAAAGTTGTGGAACATACCGAAGTTTGATAGAAGCATTTATGATTTGTGTGATCTTTACAAGCGTCTTCCGCGGAAGGTGTTTGAGGACTTGTCCAGTGATCAGGTCATATCCAGGGGCCTTCTTTGGATTTATCTTGGTGTTGATGGTGTTTTGTATTTCTTTGACAGTGACCAATGGGATGTCAATTTGTTGATCTCCCAAGGGAACTTCATTGAGAGATTCCTCATTAGGACAACCAGAATTGGGCGTGAAAATATCTGCTAGATGACGAGCAAAAGCATCAGCCTTTTCTTGATTGGTTTTTATCCACTTGTTATTAGTTGTATCTTTAATAGGTGGTGCTTGGATGATAGGTCTCTTCAAGTGCTTTGTTGCCTTCCAGAGAGAGTATTCAGTGTCTCGATGACTGGTGAGCGACGTGAGAAGATCTTCTTGGGTTTCTTCTTGTATCTGTTCCATCATTTTCTTCAATTTGTAGTCAAGTTTGTACCATTCAGTTTTGAGAGTGGGGATACGTAAATGTTGCCATTTACGTCTAGCTTTTCGTTTTTCTCTGATCGTATTCACAACTTCGCATGGATAGTTGAGGCCCTTCAGCTTTCTCGTTTCTTCAGGGGTGTTTTGCCATGCCGCAGTTTGGATGGAGTGAACTAGTTGACCTAGCTCTCTATCAATTTTATCCGGTGATGTCAGTGCCACACTGAGATCAATGTGTTGATTTACGTTGATTTTGAACTGATCCCAATCTGTCTTTTTGTTCACTAGGACTGGATTATGTGGTTTGAGAATAATCGTTTCACTTAGTGTGAGAACTATTGGCGAATGGTCCGAGCTGAGGTCAGCGCAGTCCTCAACAAGTGCATAGTTCGCTGAGATATTTTTCATGATGAAGAAATCAATTAAATCAGGCCTCTTCTTAATGTCTGTTGGCCAGTATGTTGGTTTCCCACTTGACAACGGTATACAGTTATTTGATTGCACATACTTGAGAAGTTGCGTACCACGAGGTGTACTAAGTCGCGAACCCCAATACATGTGTTTAGCGTTGAAGTCCCCGCCGATTATAAAGCGATTTCCTAGTAGGGAAAACGCTTCAGCAAATTCTTCTTCTTTTATGATATGCCTTGGTGGAATGTAAATACTGGCAATATCGGCTTCAAAGGATTTTGTACTAATGGTGATTGCACATATTTGAAGCTTTTCTTCCTCTATTTTGACACATTCATGATGCTTTATATTTTCTCTGATCAGTACCATGCTGCCTCCTCTTGCATTATTGCTGGGATGGAGAGCATTATAGGACTTGAATCCTTTGATTTTAAAATATGACTCCTTGGTAAAGTGAGTCTCAGAAATTAGGCAGATGTCTATGCGTATGAAGGCTGATGACCGAAATGTTGGTTTTTCTCATGGATTGGAGTTTTCGGTATGAAAACTTTTTTACCCTTGTTATTTGGTATGGTTTGTTTATCGTCATTTTGAGAGGCCTTTGGGCCTTGAGATCTTTTTTTCTGAATCTCGACAGCTTCAATGGCGGCTGGACATTTGCGGTAATTAGCTGTATGAGAATCACCGCAATTTGCACATTTGGCTGGGGTGGTGCGAGGTTTGGTGCACTTTTCTGTGGGATGAAAGCCTGCGCATTTAACGCACTTTTCCATTTTCGTGCAGTAGTTTTTGGTGTGTGCCCATGATTGGCACCTCTTACATTGAGACACAATTTTATTAGGTTTGAGGTTTTCAAATTTTACCTTCGACGAGTAAAACTTCGTAATTCCATGTATAGTGTCAGGGTTGGTTCCTGGGGCAAAATCAACTATATACATATCAATAGGTGCTTTTGTTCCCCATTTCAATTTTTGGGTTACATTTAGGACTTTGAGGTTTGGATATTCGTGAGAAAATGCATCTTTGAGCTCTTCTGAAGCAAGCCCCCTTGGAAGTCCTTTTAGCATGACTGTGTAAGGCCGTTCCTGTTTGTTTTGGTATGTCGTAAATGGACATTGTTTATTAATAAGCTCTGATCGAATTGCACGAAAATCATCAGACGTTTCCGTGTTAATCTTGACTTTTCCGTCACCAAGAAGAGTGAGGGTGACAGTTGGTACAATCGTTGTTAAACATGTTCTTATATGTTTAAAGCCATCGGCATCTTTGAGTGCTTCTAGCGTAAATGGAGAAGGTTTTGGTTCTTTTTTTGGTTGGGGTTTTTGTACCTGTTTTTGGGGTACAGTTTTCCTATTTTTATTTTGAGGTACCTTCACTGGTTTGAATTCAACTCCAGTGGCATTGTACGATCGAACTTCATCGTCTCCGACTTCATTGGCAAGATCACTTGAGTCTGTATGATAGTTCTCCCCATGTTCTACTTCATCAAGTTTAGCTTGAAGGTCGATGACTTTTTTCTTTTCACCAATAACGACTTCGTTACATTGAGTTAAATAATCACAGAGAGATTTAATTACACTATATAACTCACTGAATGAATTTCGGATTAAAGCATCTTGGATTGCGCTGGTTTTATGACGATGTTGCACAAGGCTAGCCTCTGCTTGTGACACGATTTTCGCTACCGTCAGCTCGCCTTCGCGGTCCAAGTTCATTGCCGTCCGGTGGAGGCCTCACGGCACGGGACAAATATTTTGGTTTCACTGAGCTCGATTTCGATGTTTCCACCTTGAACGTTCGCGGGAGACTTTGACGAAAATAACGGAACACCGTGCATTAGGATGAGCAGCAAGACGAGACTGACTCGCGTCGGTCGGTGTAGTTCCCAATATAGGCTCCTGCTGCTGAATAAGGGTTTTCTAGGGAAGTCAGCATTTATGGTGACGTAACATATATTCATACATAATAAGTATATTATGGCGCTATAGCGCTGTATACTATGGCCATATTATGGCGCTTAGATAGCCACCTATAACTGGTCCCTATGCAAATAGATGGCCCCTATAAATGATCGCCCCTCTTCGATAGTGGTCTCTGCGCTTGCGCAAACATAAAACCCTTTTAACAACCATAACTTCTACATTTTCCATCCGAATTCGATGAAATTTTCAGGAATGAGGTAGTTGCATGGGTCGAAATTTCGTGTTTTTGACTTCAGATTCGAATTTAGCGCACTTGAAAACGTATCTGTACCAGTTTTCAGTTTGAAATTCCATTTAGTTTAGCCGTATTTCAATAAAGAAGTATCGTGCTTTTTAGTGTTGGCGGGCCACTCTTCTTACGTCATCCCTAAACAAGAATCTCACAATAGAGTGCGTTGAGATCACTGCCATCGAGGACAATTCGAGTCAGAAACATTGAAATATAGTTGCAAAATAATGATGATGATTAAAAAAACTTTGAAATATATTTTTCAAGCTTTAGATGTTTGAATTAATCGTTTAAATTGAAAGTTTTGAAGCATATTTTGGTTATTTTTCTTGTTGTTGCGTTGGCACTGAAACCCCGCGTTACTTTTACGGTCATGTTATCACGTTATCAGTGGACACATTTCTGGTGGTGCGGTCTGAGTTGAGTGTGGTCTAAGTTCGTACCATAGTTTATACCGGTATTTACCTACCATAATTTATTAGTTGATTGGTTTAGAAAAGATAATATTCTCTGTAAAGTTTCAAGAAGCTTTTAATAAACGCTTGCATACGAGTCTGCAACACATGTCTTCATTTTTTCCCGCTACCTACCTACCCGATCTGCTTTCGAATGTTGTTGACAGTTCTTTTAACTCAGTTTCTTCCGTAAATAGGAAGACCTACAGCGGTTTTGTCAGCATATAATTTATGCAAATATTTAGGGCTTTCCAACGAATGGTGAACGATTTTTCTACGAACACGAATGACGAAGATAAAGTTAGGTAGGAACGACTTGGTTGTAAGTAGAAATCATCAGAAAATCAACCGTAACTTTTTTCGTTTATGTGCCAAAGTATTGAAATAAAATGTCTATATGCCAAAAAGGAGAGCCATCGATTAGAGTTTCGAGGTGGCTTCCCTGGAAAATATTCCGTATTCGTATATTGGCATGTAGCACGATTTTTACGTCATTAAAAAGTTCGTCAGTGCCGAAATAAGAGGAGCCAAGAATGAAGGTAAGTTGACACTTTTGTAGAAAGTAAAAGATCAGTTGTTTTCTTGAGTGTAGTACTTCTTCATCAAAATGGTTGTAGTACATAGCTCATTTATTGGAAGTTTCATCGTAGTACCAATGAGTGTTTGTAAATTGTTAAATAAAAGGATGTTGTTGATGTCCAACTTGGAAGAATCTAGCAAATTTGCGAGGTTGTGGCTCGAGTATCACCAGAACACCGCGTTTCTTCACAACCATATAAGGTTTCATTTACAGTAGAGGGAATGCCAGAAGGAAACGAAATCTTAGATGCAACATGTTTCGATTGCGCTGCTAGCAAAATTCAGTATGGTAGCACCTCAAACGAACGTAAACAAACAAAGGGTTGCTATCAAAGGACCCCCCGGGCAAAGGATCCCTCCGGCACAGTACCCCTTAGGTCGATAACCTTGCGTCAGGGTAACAGTGGTGTAGCCGTCTCTTGGCCCCCTTCACACCCGTGACGTAGCCCCCACCCCGCAGCGTCTAGCCGTGTGAAGGTTTTCCCGCCTGAATCCGAGAATCCCATTCTTTGAAAAAATCTCTAAATTTTTAGGAAGCGTTTCTGGGAGTTTTATTTGCAGATTCGTACTTCAATAGAGATTCTCTACACAGAAAAAATACAAAAATATATCATGCAACTACCCCATTGTATGGATGGAAACCCATATCCCCCTATGAAACCCATCACGATCAGTTCAATGGTTTCCACTGCGCACGCGCCAACGTGAAATCATAAATGTATACTTTCAATACGTTTTGTGGTTGACAATTTAGTTCCCTACAAACCCCTTGTCACATGGTCATCAAATTTGGAGGGTAGTGGTAGGTACTTGGATACTGAAGTTCTGAGATTATCTACTATGCATCAGATCATGTATAAAATCGTGTGGTGGATACGAGGAAGGTACGTGCTACACCCACTTGGCGGATTTTTTTATTTTCTTCATAGAGGTGGCTGGGGACCCACTAGAATATCCTAGTGCTCCCTGCGGTCACCCTTGTAGGTAAGTAGGTAACTGCTGCAAATAATTGAAGGAGTAATCATAATACATCGCCAAGTTCGTCATTTAAAAAGCAGAAAGGCACAGTTTCTCACCCTGTGATAGCTCTGGGCCTCCATCATTTCCCTGAGTGTCTGATGCAACTCATCGGCGTACAGAACTGTGGCACAGTTCTCACTAGGGAAGCACAATGCTCCTCTTAGGCCGTGATCAGAGAAGTACACAAATATGTTGCTACTTCCATTGCTGCAACAACATACAAATCAGGCAGTTATCAAGGTTAGTGTTCTCTTTATAAAGTTTGTGAAAATTACATAGGTACCTACGGGTAAGAAAATGGCCTTGAACCAACTATTGGTAATTTACCTATTTTTATTACCTACCCAGTATGGCACAAATTTGTTGGAGCGATTCTACATTCATATGTACGAGTACCTATACATTTTAATAGGTACCTACAGCAAATTTGTTTCACCACGAGGGAGGCGCGCATTTCCCAAGAGGATTCAAACTCTGGTACGGACCAAATTTTAGTCTCATTTGAGATCATATAGACAAAAATAAGTAGTAAACATATTGTTTAGTAATGCATGCATTCCAGGGGACGTCCCATTCGATAAGCATTAGATCAGTTTAACCAGTTGGTAAGCGATAAAACTGTTTCACTCGATGTAATTTATTTATTACTTTAGGCAAGAAATACTGACCCCCCCCCCCTTTACCATTATCCACCATGACATTTCTAGCGGCATGGGAGCCTCGAATCTGAAGAGAATTTTAAAATCCATGATCTACGATACCCAACATGCGAATTCGAGTTCACCCCCCCCCCCCCCCCCATGTTGCCAGTCTGGCACCATAGCGGAAATACGTCGGAAAATCCGGAGGTATAATGAGAATTTTTCCTCAATTTCAAAGGTTGGGTACAATTAGTAAGCAGTAAAGGAACCGAAATTTTGAAAAATCGGATATTTTATGAATATTATCCCCCCACTTGCCCCCTCCCCTTCCGAATTTTGGTACTCTGGTTAAATCATGTACAACTCGGAAGTTATTTGAGTCAAACAAAAAAAGAAACACGCAAATCGGTTGGAAATTGAGGCCAGGGCAGATTTTACAAGATTACCCCGCAATCGCACGTTTATTAAGCAATAACCCCCCTTTCCCCTCCTTAAAAGGCAAAATTCAAAATTCCAGAGACGTAGTGCACAACTAGATAGTTTTCCGCGTCGAACAAAAAAAGAACCAGGAAAATCGGTTGAGAACTAAGGCCTGTGCAGATGAGACAAGATGTTGTCACACACACATACACACACACAGACATTCGCCTATGGTTTTTTTCGCGGATTTGGATTCAGAATGGTCTAAAACGGATTACTGTGTGGTTATTTTGTTTCTGTTGAGTGTTGTCCTCTTTCACCCCAGATCGATCGCATAAGGACGCCCAATTCTTACTGTGGGACTGTAATTATTAGTATTTTTGGGCGATTTACGTTATCTTGAATTACTCGTATCAAGTTTTGATTTGAGTTTACAATTGTTAAATTAAGGTTTTCCAAAAAGGGTAATTTAGGATGTTGTACTTACCAGCGTTTACTGTCATGAGTAGACTGCTGAGGATGAAGATGATTTTACTAACTATGGTAGTTGCGTGTGACCATGCGTAAAAGGAAAACTGATTTGCTACTATATGATATTATGCGAAATAAAAAGGTTGCTAATAAATTGATTTTTACTTTTATGCGTTGTCCTAATACCTTCAAAAATGGTTTGAAAACTTTAATTATGTGAGGCTAGGGATCTCTAGGCAAAGGGTTATCTTGGACCAAGGGTTCAGAGGATAAAAGGTTCTACCTGAGGGATGCCTAGGGTTGCTGCCACCACCTGGGTCGAGTGTTGACCTCAGGGAATACCCAAAGATTACTAATTGCAAAATACCTGAGTCCGTTAGAGTTGGAAAGGTTCTACCTTCTGAAATGAAGAACACAATTTGCAAAAACACGTGGTTGAGGGAATGGTGCTCACCCTTTTGCCGAGCTTGGATCCAGATGTGATCTCCGTAGCAGGTTAGTTGTGTCCAGGGCCTCTTCTGCGTAATGCTTGTTGGGGATGCCTGGGATCGGGGCAGACTTGCCTCGGTCCGAATGTCGAACGGCGTACCGGTTCTTGTGGCGTTATGGAGAATGGGCAGCAGATTCTTGTGTCCCGCGCCTTGGCTATTCGGGAAGAAAACACAAGAGATCTGTGACGATCCTACTTTTACAGAAGGGGCAAACCGATTTGGTTTGTTCCCGATTTGTTGGAGCTACGCCTAGGGGGATATTTGATTCATAGAGATATGAATCAATATCCTCTTCGGGCCGGCTGATTAATCTAATCACTGGTTTGAAGGGGTAGGGTCGTCACCCTCCTCTGACTAACTTATGAACAATTAGGTGAATTTCAATCTGAAATTCAACCTATATTGTTACATGGTAGCAGAGTGTGGTTAGGTGGCAATGCACTGAATTTATTTCATCATTTCCCCTCCACTTTTTCTTGGGTATTCCAGAAGGAATTACCCAAAGAGATATCCAGAAGGAATCTCTATATTAAATTCATTCCCTTATTATACTTCGCCAATCTGGCAATTAAATTCATTCATTAAACTTCGCCAATCCGGCAATTAAACTCATTCCCTTGTTAGGCTTTGCCAATCTGGCATTTTATTAATTTCAATTACGTGTTTCTTTTATATAAGCCTTTTCTGCATTTGCCTTTTCAATCATTACACTTGAATGTTTCGTCGGACGTATTCTTTATTTAGTTTGCTTTCTCCTCAGTTCCATTGATTTATTCTTTTATGTATAAATGGCCCATTCGTGGCATAAATGACCCATTCGTGGCATTCTTCTTCTTCTTTTTGAATAGTACCATTACGATGGAGGAATTCCCTTGAAGCTTCCAGACGTCCTTTCCTGGGCTTCATGTTATTTCCAGTCCCTTTGACTTGTTTTCAAACATACTTCTGTTTGAAACCCGGAAGTATGTTTTAGGGAGGGGAGTGTGACGATCCTACTTTTACAGAAGGGGCAAACCAATTTGGTTTGTTCCCGATTTGTTGGAGCTACGCCTAGGGGGATATTTGATTCATAGAGATATGAATCGATATCCTCTACGGGCTGGCTGATTAATCTAATCACTGGTTTGAAGGGGTAGGGTCGTCACCCTCCTCTGACTAACTTATGAACAATTAGGTGAATTTCAATCTGAAATTCAACCTATATTGTTACAGATCCGACTGGCGGAATTCAGTAGAACGTCTATTGGTGAAATGTTCCGAAGATGCACTAACTCACGGGTTCTCAGTTCGTTCACCGACACAGAAGTTAGAGGGGATGAGTAGTGTTAGTTGGGTTCGACTACAATCGAGACGCGTGGCTGACAGACTGAAGCGCGAGGGAGGGGGCAGGCCCTTATATGCCCTCGGCCATCTTGCTTTTCGGCGGTGGAAGGTTCTAGGCTGTTGGTGCGCTCGGTGTCTCTGGCGGTGGTTGGCGGACATCGGTATATTGGGTGGCGTTGTGCTTGTATGGAAGTCGTATGGAAGTAGTTGTTCGTAAATAGTACATGGAGAGCTAGGGATCTTGGCTCCCATTACATCACGTCCTAAAAAGTAAGTAAAGTAAACAACCATTTCAGGTTGGATTTTCGTCCGACTGTCATTCCTGGCATTGCAGACGTCATCAGCTGTCTTCCAAAGGGAAGATCAGAATTTGTTCTGATGATTTAGCTCATGGCTTCCCATTGCCTCACCACCTTGGGTTGGGACGAGGGGGGCTGAGCCCGGCTTGTACGAAAATGCGCCGCTGCGGCGAGACTCGAACTCACGGCTTCCCCGCGTTAGCCAGTCTGAGACTCGTTGCTAAAAGACGCACGCCCATAACTGACCCCCAAAATAAGTATCAATTACCTTTCAATGACTCTGCCAGTTCCAATCCCTTTCATAGCCGTCTTATTTCCACTGAAGACATTCAGGAAGTTCTGTGGGATCACGTCCTGTAGTAGAAGAAACTCAAAGTTAAATCCCATGTAGTTTGAAGCTACACCACGATATACAGGGTGTCTACAAAACAGCTGTAAGGAATTCAAGGGGTCGATTCTACAACTAATTCGTGTTTGAACGCATAAAAACGTGCATTTTTTCATCGAAATCGGCGCTCTGGCCTCCTGTTTCCGGAGGCCTCGCAGTCTACTGCGGCGCCGACCCACCCACTGCTGTCGTCCGACCCCTCAAATCGACTAGGCGGAGCGCCGATTTCGTTGAAAAAATGCACGTTTTTCCGCGTTTTGATTATACCATTGGAAAGCTGAGATTCTGGCGCAGTATTTAGGCTTTCCGGCAACAGAACTTTATGTGGTAATATTTGGAGATTTATAGGCGTTGAAAAACGGGAATTTTTCGAAAATTTACTAAGTTCAATTTTAGGTTGCTTTATTCCTCGTGTAATTCAACTGAAAATTTGTTACTTGGTATCAGGGAGATAGGAAATTTGACGCTCTTTCCAACGGTATCCTTATTTTTAATTTTTGAGTGTAATTTAAGAGAGTTATGACCGTTTTAATGGTGTAAGGTCGAAAACACGAAAAAAAACTTAAAAGTGAAAAAAGTCGGTTAAAGAGGCGTTTAAAAAAATTCTAAGAGACACTTTTTGTTGGAAATTAGTTGTATAATCGACCCCTTGAATTCCTTACAGCTGTTTTGTAGACACCCTGTATATGCTCATTTCAACCTACATATTACGTAAGGTAGGTACTTTTGACAAATAATTGATAGGTGAAAAATGAGGCATTCGTCAGCACCAGATCAATCCATGTACAATGTCGGTACCTATCATCATACAAATGGGGTATTTCGGTGGGTCGGAAATTCAGGTTTTTGACCTCAAATTTGGATTTAGCGCCATTGAAAACCTCTACAGGGTGTAAGCCTAACTGGTCTGCCATACGGTACCAGTCGATTCTACAACTAATTTGCAACAAAAAATGTCCCTTAGCGATTTTTTAAACCCTTCGTTTTCGAGTTATTTTAAATTTAAACTTTTTTTCGTGATTTTGACCTTATGTCATTAAATTGGTCATAACTGTAGATTATGTTCATCGGGAGATAAATGCAATTAAACGAACAAAGTTAGAAGGGAGCACGACTAGTATATTTTACGAAGGTAGGCAGCAGAAGAAAGGAGGGAACGAGAAGAGCTCGCAGAGCCCGCCTTCCCAGGACAATGTTGCCAACACTGGGCCATCTGAAAAAACAGCAATAACTCCTTCAATTTGCTGTGTAAATTACAATTTGAGGATACCGTTAGAAAGAGCATTAAATTTCCTATCGGATAGATGCCTTAACTTTTTTTTGAGTCAAGGTTTGAGACATGAAAACGTCATCTAAAAAGAGAATTTTACGTAATTTTGGAAACCTCGCATTTTTTCAATCTCAAATTGAACTACGAGAACCCATACTTTTTCAAGATGCAAGAACAGTGAAAACTGCGCCAGAATCTCAGCTTTCCAATGGTATAATCAAAACAAAATCTACAACCGTATTTAGGGGAGAAATTCGTGTTTGAACGAGGAAAAACGTGCATTTTTTTTCAACGAAATCAGAGCTCTGGCCTCCTGTTTCCGGAGGCCTTGCGGTATACTGCGGCGCCGGCCCACCCACTGCTGTCGTCCGACCCCTCAGATCGACTAGGCAGAGCGCCGATTTCGTCGAAAAAATTCACGTTTTTCCGCGTTCAAACCCGAATTTCTCCCCTAAATACGGTTGTAGAATATGTTTTGATTATACCATTGGAAAGCTGAGATTCTGGCGCAGTTTTCACTGTTCTTGCATCTTGAAAAAGTATGGGTTCTCGTAGTTCAATTTGAGATTGAAAAAATGCGAGGTTTCCAAAATTACGTAAAATTCTCTTTTTAGAGGAAGTTTTCATGTCTCAAACCTTGACTCAAAAAACGCTGCAAATCATTGCTCAAAATTTTATTATTTTCTTTATAGATCACCCTTCTGTATAGATCACTGGTTCTCCATCAATAGCACCTACCACCATCTGTATTCTCCCTTGACCTTCCCTCTCAAATTTCAGCTTCCTGCGTTCAATAGGATTGAAAATGGCTTCGGAGCTCACTCAGCTGATCTGTGATCTGAAGAGTGAAGAAGATCTCCACGAATGCTGGAGACGCCGGGAAGAGCACTTCCATTCAATAAGATTAAAAATGACTTTGGAGCTCACTCAGCTGATCGATCAGTGATCTGAAGAGTGAAGAAGATCTTCTCGAATGCTGGAGACGCCTGGATGAGCACTGATCAGCTGAGTGAGCTCCGAAGCAATTTTCAATCCTATTGAACGCAGGAAGCTGAAATTTGAGAGGGAAGGTCAAGGAAGAATACAGATGGTGGTAGGTGCTATTGATGGAGAACCAGTGATATATACAGAAGGGTGATCTATACAGAAAATAATAAACCTTTGGGCAATGATTTGCAGCGTTTTTTACCTACCAACATTTTTTTTTACCTACCAACTATTGGTAGGTAAAAACCTACCACACCATACTGGCTTCACACCTTCACAATCAAGTTTATTAGAAAAAACTAAACGCTTCACACTCGATTCGAAAAATATAATGCTTCATTTGGAAATTTGATTACTGGTTACGCAGAAGGCAAAACTGTATACAAATCTAAGAAATGAACAGCGATCGCATTTTAGTCAGATAAAATTTGAACGGAGATTAGACCTCTTTTGCGATTCACACTCATGATTCTGTTTTATCGAAGGAAAACCTTCAAGTACACGTAGGGACCGAACGGTTTGTCCTACAGAGCTCCGGGTGGTCTCAAAAATTTTTAAAAATTCAATACTATTTATAATTGGTGAAAAAACGATACCTTCATTTCGAGAGTTTTCGAGCTAGGGCACTCTTGAAAATTTCAACCCTTAATTTTCACCCCTTTGGAAGTGACTGACATCAACCAAAAGCTTCGCGGCACAACTAGACCCCAAATGGAGCCCATATACCAAATTTGAACCAAATCGGTCCAGTGTTGCTAAGAAAAGTGCCGCGTACGGCGGACGGACGGAAATTTTTAGTTTATTATTTTCAATAATAAGCCTTTAGAATCGAGCAAGAAAAAAAAATTTAACCCCCCTCAAAATATGATGTTTTACGTTTCAAGGTACGTAGAATACGAAAATTGAATAAAAAAATTTCCGTCCGTCCGCCATACGCCGTACGCGGCACTTTTCTTAGCAACACTGGACCGATTTGGTTCAAATTTGGTATATGGGCTCCATTTGGGGTCAAGTTGTGCCGCGAAGCTTTTGGTTGATGTCAGTCACTTCTAAGGGGTGAAAATTAAGGGTTGAAATGTTCAAGAGTGCCCTAGCTCGAAAACTCTCGAAATAAAGGTATCGTTTTTTCACCAATTTTAAATATCAGTGAATTTTTAAAAATTTTTGAGACCACCCGGAGCTCTGTAGGACAAACCGTTCGGTCCCTACGAGTACTTGAAGGTTTTCCTTCGATAAAACATAATCATGAGTGTGAATCGCAAAAGAGGTCTAATTTCCGTTCAAATTTTATCTGACTAAAATGCGATCGCCATTCATTTCTTTGATTTGTATACAGTTTTGCCTTCTGCGTAACCAGTAATCAAATTTCCATATGAAGCTTTCTATTTTTCGAATCGAGTGTGAAGCGTTTAGTTCTTTCTAATAAACTTGATTGTGAAGGTGTGAAGCAGTATGGTGAGGTAGGTAGTACCTAACAATAGTTGGTAGGTAAAAAACGTTGCAAATCATTGCTCAAAGGTTTATTATTTTCTGTATAGATCACCCTTCTGTATATATCACTGGTTCTCCATCAATAGCACCTACCACCATCTGTATTCTTCCTTGGCCTTCCCTCTCAAATTTCAGCTTCCTGCGTTCAATAGGATTGAAAATGGCTTCGGAGCTCACTCAGCTGATCAGTGATCTGAAGAGTGAAGAAGATCTTCTTAAATGCTGGAATCGAGTGTGAAGCGTTTAGTTCTTTCTAATAAACTTGATTGTGAAGGTGTGAAGCAGTATGGTGTGGTAGGTAGTACCTACCAATAGTTGGTAGGTAAAAAAAAAAAATGTTGGTAGGTAAAAAACGCTGCAAATCATTGCCCAAAGGTTTATTATTTTCTGTATAGATCACCCTTCTGTATATATCACTGGTTCTCCATCAATAGCACCTACCACCATCTGTATTCTTCCTTGGCCTTCCCTCTCAAATTTCAGCTTCCTGCGTTCAATAGGATTGAAAATGGCTTCGGAGCTCACTCAGCTGATCAGTGATCTGAAGAGTGAAGAAGATCTTCTTAAATGCTGGAATCGAGTGTGAAGCGTTTAGTTCTTTCTAATAAACTTGATTGTGAAGGTGTGAAGCAGTATGGTGTGGTAGGTAGTACCTACCAATAGTTGGTAGGTAAAAAAAAAAAAATGTTGGTAGGTAAAAAACGCTGCAAATCATTGCCCAAAGGTTTATTATTTTCTGTATAGATCACCCTTCTGTATATATCACTGGTTCTCCATCAATAGCACCTACCACCATCTGTATTCTTCCTTGACCTTCCCTCTCAAATTTCAGCTTCCTGCGTTCAATAGGATTGAAAATTGCTTCGGAGCTCACTCAGCTGATCAGTGCTCATCCAGGCGTCTCCAGCATTCGAGAAGATCTTCTTCACTCTTCAGATCACTGATCGATCAGCTGAGTGAGCTCCAAAGTCATTTTTAATCTTATTGAATGGAAGTGCTCTTCCAGGCGTCTCCAGCATTTAAGAAGATCTTCTTCACTCTTCAGATCACTGATCAGCTGAGTGAGCTCCGAAGCCATTTTCAATCCTATTGAACGCAGGAAGCTGAAATTTGAGAGGGAAGGTCAAGGGAGAATACAGATGGTGGTAGGTGCTATTGATGGAGAACCAGTGATCTATACAGAAGGGTGATCTATACAGAAAATAATAAACCTTTGAGCAATGATTTGCAGCGTTTTTATTCGATTTTCGTATTCTACGTACCTTGAAACGTAAAACATCAAATTTTGAGGGGGGGGGGGGGGGTTAACTTTTTTTTTCTTGCTCGATTCCAAAGGCGGGTGTAGTTCGTTATCCGCCCCCATTTTGTTCTCTCTTTTGCAAGCACACCCGACCACCTTTTTCATTTTTTGAGGAGTGTTCCGTAAACTAGATTTCATCTTCTTGAGCACAACAGTGACGAATTATAATTTTTGATTGGTTAAGATTGGGAAATTAGGTGTTGAAAAAAGTGGGGGCGAATACCGAACTATTTCTCTAGTGAAAAAGTTCGGTATGCGCCCCCACATAGTTAATAATGGAAAACACAACATTTTTGGTTTAAATAATTCATTTATTAATATGATTATTACTTCTGACACATATTGTGGTGTTGTATTATTCTATGGTTGGGTCATTGGAAGTCCCTCCCCATTCCCAATTGCCACGACATGTTAGAACAGAACGTCTTTCGCTTCAAGACCTTATGACGACTCACCCTATCGCTTCTCGAACGTTGACCTACAGTCGGAAGTGATTTCACCGCTACAGTCAACATCGTTTTCATTTTATTTATGAGCATCGCATCTCAACCTCTTAACTTTCGATCAAAGTTATTCTCTGCCTCACCAGTTATCTCTCCCAAAAAAAGTCCCAGGCCGAATCAATGCAATTCGGTCGTGGGGGTGGTTATCGAACTTTTTCTCTAGGGAAATAGTTCGGTATACGCCCCCCACTTTTTTCAATGTCTAGTTTCATTGCTTGGAGTATTTGAAAACATAAGTGCGGTATATTATTCATACAGTACATGAAATCTAGTTTACGGAACACTCCTCAAAAATTGAAAAAGGAGGTCGGGTGTGCTTGCAAAAGAGAGAACAAAATGGGGGCGGATAACGAACTACACCCCCAAAGGCTTATTATTGAAAATAATAAACCAAAACGCTGCAAATTATTACACAATGGTTTATTATTTTTCTATATAGATCACTCGTCTACAAAATCACCAACCATCCAATGTGAAGGAAAAAAAAAAAAAAAAAATAGTAATAATAATAAAAAAATAAAATAAAATAAAAATCACCAACCATTGATCGCATTTCGGCCAGCTCTAATTTGAACGGAGATTGGGCCTCTTTTGCGATTCACACTCGTGTTTTGATTTATATATATATTTCATTATAAACCCTTGAATTTTTGTAGGGAGCGAACGGTTTGTCCTACAGAGCTCCGCGTGGTCTCAAAAAATTCTAAAAATTCTATAGAATCTTAAATTGAAGGAAAAACAATACCTTTATATCGAAATTTGTTGAGTTAGGGCGTTTTCAAAATTTCAAAATTGATTTTGGAACCCTTAGAAGTGACCTACAACAACCAAAAGCTTCGGGGCACAACTAGACCCCAAATGGAGCCTACATACCAAATTTCATCAAAATCGGTCAATGCTAAGTGGCAAAAGTGCCGCTTACGGCGGACGGCGGGCCAAATTTTTATTCGATTTTTGGATTCTACGTACCTTGAAACGTAAACCATCAAATTTTGAGGGGGTGTTAAAATTTTTTTTTTCTTGGTCGATTCCAAAGGTTCATTATTGAAAATAATAAACCAAAAGTTAAGGCATCTATCCGATTGAAAATTTAATGTTCTTTCCAACGGTTTCCTCAAATTGTAACTTACACAGCTAATTAACGGAGTTATGACCAATTTAATGACATAAGGTCAAAATCATGAAAAAAAAAAGTTTAAAGTTAAAATAACTCGAAAACAAAGGATTTTTAAAAAAATTGCTAGGAGACATTTTTTGTTGCAAATTAGTTGTAGAATTGACTGGTACCGTATGGCAGACCAGTTAGGCTTACACCCTGTATACTCCAACTTTTTCCCCATTGATACTATAACATGAGGTAGAAAAATTAAATAAAGAGATCACATGTTTGAAAAAAAGGCGGGCCTCCATGAACATACACACACTACGCTGCGGGCGTGTGTGCGTAGTATTTTGTAGTATCCAAGGCCACGAGGCGTTCGAGACCACACTGGATTACTTGAACGTCTCGATCCAAGGTCAGCAAGTTAATACACCACATCATTCAAATCTTCAACTTTCATTAGCTTCTCTAATTTCTTCTAAACATTTTCTCGACGAACAGGCCCGATTACCCTTATTCCTGACCCATATCTTTGAAAAAATCATTGTGGTATTCCGAACTTATCTCACGATTTTTCATCCTCTCTTGCTTATACAGGGTGTCTACACTTAAGTTAAGCATAACTACATGGTTCGATTCTATAAGGTATTTCCAACAAAAACAAAAAAACATTAACTACATTTTCTGTCTCTTAATCTCCCGAATCCTTTATAATTTCCCATATTTTGCCCCCATGGCATTATTCCATCTCTCTCTTCTTTTCCTTAGGAAAGACCTTCACCCCAACTTGCAATTCCCATTGAAAACACAAACGGTGGATACAGCTTTCGTACAAGTACGCAACCACGAGAGACATTTTATGTCTTTGCGCCCCCTTTCCCCTTCATATAAAACCTCGTATTGTACTTTTGTTTGTGGAAATTTGATTGTGCTCGTTGATGGTTGCGATGTAATGTACGTAAACATTCATTTAAACAATCACGCTCATGCCGCAGCTTGTTGGCCACGCACAACGGAATGTTTTACGTAATACGATTGGGCAATTTAAATGAATCGAATGTAGCTTCCTGCGTTCAACAGGAGAGAAAAAGGCTTTGGAGCTCACTCAGGTGATCAGTGCACAATCAGGCGCCTTCAGCATTCTCCATTGACCCTGCCTCTCAAATGTCAGCTTCCTACGTTCAACAGGAGAGGAAATGGCCTTGGAGCTCACTCAGCTGATCAGTGACCACTCAGGCGCCTTCAGCATTCTCCATTGACCCTGCCTCTCAAATGTCAGCTTCCTGCGTTCAACAGGAGAGGAAATGGCCTTGGAGCTCACTCAGCTGATCAGTGACCACTCAGGCGCCTTCAGCATTCTCCATTGACCCTGCCTCTCAAATGTCAGCTTCCTACGTTCAACAGGAGAGGAAATGGCCTTGGAGCTCACTCAGCTGATCAGTGACCACTCAGGCGCCTTCAGCATTCTCCATTGACCCTGCCTCTCAAATGTCAGCTTCCTACGTTCAACAGGAGAGGAAATGGCCTTGGAGCTCACTCAGCTGATCAGTGACCACTCAGGCGCCTTCAGCATTCTCCATTGACCCTGCCTCTCAAATGTCAGCTTCCTGCGTTCAACAGGAGAGGAAATGGCCTTGGAGCTCACTCAGCTGATCAGTGACCACTCAGGCGCCTTCAGCATTCTCCATTGCCCTGCCTCCGTAACGCTGTTGGATGAAGATACCTATTTTCCTCTCACGATCATGTTGACATCTCATTTGTTGCTCACATCATACTCGTATGTGAGTGCGCATAATTCATGCGCATAATTCAGCTTTCCGTACAGGTGCATTCATATTAGGGACCGTGTACCATGATTAATAAATTGAGAGCTTTCCAATGAGTGGTGAACGATTTTTGTGGGGTGGAAAATGAGGAAGTTAGTTTTCCCTAGGAACGATTGGTTGTACGTGAAAATCATCAGAAAATTTCCGCGTGACGCTCCCCTCGTGACAGTGCCCCGTTACAATGCCCGCGTGACGATTTTGGTTTATTATTTTCAATAATAAGCCTTTGGAATCGAGCAAGAAAAAAAAAAAAACGTCTGCCAAGTTGGGTGGGCAGTATAGCTTCCTCAATCATTGTAACATGGACGTATAGAATCAGTTGGCGAAAACTCGGCGCTGCGCGCCTCGGCGGGGGCTTCGCCCCCTGCACCCCCGGATGATTTCCAGTTAGAGCCTAATGGCTAAAATGTGACATACCTTGAAAAGGTTTTTGCTCCCTCTCCCTCTTTATCTTTCTTCCACTGTAATATTTAAGCTCACTCAGCTGATCAGTGACCACTCAGGCACCTTTAGCATTCTCCATTGACCCGCCCTCTCAAATTTCAGCTTCCTGCGTTCAACAGGAGAGAAAATGGCCTTGGAGCTCACTCAGCTGATCTGTGATCACTCAGGCGCCTTCAGCATTCTCCATTGACCCGCCCTCTCAAATTTCAGGTTCCTGCGTTCAACAGGAGAGGAAATGGCCTTGGAGCTCACTCAGCTGATCAGTGACCACTCAGGCACCTTCAGCATTCTCCATTGACCCTGCCTCTCAAATTTCAGGTTCCTGCGTTCAACAGGAGAGGAAATGGCCTTGGAGCTCACTCAGCTGATCAGTGACCACTCAGGAACCTTCAGCATTCTCCATTGACCCTGCCTCTCAAATTTCAGCTTCCTGCGTTCAACAGGAGAGAAAATGGCCTTGGATCTCACTCAGCTGATCAGTGATCACTCAGGCGCCTTCAGCATTCTCCATTGACCCGCCCTCTCAAATTTCAGGTTCCTGCGTTCAACAGGAGAGGATGTCAAGCATATTTGTCGTCAAGCATATGATAAATCATAGCGCTACTTTCCTGTCGCTTTTTCCTCTCGCTTTTTACTGTCGATTTTTCCTGTCGAAATTCACGTTTGCGCATGCGCACTCGCTCCTATTGGTCCGAAGGTGCTGAAATTTATAGGGGACCGTCCAGGACCTAATCCGCATATTCCCTGAAAATTTCATCAAAATCGGACCACAGGTTAGTATAGTTTTGCCCGGGACAAGGATTGACCACAGACAGACAGACAGACCGACAGACCGACAGACCGACAGACCGACAGACAGACAGACAGACAGACAGACACGGAACCAAAATTGTTCGGGAAGCTCTAAAACGCAAAAAGCAAGTGGAAATTTTGATTTCGGAGGACATTTTTTTTTTCACTTCTTTCACGAATACAAAGCTTCCCTACCTTCGGTAGTGAGGAAGCAAAATTTTAACCCCCCCTCAAAATTTGATGTTTTACGTTTCAAGGTACGTAGAATACGAAAATCGAATAAAAAAATTTCCGTCCGTCCGCCGTACGCCGTACGCGGCACTTTTCTTAGCAACACTGGACCGATTTGGTTCAAATTTGGTATACGGGCTCCATTTGGGGTCTAGTTGTGCCGCGAAGCTTTTGGTTGATGTAGGTCACTTCTAAGGGGTGAAAATTAAGGGTTGAAATTTTCAAGAGTGCCCTAGCTCGAAAACTCTCGAAATAAAGATATCGTTTTTTCACCAATTTTAAATAGTACTGAATTTTTAAAAAATTTTGAGACCACCCGGAGCTCTGTAGGACAAACCGTTCGGTCCCTACGACTACTTGAAGGTTTTCCTTCGATAAAACAGAATCATGAGTGTGAATCGCAAAAGAGGTCTAATCTCCATTCAAATTTTATCGGACTAAAATGCGATCGCTGTTCATTTCTTCGATTTGTATACAGTTTTGCCTTCTGCGTAACCAGTAATCAAATTTCCATATGAAGCTTTCTATTTTTCCAATCGAGTGTGAAGCGTTTAGTTCTTTCTAATAAACTTGATTGTGAAGGTGTGAAGCCAGTATTATGGTGTGGTAGGTAGTACCTAGCTGGTAGGTAAAAAAAAGTTGGTAGGTAAAAAAAATGTTGGTGGGTAAAAAACGCTGCAAATTATTGCTCAAAGGCTTCTTCACTCTTCAGATCACTGATCAGCTGAGTGAGCTCCGAAGCCATTTTCAATCCTATTGAATGGAAGTGCTCTTCCAGGCGTCTCCAGCATTCGAGGAGATCTTCTTCACTCCTCAGATCACTGATCAGCTGAGTGTGCTCCGAAGCCATTTTCAATCCTATTGAATGGAATTGCTCTTCCAGGCATCTCCAGCATTCGAGGAGATCTTCTTCACTCCTCAGATCACTGATCAGCTGAGTGAGCTCCAAAGCCATTTTCAATCCTATTGAATGGAAGTGCTCTCCCAGGGGTCTCCAGCATTCGAGGAGATCTTCTTCACTCCTCAGATCACTGATCCAGTGAGCTCCAAAGCCATTTTCAATCCTATTGAATGGAAGTGCTCTTCCAGGCGTCTCCAGCATTCGAGGAGATCTTCTTCACTCCTCAGATCACTGATCAGCTGAGTGAGCTCCAAAGCCATTTTTACTCCTATTGAATGGATATGCTCTTCCAGGCGTCTCCAGCATTCGAGGAGATCTTCTTCACTCCTCAGATCACTGATCAGCTGAGTGGGCTCCGAAGCCATTTTCAATATCCTATTGAACGCAGGAAGCTGAAATTTGAGAGGGAAGGTCAAGGGAGAATACAGATACAGGTGGTAGGTGCTATTGATGGAGAACCAGTGATCTATACAGAAGGGTGATCTATACAGAAAATAATAAACCTTTGAGCAATGATTTGCAGCGTTTTTCATTTATGTGCCATAGTAAAGACATAAAATGTCAAAAAAATTTGTAAATTGATTGAAATACCCATTATTCACCGTGTTACACGGGAGTCCTATGGAAAGGTCTAAAGGGTACGGATTAAATTTCAGCCCTTTATTGAGCTCCTACGACCTTCACCTTCAGACCTTCACTTCAGCTGTCTCTACTCAGGGATAACTACAAGATGGCACACAGGAGCCGTACGGTTTTTAAAGAATCGTTATAGAAGTCGTAAAGAATCGTAGTATTTTCATCTCTGTCAAAAGTGACTAAATTTTAAATTTAGTCGGTCTCCTAAAGCAGAAGCTCTACAACTTCCATTTGTGAAATGTTTCAGTTGGAATAGCCGAAACATGACCTCAACCCACTTTTCAGCCAAATTAAGAAAAATTGTCCACTCTTTGACGCTCGATTGTGGTTGAACGGTTGAACCGATTTCAACTTTTGAGTAGACCATTCGACGCAGAATTTTAGGCAGAAAAAATTTCTGTAGAACGCTCGAGCTATAGCTCACCAAAAACTGAAAAGTGCCAAAATTTAGTGATTTTTGGCTCCCAAAAGTTAACCAACTCAGAAACCGTTTTGAACTCTTCATTTGGGTGGCACAGGATGGATTCTAACTATTTTTTAGCTTATGCTTATTTTTTTCCAGCATATTATGCTTATTAAGTCTAATTTGCCTGGGCTACAATGTTCCTGGACGCTGCAGCATTTAATGCGACTCGGAGGGAACGAGTCGATTTTTTAGCGAAAGTTCAAGCCATTTTAGCAAAGAAATAATCACAGGGTATGCCTGTATTAGCGTACCCTGTGCTTATTTCTTTGTTAAATCTTCCACCAGTGGACTTACTTTTCCTCTATAGTCAATCTTCACTCCCGCGTATACATCAGTTCCATTTGGCTTATTAAAAATCTTCCCAGGCCAAGGATTGCTTGAATGAGAAAAACAAAAAAAATTAAAGCTTAACTGATGACTCCCAGAAAATAATTGGAAAAGTCATTGTAATTCCACTTTAGGACCAATAGCTAATCTACATACATAAAACGCCAACCGTATGTACGTGCCTATGTCGCCCGAACGTGGGGGTCCCGGGTTCGATTCCAGGCCGCAACATCAATTTTTTTTTACTTATCTACAATTTTTTTGCCTGCTTTTAGCAGGCTTTTCAGCTAGTTAAATATAGAGAGATAAACGCTTTATTGAAAATTGTAGAAGGAAAAAAGGAATTTAATAGCTAATTAAATTGTTTAGACATCAGTTTTTGATTGTTACTTAGGTCTAAGACAGTGTTGTCAGGATCAATTCCGTCGTTTACCAAGAATCAAAGAAAGTGTTCTTCCTCGTAATAAATAACAGAAAGCTGTAGAATAGGTACACGTAATTATTGATTGGTCTTTGAGTCTTTAAAAGGCAGATACTCACTCCTTGTGGTTCGAGATATCGTCGTACATCATAACAATGATCCTGTCTGTTGGGATCCCTTTTGAGATCATCACATGGTAAGAATGACAAACGTCTGCCTGTCAAACGAAGAGGAAAATATGGAAGTAATCACTTAGGAAGACAATAATAATATTATTAGATAGAAGATAAGGGACTATGGAGCACATTTGTTAACTATTTCCATCACTGGTAGGAGGTTACTGAAGAAAACTTCCTTATGATATTTACTACAAATAGAATGTTGGCTTGAGTTTTGCTGGGTCAAAAAGCTCATTCTAACAGGCCCCTGTATCATTTGCTCTCCAATTCTAATAACCTTGTAGAATTACTTAGGAAGACATGCGAAGGGCCAGGGAGGAAAACTATGTCAATTTGTTGAATATTTGCGCCCCATCTATCAAATGCGGAACCAACATTGTTCATGACGGTCTAAAACGTAAAACACGAGTTGAAATTTTGATTTTGGGGAAGCGTTTTTTTTCACTTTTCAAAGTTGAAAAAGGAAAAAATGTGCGTACGAGTGCGTAAAAATACGAGGACAAGACATTTACTAGGGGGCGACAGAACCCAAAAATTCTCAACCACACCAGATCTTCAACCTGTCGGCAGTCGTATGGAAACTTTGTGGACACCATTTCTTGGAGTCAGTTGGATACTGCCTTCTCTTCGGTTTTGAATCTCACGGTGAGTCACAGACAGTGAGAATTTGAAAAGTGAGAAGTTTCTTCTATACCTACTCAGTGGTCAAAGATGGACCACGGGAGTCACTTGGCCATACCTTTTTAGGACGTCCCACAGTAAGACTTGGGCGTCCTTATCCGATTTTTCAATATGTCGGTCCCTCTGCAGCTTTGAAATGAGGAATTTCACCATGTCGGAATTTCCTATTTTTGACCCCAAAATCGGATTCAGCACCTCGAAAAACCCCCTAAGGCAAACTTTCAGCCCGAACTTCCTAATTTACGAATAAACAAAATAGTGTAGAAAATACGAATGTTTAAAAAAACCAGGAAAATGACGTCATCCCGGAATAGTTCATTTATGGCCGCTTGAAGCGCTGAGATCGAGAAATCCATAGTCCCCAGATGCAAAATTTCACGAAAAAGTAAAGTTCGAAATCGAAAAACTGAAGAAAAAAAAAATAGAAAAAGCAAGATGTGGAAAATTAGGTTTCCTCTGTTTTTGTTTGATAACTTTCCTCTTAGAAAACACGATTTTGTCGTCCCAATGGGCAACACTGGGAGGAGACGGCGATCTGAACAGCCCAATCAGCGAGCGTTCCCGCTGCACGTCCGTTTTCCCGGTTAGTTTTGAAATCAAAAATTTTAATTGTCTCCCGAAAATAACAGGAGACTTATTTTCCGAAGTCAGCCCGATTTTCATCTATCCCACACCATTAACTATTCAGGAAAAATGCAAACAGAATTCGGTGAAATTCCTCATTGTGGAAAAATTTTCATTATGCCTCCGAATTTTCATGAATTATTCTCTGGAACTAACAGTGGTGCCACCATGGTACCAGGACACCATAAACCGCATATTACGTGGGTTTTTTTTGTGTTTCACCTTGAATACGGATGTGACATTCTACGGACTGCCTACCAGATGAAAGTTCAGCGTTAGGAAGTATTACCGCGTTGGTTCCAAATTGGATTTCCAAATGCTGTTCATATTCGAGGCTCACACGCCGCTAGAAATTAAGATTGATAAGGGCGGAGGAGGGGAGACCACTATTTCTTGCCTAAAATACTAAATAAATTACATCGAGTAAACAGTTGATCTAATGCTTATCCAATGGGATCCCATGGAATGCATGCATTACTTAACAATATGTTTTCAATCTCCACAGGAGCCAGTCGGAAACCGACCAATTTTTTCATCTAAACCTACTAAGATAGCGGAAGCTTTGTTTAAACTTTTCGAGGTTAAACAAAGAATGTTCTCCAAAATCAAAATTTCCACTCGTGTTTTACGTTTTGGACCTCCATGAACAAATTTGGTTTCGTGCCTGCGGGTGTGTCTGTCATGAAATCCTTGTAATAGGCAAACTATACGAAGTTATTTTTCGTAGCCTGTCCATAAAGTTACCCCGGAATGATTCTTGGAGTACCTACCTAGTAGATACCTGGTTGCAAAGGTACCTGGGGAACCAACATTATGAGGGATGAATCTGAAACCCCCTCCCCTTGAATCTGAACAGCTGAAGGAAAATTTCCTATTTAACGATTTCACTTACTATTTTAGCAGTTATGAAAATTCATGTACCTAAGTGAAAATTAAGTGGATTCCTTCAACTGTGACAAACAAGACGCTTTGGAATTCATTAAATAAGAATTTTTAATTAGGTAAACTTACAATTAATAATTCATTAATCCAAATATCAATGATTTATTCTAAATATGAATATTCATGATTCAGCTAGATTTTACGACTTTTTTTCATCGCTTTCTTCTTTAATTTAATTTGTGAAAAATTTGTGGAAGCAGCCCCCCCCCCCCCCGACTACTGCCTTGGTAATTACGTAGGAATTTTTCAGAAATCGAGTGGTACATACTTGATGTCTGTAATTGGTAATTCCTTTAGAACCAGCGACCAGGAGAGCCCAAGCGTTGGCATTCAAAAATACATCCGACGTTCCAACACACATTCCGCATAATCCAACTAGAAGCGGAAGTAATTTCTCCATCCTGAATAACATTATGTATTGCGTTATTTGACATCAATATTAAAAATAAATAGTGCGCAAAACATTCCAAAAAAATAAGAAAAAACGCTACAAATTATTAAATAACGGTTTAGTATTTTTCTATATAGATCAATAATACAATACTAATAACACTTCACAGAAAATGGCTTTTCCATTAATAGCACTACTTACCATCAATGACATTACGAAATTTGGTCCTTGGTTGCTAAGGAAGTACAGCTTTGATTGATTGATTGATTGAACGTGTTTATTTAAACAACCAGGGAGGGATTAGGGCCAAGTGGCCCTCTCTTCCATCCCCCCTGGCAAACATAAGTTTTCACATCCTCGATTTTGTTGTTTTATACATATAAAAATAATCATATAGTAAAATAATATAACTCATAAAATAATATAATAATCTATTCTTAAATTAACATAATTTTCTTATCATTTTTAAAAATCTAACTTTCATATGTTTTGAGTAACATTTCTTTGTACTCGTCTCGAAATGCTGTTACTGTTTTGTTCAAGTCAAATTTATGAGGTTGTAGATTATAGATAGCTATTGCTTGTAACATGAAAGATTTACTGTAAGATATGGTGTTGTGATTAGGGATCTGTAAGGTAGTAGTTGCTCTGCGGGTTGGAAGTGAATGCACGGATGAAAGAAAATGAAAATTATTGAATAGGTAGAGTGGCTTTTTGAATTTTAATATTTTGAATAGCATTACTGCTATTCCCAGGTTTCTTCGCTCCTCTATTTTGAGCCACCCCAGTTCAAGATAAGATGGAGTGACATGGTCATCCAGTCTCAACCTACAAACAAAACGCACCACATAGTTGAGCGTTTTTTGGAGCTTACCTGACTGCTCCCTGTTCAGGTCGCAGAAGGCTAGTGCGGAGTATTCAAAAAAGGGTATGAGGAGTCCTTGAGCCAGTTGCTTCCTCACGTGCTTAGGAAAATCGTAGGCAATTCTGCGCAACTGGTACAGGCTCCCATACACCTTTTTACACGTCTCCGCTAAGTGCCGATTCCAATCTAGTGAGTTAGTAACAAGGACCCCAAGGTTTTTGAACTCATTCACAATTTCAAGTGTGTTATTACTAATTATGATCGGAAGTACTTCACTTTTGTTAATTTTGGAAATAATCTTTGGGTTTCCCAAAATCATACCTTTGCTTTTAAGGGTATTGATGGACATACCGTGATCACAACACCATGTGGACAAGCGTGCTAAGTCAGAGTTGACTTTCAAAATATAGTCATTTATGTTTTTCGGCTCACATGACACATATAGCTGCAGATCGTCAGCGTAGGACATGAAATTACAGTTCTGTAGGACAAGAGATATTGAGTTGGAAAAAATGACGAAAAGCAACCCTGATAGTACTGATCCTTGTGGAATGCCTGTGGTGACTTTTTGCCAGGACGAAAGGGAGCCATCTGGTGCTCTAGTGCATTGCGCTCGGTCAGACAGGTAGGAAGCGAACAACGCTATTAACTTCTGTGACAAACCTATCGACCGAAGTATGGCGAGGAGGATATCATGCCGAACAACATCAAAAGCACGGCTAAAATCGACTCCTACGAATATAGTTACTTTTCGAACATCCATAGCACTTCGCACTTCATCCAAAACTCCAATCAAAGCGGTCTCTGCACTATAACTGAGTCTCTGCACTATATCCCTGACTAACTCTATGACACAGCTGAGTGTCATCAAACTTTATTCAATGAACGAACAAAGAAAGCATTTGACCAGCTGACACATTTGAACGGAGATTACGCCTATTCCCGTCAGTGACCAGTATTGCGATGCACACTCAAGTTTCTTATTTTTTGTAAATCCAAACCTTATGTCCTCATAGGGAGCCAACGGTCTGTCCGATATTGATGAAAAACCAACACCTTTACATCGAAATTTTCGAGCTAGGGCGTTTTGAAAATATCAACCCCAGGTTTTGACCCCTTCGAAGTGACTGACATCAAATGGAACCCATATACTACTGAATTTCATCAAAATCAGCCTGTGGGAACTGAGAAAAGTGCCGCGTACGGCGGAAGGAAAATTATCTATTCGATTTGGGATTCTACCTAGGTACCTTTAAACGTAAACCATCAAATTTTGAAGGAGGGTTGAACTTTTTTTTCTTGTTCGATTCCAAAGGTTCATTATTAAAAATAAAATACCAAAACATAACAAATAAAATTTTATGTAATGAGCGGAAATAACTAGAGTCGCCCACACGATTGCATCACAGCAACAGTGACCAACATTCCACTATGAGAAAACGCACGCTACAAATAAATAACGTCAACGTAGATAAACGCCTACTATTGGTAATTTCAAATTTTCAAAGTATGGCCATCAAACTTCAAGTTCTTATTGAATATTCGTGCATAAAAGTTGCAAACAGTTTCAGCCGCTATTTAATAATGAACAGATATTTAACAATTAATCTATCGTGCATTCATGTAGGTTCAAGAGCTAACCTGGTAAGAATCAGCTTAGTTATTACTGGAGCATCTACGAGTAGATCAGCTGAAGTTATTAATAGTGATTCAATAATGGAAGCGTTTGTAGCTGAAGAAACACATGAAAGGAGAGGTTCAAGATTACACTATCTCGCGTAGTCACGTTCACTACTGGGCAATTCACTCGTAGGAGATAGTACCTATTATAATTAGCGAGTCTTTTTTGTTTATTATTTCTAATAAAAACCTTTTGAGTCGAGCAAGGAAAAATTGTTCAACCTCACCTCAAAATTTGATGGTTTAAGTTTCAAGGTATGTAGAACCAAAACGCTGCAGATTATTACACAACAGTTTATTATTTTTCTGTAAAGATCATCCAACTACCTTCTGAGGACAAGAGGTAAATTGGAAAGGATCGGTTTGGGCCCTTAGGGCAAGGCTAGAGGGGCCCACGTTTCAGATGAATTTCACAGTAAACGTAGTCTGGGTGGTATCATCCGTTTCATAAAATGAAAGAATATCTTATATTGATAAATATCAAGTCAGGGAACATTCGTTATTTAGTTAAATAATTATCCTCATTATGCGAACAGTTGGTTCCACAGAGCTCATCATTGTATCAAAAATCCTTGAAAATCGCCGGTTTACAGTTTTCTGGCTCGATTCCAAAGGATTATTATTGGAAATAAGCAACCAAAAATCGAATAAAAATGTTTTCTTCTGTCCACCGTACAAGGCACTCAGTTCCAATTTTGATGAAATTTGTATGTATCCGCTCACTTTGGGGTCTAGTTGAGCCCCTAAGCTTTTGGTTGTTGCCAGTCACTTCTTAGGGGTAAAAAGTGGCAAAAAACCCCTTCAAAACGCCATAGCAAGAATACTTTCGATACTTATACAGGTGTTAGGTATGTCTTCATTAGTTAAAACTCCACCATGTAGAGCTTGATTTTTTTTTTTTTTAATCTCCCCTCAAAGACTAAAGGTCTCTCTGACGGAGGGGGCACGCCATAAAACAAAATAAATAAATAAATCAAATTTAATGGGGAGAACGCCCAGGACTCACCCGACGCCGGCCCTAGGGATGAGGGAAGATGAGGAAGGTGGGGGTGGGAGAGAGGGATGAAGGGAAGTGCCTCTATAAAAAGACCACCAGTTCAGATATGAGCCGAGCAGGACGTGACTGGTGACACCACGGAGTACGCCCACCGAGATGCCCAACTCGCACAACTCCGTGGCACTTATCCCGCACCACACTCCGCGCCATGACAAGGTCGCAGCCATCACCCTGATGTTGTTGGGTTCCACTCCTTTTAGCTCTGACACTGCTTGCCGTAAATCATCTCTATCATACTTTCTTATCTTAGCCCGCCAGGTCTGCTCCATGTCCATGCTGCCATTAACAACCTGGACATCCAGGATAATGCAAGACCTGTCGGGCTTGATGGCAACAATGTCAGGCTTCTTGCCCTGGTCACTTGGCATGTGGCATAATCTCTCCCTTTCAACATCCCAGCCGCTAGATGACAAGGCACCTGCTATCTGCTTGGCGACTGCATCATGACGTAGGATGCCGCCCCCATGAGTTCGTGGACACTGCTGCACTACATGATACAGGTGTTCATTTCCACTCCGACAGGCACGGCAAAGGGTATCTGTCATCCCACGACTACCCCTAGAACACCGTACCGCTGTTGGCAGTGTTGCCACATGGACAGCGTGGAAGTTCCGGTAGTCACGGGCCCCAATGGCCTCCGAAGCCCAATCCACCCATTGGGATGAGATAAGGCTTTCGGAGCACTGTCGGACCCAACCCCCTTCCCACCCCACCCACCCATGGTCCTTAGAAGGGAGTTGACAGTTATTTCGCAAGGTTAGTGTGGTGGACGCCTCAGGGCGTCCCCACTACCGCCCCCAACTGGCCTGGAGTAGGTGCCCCTTCTCCAGCCAGCTAGGGGGTATAAATAGGGCCGGATGGCCCAGAATAAAATCAGACTGTGTCTCAATCTAATCGACTTATCATTCCTAGCTCTTAAGATCCTTTTGTCCAATTGACCAACCATATTTCTTGTAAATTGTCTCCATAACTGACGGCCATCATTGCAGCGCATCACAGTTAGGCTCCCTTAAAATGGAATAAGTATGAATAATTCCATGCCCTCTCTAGTCGGTTTTCTCTGCGTTTTGGTCGATATTGTCATCACGTTTGTCGTTTCTTTCATGTCTGGGACAAACACTGTCGTTTCGGGGACAGTATTCAGATAGTCGACCAGGAAGACCGAGGTTTTAACGTAGAAACAGAACTTGAAAGTACTTACCTTAGACTTGCTGAAATCTCGAAGAACCTGAAATAGAAAGAAAAGTTATTAAATACAAAAAGTACAAATTATTACACAATAACGGGAAAGGTAAAAGAAGTCTTAAAGGAAAAATACTTACTAAATCTCAAGTTGGACAAAGATAGGCATTTTTCGGTAATCCCCGAAGGGATACCTATTCAACACCATCTTCGTCGTTTTCTGCTGACTCGTTCCACTGCTCGTAGAAATCACGGTAAGTGAAATTTGGATACTCCTAGTTTAACCTTCATCCGCTCGCGCCCCCCTGAGTCACACTAGCGATCGCGGGGCGGCTGACAGCCGCCCGTCACATTTTTCCTTATTTCAATGGATTTTTTGGTACTTCAATTCGATAACGACAAGGATTTGGGTTGGTCATCTTGTAAGTGAGTTTATACACATTATTTAGAATGAAAAACTTTTATTGAAAATAATTATAAACTTTGGTAAACAAAAATTAAAAAAAATAACGTCATAATATTCTTTCTGGGCTTACTGCCTAGTGACTAAACTATCACACTCTGTTCAATAAATCAAATTGTTCTTCATAGCAGAAGATATATAATCACATTATTAGAAGGAACCATGCAAAAAATTTTATTATAAACTTTGGTAAAAAAGAAATAACGTCTAAATATTTTTCTTGAGCTTACTGCCTAGTGACTAAAGTATCACATTTTCTTCGATAAATCAAATTGTCCTTCATAGCAGAAGATATCAAATCTTTAGAAGAAACCATGCAAAATTACGAAATAATACCTAAGGATAAAAATGGTAGGTATGTAGGTACCTGGTAGAAAACTAGAAAAATAACGTACTTACGAAAAAAGCGAATCACGAGTAGGTACCAAAGCAAACATCACAAATGATAAATGAAACTCAGGTTTTTATCGGCATTTCTTCCGAAACATACATAGCTACTCATAACGAGGCTGAATGAAGTAAAAAAAATACTTACATTTCACCATGGACGTTCAAAAAAATGTTGCACTGCCGATCGCGGGGCGGCAGTTAGCCGCCGAACTTAGGGCCGGGGGTACAAGTCATCGTTTAAACGGGGACATAGCTAAGCTTCGCTTAATTTTGAAACGCCGTTTAAACGACAGATCCCGTTTGGCAGGTGTACAAGCCCTTATCAGCTCAGTTTAGGAAACTGGAGTTTAGGAATCCAGAGACGACGAAGTCGAAGAGGAAGAGAACAAAACGGCATGGAACTATAAAGGTTCCATGCTGTTCCATGTTCGTAACTGCAAATTTTTGATGAATTTCAAGGCAGAAGTTGGAATAAACATCAACTTCACGGTAATCAGGATAACCTAAAACCTCAATGTGAGTTTTGCTAGAATAAAAGTGCGGACGACTTTTACTTTAATCGGCTCAAAAACCTTCATTTTAGCGTTTCTATTTATTCTATATTCTATATTCTATTTATAACCAACGATGAAAACGACGTATTAACTTTCATGATCGACCCAAAAGTCGGTTATTCAAGAAAGAGTCTTTCCGTCCAAGAACCGGTTTTTCGAAGATGTGGTGAGTACTTTCGACATATTAATTTTATCCTGTTTCTTATCATTAAAATAAATTTTGCATGCCGAATACTTCCGACGATAATGTGAAAGTGAGTAGTGATAACTACTATTTCTTTCACTAGCAAGCAACGTTGTTCCGAATATTGGTTGATGTACGTAAATAATCATAACGATCGGTAGAATACCTGATAGAATGTATTACCAAAAATCACTCCTGCAAAACCAGCAAGTAGGTACCTACAGCAACTTATGAAGCTCAAATTGCTCGTAATACTATAGATGCATTTTGTTAACCACTCTCTTACGTCACTCTTCATCATAGTTACCTATTTCACAACTCTTTTCGTCACACCCAATTCATTTTTTTCAGGTGATTACGATGTTCAACTGAAGATACGTCTCCTACGTAGGATGCTGCCCTATTCCTAATGGTCGTTTCCTCCTACCTTCCCATTTTATTTTATCAATAAAATATTATTCTGTAGGTATCAATCATTGTGTAACTGAGTAAAGGACCTGACTGATATCTAATTATTAAATGACTGTACCTATCACGAATCAATAATGTTTTGAGATATTCTGTATATTTTTTCCGAAAAATACACAAATGTACCTGTATGTAGTTTTGTGACTTTACCTCTCTTGATTCCGTTCTTGAAATAACTATCTTTAGTTCATTAAAACTTGAATAAAACGCTGGAATATTTTCCTATTTTAATGTTCAAATTGTTGAATGCTTTTTCTGACTAGGTATTCCTTAAATTTAATGCATATTTGTACAGACTAACTTCTCTACTAAAATCGTCAGTGAATAATGTAACTTAGTTGAGCAGCTACTACAATATATTTAATAAAATTCAACCTCAACCAAAATACTTCACCACATTGGTAACAATATTTCTCGTTATTACCCACTAAGCTCAGCTTAAACGGCCATCAGCGACCGTTTAACTTTAGTCTTAGTTTAGCTCTTATCAGGAACTAAAAGCGTAGTTTAGGAACTTGTACCCCTGCCCTAAACTGCATTCTCCGTTTAAACAGTAGTTTTAATCGATGAGTGACGTTTAAACGGGGACATAGCTAAGCTTAGCTTAATTTTGAAACACCGTTTAAACTACAGATCCCGTTTGGCGGGTGTACAAGTCCTTATCAGCTCGGTTTAAGAAACTGGAGTTTAGGAATCCAGAGACGACGAAGAGGAAGAGAACAAAACGGCATGGAACTATAAAGGTTCCATGTTGTTCCATGTTCATAACTGCAAATTTTTGATGAATTTCAAGGCAGAAGTTGGAATAAACATCAACTTCACGTTAATCAGGATAACCTAAAACCTCAATGTGAGTTTTGCTTGGACGACTTTTACTTCAATCGGCTCAAAAACCTTCATTTTAGCGTTTCTATTTATTGTAATACACTAGTGGTGAAAGAAAGTAGTGTCGAAAAATAAATAAAAACAAACCAATGATGAAAACGACGTATTAACTTTCATGATCGACCCTAAAATCGGTTATTCAAGAAAGAGTCTTCCCGTCCAAGAACCGGTTTTTCGAAGATGTGGTGAGTACTTTCGACATATTAATTTTATCCTATTTTGCATGCCGAATACTTCCGACGATAATGTGAAAGTGAGTAGTGATAACTACAAACGGCAAGCAACTTTGTTCCGGATATTGGTTGATGTACGTAAATAATCATAACGATCGGTAGAATACCTGATAGAATGTATTAACCAAAAAGCACTCCTACAAAACCAGCAAGTAGGTACCTACTGCAACTCATGTAGCTCAAATTGCTCGTAATACTATAGATGCATTCTTTTAAGTAGGTACTTTCTCACGTCTTCTTCATAGTTACTTACCTACTTCACAACTCTTTTCATCACACCCCATTCCTTTTTTTCAGGTGATTACCATGTTCAACTGAAGATACGTCTCCTACGTAGGATGCTGCCCTGTTCCTAATGGTCGTTTCCTCCTACCTTCCCATTTTATTTTATCAATACAACATTATTCTGTAGGTATCAATTGTTGTGTAACTGAGTAAAGGACCTGACTGATATCTAATTATTAAATGACTGTACCTATCACAAATCAATAATGTTTTGAGATATTCTGTATATTTTTTCCGAAAAATACACAAATGTACCTGTATGTAGTTTTGTGACTTTACCTCTCTTGATTCCGTTCTTGAAATAACTATATTTAGTTCATTAAAACTTGAATAAAACGCTGGAATATTTTCCTATTTTAATGTTCAAATTGTTGAATGCTTTTTCCGACTAGGTATTCCTTAAATTTAATGCATATTTGTACAGACTAACTTCTCTACTAAAATCGTCAGTGAATAATGTAACTTAGTTGAGCAGCTACTACAATATATTTAATAAAATTCAACCTCAACCAAAATACTTCACCACATTGGTAACAATATTTCTCGTTATTACCCACTAAGCTCAGCTTAAACGGCCATCAGCGACCGTTTAACTTTAGTCTTAGTTTAGCTCTTATCAGGAACTAAAAGCGTAGTTTAGGAACTTGTACCCCTGCCCTAAACTGCATTCTCCGTTTAAACAGTAGTTTAATCGATGAGTGACGTTTAAACGGGTCTTGTACCCCCGGCCCTAAGGGCCGGGGGTACAAGTCATCGTTTAAACGGGGACATAGCTAAGCTTAGCTTAATTTTGAAACACCGTTTAAACTACAGATCCCGTTTGGCGGGTGTACAAGTCCTTATCAGCTCGGTTTAAGAAACTGGAGTTTAGGAATCCAGAGACGACGAAGACGAAGAGGAAGAGAACAAAACGGCATGGAACTATAAAGGTTCCATGTTGTTCCATGTTCGTAACTGCAAATTTTTGATGAATTTCAAGGCAGAAGTTGGAATAAACATCAACTTCACGTTAATCAGGATAACCTAAAACCTCAATGTGAGTTTTGCTAATAAAAGTGCAGACGACTTTTACTTCAATCGGCTCAAAAACCTTCATTTTAGCGTTTCTATTTATTGTAATACACTAGTGGTGAAAGAAAGGAGTGTCGAAAAATAAATAAAAACAAACCAACGATGAAAACGACGTATTAACTTTCATGATCGACCCAAAAGTTATTCAAGAAAGAGAAAAAGATTATTCAAGAAAGAGTCTTCCCGTCCAAGAACCGGGTTTTCGAAGATGTGGTGAGTACTTTCGACCTATTAATTTTATCCTATTTCTTATCATTAAAAGAAATTTTGCATGCCGAATACTTCCGACGATAATTTGAAAGTGAGTAGTGATAACTACTATTTCTTTCACTAGCAAGCAACTTTGTTCCGAATATTGGTTGATGTACGTAAATAATCATAACGATCGGTAGAATACCTGATAGAATGTATTACCAAAAAGCACTCCTACAAAACCAGCAAGTAGGTACCTACAGCAACTCATGTAGCTCAAATTGCTCGTAATACTATAGATGCATTCTTTTAAGTACTTTCTCACGTCTTCTTCATAGTTACCTACTTCACAACTCTTTTCATCACACCCCATTCCTTTTTTTCAGGTGATTACCATGTTCAACTGAAGATACGTCTCCTACGAAGGGTGCTGCCCTATTCCTAATGGTCGTTTCCTCCTACCTTCCCATTTTATTTTATCAATACAATATTATTCTGTAGGTATCAATTATTGTGTAACTGAGTGAAGGACCTGACTGATATCTATTTATTAAATGACTGTACCTATCACAAATCAATAATGTTTTGAGATATTCTGTATATTTTTTCCGAAAAATACACAAATGTACCTTTTTTATAATTTTTGTGACTTTACCTCTCTTGATTCCGTTCTTGAAATAACTATCTTTAGTTTATTGAAACTTGAATAAAACGCTGGAATATTTTCCTATTTTAATGTTCAAATTGTTGAATGCTTTTTCCGACTAGGTATTCCTTAAATTTAATGAATATTTGTACAGACTAACTTCTACACTAAAATCGTCAGTGAATAATGTAACATAGTTGAGCAGCTACTACAATATATTTAATAAAATTCAACCTCAACCAAAATACTTCACCACATTGGTAACAATATTTCTCGTTATTACCCACTAAGCTCAGCTTAAACGGCCATCAGCGACCGTTTAACTTTAGTCTTAGTTTAGTTCTTATCAGGAACTAAAAGCGTAGTTTAGGAACATGTACCCCAGCCCTAAACTGCATTCTCCGTTTAAACAGTAGTTTAATCGATGAGTGACGTTTAAACGGGTGTTGTACCCCCGGCCCTTAGTCACTCAAACTTTGAACGTGTATTGACAGGCTGTCAATGACAGCCACCAACGTAACGCAGGAGGAAAAGGTTAACAACATCTTGCGGAGGAAAGTCCAACTAGAGAATACAACTGCACTTTCCCGCTCTCTTGCGTGCCAGTTATGTTTTGCCGAGCAAAATTCATCGCGGGCGGCAGTTTGCCGCCCACGCGAGCGGATGAAGGATAAGCGCAAGGGCATTGTAGTTGCGAATTTTAAAATCAAATTAATAACCTCTCTCGGCCATCGCAGTGTTTAAGAAAATTCACCATTACACTTCCATGATTTTGCAGATGTTTATACAAATAGCAAGAGTGAGAGGAGGGTCATGTTGTTGCAGGAGTTTGTCCTTGATCTTCCTGCTACGAACTCCACAAACAGTACGATCACGAATCAAGCGATCAGTCATATTGCCAAAATTGCAAGATCTGCTCAATTTGCGCAAAACAGAGAGATAAGTATCAAAATTTTCGTCAGACTTCTGATTACGAGTAAAAAACAGGTAGCTTTCAACAGCCTCATTCTTCTTAGGTACACAGTGACTTTGAAAAGCCTTGAGAATATCATCTACACTAGGTTCATCTGTGTTGAAAGTGAAACCTTCATATAGATTATAAGTATCCTTACCCAAATTGTAGAGTAGTAAGGCAACCTGTTCATCACGAGGTAAGGTCTTGGCACCGCTAGCTGTAAAGTACAAACGAAATTTTCTCTCCCAGCGCGTGAAAGCTTCATCACAATTTTTTATTCCCTCCAGAGTAAATTGCTCAGGAGTCTTGATGTTTCTAAACACGGTCTTAGAAGTAGATTCCGCAAGCTCGTCATCTGAGTCAAAACTTTGTTTTGATTCGGACGAACGCTTCTTGGGTCCCATTTTACTCACCCGCGAAAATTATAACACTTAGGTACACTCACTTTACGTTACCGAATCTGCGCCATGTAGTGATTTTAGAATAAAACACTAATTTAGCAATTAGAAGTCCTTTTAATCATCAAGTTTACTAGCTGTTGAATCTGGAATGATCCCCCTCCGTCCTCGTCACTTCGCCTATTTACGGCCTGGCTAGAGCGATGATAGACACATGTCATATTACCACAGGCCTCTTGCGATGGATACGAGGAATCTATGTGCCACACCCACGTGGCAGACTTTTTTTTAATTCGATTTTTGGATTCTACGTACATTGAAACGTAAACCAACAAATTTTGAGGGGGGTTAAACAATTTTTTCTTGGTCGATTCCAAAGGTTCATTATTGAAAAAAAATCAAAGAAATGTAGAAATAATGAACCAAAAAAATCCGAGAACCTCGCGGTTTTTAAAAATACTTCTCATTTATGGCGTAGAAGCTGCTAACTTGGTCTTATTTTACTGGTACCATCCATTTTTTGGCATTGATTATTCATACTGCCATACATTTAAAGATGTTCATAAAATCAAGTTTGAGTCCTTCACAAAATTCACAATTCTCTTTAAATTAAAATTTAATTTTCGAACAAAATTGTGAAAAAACTAGGTAAAAGGATTGTGCTCCTTATTCATAAATATGTAAACATTTCTTTCCGCCACTCACTAAAATATGTGCATTCCATTAATAAATGTCTCAAATTCTTTTGGGATGTCCACATCTTTCGTGAAATACTTCTACTTCTAACAACGTACCCAAAAATCAGAATACCGATTTTTACTGAACTAAAAGGCTTTTAAAGCCGTTTTATGTGTCTGCGATGACTGGCTGTTTTGAGCTGGAAAGGGAGAAAGAGCTTTCTGAGGATGAAAGCAATCCGAATATTGCAAATTATCGAAGACTCGTAACATCGAACTATCGACAATCGATACTCAATCACGGTTATGTTGGAGGGGGTCTGCAGTCCGCCTTCTCCGCTCGCCCGTCGTTTCATAGGTTTCTGTTGTGTTTTGGTTCTCCGAGTTTCGGATCGAGAAGTTGTAATTGCCTGCAAGTGTTTGTCTTCCGCGTCGGGAGTTCGTTTTCGGGAGTGAAATGGCCTGATATGCGCCCGTTATAAGTGGAAATGGTGTCCAGTGGATGCCCAGTCCTCGGCCCTTGGTCTGTCTGTCTGGGATACAACGACGTTAACCTCCAAGACGCCTCCTCTCAACACAGCATCCTCCTACCATCGACTCGTCGATGTTGAAATCCGTAATTTTATGCTCAGTTTCAGAATGTCGATGATAAGTCATCGCTTCATTTCTAGCCGTGAATCAAGCCGTGAATACTTGTTTGTTCTCACTTGTTGAATTTTCAACATGAAGCTTAGGCCCCAGTTGGGTTAGAATACAAGTAGTTCATAGAATTAAGAAGCTACCTACTTATTTAGCTACCTTAGATATTATTTTCCCTGGATGTTACAATTTATTTTGGCATCCAATTACCAACATTATGGTAACACGTTTGCATTAGCATTCCTTGTAGCAGAAGAATAGAACTACCTAGGCGGTATTCTTGGCTTGGTTGACAGGCGTCCATATTTTCTTTATCACATAACATAGACGATTTTGCATATCATCTAGAATATTTTGTTGATATCGTGTAACGAATATCGAGTATTTCGGATAACGATTCTGTGTAAGTGGAGAGGTAGCTCTGTAGTAGGTATTACCTGCAGCAGGTAAGCGGCAAGCGGTGTCGGAGCTAAAAGGAGTGGCACCCAACAACATCAGGGTGATGGCTGCAACCTTATCATGGCGCGGGGTGTGGTGCGGGAAAAGTGCCACGGAGTTGCGTGAGTTGGGCATCTCAGTAGGCGTACTCCGTGGTATCACCACCCGTGTCCTGCTCGGCTCATATTTGAACTGGTGGTCGTTCTATAGAGGCACTTCTCTTCATCCCTCTCTCCCACCCCCACCTTCCTCATCTTCCCTCATCCCTAGGGCCGGCGTCGGGTGAGTCCTGGGCGTCCTCCCCATTATTTAATTATTTATTTATTTATTTTTATTTTATGGCGTGCCCCCTCCGTCAAAAAAGACATTTTGTCTTTGAGGGGAGTTCTTCAAAAAAAAAAAAAAAAAAAAAAAAAAAAATAGATTAATACGGAGTTCCAAGTGGCTTCGGTTCGGCGTAAGATTCGGCAGGACGTTGTTGCCACAGTGCTCTGCGGAGATATTTTGGTATGTTAGGGATAGTACCTAGGCATAAGGACCTGGTTAGCAGCTTCGAAAGACTTGTGCTAAATGCGTAGAATTCGAAAAACTGCGAAATTTTACAAATACTGACTATTATTTTACTAATACTTTGGGCTCTTTCACATATTCTTGAGCTCCTGTCGCTCAAGACCTCCATTTTTCGCCATCGCATGAGCTTCTTTCTCCCAGTCTTACGAGTGAAGTGAATTTTTGGTAAATCTACTGAAAAATTGACTCGTAGAGAGCACCTGAAACCGTTTAGAAAAACCTCCGGTGCCTCATTCCTTCGCTATTCTTTTGCTTCCGAGTCTACCAAGGTAGCGGAAGCTTTGTTTTCACTTTTCAAGGATGAAAAAAAAAAAGTTCTCCAAAATCAAAATTTTCACTCGCGTTTTGCGTTTTAGACCTTTCTGAACAATTTTGGTTCTGTGTCTGTGTGTCTGTCATGAATTCCTTGTAACGCGCATAACTATACGAAGTTGTTGTCCGATTTCGATGAAATGTTCAGGGATTGTGCGGGTTGGTGTGTAGACGGTCCCCTATAAAAATCATCATCCCCGACTGATAGAAGCGACTGCGCATGCGCAAACGTGAATTCCTTGTAACGGCCATAACTTCTACATTTTCAATCCGATTTCAATGAAATTTTCAGGGATGTTACAGATTAGTATTTACATGGTCCCCTATGAAAATCACCACCTTCGGACTGATAGTAGCCACTGCGCATGCGCAAACGTGAATTTCCTTGTAACGGCCATAACTTCTACATTTTCCATCTGATTTCAATGAAATTTTCAGGGATTATGTGGATTAGCGTGTAGATGGTCCCCTATGAGGGTAGTGAAAGGTACTTAGAGATTGGTGTTTTGAGATTAACTACTATGCATCGGATCATCTATACAATCGGGTTATGGATACGAGGAAGCTATGTGCCACACCCACTTGGCAGACTTTTTTTGCAAGATTTAACATATTTATAGACTAGTTAAGAGCTTTTTTTTGGTCCAACCTTTCTAGTTACTTGTAAAATGGATTTAACAATTTCTGCTCGGATAAATATTATGTTATGCGTTACCTATTGTATTCTTAAGTTTCCTTTATATCGCAGGTACCAATGATGGGGGTGGAGGTGATCGAAGGCGACCGAGTGCAGCGTTTCCATGGCGTCAGTTCTCGCGCAGTTCCAGTGACCACCTTCTTCTGTTCTTCAACAGTCAACACGCCAATTCATCCAAGGGACGTATTTCTTCGTACTTTCCACTCTGTGACTCTTATGTGCCTTGTTATGTAACCTTGAAATTTCTTTGTGTGTTTAACAAGGCTTGGTTTCAGAATCTCCAGGTTCCAGAAATGCTCTCTCTCTCTAATCTAAAGAAGAAAGTCTGCGTACGAGAAATCTTAATTTTCTTCCAACAGATGTCAGGGTCTCAATATCTAATCAACTCGATCGAATGGTGCTAGAATATTAAAATTTTAAAACAATATCGAACTGGTATCGTTATGTTTGTTCTATACAATACTCTGTGGCGCCACCACTCGCGTCCTGCTCGGCTCACACCACTGAACTGGTGGTCGTTTTATGGGGGCAATTCCTATCATCCTTCTCTCCCATCCCCACCTACCTCGTCTTTTCGTATTCCTAGGGCCGCCATCGGGTAAGTCCTGGTCAACCTACCCACCATAAATTTGATTTATTCATTTTTTCTTTGTAGTGAACCCTCTGGCTTCGAAGGGAGATTATTTTAGGCCTAGCATAAGGTGGTAATTATATAATATATAATTATATTATGTAGTCGTTAACTAATTACTTCAACGAGCACTTATCAAGTTTTACAAATCCATTGTTTTTTTTAGATACTTTCGATAAAACTCACATTTTTGGCTCACGTCATTGAGTTTTGTGTGGCTTTTTCGAATCAGTAAAAAAATCGATCGATTGATAGTACTTGGGTCTGTTCGGAGAGGCAGTCCGGAACCAGTTCGGAACCAAACTGGAACTGAAAGGGGAGGGGATAGAGGCGAATGGACTCCTCCGAACTCCTTTGGGCTCCTACAAACTCCTTTGGACTCCTCTGGGCTCCTCCGAACTCGTTTGGGCTCCTTCAAACTCCTTTGGGCTCCTCCGAACTCCTTTGGACTCCTCCGAACTCCTTTAGGCCCCCCCGAACCGTTCAGGACTGCCTCTCCGAACAGCTTGCTAGTTAAATCGTTGCCCATTGTCGTTGTTTTGTCTTTGCAGAGTCCTAATGGCTCATCATGCTGCCTGCAGATCCATTGTTTTCTCCCTCATGAAGCAGTCGAGCCATTAGGACCCTCAGAGCACAAGTTCCAAATTTTCTTATCGTTCGTTTTCACACTTGATTACACCATCCAGCATTCTCAGTTAATCCAAGATCATCTTACACCAAATTGAAGTTAGCAATATTCAGAAAAATGCCGTAAAAATGTTGATACTTGACCAAATTTGAGCAACGTACCTACTCCTCAGAGCGCACCAGCTAGGAGTGGAAAGTGGGGTAAAAAAGAGGAGAGAGGAAGATTTTCCTAAATTCAACATTTCAACGTAAATAAAACGGTAACATCGTTACTACTCGTCCAAAATGAACAAAATTTGGGGTTATATCACCCTGAGTTACGCGCACATGGTAGAGGAGGATGGAGGGGTTGAAGAGAGGAAAATTCCTGAATTTCACATCTTGACGTAGAAAAAAATCTGTGAAATCCTTGTATGTAGAGATGTTGATTTTAGGAAATTTTCCACCGCCTCTCTTCAACCCCTCCTTCCACCACCGTCTGGTGCGCATAACTCAGGTTGATGTCACTTCCGAATTTGGCGCATTTTGGACGTGTGATAACAACTTTACCGATTTTTTGAAACGTTAGAATGATGAACTTACGAAATTCTTCCCCTCTTCTCTCTTCTACCCCACTTTCCATTCCTAGCTGATGGTGCGCTTACCTCAGGGGAGTACGTTGCTCAACTTTGGTCCAATCTGTTCAAGTATCAATGATTTCGCGACATTTTCATTTTCTTTCGCGAGGAATATTGCTAACTTCAGTCCGGTCCATCATACAACTATTCGGTAGCGTTCCATAAATGTTGTTCGTAGTTTTTTCAAAATTTAACACCTTCTTACCGCTCCCAAGGTACCTATTCCTGTTTGCTGGACAACTCTGGAGATTAAATATGGAGATGAACGGATATGAAGATTATTGGAATCCACGAGCTTTGAATGCAGAGAACTCCTCCTGGTACCTTCTAGAACTTCTGTATTCAATCTGAAAGTACGTTTCTTCCTCTTTGAACTTTGAGTATCTTCGGATATTGTGCTAATTTTCGAGCCTGAATGGGGTAGTTGCATGATATTTTTTTGTATTTTTTCTTAGTAGAGAATCTCTATTGAAGTACGAATCTGCAAATAAAACTCCCGGAAATGCTTCCAAAAAATTTAGAGATTTTTTCGAAAAACGGGATTTCGGATTCAGGCGGGAAAACCTACACACAGCTTGGACACAACGGTTTTTTTTTTTTTTTTACGGAAGTGGGGAAACTCTTTAAGAGCGAAGGGGAAGTTCACCCCAACAGTGTTGGACTCCCCATGAATTAGGGCTACCAACTAAAACCCCACTCCCTCTGCTTAGGACTCACCCCGGGACCACTTGTACAGTATTACTTCAGGGTGAGCCCTTTTTTTGTGCCAAATGGCTGCTCCTACTTCTGGTCTCCTTCAATTGTATTCCTCATCTTCTTCCTCCCATCTTCCATCCAGCTTTTTTGCTTTGAGGACTGATGTGACGAATACTGCCATTGCGTCCCAGCTCGACTTGTTCTTAATCATCTCATGTATGATTGTCTGTGGACGCAATGTTCCAATGACCTCCTCAGCACACCCCCTCATACCCTCCCATTGAGGACATGTGAAGAAGGTGTGGCAGACATCATCCTCCTCTATCCCACAGTATGCTGCACTCTGGGTCAGTGACTTTCCCGATCTTTACTAGGAAGGAGCGGAAGTATCCATGCCCTGAGAGGAATTGAGTCAGGTAATAGTTCACCTCTCCGTGTTTTCTCTCCAACCAAGACTTTAGATCGTCGATTATGAGGGCTGTCCACCTTCCACGGGTTTCACAGACAAGGTCTGCTTGCCACCTACGGATGGTCTCCTCCCGCTCTTCCCTCTTTACTATGGTAATTGTCTCTGCCTTCCTCATTCTTATCCTTTTGCGCTCCAGTGCCTGGTGGTATATTGGGATAGTTCCCGCTATCACTTGTGATGCTGGACCTGAGACAGTTCTAAATGCACTACTGATTCTCAGAGCTCCTCTCCTCTGTACAGCTTCCATACGTGCCCGGTACTTTTGGTACCTAAGGGAGTCTGCCCACACTTCTGCTCCATACAGCATAATTGAATCTGCAGTTCGCATAAGGAGTCTCCTCTTAGCGGGTGATGGGCCCCCTAGATTTGCCATCAGTCGGCTCAGCTTATTTACAATACCTGCAGCCTTATCTGCTGCTCCACTGATGTGCCTCCAGAAGCTTAGTTTCCCGTCCAGCATCACACCAAGGTAGCGAATGGCTGGAGAGGTGATGATTTCCTGTCCATCCACATTCATAGGTATAGATCTCTCAATTCTCGCTGTGGTTAGCAGTACAATTTCCGTTTTTTGGATCGCCAGTGACAGTGTGTGTGCTTCCATCCACTCTATCACTCTGCGCATTGCCTGATTCAGCTTAAACTGGAGGTGTTCCATCCTTCGAGCTCTTATCACCACCACCAAGTCATCAGCGTAGCCAATCAGTGTAATTCCTTCGGGCATCTCTACCCGAAGAATCCCATCATAGTTGATGTTCCACAGATCGGCTCCCAAGACTGAACCTTGTGCCGCTCCCGAAGTAATTCTTCTCTTTTTGATGCCCTCTTTTGTATCATAAATCAGCCAACGGTCAGCTAGGTAGTTCTGCAGGACTCGTAAGAGGTATGATGGAACATGAAACTGAACCATCAAAGCCTCCAAGATGTCTTTCCATCTGGCAGAATTGAAAGCATTTCTGACATCGAGGGTAACCGCCATGCACATGTCCCTGGTCTTGTGGTTCCCCAGCTGAGTTTCCTTTGCTATTCCTACCACTCTGCTAACAGCATCAATGGTGGATCTGCCAGGTCTAAATCCAAATTGCCTCGGTGACAGGCCTCCAGCTTCAGCAATGGCAGTCAGCATCCTTCTTTTCAACAACTTCTCATACAGCTTTCCTGCTGTGTCTAATAGGCACAGAGGCCTGTGTGCTGAAGCTGTACTGGGATCTCCTTTGCCTTTCCCAATCAGTACGAGTCTTGCTAACTTCCATCGCTCTGGAAATATACCTTCTTTGAGACATGTATTGTACATGTCTAACATAATTTCTGGATGTGTATCTGCTATTGCTTTCAATATTTCCACAGGGATTCTATCTGGGCCTGGGGCTTTTTTATTGCGCATTGACTTCACCGCTTGTGCCAATTCATCTAGAGTGAAGAGAGATATATCACCTGATATTGCAATCGGTGGTCTCTCCTCTATCTCATGATCAGGAAAGAGTTCTGATACAATTCTGTCCTTTACTGCTGTTGACATCTCCGTGGATGTATCCACTCCCTTGAGCTTTTTTAGCACAATCTTGTATCCAAGTCCCCAAGGATCGTTGTCTACATCGTCACATAACTCTCTCCACTTTTTAGCTTTGCTCCTGGCTATGGCAATCTTCAGAGTCCGTCTTGCCATCCTGTATTGGTCTTTTCTTAGTTGGAACTCCAAGGAGTCCCTTCTAGTTCTTTGAGATAGTCTTCTGAGCCGTAAACATGTCCTCCTAAGTTCAGCAATATTCTGGTTCCACCAGTAGACAGGGCGGCGGTTATTCATACATCTCTTCTTAGGCATAGAGCTCTCACAAGCCTTGGTCAGCAAATCCATGGTTGCAGTCACCAACAGGACAGCAAGGGACCCTTCAGTTGCCCTCTGTTTTATCTTCTCCAGGGTTCCCTTGCCCAACTGAATCATTGCACCAAATATGTCCCTGTCCAATCTTTCAACATTCCATTGGTGCTGGGAGATTGTCGATTGTATGGGTATATTCCCTCCTATCTCAAACTGGATGTACTGATGGTCGCTGGCAGAGTAATCCTCCAAGACTCTCCACTCAGTAATTTGTGCTGTGAGGTTCTCTGAGGCCATAGTGATATCAGGTATGGTTCCCCTACATCCTGCTCTACGAAAGGTTTTTACATTTCCGTCATTTATGACTACTAGTCCAAGTCTTGACACCATATCCATGACTTTATGCCCTTTATTATCTGGAGCTGGTTCCCCCCATTCCACTGCCTTTGCATTGAAGTCACCTGCTATTAGCACCTCTCCATTTGCATTTCTAGCCTCCTCTTCAATGCAGGCCAACTTTGCTTCATAGTCAGAAGTTGGGTCTGTTGGTGATAGGTAGCAGCTGATGTATGTAATGCCCCTGCTCTTGATCCAGCAATACCCCAGGCCAGCACCATTGGCTTCCACCTGCACTGCCACTCGGTTTACCACCCATATCGCAGCAGTACGAGATGTGTCTTCGAACCAGTTCTGTGCATTGTTTCCATAGGTGTACTGCTCACTCACAAGTATTATGTCTGCATTTCTTTCATTAGCAATCTTCTCTCTCATACTGTCTGCTGTCTTGCTCCTGTGTAAATTGATTTGAAGGAATTTCATGCTTTTCCTTTAATTCTCATGTCCAAGGCCCTCCGAAAGGCAGTACAACCTTTCCTTCCAGACATGTGGTTGTCTGCTACGCCTAGTGTTGTGCACAATGGGCACTTTGCTTCATTCTTGCATTCTGTTCCCTTATGTCCCTCTCCTCCACATTTGAAACAAGTTCCTGTTCTGTCTGGGCCCTTGCATGTCCTGGCAAAGTGGCCGTAATCCATGCATTTGAAACAGCGCAGGACCTCTACCCTTCTCCGGATATGGCAGTTTATCCAGCCGATCCTTATTCTCCCTTTCTCTATTAGTTCCTCAGCATTCTTTCCTGGTAGAGAAACAATAGCCAATCTCAGTTGTCTAGTGTTTGGGTTTGTGATGTTGACCATCACGTCCCCGTCACCAATTCCGTCCAGTGAGGCTTTAATTGCTTCTTTAACCTCCTCCGCTGTTGTGAGAGGGTCTAGATCTCGGATCTCTATTGATGCTCGTGGCTTGAGGTCTTTTACTAAGCCCTCCCCCACTGCATTTTCAACCGCTTTCTTGAAGGCATCTGAGATTGTGCTTGTTGGCTCCACCTCCAGCAACACATCACCACCACCAGTTCTCCTTATCTTCCGGATCTCCGTGTTCATCTCTGCCGGCTTCACCTTGTCTTTCAATTTTTGTAAGACCTCGGCATACGAGATCTGGTCTGACACCTTGATGACAAGGGCCTGGGATCTCTTCAGATTCCGTTGCATGTCCCTCTTGACTGCCTCTTTTCGCTTCCTTCTCCCATCCTGTTCGGCACTACGCTTTTCTTCAGATTCTTTCCGCTTTTTGTCTGCTTCTTTCCTTTGAGCCTCTACCTCTGCTTGCTGCTTAATTCTCCTTATACGGTCAGCATCTCGTCTTGCCTCCCGAGCTGCCTTCCTTTGGGCCTCCTTGGCCAGATCCTGTCTTCCTTTCCGGGACTTGACCTTCTCAAATGGTACGCCTGCAGTGTCTGAGTCACTGACCACATGGCTGGATGTTTCAGTCTCCATGCAATCTTCTTCAGAGTTGCTGAGGTCAGTCTCATCCTCCTTCCGCCTTTTCCTACTGCCATGACTCCTCTCCTTGGAAGGAGACCATTTGGTCAGTTTATCCACTTCTGCTTTCAGTCTTTTCTGAACTGAAGTCCTTCTTTTCTCCTGTGTTACTAGGGCATCACACATCTCCTCCATTGTGTTCAGCCCATCTTTAACGATCTGACTGATGTTGGGCTGCTTCTTTGTGGCTGCCAACATTGCAGTCAGGGTTTCCTTCATGCATTTCAGGTATTTGAGATCTTCCTGTCCCATTTCATCAAGCTCTGTCAGCGAAGTACTCCCACCTGTTGCTGCCTCCTGTTTCGTTACTTTTGGTAAGGTTTTGTTGATAGTGTTAAAAGAAGAATTCATCATTAATTTTGTCCAGCACATCGTGTGGAAGGGGGCGGGTCGCAATAGCTAAGAACGGGTATACCCTTGGCTGGTCACATCCATTGTTGTTGGTATGTGAACAAAGCCTACCCCAGTTCCCTGAGGCCTAGCCTGCGCTTAACTGGTTCCGGAATTCACAGACAAACCAGCACTCGCCCGTAGCAATGCACAGTCCGACACCATGCATCCCTTGCACACTCCCAGATCACGGCCCGAAGGGGCTGGTTCTTGATCTTGACCAGTGGGGTGCTTCGGCAGAGCAAGCTCACATCAGCCGAATCTCAACAAAATCCAGCACTCCCTGCACCCCTCCAGATCAGATCGATCAAAATTCCTACTTGTGCTCTCTGTATTGTCTGTACGATATACATAAACCAGAGAGCTCTCACTTATGAGTGAATCAGCCTAGCATGTTTCCTTAGTGTCTTCTTGTATGCCGGGCATTCCTGGTCATCTACTTTGTGGTTATAGGGCAATCCCATTCTTTGGCAATTTGCACACACAGGAGAGTGTGGCATCCCTCCTGGACATTCCCTCGTGTTGTGTTCCCCAGCACAAAACCCGCAAGTATGTGTGCTGGCTTTGCAGTTGGTAGAAATATGACCATACTGTTGACAATGAAAACATCTGGATATGTCAATAAAATCCTCCACCTTGCATCTATAAAGAAGTATATTGAGAGATCCAGAGTCAATAAGGATCTTTCTCACTTCTTTTGAGACTTGAACTACCCAGGTGACCTCATCGTATTGCTTTCCTCCCTTGGTGAAAGCTGGGATGAAACCTGAGTTTATCTTGTCCCAGGAGGTGAGCTCCCTTAAGAAAGCATTTTGTTTCCAAATTGTTTCCAGTAGCTCCTCCTTGCCTACAGATTTGTCCACTCTAGTAATTTTAATCAGATGTGGCTTAGAGTTTGATTTGCCTTCTGTTACTGTGAATCCTTTCTTTGCCAACGCGTTGCTCAGGACAGTTCTCTCCTTGTTGTTAGTCACTACCACCAAGAGCTTCTGATCCACTGGCTTACAGGTGGTGACTTCTACGCCCAGTTTAGTCAGATCAACTTCATTGAGCACTCTTCTTCTCACCGACTGAGGTGATAGCTTTTCCCCAGCTTCGCTCTCACAACTAATGTATAGTGCTGCTGGTCCTGGGCTCCTAGTCTCCTCCCTTCTTCCATCCAGGACACTGCGGGGTGGGGGCCACGTCACGGGTGTGAAGGGGGCCAAGAGACCCCTTCCTTTGCCCGGGGGGTCCTTTGATAGCAACCCTCTGTTGGGTTTGTTTACGTTCGTTTGTGGCGATAAAATTGGAGAATCACTCACACTTTGTGGTGCTTTCATACTGAATTTTGCTAGCTGTGCAATCGAAACATGTTGCATCAAAGATTTTGTTTCCTACTGGCATTCCCTCCGCTGTAACTTAAACCTCATATGGTTGTGAAGAAATGCGGTGTTCTGGTGTTACTCGAGCCACAACCTCGCAAATTTGCGAGATTCTTCTAAGTTGGACATAACCAACATCGTTTTATTTAACAATTTACTAACACTCATTGGTACTACGTTGTACAGGATAATGACACTACAATGAAACTTCCAATAAATGAGCAACCATTTGGATGAAGAAGTACTACACACAAGAAATCACAATTACAACTGACCTTTTACTATAAAAGTGTCAACTTACCTCACATTATTGGCTCCTTTTATTTCGGCGCTGACGAACTTGTTGTTATTGACATAAAAATCGTACAACATGCCAATATTTATGTACGGAATATTTTCCAGGGAAGCTACCTCGAAAAGTCGATGGCTCTCCTTTTTGGCATATTGACATTTTGACAACACTGCCTTGAATCTTCTTTCTTGACAACACTGCCTTGAATCTTCTTTCTTGACAACACTGCCTTGAATCTTCTTTCCTGACAACACTGCCTTGAATCTTCTTTCTTGACAACACTGCCTTGAATCTTCTTTCTTGACAACACTGCCTTGAATCTTCTTTCTTGACAACACTGCCTTGAATCTTCTTTCTTGACAACACTGCCTTGAATCTTCTTTCTTGACAACACTGGCTTGAATCTTCTTTCTTGACAACACTGCCTTGAATCTTCTTTCTTGACAACACAACCGCGGCCACTCACGAAAACGAACGCCCGATACGCGGATTTCGCGAGGTGACGAACCTGGCTTGAATCTTCTTTCTTGACGAACCTGCCTTGAATCTTCTTTCTTGACAACACTGCCTTGAATCTTCTTTCTTGACAACACTGCCTTGAATCTTCTTTCTTGGCAACACTGGCTTGAATCATCTTTCTTGACAACACTGCCTTGAATCTTCTTTCTTGACAACACAACCGCGGCCACTCACGAAAACAAACGCCCGATGCGCGGATTTCACGAGGTGACGAACCTTCCTCGAATCTTCTTTCTTGACAACACTACCGCGACCACTCACGAAAACGAACGCCCGTTGCGCGGATTTCGCGAGGTGACGAACCTGGCTTGAATCTTCTTTCTTGACGAACCTGCCTTGAATCTTCTTTCTTGACAACACTGCCTTGAATCTTCTTTCTTGACAACACTGCCTTGAATCTTCTTTCTTGACAACACTGCCTTGAATCTTCTTTCTTGACAACACTGGCTTGAATCTTCTTTCTTGACAACACTACCTTGAATCTTCATTCTTGACAACACTGCCTTGAATCTTCTTTCTTGACAACACTGCCTTGAATCTTCTTTCTTGACAACACTGCCTTGAATCTTCTTTCTTGACAACACTGGCTTGAATCTTCTTTCTTGACAACACTGCCTTGAATCTTCTTTCTTGACAATACTGCCTTGAATCTTCTTTCTTGATAACACTGCCTTGAATCTTCTTCCTTGACAACACTGCCTTGAATCTTCTTTCTTGACGAAGCTGGCTTGAATCTTCTTTCTTGACAACACTGCCTTGAATCTTCTTTCTTGACAACACTGGCTTGAATCTTCTTTCTTGACAACACTGGCTTGAATCTTCTTTCTTGACAACACTGCCTTGAATCTTCTTTCTTGACAACACTGGCTTGAATCTTCTTTCTTGACAACACTGGCTTGAATCTTCTTTCTTGACAACACTGCCTTGAATCTTCTTTCTTGACAACACTGGCGTGAATCTTCTTTCTTGACAACACTGCCTTGAATCTTCTTTCTTGACAACACTGGCTTGAATCTTCTTTCTTGACAACACTGCCTTGAATCTTCTTTCTTGACAACACTGCCTTGAATCTTCTTTCTTGACAACACTGCCTTGAATCTTCTTTCTTGACAACACTGCCTTGAATCTTCTTTCTTGACAACACTGCCTTGAATCTTCTTTCTTGACAACACTGCCTTGAATCTTCTTTCTTGACAACACTGCCTTGAATCTTCTTTCTTGACAACACTGCCTTGAATCTTCTTTCTTGACAACACTGCCTTGAATCTTCTTTCTTGACAACACTGCCTTGAATCTTCTTTCTTGACAACACTGCCTTGAATCTTCTTTCTTGACAACACTGCCTTGAATCTTCTTTCTTGACAACACTGGCTTGAATCTTCTTTCTTGACAACACTGCCTTGAATCTTCTTTCTTGACAACACTGCCTTGAATCTTCTTTCTTGACAACACTGCCTTGAATCTTCTTTCTTGACAACACTGCCTTGAATCTTCTTTCTTGACAACACTGCCTTGAATCTTCTTTCTTGACAACACTGCCTTGAATCTTCTTTCTTGACAACACTGCCTTGAATCTTCTTTCTTGACAACACTGCCTTGAATCTTCTTTCTTGACAACACTGCCTTGAATCTTCTTTCTTGACAACACTGCCTTGAATCTTCTTTCTTGACAACACTGCCTTGAATCTTCTTTCTTGACGACACTGCCTTGAATCTTCTTTCTTGACAACACTGCCTTGAATCTTCTTTCTTGACAACACAACCGTGGCCACTCACGAAAACGAACGCCCGATGCGCGGATTTCACGAGGTGACGAACCTTCCTCGAATCTTCTTTCTTGACAACACAACCGCGACCACTCACGAAAACGAACGCCCGATGCGCGGATTTCGCGAGGTGACGAACCTGGCTTGAATCTTCTTTCTTGACGAACCTGCCTTGAATCTTCTTTCTTGACAACACTGCCTTGAATCTTCTTTCTTGACAACACTGCCTTGAATCTTCTTTCTTGGCAACACTGGCTTGAATCATCTTTCTTGACAACACTGCCTTGAATCTTCTTTCTTGACAACACAACCGCGGCCACTCACGAAAACAAACGCCCGATGCGCGGATTTCACGAGGTGACGAACCTTCCTCGAATCTTCTTTCTTGACAACACTACCGCGACCACTCACGAAAACGAACGCCCGTTGCGCGGATTTCGCGAGGTGACGAACCTGGCTTGAATCTTCTTTCTTGACGAACCTGCCTTGAATCTTCTTTCTTGACAACACTGGCTTGAATCTTCTTTCTTGACAACACTGCCTTGAATCTTCTTTCTTGACAACACAACCGCGGCCACTCACGAAAACAAACGCCCGATGCGCGGATTTCACGAGGTGACGAACCTTCCTCGAATCTTCTTTCTTGACAACACAACCGCGACCACTCACGAAAACGAACGCCCGATGCGCGGATTCGCGAGGTGACGAACCTGGCTTGAATCTTCTTTCTTGACGAACCTGCCTTGAATCTTCTTTCTTGACAACACTGCCTTGAATCTTCTTTCTTGACAACACTGCCTTGAATCTTCTTTCTTGACAACACTGCCTTGAATCTTCTTTCTTGACAACACTGCCTTGAATCTTCTTTCTTGACAACACTACCTTGAATCTTCATTCTTGACAACACTGCCCTTGAATCTTCTCTCTTGACAACACTGCCTTGAATCTTCTTTCTTGACAACACTGCCTTGAATCTTCTTTCTTGACAACACTGGCTTGAATCTTCTTTCTTGACAACACTGCCTTGAATCTTCTTTCTTGACAACACTGGCGTGAATCTTCTTTCTTGACAACACTGCATGAATCTTCTTTCTTGACAACACTGCCTTGAATCTTCTTTCTTGACAACACTGCCTTGAATCTTCTTTCTTGACAACCACTGCCTTGAATCTCTTCTTTGACGAACCTGCCTTGGTCTTCTTTCTTGACAACACTGCCTTGAATCTTCTTTCTTGACAACACTGCCTTGAATCTTCTTTCTTGACAACACTGCCTTGAATCTTCTTTCTTGACAACACTGCCTTGAATCTTCTTTCTTGACAACACTGCCTTGAATCTTCTTTCTTGACAACACTGCTTGAATCTGTCTTTCTTGACAACACTGGCCTTGAATCTTCTTTCTTGACAACACTGCCTTGAATCTTCTTCTTGACAACACTGGCTTGAATCTTCTTTCTTGACAACACTGCCTTGAATCTTCTTCTCTTGACAACACTGCCTTGAATCTTCTTTCTTGACAACACTGCCTTGAATCTTCTTTCTTGACAACACTGCCTTGAATCTTCTTTCTTGACAACACTGCCTTGAATCTTCTTTCTTGACAACACTGCCTTGAATCTTCTTCCTTGACGAACCTGCCTTGAATCTTCTTTCTTGACAACACTGCCTTGAATCTTCTTTCTTGACAACACTGGCTTGAATCTTCTTTCTTGACAACACTGCCTTGAATCTTCTTTCTTGACAACACTGGCTTGAATCTTCTTTCTTGACAACACTGGCTTGAATCTTCTTTCTTGACAACACTGCCTTGAATCTTCTTTCTTGACAACACTGGCTTGAATCTTCTTTCTTGACAACACTGGCTTGAATCTTCTTTCTTGACAACACTGGCTTGAATCTTCTTTCTTGACAACACTGCCTTGAATCTTCTTTCTTGACAACACTGCCTTGAATCTTCTTTCTTGACAACACAACCGCGGCCACTCACGAAAACGAACGCCCGATGCGCGGATTTCGCGAGGTGACGAACCTGGCTTGAATCTTCTTTCTTGACAAACCTGCCTTGAATCTTCTTTCTTGACAACACTCCTTGAATCTTCTTTCTTGACAACACTGCCTTGAATCTTCTTCCTTGACAAACAACTTCCAAAAATTGAATCTTCTTTCTGTCTTGACAACACTGGCTTGAATCTGCTTTCTTGACAACACTGCCTTGAATCTTCTTTCTTGAACAAACACCTGCCTTGATCTTCTTCTTGACAACACTGCCTGAATCTTCTTTCGAGACAACACTACTGCCTTGAATCTTCTTTCGTGACAACACTGCCTTGAATCTTCTTCCTTGACAACACTACTGCCCTTGAATCTTCTTTCTTGACAGACACAACCACGACCACGTCACGAAACCGAACGCCCTATTGCGCGGCATTTCGCGAGTGACAACCTGGCTTGAATCTTCTTCTTTGCTTGCCGAACCTGGCTTGAATCTTTCTTTCTGATCCACACACTGCCTTGAATCTTCTTTCTGACAACACTGCCATTGAATCTTCTTTCTTGACAAACACTGCCTTGAATCTCTTTCTTTTCTTGACACACTGCCTTAGAATCTCTTCGTTGGACAACACTGGCTTGAATCTTCTTTCTTGACAACACTGCCTTGAATCTTCTTTCTTGACAACACTGGCCTTGAATCTTCTTTCTTGCACAAACACTGCCCTTGAATCTTCTTTCTTGACAACACTGGCTTGAATATTCTTTCTTGACAACACTGCACTTGAATCTTCTTTCTTGACAACACTGCCTTGAATCTTCATTCTTGACATCACAACCGGGCCCACTGACACGAAAACGAACGCCCGATGCCGCGTGATTTCGCGAGGTGACGAACCTGGCTTGATTCTTCTTTCTTGACGAACCTGCCTTCAATACTTCTTTCATTGACAACACGGCCTTGATCTTCTTTCTTGACAACACTGCCAGAATCTTCTTTCTGTGACACACTGGCTTGTAATCTTCTGTTCTTGACAACCAACTGCCTTGATCTCTTTCCTGACAACACGCCTTAAAAAAAAAAACATATCTTCTTTCTTGACAACACTGCCTTGAATCTTCTTTCTTGACAACACTGGCTTGAATCTTCTTTCTTGACCACACTGGCTTGAATCTTCTTTCTTGACGAACCTGCCTTGAATCTTCTTTCTTGACAACACTGCCATGAATCTTCTTTCTTGACAACACTGCCTTGAATCTTCTTTCTTGACAACACTGCCTTGAATCTTCTTACTTGACAACACAACCGCGGCCACTCACGAAAACGAACGCCCGATGCGCGGATTTCACGAGGTGACGAACCTTCCTCGAATCTTCTTTCTTGACAACACAACCGCGACCACTCACGAAAACGAACGCCCGATGCGCGGATTTCGCGAGGTGACGAACCTGGCTTGAATCTTCTTTCTTGACGAACCTGCCTTGAATCTTCTTTCTTGACAACACTGCCTTGAATCTTCTTTCTTGACAACACTGCCATGAATCTTCTTTCTTGACAACACTTCCTTGAATCTTCTTTCTTGACAACACTGCCTTGAATCTTCATTCTTGACAACACAACCGCGGCCACTCACGAAAACGAACGCCCGATGCGCGGATTTCGCGAGGTGACGAACCTGGCTTGAATCTTCTTTCTTGACGAACCTGCCTTGAATCTTCTTTCTTGACAACACTGCCTTGAATCTTCTTTCTTGACAACACTGCCTTGAATTTTCTTTCTTGACGAACCTGCCTTGAATCTTCTTTCTTGACAACACTGCCTTGAATCTTCTTTCTTGACAACACTGCCTTGAATCTACTTTCTTGACGAACCTGCCTTGAATCTTCTTTCTTGACAAAACTGCCTTGAATCTTCTTTCTTGACAACACTGCCATGAATCTTCTTTCTTGACAACACTGGCTTGAATCTTCTTTCTTGACAACACTGCCTTGAATCTTCTTTCTTGACAACACTGCCTTGAATCTTCATTCTTGACAACACAACCGCGGCCACTCACGAAAACGAACGCCCGATGCGCGGATTTCACGAGGTGACGAACCTGGCTTGAATCTTCTTTCTTGACGAACCTGCCTTGAATCTTCTTTCTTGACAACACTGCCTTGAATCTTCTTTCTTGAAACACTGCCTTGAATCTTCTTTCTTGACAACACTGGCTTGAATATTCTTGCTTGACAACACTGCCTTGAATCTTCTTTCTTGACAACACTGCCTTGAATCTTCTTTCTTGACAACACTGCCTTGAATCTTCTTTCTTGACAACACTGCCTTGAATCTTCTTTCTTGACAACACTGCCTTGAATCTTCTTTCTTGACAACACTGCCTTGAATCTTCTTTCTTGACAACACTGCCTTGAATCTTCATTCTTGACATCACAACCGCGGCCACTCACGAAAACGAACGCCCGATGCGCGGATTTCGCGAGGTGACGAACCTGGCTTGAATCTTCTTTCTTGACAACACTGCCTTGAATCTTCTTTCTTGACAACACTGCCTTGAATCTTCTTTCTTGACAACACTGCCTTGAATCTTCTTTCTTGACAACACTGCCTTGAATCTTCTTTCTTGACAACACTGCCTTGAATCTTCTTTCTTGACAACACTGCCTTGAATCTTCTTTCTTGACAACACTGCCTTGAATCTTCATTCTTGACAACACAACCGCGGCCACTCACGAAAACAAACGCCCGATGCGCGGATTTCGCGAGGTGACGAACCTGGCTTGATTCTTCTTTCTTGACGAACCTGCCTTCAATCTTCTTTCTTGACAACACTGCCTTGAATCTTCTTTCTTGACAACACTGCCATGAATCTTCTTTCTTGACAACACTGGCTTGAATCTTCTTTCTTGACAACACTGCCTTGAATCTTCTTTCTTGACAACACTGCCTTGAATCTTCTTTCTTGACAACACTGCCTTGAATCTTCTTTCTTGACAACACTGGCTTGAATCTTCTTTCTTGACCACACTGGCTTGAATCTTCTCCCTTGACGAACCTGCCTTGAATCTTCTTTCTTGACAACACTGCCATGAATCTTCTTTCTTGACAACACTGCCTTGAATCTTCTTACTTGACAACACAACCGCGGCCACTCACGAAAACGAACGCCCGATGCGCGGATTTCACGAGGTGACGAACCTTCCTCGAATCTTCTTTCTTGACAACACAACCGCGACCACTCACGAAAACGAACGCCCGATGCGCGGATTTCGCGAGGTGACGAACCTGGCTTGAATCTTCTTTCTTGACGAACCTGCCTTGAATCTTCTTTCTTGACAACACTGCCTTGAATCTTCTTTCTTGACAACACTGCCATGAATCTTCTTTCTTGACAACACTTCCTTGAATCTTCTTTCTTGACAACACTGCCTTGAATCTTCATTCTTGACAACACAACCGCGGCCACTCACGAAAACGAACGCCCGATGCGCAGATTTCGCGAGGTGACGAACCTGGCTTGAATCTTCTTTCTTGACGAACCTGCCTTGAATCTTCTTTCTTGACAACACTGCCTTGAATCTTCTTTCTTGACAACACTGCCTTGAATTTTCTTTCTTGACGAACCTGCCATGAATCTTCTTTCTTGACAACACTGCCTTGAATCTTCTTTCTTGACAACACTGCCTTGAATCTACTTTCTTGACGAACCTGCCTTGAATCTTCTTTCTTGACAAAACTGCCTTGAATCTTCTTTCTTGACAACACTGCCATGAATCTTCTTTCTTGACAACACTGGCTTGAATCTTCTTTCTTGACAACACTGCCTTGAATCTTCCTTCTTGACAACACTGCCTTGAATCTTCATTCTTGACAACACAACCGCGGCCACTCACGAAAACGAACGCCCGATGCGCGGATTTCACGAGGTGACGAACCTGGCTTGAATCTTCTTTCTTGACGAACCTGCCTTGAATCTTCTTTCTTGACAACACTGCCTTGAATCTTCTTTCTTGACAACACTGCCTTGAATCTTCTTTCTTGACAACACTGGCTTGAATATTCTTGCTTGACAACACTGCCTTGAATCTTCTTTCTTGACAACACTGCCTTGAATCTTCTTTCTTGACAACACTGCCTTGAATCTTCTTTCTTGACAACACTGCCTTGAATCTTCTTTCTTGACAACACTGCCTTGAATCTTCTTTCTTGACAACACTGCCTTGAATCTTCTTTCTTGACAACACTGCCTTGAATCTTCTTTCTTGACAACACTGCCTTGAATCTTCTTTCTTGACAACACTGCCTTGAATCTTCTTTCTTGACAACACTGGCTTGAATCTTCCTTCTTGACCACACTGGCTTGAATCTTCTTTCTTGACAACACTGCCTTGAATCTTCTTTCTTTACAACACTGCCTTGAATTTTCTTTCTTGACGAACTTGCCTTGAATCTTCTTTCTTGACAACACTGCCTTGAATCTTCTTTCTTGACAACACTGCCTTGAATCTTCTTTCTTGACAACACTGCCTTGAATCTTCTTTCTTGACAACACTGCCATGAATCTTCTTTCTTGACAACACTGGCTTGAATCTTCTTTCTTGACAACACTGGCTTGAATCTTCTTTCTTGACCACACTGGCTTGAATCTTCATTCTTGACAACACAACCGCGGCCACTCACGAAAACGAACGCCCGATGCGCGGATTTCGCGAGGTGACGAACCTGGCTTGAATCTTCTTTCTTGACGAACCTGCCTTGAATCTTCTTTCATGACAACACTGCCTTGAATCTTCTTTCTTGACAACACTGCATTGAATCTTCTTTCTTGACAACACTGCCTTGAATCTTCTTTCTTGACAACACTGCCTTGAATCTTCTTTCTTGACAACACTGGCTTGAATCTTCTTTCTTGACAACACTGCCTTGAATCTTCTTTCTTGACAACACTGCCTTGAATCTTCATTCTTGACAACACAACCGCGGCCACTCACGAAAACAAACGCCCGATGCGCGGATTTCGCGAGGTGACGAACCTGGCTTGAATCTTCTTTCTTGACGAACCTGCCTTGAATCTTCTTTCTTGACAACACTGTCATGAATCTTCTTTCTTGACAACACTGGCTTGAATCTTCTTTCTTGACAACACTGCCTTGAATCTTCTTTCTTGACAACACTGCCTTGAATCTTCTTTCTTGACAACACTGCCTTGAATCTTCTTTCTTGACAACACTGCCTTGAATCTTCTTTCTTGACAACACTGCCATGAATCTTCTTTCTTGACAACACTGGCTTGAATCTTCTTTCTTGACAACACTGCCTTGAATCTTCTTTCTTGACAACACTGGCTTGAATCTTCTTTCTTGACAACACTGCCTTGAATCTTCTTTCTTGACAACACTGCCTTGAATCTTCTTTCTTGACAACACTGCCTTGAATCTTCTTTCTTGACAACACTGCCTTGAATTTTCTTACTTGACAACACAACCGCGGCCACTCACGAAAACGAACGCCCGATGCGCGGATTTCACGAGGTGACGAACCTTCCTCGAATCTTCTTTCTTGACAACACAACCGCGATCACTCACGAAAACGAACGCTCGATGCGCGGATTTCGCGAGGTGACGAACCTGGCTTGAATCTTCTTTCTTGACGAACCTGCCTTGAATCTTCTTTCTTGACAACACTGCCTTGAATCTTCTTTCTTGACAACACTGCCATGAATCTTCTTTCTTGACAACACTGCCTTGAATCTTCTTTCTTGACAACACTGCCTTGAATCTTCATTCTTGACAACACAACCGCGGCCACTCACGAAAACGAACGCCCGATGCGCGGATTTCGCGAGGTGACGAACCTGGCTTGAATCTTCTTTCTTGACGAACCTGCCTTGAATCTTCTTTCTTGACAACACTGCCTTGAATCTTCTTTCTTGACAACACTGGCTTGAATTTTCTTTCTTGACCACACTGGCTTGAATCTCCTTTCTTGACAACACTGCCTTGAATCTTCTTTCTTGACAACACTGCCTTGAATTTTCTTTCTTGACGAACCTGCCTTGAATCTTCTTTCTTGACAACACTGCCTTGAATCTTCTTTCTTGACAACACTGCCTTGAATCTACTTTCTTGACGAACCTGCCTTGAATCTTCTTTCTTGACAACACTGCCTTGAATCTTCTTTCTTGACAACACTGCCATGAATCTTCTTTCTTGACAACACTGGCTTGAATCTTCTTTCTTGACAACACTGCCTTGAATCTTCTTTCTTGACAACACTGCCTTGAATCTTCTTTCTTGACAACACTGCCTTGAATCTTCTTTCTTGACAACACTGCCTTGAATCTTCATTCTTGACAACACAACCGCGGCCACTCACGAAAACGAACGCCCGATGCGCGGATTTCGCGAGGTGACGAACCTGGCTTGAATCTTCTTTCTTGACGAACCTGCCTTGAATCTTCTTTCTTGACAACACTGCCTTGAATCTTCTTTCTTGACAACACTGGCTTGAATCTTCTTTCTTGACCACACTGGCTTGAATCTTCTTTCTTGACAACACTGCCTTGAATCTTCTTTCTTGACAACACTGCCTTGAATCTTCTTACTTGACAACACAACCGCGGCCACTCACGAAAACGAACGCCCGATGCGCGGATTTCACGAGGTGACGAACCTTCCTCGAATCTTCTTTCTTGACAACACAACCGCTACCACTCACGAAAACGAACGCCTGATGCGCGGTTTTGCGAGGTGACGAACCTGGCTTGAATCTTCTTTCTTGACGAACCTGCCTTGAATCTTTTTTCTTGACAACACTGCCTTGAATCTTCTTTCTTGACAACACTGGCTTGAATCTTCTTTCTTGACAACACTACCTTGAATCTTCTTTCTTGACAACACTGGCTTGAATCTTCTTTCTTGACAACACTGCCTTGAATCTTCTTTCTTGACAACACTGCCTTGAATCTTCATTCTTGACATCACAACCCCGGCCACTCACGAAAACGAACGCCCGATGCGCGGATTTCGCGAGGTGACGAACCTGGCTTGAATCTTCTTTCTTGACAACACTGCCTTGAATCTTCTTTCTTGACAACACTGCCTTGAATCTTCTTTCTTGACAACACTGCCTTGAATCTTCTTTCTTGACAACACTGCCTTGAATCTTCTTTCTTGACAACACTGCCTTGAATCTTCATTCTTGACAACACAACCGCGGCCACTCACGAAAACGAACGCCCGATGCGCGGATTTCGCGAGGTGACGAACCTGGCTTGAATCTTCTTTCTTGACGAACCTGCCTTGAATCTTCTTTCTTGACAACACTGCCTTGAATCTTCTTTCTTGACAACACTGGCTTGAATTTTCTTTCTTGACCACACTGGCTTGAATCTTCTTTCTTGACAACACTGCCTTGAATCTTCTTTCTTGACAACACTGCCTTGAATTTTCTTTCTTGACGAACCTGCCTTGAATCTTCTTTCTTGACAACACTGCCTTGAATCTTCTTTCTTGACAACACTGCCTTGAATCTTCTTTCTTGACAACACTGCCTTGAATCTTCTTTCTTGACAACACTGCCATGAATCTTCTTTCTTGACAACACTGGCTTGAATCTTCTTTCTTGACAACACTGGCTTGAATCTTCTTTCTTGACCACACTGGCTTGAATCTTCATTCTTGACAACACAACCGCGGCCACTCACGAAAACGAACGCCCGATGCGCGGATTTCGCGAGGTGACGAACCTGGCTTGAATCTTCTTTCTTGACGAACCTGCCTTGAATCTTCTTTCTTGACAACACCGCCTTGAATCTTCTTTCTTTACAACACTGCCTTGAATCTTCTTTCTTGACAACACTGCATTGAATCTTCTTCCTTGACAACACTGCCTTGAATCTTCTTTCTTGACAACACTGCCTTGAATCTTCTTTCTTGACAACACTGGCTTGAATCTTCTTTCTTGACAACACTGCCTTGAATCTTCTTTCTTGACAACACAACCGCGGCCACTCACGAAAACAAACGCCCGATGCGCGGATTTCGCGAGGTGACGAACCTGGCTTGAATCTTCTTTCTTGACGAACCTGCCTTGAATCTTCTTTCTTGACAACACTGCCTTGAATCTTCTTTCTTGACAACACTGGCTTGAATCTTCTTTCTTGACCACACTGGCTTGAATCTTCTTTCTTGACAACACTGCCTTGAATCTTCTTTCTTGACAACACTGCCATGAATCTTCTTTCTTGACAACACTGGCTTGAATCTTCTTTCTTGACAACACTGCCTTGAATCTTCTTTCTTGACAACACTGGCTTGAATCTTCTTTCTTGACCACACTGGCTTGAATCTTCTTTCTTGACGAACCTGCCTTGAATCTTCTTTCTTGACAACACTGCCTTGAATCTTCTTTCTTGACAACACTGCCATGAATCTTCTTTCTTGACAACACTGCCTTGAATCTTCTTTCTTGACAACACTGCCTTGAATCTTCTTACTTGACAACACAACCGCGGCCACTCACGAAAACGAACGCCCGATGCGCGGATTTCGCGAGGTGACGAACCTGCCTTGAATCTTCTTTCTTGACGAACCTGCCTTGAATCTTCTTTCTTGACAACACTGCCTTGAATCTTCTTTCTTGACAACACTGCCATGAATCTTCTTTCTTGACAACACTGGCTTGAATTTTCTTTCTTGACAACACTGCCTTGAATCTTCTTTCTCGACAACACTGGCTTGAATCTTCTTTCTTGACAACACTGCCTTGAATCTTCTTTCTTGACAACACTGCCTTGAATTTTCTTTCTTGACGAACCTGCCTTGAATCTTCTTTCTTGACAACACTGCCTTGAATCTTCTTTCTTGACAACACAACCGCGGCCACTCACGAAAACGAACGCCCGATGCGCGGATTTCACGAGGTGACGAACCTTCCTCGAATCTTCTTTCTTGACCACACAACAGCGACCACTCACGAAATCGAACCCCCGATTCATGGATTTCACGAGTTGACGAACTTGCCTTGAATCTTCCTTCTTGACAACACAACCTTGCGGATTTCCAAAGTGACGAATCTGCCTTGAATCTTCTTTCTTGACCATACAACAGCGACCACTCACGAAAACGAACGCCCGATTCGCGGATTTCACGAGTTGACGAACTTGCCTTGAATCTTCTTTCTTGACAACACAACCGCGACCACTCACGAAAACGAACGCCCGATGCGCGGACTTCACGAGTTGACGAACTTGCCTTGAATCTTCTTTCTTGACAACTATTGAGTTGTCAAGTATTGAGGGACTTTCTTAGCGAACGGAAACCCGAATGACAGGCCAAAAGTTGAAAACCCTACGAAACCTGAAAAATTCGGCAGTTTTTAGTGAGCCGTTAATCTACTGAACTTGACCAGAAACACATAAGTGCTACACGGGTACATAAATGTGAGCAAGGGAGCTAAAACATCCGTCAAAATGCGTTGAGCTAGTATTGAGTGACTTTCTTAGTGAACGGAAACCCGAATGACAGGCAAAAAGTGGACAACCCTACGAAACCTGAAAAATTCGGCAGTTTTTAGTGAGCCGTTAATCTACTGAACTCGACCATAAAACACATAAGTGCTACTCGAGTACATAAATATGAGCAAAGGAGCTAAAATATCCGTCAAAATGCGTTGAGCTAGTATTGAGTGACTTTCTTAGTGAACGGAAACCCGAATGACAGGCGAAAAGTTGAAAACCCTACGAAACCTGAAAAATTTGGCAGTTTTTAGTGAGCCGTTAATCTACTGAACTCGACCATAAAACACATAAGTGCTACTCGAGTACATAAATATGAGCAAAGGAGCTAAAATATCCGTCAAAATGCGTTGAGCTAGTATTGAGGGACTTTCCTAGTGAACGGAAACCCGAATGACAGGCAAAAAGTTGAAAACCTTACGAAACCTGAAAAATTTGGCAGTTTTTAGTGAGCCGTTAATCTACTGAACTCGACCATAAAACACATAAGTGCTACTCGAGTACATAAATATGAGCAAAGGAGCTAAAATATCCGTCAAAATGCGTTGAGCTAGTATTGAGTGACTTTCTTAGTGAACGGAAACCCGAATGACAGGCGAAAAGTTGAAAACCCTACGAAACCTGAAAAATTCGGCAAATTTTAAGTGAGCCGTTAATCTACTGAACTCGACCATAAACACATAAGTGCTACACGAGTACATAAATGTGAGCAAAGGAGCTAAAATATCCGTCAAAATGCATTGAACTTGTAATGGGGGGCCTTTTCAGTGTACGCAACCCGAATGACAGGCGAAAAGTAGAAAACACTACGAAACCTAAAAATTCGGCAGTTTTTAGTGAGCCGTTAATCTACTGAACTCGACCATAAAACACATAAGTGCTACTCGAGTACATAAATATGAGCAAAGGAGCTAAAATATCCGTCAAAATGCGTTGAGCTAGTATTGAGTGACTTTCTTAGTGAACGGAAACCCGAATGACAGGCGAAAAGTTGAAAACCCTACGAAACCTGAAAAATTCGGCAAATTTTAAGTGAGCCGTTAATCTACTGAACTCGACCATAAACACATAAGTGCTACACGAGTACATAAATGTGAGCAAAGGAGCTAAAATATCCGTCAAAATGCATTGAACTTGTAATGGGGGGCCTTTTCAGTGTACGCAACCCCAATGACAGGCGAAAAGTAGAAAACACTACGAAACCTAAAAATTCGGCAGTTTTTAGTGAGCCGTTAATCTACTGAACTCGACCAGAAACACATAAGTGCTACACGAGTACATAAATGTGAGCAAAGGAGCTAAAACATCCGTCAAAATGCAATGAACTAGTATTGAGGGACTTTCTTAGCGAATGGAACCGGAATGACTGGCGAAATGTTGAAAACCCGTCGAAATCTGAAAAATTCGGCAATTTTTAGTGAGCCGTTAATCTACTGAACTCGACCAGAAACACATAAGTGCTACACGGGTACATAAATGTGAGCAAGGGAGCTAAACCATGCGTCAAAATGCGTTGAGCTAGTATTGAGGGACTTTCTTAGTGAACGGAAACCGGAATGACTGGCGAAATGTGAAAAATACGAAATCCCCTACGAAATCCCTACGAAATCTGAAAAATTCGGCAATTTTTAGTGAGCCGTAAATCTACGAACTCGACCAGAAACACATAAGTGCTACACGAGTACATGAATGTGAGGAAAGGAGCTAAAACATCCGTCAAAATGCATTGAACTAGTATTGAGGGACCTTCTTAGCGAATGGAAACCGGAATGACTAGCGAAATGTTGAAAACCCTACGAAATCTGAAAAATTCGGCAATTTTTAGTGAGCCGTTAATCTACTGAACTCGACCAGAAACACATAAGTGCTACACGAGCACATGAATGTGAGCAAAGGAGCTAAAACATCCGTCAAAATGCATTGAACTAGTATTGAGGGACCTTCTTAGCGAATGGAAACCGGAATGACTGGCGAAAAGTAGAAAACACTACGAAACCTGAAAAATTCGGCAGTTTTTAGTGAGCCGTTAATCTACTGAACTCGACCAGAAACACATAAGTGCTACACGGGTACATAAATGTGAGCAAGGGAGCTAAACCATGCGTCAAAATGCGTTGAGCTAGTATTGAGGGACTTTCTTAGTGAACGGAAACCGGAATGACTGGCGAAATGTGAAAAATACGAAATCCCCTACGAAATCCCCTACGAAATCCCTACGAAATCTGAAAAATTCGGCAATTTTTAGTGAGCCGTTAATCTACGAACTCGACCAGAAACACATAAGTGCTACACGAGTACATAAATGTGAACAAAGGAGCTAAAACATCCGTCAAAATGCATTGAACTAGTATTGAGGGACCTTCTTAGCGAATGGAAACCGGAATGACTGGCGAAATGTTGAAAACCCTACGAAATCTGAAAAATTCGGCAATTTTTAGTGAGCCGTTAATCTACTGAACTCGACCAGAAACACATAAGTGCTACACGAGTACATAAATGTGAACAAAGGAGCTAAAACATCCGTCAAAATGCATTGAACTAGTATTGAGGGACCTTCTTAGCGAATGGAAACCGGAATGACTGGCGAAATGTTGAAAACCCTACGAAATCTGAAAAATTCGGCAATTTTTAGTGAGCCGTTAATCTACTGAACTCGACCAGAAACACATAAGTGCTACACGAGTACATGAATGTGAGCAAAGGAGCTAAAACATCCGTCAAAATGCATTGAACTAGTATTGAGGGACCTTCTTAGCGAATGGAAACCGGAATGACTGGCGAAATGTTGAATACCCTACGAAATCTGAAAAATTCGGCAATTTTTAGTGAGCCGTTAATCTACGAACTCGACCAGAAACACATAAGTGCTACACGAGTACATGAATGTGAGCAAAGGAGCTAAAACATCCGTCAAAATGCATTGAACTAGTATTGAGGGACCTTCTTAGTGAATGGAAACCGGAATGACTGGCGAAATGTTGAAAACCCTACGAAATCTGAAAAAATCGGCAATTTTTAGTGAGCCGTTAATCTACTGAACTCGACCAGAAACACATAAGTGCTACACGAGTACATAAATGTGAACAAAGGAGCTAAAACATCCGTCAAAATGCATTGAACTAGTATTGAGGGACCTTCTTAGTGAATGGAAACCGGAATGACTGGCGAAATGTTGAAAACCCTACGAAATCTGAAAAAATCGGCAATTTTTAGTGAGCCGTTAATCTACTGAACTCGACCAGAAACACATAAGTGCTACACGAGTACATGAATGTGAGCAAAGGAGCTAAAACATCCGTCAAAATGCATTGAACTAGTATTGAGGGACCTTGTTAGTGAATGGAAACCGGAATGACTGGCGAAATGTTGAAAACCCTACGAAATCTGAAAAATTCGGCAATTTTTAGTGAGCCGTTAATCTACGAACTCGACCAGAAACACATAAGTGCTACACGAGTACATGAATGTGAGCAAAAGAGCTAAAACATCCGTCAAAATGCATTGAACTAGTATTGAGGGACCTTCTTAGTGAATGGAAACCGGAATGACTGGCGAAATGTTGAAAACCCTACGAAATCTGAAAAATTCGGCAATTTTTAGTGAGCCGTTAATCTACTGAACTCGACCAGAAACACATAAGTGCTACAAGAGTACATGAATGTGAGCAAAGGAGCTAAAACATCCGTCAAAATGCATTGAACTAGTATTGAGGGACCTTCTTAGCGAATGGAAACCGGAATGACTGGCGAAAAGTAGAAAACACTACGAAACCTGAAAAATTCGGCAGTTTTTAGTGAGCCGTTAATCTACTGAACTCGACCAGAAACACATAAGTGCTACACGGGTACATAAATGTGAGCAAGGGAGCTAAACCATGCGTCAAAATGCGTTGAGCTAGTATTGAGGGACTTTCTTAGTGAACGGAACCCGGAATGACTGGCGAAATGTGAAAAATACGAAATCCCCTACGAAATCCCCTACGAAATCCCTACGAAATCTGAAAAATTCGGCAATTTTTAGTGAGCCGTTAATCTACGAACTCGACCAGAAACACATAAGTGCTACACGAGTACATAAATGTGAACAAAGGAGCTAAAACATCCGTCAAAATGCATTGAACTAGTATTGAGGGACCTTCTTAGCGAATGGAAACCGGAATGACTGGCGAAAAGTAGAAAACACTACGAAACCTGAAAAATTCGGCAATTTTTAGTGAGCCGTTAATCTACTGAACTCGACCAGAAACACATAAGTGCTACACGAGTACATGAATGTGAGCAAAGGAGCTAAAACATCCGTCAAAATGCATTGAACTAGTATTGAGGGACCTTCTTAGCGAATGGAAACCGGAATGACTGGCGAAAAGTAGAAAACACTACGAAACCTGAAAAATTCGGCAGTTTTTAGTGAGCCGTTAATCTACTGAACTCGACCAGAAACACATAAGTGCTACACGGGTACATAAATGTGAGCAAGGGAGCTAAACCATGCGTCAAAATGCGTTGAGCTAGTATTGAGGGACTTTCTTAGTGAACGGAAACCGGAATGACTGGCGAAATGTGAAAAATACGAAATCCCCTACGAAATCCCCTACGAAATCCCTACGAAATCTGAAAAATTCGGCAATTTTTAGTGAGCCGTTAATCTACGAACTCGACCAGAAACACATAAGTGCTACACGAGTACATAAATGTGAACAAAGGAGCTAAAACATCCGTCAAAATGCATTGAACTAGTATTGAGGGACCTTCTTAGTGAATGGAAACCGGAATGACTGGCGAAATGTTGAAAACCCTACGAAATCTGAAAAAATCGGCAATTTTTAGTGAGCCGTTAATCTACTGAACTCGACCAGAAACACATAAGTGCTACACGAGTACATGAATGTGAGCAAAGGAGCTAAAACATCCGTCAAAATGCATTGAACTAGTATTGAGGGACCTTCTCAGTGAATGGAAACCGGAATGACTGGCGAAATGTTGAAAACCCTACGAAATCTGAAAAATTCGGCAATTTTTAGTGAGCCGTTAATCTACTGAACTCGACCAGAAACACATAAGTGCTACACGAGTACATGAATGTGAGCAAAGGAGCTAAAACATCCGTCAAAATGCATTGAACTAGTATTGAGGGACCTTCTCAGTGAATGGAAACCGGAATGACTGGCGAAATGTTGAAAACCCTACGAAATCTGAAAAATTCGGCAATTTTTAGTGAGCCGTTAATCTACTGAACTCGACCAGAAACACATAAGTGCTACACGAGTACATGAATGTGAGCAAAGGAGCTAAAACATCCGTCAAAATGCATTGAACTAGTATTGAGGGACCTTCTCAGTGAATGGAAACCGGAATGACTGGCGAAATGTTGAAAACCCTACGAAATCTGAAAAATTCGGCAATTTTTAGTGAGCCGTTAATCTACTGAACTCGACCAGAAACACATAAGTGCTACACGAGTACATGAATGTGAGCAAAGGAGCTAAAACATCCGTCAAAATGCATTGAACTAGTATTGAGGGACCTTCTTAGCGAATGGAAACCGGAATGACTGGCGAAATGTTGAAAACCCTACGAAATCTGAAAAATTCGGCAATTTTTAGTGAGCCGTTAATCTACTGAACTCGACCAGAAACACATAAGTGCTACACGAGTACATAAATGTGAACAAAGGAGCTAAAACATCCGTCAAAATGCATTGAGCTAGTATTGAGGGACTTTCTTAGTGTACGGAAACCGGATTGGATCAATTTCGCCGAAGTTGGAACGCCTACCGGATTTCAATTAGTCAGCTTTTTCACTACGATAGACAAAACCTAAATAATCGGTAGGTATAGACTAACTATCGACGTGGAAGTGGACTGAATGTGAAGCGATCGGTTTTCGATTAATTTACGGATGCAATTCCAGATTTCTGATTGATTATGCTACCTACTTGAAATTGGAATCTCAATGTGAAAGAAATCTTGAAATTTGAACCACCAAAAAGTCGATTTTCTACGTATTTTAACGACGATCGGTTCTGAATTCGAAGGGCTCATTTCGATGAGTGACGAATCTACTGAACTGGGCCAGAAACACTTAAATACAATACGAATGCAATAATGTGTGTTAGGAAGTTAAAAGATTCGTCTAGGTGCATTGAAGTAGAAGGGGGCTTCCGGAATATCGAAGGCTGGAATGGCGACGTGGCGCAGGCGGGATTTCGAACCTTCTCGGCCCGCGGCCGGGGCTGCGCTGGAGAAAGGTTTCGATACATCGATAGGCAACATCGATAGGCAAGATCGTTAGGCGTATCGATCGGAAATACTGATCTTTTTCTACTGATTACTGATATTTTCGGTATTTTTAAACCGATATAGGCACGTAAGATTTGATATTATTTTCTACAGATAATTATGTCGATAATATTCAGATAATTATTCGGTAATCCACTCATGCTGGATGAATGGAATTTTGACATGATTATGTCGTTACCAATATGGCAGATTATCGAATTTTTTTTGCACTCCAAAACTTACAAATCGACAATTTTTCAAGTTCTTAGGAGAGCATAATTAAAGTTTGACTCGACCTTTAATATCCATTTCAAGATGTATTTCAATGCTGTGTGTTATAAATGGAAACTACATACGTACAGATGACAACCAATTGGAAATTTTCCGAATTTGATTTGAGCTTCAAAACATGGAAACAGCGAGCGTTGTTTTATTTCGATACCCAAGCAATGATATTTGGATGATGACAGGAACACTCAGTTAAGTTGATTATGGACTAGCTGAAAAGCCTGCTAAAAGCTGCCAAAAACAAATCGTAGATAAAACACGTAGATAATTTATTAAATTAGAAATAAATGTTGATGTCACGGCCTGGAATCGAACCCGGGTTAAAACGTGAAATGTAACATTCAACAAACATGAATGAGCATAATGAAAAGAAAAGAATGAACAAACCTAATTTTCTGCAGCAGCGGCTGTCACGTACGGTGAAGAAAATCGTAACTAACGGAGGCAATTAGAGACTTTAGAATAAGGCGAATCAACAGAAACCTCCAAAAAATGGCATTTGGAAGGGATGGATAGAATTTATTCGTCAAGTTGCACAGAGTAGGTATTTCCCGGAGGTTTTTCCGCCTTCTATGAGGGCGGAGGCGGCACAGAGTAGGTATTTCCCGACTTGGGCGGGGGGTGGGAGCCGCCGAGTGGGTGGGCGACATAGGTACATACGGTTGGGGTTTTATGTCGTCCCTATACCTGGTAAACCATGTAAGTCGGTATTTTTTCGAAAATAAGGTTTTGAGCTTTTCAGGTAAATTAGGGTCTCATGATCCATTTAATAAAGCCGTTTTCCAATCTGAAGAATAGTTTTTTATCCAGAAAGCATTAAAAAACGTGTGAGTCGGTTACCTCTTTTTCGCCGGAAAACCATGTAAGTCCTGTGTATGCCTTCATAAAAGTGAGCTGCTCACGCTGGTGGCAAGTTTCCATAAAAAATAGTCATTTTTTTTCTTTTTTTTCATGTAAAAGTTTACAAAATTCATAAATGGAGTTCGGAGAAAGTGATCATAAATAGAAACCTTTTTATAAGTCTCAATTTCAGCAATAAATTCCACTCCTTGTGTTCTGCAGACACGTGATTTTCCATACTGTGGCCAACCTTAAGATCACGACCTACCTACGTGTTTTTTTTACCTACCTACCTAAGATCACGTGTTTTTCCTCATTGTTTCTAAATTATTTTTACATTATTTAGGAGGATAATTTTAGATGAATTAATTGATTTTGTTGGCTGTTTGACCTAGCTGTAATGCTGATGTTAGAAAGAACAACATGAGATTAGCAGTGCGCTATTGGTCTGCTAATGTTTTACAGGAAACTCTGTAAAATTAATGATACAAGAGATAATAATGAGATAATAATTAAGGAAATCCAGCTTTGACCAATCCCTAACCCATCCTCAATCCACCCCTAGTCCATCTATAACTCATCCCTAGCTCATCCTCAACATATCCCTAACCCATACCTAACTCATCCCTTGTTTTAATGAAACAAAACGACAGTGAACTTGCAAAACCATGTAAGTCGTTTTCCAGAAATTTTACAGGAAACGAGAAAAACTTGCTTCAAAGTGGACTTAACACGTTGGTTCATATTTGTTGCTTTTGACGCATAGAGAAGAGATAGTCGAGTTTTTGCCAGTTTGGCTCCGTTTGATGGATCAAGGGGGTCTCATTCTATCCAAATAGCTAAAGCCGTTTTCCAGAAATTTTACAGGAAACGAGAAAAACTTGCTTCAAAGTGGACTTAACACGTTGGTTCATATTTGTTGCTTTTGACGCATCTCTATAGAGAAGAGATAGTCGAGTTCTTGCCAGTTTGGCTCCGTTTGATGGATCAAGGAGGTCTCATTCTATCCAAATAGCTAATAACCTTATTTTTGAAAAAAATCGGACTTACATGGTTTTGCAAGTTCACTGTCGAAAAGTACCTAGTTTCACACACTTCACATTAAATGCATACCTACCTGGTTACGGTTGTGATAGGTAAAGTGTTCCTATAAGTAATGGTTGTAATTTAAGAAATGGTACTTTGGAATTGGTAGTATATTGAATAATTTATTGCTCAACTCTAGTAATATTAAGACTGAAGACTTTCGTTTTGACTCAAGGAGCCTTAAAGGTGGACTGCGTATTGGTCAACGCCTATGAATATTCATTTAAATATTTTCCTTTTGCATCGATTTGGGTATTTTGTGTAACCTTGAAACCTGGAAAAAAATTGAATAATATTCCTAATAATAAAATAACCCAAGCTGGGTATATTTTCATAAAAATCAAATTGAAAACCATGTAAGTCGGGTGTCAAAGGCTGGGTAAAAGCATGTAAGTCCATTTTTTCGTTCGCTGAAGTAAATTTTGATGAAATTAGTCTCAGGCTCTTTTAAATACTACTGTTACCACCAATTTTATGGAATGGAACGAAAAAACTTATTGTATATGGAATGAAAACTTAATGATTCAGTTTTTAGTGTCCCCTGTAAAATTTGATAAACTCGACTCACATGGTTTACCAGGTATAGGGACGATATATGTATAGGAGAATATTGAAGCTTAGAGATTATTAAAGTTGAAGAATATTAAAGTAAGTTAGTGTATGTTAGAGATTATAAAAACGCGTCCTTTTTTTCTGATCAATCATGTATTGTTTAGTAATTTACTTATCACTGTAATGTATAGTAGGTAACAATTTATTTACACATATGGAGCGATTTTGCAAAGATCGTACCCTACAACACGGGACAAGCCTTAAAGCTAAAGGGGACGACAGTTGTACGAGTGAGAGGGTGAATACCAAACTTAGATCTAGCTGATCTCTACAACCGGTCAACCGATTTTCATTTTTCAATACATTTTGGATTTGTCTCCACAAAACTAAATCTGCTGTCATGCAAAAATTTCAATTAAATCCACCATAAAAAAGTTGTTTTCTTATTTTGCCTTAGAATTTGTAGCGGTCCGAATTTGGGAAATATGAAGGATCTTGTAGGTCGAGTTTTATAGGGTGTCTACACTTTTGATGGGCATAACTTCAGGTTTCGATTCTACAAGGTATTTCCAACAAAAAATGTCTCCTAGCAATTTTCTTTTAACCCACTCAAAATTCCTTTTTTTTCACTTTAAAGTTTTTCTCCGCGTTTTCGACCTTACGGCACTGATATGTTCATAACTCCCTTATTTCTTCTGAAAATTCAAATCTGACTGCACCGTTAGAAAGAGCGTTAAATTCCTAAGCTACCTAGTGCAAAATCAAAATATTTCAGCAATAAAATAGTTTCAAGAAATCAAGTCAAACAGCCAACTTAAAAAAATTTTCGAAACCTGACTTTCTTCGACCAACGTTTTCACTCTAAATCCCTGCCCATTTCGATGGGCGCTCTTCGGAGAAAACATGCTAAAATTGTCAGCTTTTCAACGGTCTATCAATTTTTCTTTTTAACATTCAAATTGGAAGAGTAAATTAAGTTTGAATGCCAGAAAACGTGTATTTTACAAGCAAATCCAGTGTTTTAAGCGGTTTATGGTCCCCCTCGATCTCAAGATGGCTTGACGATTTTGGTATCATTTCCTATGTAATTTTTTACGCTAAATCCAATAGCGATACTTTCGAATGGTTCCGACTGCTAGAAAGTGGATTTCTCGAAGAAAACCTTCGTTTTTCGTACATAAAATACACATTATTCGTAAATGTGGTAGTGAGCATGAAGTAACACCTTTCTACTCAATAAAAACACCGAATTTTCAGCTGATTGAAGTTTTTGTTGAGTAGAAAGGTGTTACTTCATGCTCACTACCACATTTACGAATAATGTGTATTTTATGTACGAAAAACGAAGGTTTTCTTCGAAAAATCCACTTTCTAGCAGTCGGAACCATTCGAAAGTATCGCTATTGGATTTAGCGAAAAAAATTACATAGGAAATGATACCAAAATCGTCCAGCCATCTTGAGGTCGAGGGGGATCATAAACCGCTTAAAACACTGGATTTGCTTGTAAAATACACGTTTTCTGGCATTCAAACTTAATTTACTCTTCCAATTTGAATGTTAAAAAGAAAAATTGATAGACCGTTGAAAAGCTGACAATTTTAGAAGGTTTTCTCCGAAGAGCGCCCATCGAAATGGGCAGGGATTTAGAGTGAAAACTTTGGTCGAAGAAAGTCAAGTTTCGAAAAATTTTTAAAGTTGGCTTTTTGACTTGATTTTTTGAAACTATTTTATTGCTGAAATATTTTGATTTTGCACTAGGTAGCTTAGGAATTTAACGCTCTTTCTAACGGTGCAGTCAGATTTGAATTTTCAGGAGAAATAAGGGAGTTATGACCATATCAGTGCCGTAAGGTCTAAAACGCGTAGAAAAACTTTAAAGTGAAAAAAAAGAATTTTGAGTGGGTTAAAAGAAAGTTGCTAGGAGACATTTTTTGTTGGAAATACCTTGTAGAATCGAACCCTGAAGTTATGCCCATCGAAAGTGTAGACACCCTGTATAGGAATACGTAAAATTGTCTTAGCACAAACAATATTTTAGGTAGGTCATTAATTCCTGTTTAGTAATTGCTTCCGAGTCTACCAAGGTAGCGGAAGCTTTGTTTTCACTTGAAGGTTGGAAAAAAGTTCTTCAAAATCAAAATTTCCACTCGCTTTTCAGACCTTTCTGAACGATTTTGGTTCCGTTTCTCTCTGTCATGAAATCCTTGCCACAGCCATAACTTGAACAATTTTCACCCGATTTCGATGCAATTTCAGGGATTGTGCGGGTTGGCGTGTAGATGGTCCCCTATGAAAATCATCATCCCCTGACTGTGGTAGCCACTGCGCATGCGCAAACCTATATTTCCTTGTTACAGCCATAACTTCCACATTTTCCATCTGATTTCGATGAAATTTTCAGGAATTTTACGGGTAGGCGTGTAGATGGTTCCCTATGAAAATAATTGCCCCCAGACTGACGGTAGCCACTGCGCATGCGCAAACGTGAAATCCTCGTGACAGCCATAACTTCTACATTTTTCAGAACAAGTTTAGCGTTTAGAACAACTTTTTCGTGACATAAATTGTCAAAACAGATCCGATTCCGAGGAAATTTTGCAGAATTGGTAATATTGATAATATTTTCTGAAGCGTGTTTTATTCTGTGTGGGAATCATTAGGAAACCCTGAGTCAAGGCATACAATTGAGGTAGATCTGGCAACAAAGCGCTCGTCCAGGTATAATTTTATGTTCTATCGGTTTTCTGGACCTCTTTTTCAAGACATCAGTCAGAGTCCATGTGATGTTCATCTGAATTTTTCTAAGAACTCGAGAAAGCTGGTCGGTGAGCCTTCCTGAGAACCCTAGTTCTTGGAGTTATGGAAAAAATGAACAAAACAGGGTTCAAAGTCCTGACGGATTAGAGAGTTTCATTACAATTAGAGAGTTTCATTACAACGGATTAGAGAGTCATACAATAAGTGTTTTCAGTGCCGATATTGTTTCTTCTTCTGGGAAGACTGCTAGGTGGTTGGCACTTGTCAATCATGCATGGGTTTTCCAGGAAATTACTACTAAACCTGTGAGTTGGAGCTGAGGAAAGTGCTGGAGTGCCAAGTCTCCAAGTCATACAATGTTGCCATTCATCCAAGATCATTTTCACCTAAACTCCAGTAGCTCAACCTATGTTTTTCGTGAAGTTTTGGTCATCAGCTAGGTACTTTGTCTTAACCAAAATGAAACTTTCCATACAAAAGCGATCCTTATTTTGTTACGATAGCCAAGCAATGATATTTGGATGATTACAGGAACAATCAATTAAGTTATTTTTGATTATTCAGTTAAAATTATAGTTACCTAAATATTCAATTTGAAGCGATAACCGTGAAATTAATTGGAACACGTCGGCCCTTTGAAAAATCCCGACTTCAAATCCCGAGCCCGAAAAAAATCCAATGGTTCATTATTGAAAATAATGAACCAAAAAGTTCCTCGCCACTTTCCTGTTCATATTTTGTTATATTTTAGTGCCCAATATACGTATAAAATATTGGAAATACATTTCTTGTGGCAAACTATCAATTTCTCCTTGAGAGGGGAAAAAAAGATCATGGATATGTCTATGTGCCTACCTATTTACTTTTCTACGAATAAAAAGAATTTTGTTTCTAAAAAAAAACTCTTAAAGTACGCAATATATTGCAGTATTCTAGAAAACCTTCCTTCAAAGCTACCGATTATGTGAGATTCAAACCCACTAAAAACACCTCCTTTTTCTCCCACGTTGGAACTCAGCCCGGAACCGTTTAACACATTACATTGAGTCCTGGGGCGTTTAATCAGTTCTGGGTGAGGGGGTGGACCAGGGGCCTATTTTTTTAAAGCACTTTTCAACTCTACACTCTTCAATTTTCAATTTCGAAAATAGGAAAAGTGAAAAGTAATTATGTTTTTTGATACCAATCGAAGTATGCAGAGTTTTCCGTTTTTTCAACAAGGATCATTACCGCACTTTTCACTTTGCTCTTCATGATTCGTCTTCTGTTTTTGTACCTTGATTTCGAAAAGAGCAGAGATGCAGAGTGAAAAGCGAGGAAAACTCTGCAAAAAGTAGCTCCTTTTGTTTTTTAAACCTCGCTTTCTTGAAAAGTTTAGTTGTTTACTTTTCAACTTTTCAAAATATTTTGCAAAGACTTTTTTCTCTTTGCAGTTGTCCTCTTCAACTTACTGAGCTTAACTTACAGCTTAACTAGAGACTTTTGTGCAAGTTTTCAATGAAGTGTTTTCAGTGCGAATTTTTTTTTTTTTTTTTTTTGCGTTGAAAACGTTGTTACGCCGAAATATCTTGGGTTTGAGGGACGATGCGTTGGATGAAGAGGTTGGGCAAGACGAAATTATGCCAAAGCCTAGGCGATTGCGTGAGCGAATTAATTTTGAAGGAATAACTACCAATAATTTTAAAGAAATGTTTCGATTGTCACCATGTCAAGTCAACTTTGTTCTCGACGTCATTGGTCCGCAATTGCAAAAACACACTAAGCGTAGTTTGGCCCTGTCTCCCCGGGAACGATTGCTGCTAGCACTCCGCGTGGGTAATGGGGCACAAATGCACGGAATTGCAGCAGCCCACAATGTGGTCAAGTCGACAGTTTGTACAATCGTCAACGAAGTAGTAAATGCTGTAGTCGACAATTTATTTAGACAAGAGGTTAGGTGGCCAGACACTACTGTTGACATTGCTGATAATTTTTTTTGAATTGGCGGTTTTCCTTACTCCAGGTATTCACCTTCATTTCGTGTGTAATGTTTGTATCAAACTTGGAGAAGATGACACGCTTCTCTTCCTCTATGGCCTGTAGCACTGCCATCTTCATGCTGGCCGTTTCTTTTTTCTTGGCACTTGTCATAAGTACTAGGAGTTGGACCGAGGAAAAATAATTAATTTAGACGAAACACTTCGATGACTGTTTGAAACATGTACCTAACCTGTTGAATGAGGAGAATGGGAAAACAAGATGGTGGGCGTCGTAATTTGGAAAAGTTCTCTGCAAAATAACTCACGCCAAGTCCTTTTTCGAAAAGAGCCTTTGAATGTTTAAAAACCACTCCAGCTTTTCGCTTTTCCCTTTTCAATGAAATAAATGAAAAGTGAAAAGCTGGAGTGAAGAGTTCGTCCAAAAACCCAAGTGGCGCCTCTCTTCACTTTTCACTTTTCAACTCTACGACTTCCTAGTTTTCACTTTTCCAAAATTTGATATGAAAACATATTGTTTAGTAATGCAAGCATTCCAGGGGACGTCCCATTGGATAAGCATTAGATCAGTTTAACCAGTTGTTAGGTGATACAACTGTTTCACTCGATGTAATTTATTTATTACTTTAGGCAAGAAATACTGACCCCCCCCCATCTTATCCACCTCAACATTTCTAGCGGCATGGGAGCCTCGAATCTGAAGAGCATTTTAAAATCCATGATCTACGATACCCAACATGCGAATTCGAGTTCACCCCCCCCCCCCCCCCCCCACCAATCACCAACACCACCAGTGGTGCCGGTCTGGCACCAAAGCGGAAATACGTCGTAACATTGAACTTTCATCTATTAGTTTTAGTAGGCAGTCCGTCGAAGTTCACATCCGTAATCAAGGTGAAACACAAAAAAAAAAAAAACACGAAATAAGCGGTTTATGGCATCATGGCACCATGTCCTGGCACCATGGTGGCACCACCATTAGTTCCATGGTGGTACAGAGAATAATTCATGAAAATCCGGAGGTATAATGAGAATTTTTCCTCAATTTCAAAGCTTGGATACAATTAGTAAGCAGTAAAGGAACCGAAATATTGAAAAATCGGATATTTTGTGAATATTATCCCCCCACTCACCTCCTCCCCTTGCGAATTTTGATACTCTGGTAAAATCATGTACAACTCGGAAATTATTTGAGTCAAACAAAAAAAGAAACACGCAAATCGGTTGGAAATTGAGGCCTGGGCAGAGTTTACAAGATTGTGCACGCAAACGCACGTTTTTTAAGCATTAACCCCCCCTTTCCCCCTCTTAAAAAGCAAAATCCTAAATTTCGGCGCCGTAGTGCACAACTAAATAGTATTCCGCGTAAAACGAAAAAAGAACCACAAAAATCGTTTGAGAACTAAGGCCTGGGCAGAGTACACAAGATTATGCCCAAAAACGCACGTTTTTCGAGCATTAACCCCCCCTTTCCTCCCCTTAAAAGGCAAAATTCGAAATTCCGGCGACGTAGTGCACAACTAGATAGTTTTCCGCGACGAACAAAAAAAGAACCAGGAAAATCGATTGAGAACTAAGGCCTGTGCAGAGTACACAAGATTTTGTCACACACACACACACACACACGGAAAAACACACACACAAACATATTGTTTAGTAATGCATGCATTCCAGGGGACGTCCCATTGGATAAGCATTAGATCAGTTTAACCAGTTGGGAAGCGATAAAACTGTTTCACTCGATGTAATTTGGTTTATTACTTTAGGCAAGAAATAGTGACCCCACCCCCCCTCACCATTATCTAACAAAACATTTCTAGCGGCATGGGAGCCTCGAATCTGAAGAGCATTTTAAAATCCATGATCTACGACACCCAACATGCGAATTCGAGTTCACCCCCCCCCCCCCCCTCACCAACCCCAATGGTGCCAGTCTGGCACCAAAGCGGAAATACGTCGTAACATTGAACTTCCATCTATTAGTTTTAGTAGGCGGTCCGTCGAGGTTCACATCCGTATTCAAGGTGAAACACAAAAAAAAAAAAAAAAAAAAAAACACGAAATATGCGGTTTATGGTGTCCTGGCACCACGGTGGCACCACTATTAGTTCCATGGTGGTACAGAGAATAATTCATGAAAATCCGAAGGTATAATGAGAATTTTTCCTCAATTTCAAAGGTTGGGTACAATTAGTAAGCAGTACAGGAACCGAATTATTGAAAAGTCGGATATTTTTTTAATATTATCCCCCACTTGCCCCCTCCCCTTGCGAATTTTGGTACTCGGGTGAAATTATGTACAACTCGGAAGTTATTTGAGTCAAACAAAAAAAGAAACACGCAAATCGGTTGGAAATTGAGGCTTGGGCAGAGTTTACAAGATTACGCCCGCAAACGCACGTTTTTTAAGCATTAACCCCCCCTTTCTCCCCCTTAAAAAGCAAAATTCAAAATTCCGGCGCCGTAGTGCACAACTAGATAGTTTTCCGCGTCGAAGAAAAAAAGAACCAGGAAAATCGGTTGAGAACTAAGGCCTGGGCAGACGACACAAGATTATGCCCAAAAACGCACGTTTTTTGAGCATTAACCCCCCCTTTCCCCCCCTTAAAAGGCAAAATTCGAAATTCCGGCGACGTAGTGCACAACTAGGTAGTTTTCCATTAGTTTGTCACACACACACACACACACACACACACACACACATACACACACACACACACACACACACACACACACACACACACACACACAGACATACACCTATGGTTTTTTTCGCGGATTTGGATTCAGAATGGTCTAAAACGGATTACTGTGTGGTTATTTTTTTTTTCTGTTGAGTGTTGTCCAACTTCACCCCAGATCGATCGCATAAGGACGCCCAAGTCTTACTGTGGGACGTCCTAAAAAACGGAAATCTGATCGAAGAGTGCAAAGTGAAGAGTGTAGAGTTGAAAAGTGCTTTCAAAAAATAGGCCCCAGATGCTCCCTCCTCTCTCTTTCTCGTTCTAAGAGTACATACTATCTTCCTTGTCAGAATGCTTTCTGTGTACTCTGCTTTCTGTCCAGCTCCTTTCATCTTCCAGCATCCTGCTGCCAACAGCATCTGGTGTTGAACGCTGGGGAGCTAACTCCAGGTCTGCCATCAGCTGGTTTCTTTCAGGCGCCCATTTGGTGCATTTGAAGGTGTGGAGCACATCATCGTCATCTTTGTTCTGGCAGTTTAGACATGCTGGGGCAGATACCTTCCCAATTTTATGCAAATAGGCATAAAAAAGTCCATGTCCTGTAAAGAACTGCTTAAGGAAGACGTTCACTTCTCCATGTTTCCTTTCCATCCATGTCTGAATTTTTGGCACCAGCCGTGCCTTCCTCTATGTTCTCCCATCTATATATCTTGGCAGTTTGCCATTGTGCGCTCCCTTTCTTCCTTTGCTATGCAGGCCCTGTTTCCTTCATCCCTTCTCTCAAACATTCTTTTCCTCTCTGAAGCCATCAGCTGAAATAAAACGACACTTGACATCATTTTCACGTCCATAACTGTTCAGAGAGAAAACAACAAGAGAAACGGAAACGATTACGAGACAACAATCTCTAGAATAATAATCAGCAATGGTAGTTCGTTGAAGTGGTAGCGAAAAATCGTACTTATAGAGTTTTGCTTCCGAGTCTACCAAGGTAGCGGAAGCTTTGTTTTCACTTTTCAAGGACGAAAAAAAAAGTTCTCCAAAATCAAAATTTTCACTCGCGTTTTGCGTTTCAGACCTTTCTGAACAATTTTGGTTCCGTGTCTGTCTGTCCGTCTGTCATGAATTCCTTGTAACGCGCATAACTATACGAAGTTATTGTCCGATTTCTATGAAATTTTTAGGGATTGTGCGGGTTGGTGTGTAGACGGTCCCCTATGAAAATCATCATCCTCGGACTGATAGAAGCGACTGCGCATGCGCGAACGTAAATTCCTTGTAACGGCCATAACTTCTACATTTTCCATCCGATTTCAATGAAATTTTCAGGGATGTTACAGATTAGTATTTAAATGGTCCCCTATGAAAATCATCACCTTCGGACTGATAGTAGCCACTGCGCATGCGCAAACGTGAATTTCCTTGTAACGGCCATAACTTCCACATTTTCTACCCGATTTCGATGAAATTTTCAGAGATTATGCGGATTAGGTTGCAGATGGTCCCCAATGAAAATGAAGGCCTTTAAATTTACAGAAGCCTTTGCACATGCGCATACGTAAAATCTTTGTAACAGCCATAAAATTTACATTTTTCATCCAAATTTGATGAAATTTTCTAGGATTGTCCAGATTAGCGTGTAGATGGTCCCCTATGAGGGTAGTGAAAGGTACTTAGAGATTGGTGTTTTGAGATTAACTACTATGCAACGGATCATCTATATAATCGGGTTATGGATACGAGGAAGCTATGTGCCACACCCACTTGGCAGACGTTATTAGATTCTTTTCTAAAAGATCGATTCGATTTAAATCGATTTATTGTGAAGAATCTAACATCCCTATATTACACCGCATCCCCGATCAGCTGAGGTGTAATTCGTTTACTGCCTCAACAGGGTCTAATGTCTCCTCGATCAGCTAGAGTGACCCCTGCTGGGCCCCTTTCTTGTATCTGTAATAAACCAATAAAAATGTCAATATTTATAGTTTCAAAACTTCAATCGCTGAGACCTGAGAAAAACCTAGATTCCTCTGTGTCCACCTATATACTCTAATGCCTTGATCAAAAAGCACCTCTAGACAATTGATGCAGGCAGGGTCGCCTCTGATCCTCTCAGCCCTTTCATTCCACTTAATTTTCGATACCCACGTTCAGGAAATTGCTGTCCATTCGCTTTTTGAATTAACCGAAGCAAAGGGGTTCCTATTACACCCTCGCCTGTTCCAATCATTTTCTTATTCAAACTGCCCGCGGATAAACTCTGTCATTACTGTGAGGTACCTTGGACCTATCTATTATGTATGTAGTCGTCAATATTATCTGATGAATCCAATAGTGTCGATATAATGATCAATATCCACTTATTAAATGCTACTTTGCTTGTACCCGTGCTGCAGTGGGCCGAATGAAGTAGGTCAAAATAGTTAGTTACCTTTGAGTGAATAGAGGCCAATTTAATCCTCTCATCTCACTAGAATATGTGGGAGGCGGAATAAATGTGTGCCAAGTTGCGTTGGCAGTACAGCGTCATCACATCGAATAAATTGACGCATAGAACTGGTCTAAAACAATGCAAATTATTACACAATGGTTTATTATTTTTCTATATAGATCACTCGTCTACAAAATCACCAACCATCCAATATGAAGGGGAAAAAAAATCAAAATCACCAACCATTGATCGCATTTCGGTCAGCTCTAATTTGAACGGAGATTAGGCCTCTTTTGCGATTCACACTCATGTTTTGATTTATATACATATTTCAATATAAACCCTTAAATTTTCGTAGGGAGCGAACGGTTTGTCCTACAGAGCTCCGAGTGGTCTCAAAAAATTCTAAAAATTCTATAGAATCTTAAATTGAAGCAAAAACAATACCTTTATATGGAAATTTTTTGAGTTAGGGCGTTTTCAAAATTTCAAAATTGATTTTGGAACCCTTAGAAGTGACCTACATCAACCAAAAGCTTCGGGGCACAACTAAACCCCAAATGGAGCCTACATACCAAATTTCATCAAAATCGGTCAATGCTAAGTGGCAAAAGTGCCGCGTACGGCGTACGCAAAATTGAGTACATCTTGAAGAAAAACGAACGGTCATTAGGCCTCTCTTGCGATTTACACTCGGGTTTCTGATTTATCGTAAGTCCAACCCTTCTCGTAGGGACTAGTTCTCGTAGGGAGCGAACGGTTTGTCCTACAGAGGTTCGCGTGGTCTCCATAAATTCTAAAATTTAATAGTACCTATTTAAAATAGGTGAAAAAACGATACCTTCATTTCCAGAGTTTTCGAGCTAGGGCACTTTTGAAAATTTCAACCCTTAATTTTCACCCCTTAGAAGTGACTGATATCAACCAAAAGCTTCGCGGCACAACTACACCCCAAATGGAGCCCATACGCCAAATTTCATCGAAATCGGTCCACGGTAACTAAAAACGCTGCAAATTATTACACAATGGTTTATTATTTTTCTATATAGATCACTCGTCTACAAAATCACCAACCATCCAATATGAAAAAAAAAAAAAAAAAATCAAAAAAAAAGTCACCAACCATCGATCGCATTTCGGTCAGCTCAATTTGAACGGAAATTAGGCCTCTTTTGCGATTCACACTCGTGTTTTGATTTATTTATATATATATTTCAATATAAACCCTCAAATTTTTGTAGGGAGCGAACGGTTTGTCCTACAGAGCTCCGGGTGGTCTCAAAAAATTCTAAAAATTCTATAGAATCCAAAATTGAAGGAAAAACAATACCTACCTTTATATCGAAATTTTTTGAGTTAGGGCGTTTTCAAAATTTCAAAATTGATTTTGGAACCCTTAGAAGTGACCTACATTAACCAAAAGCTTCGGGGCACAACTACCCCAAATGGAGCCTACATACCAAATTTCATCAAAATCGGTCAATGCTAAGTGGCAAAAGTGCCGCGTACGGCGTACGGCAGACGGACGGCCAAATAGAGAGTTTTTTATTCGATTTTTGGATTCTACGTACCTTGAAATGTAAACCATCAAATTTTGAGGGGGTGTTAAAATTTTTTTTTTTCTTGGTCGATTCCAAAGGTTCATTATTGAAAATAATAAACCAAAATATGCACCCCACCAAAATACTATAATTTGATGATGAAGTATCTCAATGATGACCTTGATTTGTCTAATGTAGGTACAATAATGATACAAAAGCAATAAAAACAAAAACATTTTCACTTTTTTATAATTAATTACTTTATTTAATAAAATCTAAATCATCAGCAAGATTATTGAATTGAACTATCAACACTGTTTCCAAGTTTTCCACAGAAAAGCTGTTTCTTTTATCGCTTAATCGATTGTAAAAAGCGATTAAATGTTTAGCTAATGTTTGGGATCTGGAAAATCATGGAAAATTTTTTGATTTTCGTCACTAAATCAATTGTTGTGTACATTTTTGATCTGGAATCGATTATTACATTCGTTTTTTCATCATGTTGAATGAATATTACTGTCTCAGTCATTGTTTCTTAGGAGGTACTCACACCATAAAGACATTTTATATTAGGATTGTTAAAAAAAAGTTTACTCATTCACAACTTCCATCGCTCCTACTGATCAGACCTTGATGAGATCAATGAGCAATCATCATAACGCCTCACCCCGAACCATCCTCCAAAATTGGGCAGTCAGGTCGTGTTATAGGCGTTATCGGCGTTATAGGCCAAGGAATCGTCTTCAGACTGACTCAAAACCAAGATATTTCAGGTCTAAAACATTTCAAGCTAGTAGATATTTTGAAACCAATTATTTTGTTTACTTACTACATTAAGCTAAGCGGCCCACACTGGGGTGGGCCGCATCGCAAAAGCCGCCTGGGTAAGTTCAATGGGATTTAAACTGAGGTGCGCACACTACTGTCAGGGCGGAGCGCCTTTCTCAAGGCGGTTTATCCCTTGGACTAGTGCGACCCTTGCGATGCGATGTGGCCCACCTCTAGTGTGCGCTTACCTTAAAGGTACGCGCATGCTAGATGAGAGTCTAGCCCCAACAATCCTTGTTGGGTTTCAGCGCTACCTCCCGCCACTTCAACGAACTACCATTCCTGATTACCATAACTACCAATCTTTAAAGATTGTTGTCTCGTAAACGTTTTCGTTTCTCTTATTGTTTTCTCTCTGAACAGTTATGGACGTGAAAATGATGCCAAGTATCGTTTTATGTTGCAAAATGTGCCCAAAGTCATTCAATTTCAAAGCTGATCTCCAAAATCGTCACTGGTTCATGTTATAGAAATATGAGAAACAAAAACGATTATGAGACAACTATCTTTAGAAGGGTAGTTATGGTAATCAGGAATGGTAGTTTGTTGAAGTGGCGGGAGGTAGCAGTGAATCCCGACAAGGATTGTTGGGGGCTAGACTCTCATGCATACTAGAGGCGGGTCATCACATCGCGAAATACGCCTGGATATGAAATGATAGACCTATTTTTCCGCTGCGATGAGGCCCAACTCGCCCCTTGTGTGGGGAACAACAATATTGCGATGTGATGAGGCCCTGCCCAACCTGCCTCTAGTGTGCATGTACCTTTAAGCTAAGCACACACGGAGGCAGGCCGCATCGCATCTCAAAAATTCGCCAGGATAAGTTCAATGGGATTTAAACTGAGGAGCGCACACTATAGTCGGGGCAGAGCGCATTTCTCAAGGCGGTTTATCCCTCAGGGAAAAGTGACCCCTTGCGATGCGATGCAGCCTGCCTCTAGTGTGCACTTACCTTTAAGGTAAGCACATACTGGAGGCGGGTCAGGCCTCATCGCAGCAGAAAAATAGGTCTATCACCTTGCACCACGAAATCCGCCTGGATAAGTCCAATGTTATTCAAATGGAGGTGCGCACACTAATCTTTTTGCGAATGAACTCAAACTTTTTGACAGTAAACAAATAGGAAGTGTCAGATGCGCATGCGTATCCCATCAGCGTCGAGCATCATGACACCTCCTGAACCACTCGAGCGTCTTACATCGACGGAACACGCCAGCGGAAGACGTACTCCGCTCTCTAGGAAAACGGTTGCCTTCTTTTCCCATTGAAGGAGTGGTCGACGTGACCCCGCCAGCGTACTCCATTCGACGCGACGGAATATAACCCATCGGCAGGAAAACACGGCTTTACAAACAACAAATCATCCACAGGTAGAGACCCCATTAGAGTCAGTAGTTCAATCATGTAGTCAAGAAACGAGGCTTCACGGTGGTCAGGGGCGGCTGTAGGGGTGGTTTACAGAGGCCGCTAGGGGTCACAATCCCCACAGACTGGAGGTTACATTTGTAGATTATTTCATACAATAATCTGCATTTCAATCAAAGTGAACGTTTCACTTACCTACTTTTCAACAGACAAAATTGTGTATCATGTCAGTATCACCATCAAGGAACATTATGATGGAACCAAACCAAATCAAATTAGGTTTCATACCATTTGTGTTGCGCTGCTGTAATGGCCGACAGTTAATGGAGACAGTTTACAATACAATATGGTTGATCAATTGGACAAGAGGATCTTAAGAACTAGAAATAATAAGGCGATTAGGTTGAGACACAGTCTGATTTATTCTGGGCCATCCGGCCCTATTTATACCCCCTAGCTGGCTGGAGAAGGGGCACCTACTCCAGGCCAGTTGGGGGCGGTAGTGGGGACGCCCTGAGGCGTCCACCACACTTCCCCCCCCAGATACAAAATAATAATGGAAAAATGAAAAAAAATATCTTGCTGTGGGGGGACAGTAGTTAAGGGCCGGAAGGCGCAGGCTGGAGGTCTCTGGCCGCCGACGCTGGCGGGTCCGGGATAGCGGCGGCGATGCAGCGGAAGCGGCGACGGTAAGGCGGCACTCGTGGATCATGGCGGCAGGACCAGCGACGGCACGGCGGCACCAGCGGCGGCACCAGCGGCGGCACACCAGCAGGGTGAGTAATTTGTTTTTTTTTTTTTTTTTTTTTTTTTTTTAGGAAAGGGTTGGAGAAGAATGGTGGAGGAGATATTTTTTTTCCAACCATTTGGCCATTGTATATTTTTGTATCTTCTAGACATCTTTTTTCTCCTTTATTTTTATATGATTATTTTTTATTTTTTATGTTTTTTTTTTTTTTTTTTTTTTTTTTTATGTTTTTTATTTAAGAAATCGATAAAAATACAATGTCAATATTTAATTTTCAGCGGCGGGCTCGGCGTCGGGAGGCCGGACTGAGTGGGCGGCGGCGGCTGGGCGAGCGGCGGCGGCGAGGAATTATAACCGAAGACTTGGGGCGTGATTTCGGAGGCGGCGGTATTGGAGATGAAGTCCGGATTGGTGTTTGCGTTGTGATTGAAGATGTCCGAGGCATGTGCCACCCATGAATGCAACAGTCCGCGCAGTTCCCTTTGTAGGGCGGAATTGAGAACGAGAGTGACGGTAGGGGCGGCCTCGGTGGATCCATCGCCGCGGTTATGGACATGATTTGTCGTGGGGGCAGTGGGAGTGGTTTGGTGGCCGACTCTTTTGATTGTGCCGTAGCCTCCGGTTTTTTTGATGAGCCGGGAGGCAGTGGTCTCGTCGGTTTTCGGACGGTGGGTAGGACGGCCGTCGCGGTGGTGCTCGAGAGGCGGGGAGGCGGCGGTGACGGCGTTAGCCTTAAATCGTTGCAGGTTTACATCTGTCCACGGAGATTTGTTTGTTTGCCCCCGAGTCGTCTTGATAAACAAGCGTCTTCCCGTCGTTGGACAGTATCGAAAAAGGACCGATGTAGGGGGGTGCAAGCTTTGTTCTGGGCGTGTCCACTCTGACGTAGACGTGAGTAGCGTTCCGCATTGAGGCCGGATAATAAGAGCGGGCGAAGTTCCGATAGGAATCATGAGATAGCGCTGGTATGTCGTTTGGTGTTAGGGGAGTGAAAATATCGCCGGGAAGGCGAGGGTTTAAATGAAACAAACGCTGAGCGGGAGAGAAACCATCTAATGAGGGCCGATTGCGTAGCCCGAGCATGATGGAGGGAAGGTCCCGAGCCCATGATGATGGGGATGAGGTGGACATGATGGCTTCCTGAAGGACTCTGTGCCAACGTTCGATGATTCCGTCGGCCTGTGGGTGATAAGCGTTTGTAGGCTTGTGAGTGATCTCATGTTGGCGGCAGAAATTCGCGAATTCATGTGACATGAATTGTGTTCCTCGATCGGTGGTGATATTGCGAGGGGCCCCGAAACGTGAAATCCATGAATTGAAAATGGCGCGGATGATGGTGGATGCCTGGATGTTACGGATGGGGACGCATTCGGTCCATCCTGTGCCTCTGTCGATCCTTGTTAGGCAGAATTTAAAATTGTTGCTACTGGGGAGGGGCCCGAGAATGTCTGCGTGGATGTGAAGTAGCGGTTCGACGTCGTTAAAGCGGCCGAGTGGGGCGCGAATATGTCGCGTCACTTTTGCGCGATTACAGGAAGGGCAGGCGCGTGTCATGGTTTTTACGGAAGTCAACATGTTCGGCCAGAAGAATCGTCCGCGTAGGAGTGCCGTGGTTGCTTTGATGCCCGGGTGTGACAAGCCGTGAATCATGTTGAAAATGTCAGGGCGAAGTGTAGAAGGTATGTAAGGTCGGGGCGACGAATCTGACATGTCGCAGAGGAGAGTAATTCCGTCCCGAGTGACCGGCGTGAGATTCATGTTCTCTATGTGTGGGTCATTAAGTTGGGCATCACGGATAGCCGTGGGAGGTACGATGGAGACGGCCGATGTGTGGTGGATTCGCGAGAAGAGGTCCGCTGAAAGGTTAGAGGCTCCGGGACGATATATTATGTCGGAAGTAAACTCAGAGATGAAGCGCAGATGACAAAGTCGGATGGGCGGCATGGTGTCTGTAAGCGAGGTCAACGCCGTAGTGAGGGGTTTGTGATCCGTGGAGATCGTAAGTGGTCGACCCTCGATGGTTTGGCGGAAATGGATGATCGCTAAGTATATTGCGAGAAGTTCTTTGTCGAACGTTGAATAGTTCCGCTGTGCGGGAGAGAGGGCTTTGCTGAAGAATCCGAGAGGGAACAGTGTTCCGTTGTGTTGGTAATGTAGGGCAGCTCCAACGGCAAAATTAGATGCATCGGTATGGAGGATGAGTTGAGCGGACGGATGAGGATGAGCTAGCTGGACGGATGATTCTAGGAGTTGCTTAGCTTTTTCGAAATGATGGAGAGCGTCCGGAGGCCATGAAATTGGGCGCTTGTCGTTTTTTCTCGGGTTTGATGGCAGCAGCTTCGTGAGGTGCATTAACGAGTGCGTGGCGTGAGGTATAGCCCTGCGGTAGAAATTGATGAGCCCGAGGAACGTACGGAGATCGTTTACTGACTGAGGAAGAGGAAAGTTCCGGATGAGCGCAGTTTTCGATGGTAGAGGTTTGATGCCATCTTTGTCCACCAAGTGTCCTAAGAACTTGACTTGGCTTCGAGCGAGTTGACACTTGGCCTTGTTGATTGAAAGCCCGAAGGAAGCAAGGACATGAAGTAAGCGAGATACGTGGTGGAAGTGCGTTTTGGCATCCGGCGATCCAATCAAAATGTCGTCTAAGTAGACGTATGCGAACGGGAGATCTCGGAGTATAAAATCCATGTAGCGTTGCCATGTCTGCGGGGCGTTTCGTAGGCCGTAGTTCATTCTTGTGAACTCGTAGAGTCCAAATGGTGTCAGGATAGCAGTTTTTTTAATGTCTTCGGGCGCTATACGGCAGTGAAAGAAGGCTCTCGATAAGTCGAATGTTGAGAAAATGGTGGAACCATGCAGTGCGAGTGTGAAATCATGCAGGTGGCCGATCGGGTAGCGGTCCGGAGTTGTAGCTCGGTTGAGGTCCCTGTAGTCTCCGACGGGTCGAATATCCCCATTTTGTTTGAGAACTACGTGGAGTGGGCTTGACCAAGGTGAATTGGAAGGGCGGACGATGCCGGAGCGCAGCATTTCGTTGAAATGGGCCTTTGTTTGGTTGTAGAGGTGCGGAGCCAATCTACGTTGTTTTGCATGGCAGGGAGGACCGGTGGTCACGATGTGATGATAGACGGGCGCCGATTTTGGATGCGATGAGGGTTCATAGGCGTCTAGTAGACGTTGGAAGCGAGGTGGAGCGCAGGCAGCGGAGCAGTAGGACTCCTGTGGTGAAGCGATGAGACAGTGGCCGGGAAGAAACGACTGGGAGGCTGAATCAATGAGCCGGAGGTTTTGAAGGTCTACAAGGAGGCCATAGTGGCTGAGGAAATCGGCTCCCAAGATGGCTGTGCTGACGTTGGCGACTGTGAAGGTCCATTCGTACGGAGGTAACTTGGGAAGATGGACGGTCGCAGTTTGAGAGCCGTAGGTCGTAATGTTGGAGCCATTGGCGGCCAGTAGCGTGGAAGATGGAGTCTCTCGGCGGCGGTTCAGATGGTTGTTGGGTAGAATGGAGAGATCGCTTCCCGTGTCGACTAAGAAGTCGTAATTTGAGCGTTTGCATTTGATGAACAGGCGTTGGTGGTTGGGTCGGTTATGCACAGTCGTTACCACCTTGGCGACCGTGCGTTTGCGTTTCCCGTTGGCATGTGTTGTCTCCAGGAGCATGGTGATTGGCAGTATATCGCGGTAGGGCCCCATCTTTGATGGTAGTAGCAGTATGGTGAGCGCCGGTCTGGGGGGTACTGTTGTTCTCGCTGTTGCGGCATGATGCGACGGCGTGCGAAGTTTCGTGGTCGCGAGGAGGGCATCTGTGATGAACGTTGTCGCGAGGGAGGCATCTGTGAAGGTTTTTTGAAGGTGCGTGTTCTGTTAGCAGCGCTGGCTATGTGTGTAGCGTCGTCGGCTGAGTCTCCATTGTCGGAGGAGGAGAAGTTAGAAGTGGACTGCAGTGCAGTGGCGGCCGTAGAGGACGAGTTGTCCCGAAGGGGCAGTAGGCGGTCGGCGATGGCGGCCAGTTTGTCGATGTCCGTTTCGGTCGAGACGGCGACATTTAAGCGGATGTCAGGAATAAGTGCCCGGAGGAATATGGAGCGAAGTATGGAGGCCGGTGTGTCAGTAGGTAGCTTTCTGCGAAGCAGGCGTGCGTGTGCGGCGGCCGTAGATCCGTCCAGCGAGTTGTTCTGAAGGATTGAAGAGAGGTCCGACCCGTCACGAGGTCCGTGAGCTTGTAGGAGTCGGTTGCAGAGAGAAGTGAAGGCGGTAGGCGAATTTGCGTCGATGTCCGCCACTAGTTCTGCTGTTTTGACGTCCAAGGCAAGGAAGGCTCTCCGAAATTGCTCGGGTTCCGTGTTGAGGTTCTCGTTGGCGCACGCGAGTCGAACCTGGGCAATCCATACTGATGGAAGCGAAGGGTCATATTGCGGAAGCTTGGTAGGTGCAGCCATGATGATTGTTTGCGGAGTTGGGGCCGGTGGCGGCCGCGGGGTCTGTCGGGAGCGGGTCGTAATGATGGCACCTCTACCCCTCTATTAATTTTAAAAAATGTTCGAGGAGGTAGGGTAATCTACGAAGTTCGACAGACGAGGCTCGATGTTGGCTGTGAAAAATGGCGTAATGATGGCACCTCTATTCCTCTAATAAATTTTAGAAAAAAAATTTTTCGAGGAAAATAGAGTGTTCTTCGAAGGTCGGCAGCCGAGACTTGAAGTTGGCCGTGCAAGATGGCGGAATGATGGCGCCTCTATTCCTCTAATAATCTTTAAAAAAATTTTCGAGGAATGAGAGATTGATCTTCGATGCAGTGATAGCGGGAGAAAGGCAGCCGATGGTCGATCCTTCGATGGAGGAGAATGGCGGCTGATGGTCGATCCTTCGATGGCGGAGAAATGGCAGCTGAAGGTCGAGGTGAGCCGAAGTGGAGACCAGAAGAGAAGAGAAGTGATCCCGAAGCTGATGGGCAGTGGTCTGCAATTAATCAACGGCGAATTTCTCGTTAAGTAGCTGAGATTCGTGGAAGGGGGCCGAGAGTTTCCCGGAAGAGAGGGGATTCCCTGTTGAGCGTAGACGGGCGCGGCGGGGGCTGACGTAACATGAACAGCTGTGAGGCGCCAGGTAGAAGGAGAGCGGGCCTCGTGGGGGGTCGCCGCGGGGAGGGGGGTCCCGTTCACTCTCGTCCGGCGGTCAATCGATGAATGGGTGACAGATTGATTCCAAGAGCCCCAAATGCGAGTTCCGAATAGCGGCGTCCTCAAGCAAATGGAGCTGAATGGCGGGTCAGAATGGAGTCCGGAGCGTCGTAAACACGGAATCTCGACGGACGATGATGGCTGCACAAAATGGGTGTATTAAAAATGTCGCTGTGCGACTGATGGCCAGTTCCGGAGCGTCTCTGTGAGGTATCTCGACGGAAGGCGAATGGAGGGCACCGAAAATGTCGTCGTGCGATGGTGGCCGGTCCGGAGCGTCGCAAGTGCGGTATCTCGACGGAGGCGAATGGCGTGCAAAGATGGCAGCGAACTTCGGTGAAGTATGATGGCTGCAAACGTCGGTGTTACCAGTGTGTTGCGCTGCTGTAATGGCCGACAGTTAATGGAGACAGTTTACAATACAATATGGTTGATCAATTGGACAAGAGGATCTTAAGAACTAGAAATAATAAGGCGATTAGGTTGAGACACAGTCTGATTTATTCTGGGCCATCCGGCCCTATTTATACCCCCTAGCTGGCTGGAGAAGGGGCACCTACTCCAGGCCAGTTGGGGGCGGTAGTGGGGACGCCCTGAGGCGTCCACCACACCATTCAAATTCATTTATACATATTATTCCATGTACAGACATAATCGTATTTTAATATCCCAAACAATTCAATATTCGTGAATATCAACACGATTCACGACACAAGTGGTAGTGAGCATGACTCAGGATTGTAGATATAGTATAGTCGGAAGTCTGGTGATCAATCCCCAGTTGAGGGGAGTAAAGTTTTATGAGTTAACAAGTTGGCGCAGTCAGTAGGACTGAAATGCCTCCTTAGCATTCTCTGATGACAATTTTGTTACATCATAAAAACACAGCTCCCTCAAAACAAGCTGCTGCCACTACAATATCCCATTTAGATGCGGCGATAAATCACACCAATTTGATCATGACGATATATTGTTATGATTTATTGTTTTGTGTAAAGCGGCCTTCAGAGAAATGGTACCTAAAGATGGCTGGAGCCTGCACAGAAGGCTTCAGTGCTTCCCAGATGAATATTAACAATAAATTAATATTTTGGTCTTCTCACAACAAACGCCAACCAGCACAATCTCTGAAATGTTAGCAAAATCAGACTACAACTTTATATAGGTAGTTTTGCCCATTACAAGGATTTCATGACTAAAAGACACAAAACCGTGGAAAAGGAGAGTGGTGGTTCAGGAGGTCTAAAATAATGTAAAACGCTAGTGGAAATTTTGATTTTGGAAAAAAATTGCAACCTAGGACAATGAAAAAGGTTCATCTAGGCTTGGAAGCAAAATTATCACATCATTACACTGTCAGAAATAACGTTAAAGTATCTTTTAAACTTTACCACAGCCTTGTCCATAGTCTTCCAACAAGTGGGACACAATGGTCAACATTTGTGGAATATTACTTGTGGAGACATGCACCATTCTGAGACCTCTGGTGGAAAGATTTGTTTTGAGGAAGAATTCCACTCGTGGCTTTTTTAACCTTTCCTACGAATTGCACGAGTAATTTTGCGGGAAGCCTACCTTTTGATGCGTCTCTGTGTCTAAACACTCCCCTTGAGCTAGTGGAGGACGTTGAAGTCATGACACGTTCCGCGATGAACATGTTGAATGACTGGGGCGATTTTGATGAGAATTTTTGCGTGGGATTCCTGTATGCCGCTATTGAATAAAATTTTGGATTTTAAAAAGCGATTTTTCTCTGTATGAGACCTCATTCGCATGCCCTTCCAATTGCAAACGATCCGCCTAGGGTTTTTGTTGAAAATAACAACGTCTCCCCTACGATAATGACTTCACTGGAACAACACTGCGCCTCACTACTACTACTAGCTTGCTCTGGCGGGCTAATTCTGAACTGGTTGTCTTTGTACCAATCTGTTGGAATAAGGTTCATGTCTGTAACTTTCTGTCGAAGTATGTCATTAAATTCAGTTTAAAACGACTTGATATTTCTTCGAATCTTCACACAAACTGAGGTATGTCATAAGAGGTAATATTCAAATATATTTGATTAACTAAATGCGCAAATATCTCGATATGAGCTCAGCTTGGCTTGCTGGCGGAAAGCAGGCTCAGGTAGTCTCTAGTTCATGAACTTTGGTTTCAATCCTTTATGTATTATTTTTGTTATGAATTTGGAATTATGGAAAACGAATGCACTGTCGGGCCCCTGATCCGAAAACGGTTGAACGTTCTAGTTAACTGGATAATAATCTCCACTGGAGATAATCTAATCTAATCTAATCTTGACTGGAGATTCTCCAGTACTCTGTGGTTCTAGTTGTGGAAAGGAGGTGAATATGGATGTTCTCAGGACATGGGTGCTGAAGCTACCTTTTGGCACCACTAGGTGTCCAATAAAATGCTGACCTTCGATGATGGGTGCTGAAGCTACCTTTTGGCACCACTAGGTGTCCAATAAAACGCTGACCTTCGATGATGGGTGCTGAGGCTACCTTTTGGCACCACTAGGTGTCCAATAAAATGCTGACCTTCGATGATTTAAGACCTTCGATGATTTAAGACCTTCGATGATTTAAGACCTTCGATGATTCAAGACCTTCGATGATTTATGACCTTCGATGATTTAAGACCTTCGATGATTTATGACCTTCGATGATTTAAGACCTTCGATGATCTAAGACCTTCGATGATTTATGACCTTCGATGATTTAAGACCTTCGATGATTTAAGACCTTCGATGATTTAAGACCTTCGATGATTTAAGACCTTCGATGATTTAAGACCTTCGATGATTTATGACCTTCGATGATTTAAGACCTTCGATGATTTATGACCTTCGATGATTTAAGACCTTCGATGATCTAAGACCTTCGATGATTTATGACCTTCGATGATTTATGACCTTCGATGATTTAAGACCTTCGATGATTTAAGATCTTCGATGATTTACGAACTTCGATGATTTATGACCTTCGATGATTTTTGAACTTCGATGATTTATGACCTTCGATGATTTATGATCTTCGATGATTTGTGTCCTGAGAACATGCCAATGCCAAATAGGCGACCAATAAATAATTTATTCAATTATTGAATACTGTTTTCATTCAGGTGGATTATTCTTCATTGAATGTCACACCACAAAGGGGAATAGTCTGTGGCCTGACAGTTTTTTTCGTTAAAATGAAAGTCATTTGTTATTAAACAACCAAATTTTGGTTTGATGATACGTTCTTTCACGTTAACGCAATGGCACATGTTCGCGTTACCTATAACGGAAGAAGAAGTGGGAAACCAGAAATGGGTGGACTCCATTCCATGTCTGGTGATGGATGGTCCATAGCATACAGTGAGTGATGATCCATGCATTGTCGTGTGCTCCATGTCTAGTGACGGATACCACAAAGTATGTGAGTGAAATAATCCATGAACTGTTGTGGTGCTCCATGTTCGGTGATGGATGTTTGGAAGTTAGTAGGTACAAGTTACGCCAAAATAAAATAGGAAGATCAAAAACCCAGAAAACGAATTTACTTTTAAAAGAAACTCAAGACTGAGTTCGACTTTATAATTGAATGATGTAAACATGAACTGGAGCTACCTGGATTCAAGCAGCAAATGGTCTGACAGGGTGAGTCTCATAATAAGCAGGAATCTATCGAAAAGCCCCTGCTATTCTGTTACTCGGAAAAAAAAGAAAAAAAAACTGGAATAAGTACATGAATGAATTGTTTAACTTTCGAATTTTTGGAGTTCCTTTATCTGGCTGTCATTACCTCCGCTCATCTTTTGACAAGGTAATGGTGCGTTGCGAACGGTTAGCACACTCAGTTGTAAAGCGCAGTTACTTGGAGGGAAAGAGTTTACTCCAGAACATACCAACTGTCATTTCGAAAAGAGGGAAAGAATGACCAGTGGGGCAATCTGAGTGTGCTATCTACTTTTCCGCCCGTTTCAGCACCTTACAGCCTGGTTCTCCATTAAAACTCACCCTCTCAGAACTCATATTAAGTTTAATCTCAGTTAAACATTGAATTTCCGATATATTAATTTTCGAACCCTATTTCAGAATAAGTGTACCACATTGATGGAATCACTAATAAGATTAATTAGATACTAAATTTATTGTTCAAATAGCATGACAATATTATAGTGACTAATGTAGGTACCTATACCTACAATAATGATTAGAATAAATTCTAATCTTCACTTTTATTTTAAAAAAAAAGACATTTTGATTATTTTGCTTAAATCAGGGAACACTATGTTCCAGGTACTTAGTACCTACTATGTTGACTATATTCATAGCTGAGTTGCTTGTGTCAATTACTCAATTCATTTGATTGATCATTGCTGACGACGTTGGGTTCAGCTGGGGCCGAGCAAATTCTGGCATGTGTCCCTGGGGATGAGACTCGGACCAGTTGTGGGGCTGTGAGTTCGAGGCTCACCCGGGAGCATATTTTCGGGTAAGCCGGTCGCAGTTTCCCCTCGTCCCAACCCAGGGCAGTGAGGCAATGGGAAGCCATGAGCGAAATCATCAGAACAAATTCTGATCTTCCCTTAGGAAGACAGCTGATGACGTCTGCAATGCCACGAATGGCAGTCGGACAAAAATACAACCTGAAATGGTTGTTTACTTTACTTTACGTAGTAGTATGTTGTAAACAGTAGGTCTGCTAAGCAGTTCCTTATAACGAAAAACGAAATATTGATACTGTTACAGAATGATGTGCAATCGTTTGATGCAGACCAGAATCATGAACAACAATGAAGAAAACATGATTCTGGATGACATTAAAGGCAGGGAGGCCAGACGCTGATGTCTGCCTTCAAATAGATACGTGAATAATGCATTCTCAAAACATGCAGTTCTACATCCTTGTACATACATACTTAAGTGAACTTGCACGCGCCTAGTGCGTGATGACGTTTATTGAAATCTATCCATGTTTTCTCTTCCCTGCCTGACAGAAAGGTCTCAATTCAGTTGTTCCACACTAAAAGTTGAGTCCCATCTACCACGTCCTTGGATGTTTCAATCTGTTACTAACAATTTTTGATAACACCCATTTTCAGCCATTACCTGGTAGGTAGGTATTCTTGAGAAGTCCACAGGTTCAGTGTAGTTAACAGTTAACCTTGCCTAACGATCAACAATGTGTTGTGTGGACAACCTTGATGTTGGTAGACGAAGAAATCAATTCTGTGGAAGTCACAGAACTGGATGGATTGACTACAACTTGCAAACAGGTATCCAAAATGATCGATCAGATTAATGTCGTTACTTTATAAATATTCAAATCGTTCGGTACTTTATTTAGTACCTGATTGGTTGAATTTTTCAGAATCTGTGCTATACATTATACATTCTAGCAATTCCTATGTCTCGTTCGTTTGTTATGTGCAGCTGATGAATAGTGAGTTCTCTCCTAGAATGTGTAAGAAACACTCATTTCCTGACAATGAATTTGGTATGAGAAATGAAATTGAGACCGATATTCGTGACTCTGAAGAGGAAACAGGTGTAGTAGAAACCATTCTTAAAGATCTTTGTTTCAGGTGAAATGAAATTAAGTCCGATATTTGTGGTTTTGAAGAGGAAACTGACGAATCAGATTTAAGTAGAAACCAGTTTTGAAAATGTTCATTTCAGGTGAAATGAAATTGAGTCAGATAATTATATTCGTGGCTCTGAAGAGGAAAGTGACGAAACAGGTGAAATTAAATTCATTCCAATATTCAAGGCTCTGAAGAGGTAAGTGACGAATCAGGTCTTGTATAAACCATTCTTGAAAATGTTCATTTCAGGTGAAATGAAATTATGTCCGATATTCTTGGCTCTGAAGAGGAAAGTGACGTATCATGTTTAGTAGAAACATTCTTGTTGATGTTAGAGTATCAGGTAAAATATCATTGTATTCTCAAGGATGAAGTAAGCAAATCATCAATGTGTTTATTTTATTAACTGTAGCTCTGTTATAACGATAACACGTCAGATGGAGTCATTGATCAATCAGTCACTTTGAAAATGAAATCACTCTTGATGTGTTGAAACATGTACACTTTCATGAAAGTTTCTGGTGGGTGGCTTCAAGCTTCCCATTGATGATGCTTTTATTGCTCCGAAAAATGCAATCATGCTTGAAATAAAGTGTCCATTTGAAACCGAAGACTGCTTTACAAATGTAGTAGTTCCTGGTGTAGGAGGGGGAAGATAAATCATTATGAATGTGCTGTCAATCTCATTACTCCTCAGGAAAGAGGAGCTACTCGACTTGATAACTCAATTGGCTTGCTCTTGTCTCCACAAACAAGTAAAGAGTGGTTAGATGTAGAATCAACGGCCGTTGGCTGGTTTAATGAACCAGTTCCCAAGAGAGATTGCCTGGGAGATTGTCTGGATTGTTGACTGTCCAAAGGTGGTGTCGCAGGTATTGATAGCCTTTCGGGTTGGACTATTGATGAACCCTCTCCACTTAAGCGTAGAGTAAAAGTAGCAACCATCATTCGTTGAAATTAGAAATCAGGAACCGTCATCAGCTGATGACGACCTGAGATGGTTGTTTACCTTCTCTTGGTTAGGCATAGAAAGACACTTTCTTTTTCACTGAGTCTATAGTATCTTTGAGCAAATAAGAAAAACAAAAAAATGATAACTTAGCACTGTTAGATTTCATTGCATGGATTTGCAAACTCAAGGGACCAAATACCAAAATAAGAAAAATTAAGATAGATGATGTTTAGAATTAAGGACCATTGACAATAACAGTACAATAAGGAAAAGTGTTCGATCCTGCACATCGCGTATATTGCTGAATGACTGAATAGAGAATTAGAATAATCGATCTAAGTCAACCTTGTATCATCAGGAATTTCTCCATGATATCTTTTCTACTTTGGGACTTACGTCTTCAGCTATCGTAAATTCGTCAATAGGCTCCTTTTTCTTTTTTGAATATGTTTATTGGTAAACTACCTACGCTAGAGTACATTCATAAATTGGCTGTTAGCATTATGTTCTTTATAATCAATCCTGAAGCTGCTTGTGTTTGCTACTGGAATGTGGGGATGCTAGGCAATGTAATTCAATGTTGTTCAGTCCTTACCAGATAACCTAACATTAAAAATATCACTTAACTTCTGTAAGTCGGGGGGCAGGGACAGGAGAGCAAGCGCGTAGTAGACGGACCAGCCGGGCGAGCGCCACCTCCAGCTTGGGGCTGCCCGAGGAGGGGCAGTAGAATCTTCGCCAATAGTCGGACAAGCTCGGGAGTCGTCGGCACCCCACCCTTTTGTTTCTGGATCCTTCTGGACACCCCCGACGAAGCTTCTCCCCTTCTTCAGTCAACTGTCTACGCTTGACCCGAGTAGTTGGTGGTACACCTGGCCGTCGTTTTTTTGCCAGTAAAGGGTGTAGCTAAAGTATCATTTTCATCAGTCAATCGTACCTAAAGTACTTAAAGGTACAAGTCTTTTCCCCTCAACTTCTGCGCCAGTGACTCCCTTCGGGCTCACTGTTTCACCTGTGGACATCCTCCTGCTACGAAGACCGGACCAGGCGCCTTACAATCGGTACTCCAAGTGCCGCCCTCAAGACGACCCCAGGAACTCTCAGTAGTACGGTAATTTCCGCAATCACACGTTTCCAATTGTCTAGCTACTTGCCAGTCAATCGTCATACTCATGCTACTTCTACTTATTTGAATATCAGTACATCGGTACTAGGTTAAAGTACAATTATTCACAAGTTGTTTGCAATTATATTGATACAATTCTCAGTCATAGTGGTACATTTGGTACGCACTCAAATACTTACAATACGATATTTTATTTACTTTGCAATAGGTACCCCCTTCGGTACACTAGTCGAATACTTGATTTGAGTCATTTCTTATATTGGTACGCATTTCGGTACGATCTCATTTTACTATTTCTTTTACTTACCTGACGTATTTCTTGTCATTTCGTATATTCGGTACGCGTTTTAGTACCATATTTTGTTACCTACCTTATTACGACTGAAGTTTAACGTTCTTGAAGTTTATTGACGAAAGGTACATATATATATATATAAATACGACGTTATATATTTTGCAATTCTTTATTTCATAAAATACAATTTATTAACAGTATATTGTCAAAGTGAGTCGCCTACCTTTCTTGTTCCCAGTCATCCAAGGTGTCTAAGGTACTAGGACAATCAGTACGAATTAGTTGGGATTTTCCTGGTATCATTTTGTAAGCAATTTGGGAGTTTAATTACGCTACTCTTGGCTCCTTCAGGGCATACCTATTTCGGCCCATTAATCTTTGAGAAACCCCCGAATAACCAACTTACACTTCAAAGTAATGAACTGTTAGGCTTGCCCCTTCCAACCTTATTTGGAAGTCATCAATTCACCTGATGTCAATTAGCGGATTGAAGCAATTCATTAATAACTTGAACAATTCAGACAAAAGTCTACTTGGAAGACTCGTCTAATGTCTTGATTCAATTATGGTGTCGCCTCAATGCCACCTCAGACAGGGAGTTTAATGAACTGTCTGAATTTTTAATTTTCCACTAATATCTCGACGTTCAGATGTTCAGTTTATTTAATGTTGATAATGTAATTAGCATAACTATCAGGATGTCAGTCTAAAACTTGGTTTCGCCAGTATGACTTCCAGGTTTGCATGTCTACATGGGAAAATCATGCAATCACGTTAATTTATGTCAATTCTAATCTGGCAGGCACTGTTGAACAGCAACAGCAACGTCTTATTCTTATTAGGTCGTGCTTTAGGAACCCTCTGATTCGGAAAAGCCAGAGATTATAATCTGAAATGTTTTCATGGATACGGGGACTGCATTCAGAAAATTTGACTGTTTGCTGTTCTGCAAAATTAGTTAGAAAAATAGTTCTTCGTTATTACACATGAGAAACTCTGGTATATTGGCCATTTGGGGCAGTAAATGCACACATCCGCTAATGTGGGATTTTGGTGTGTTGAAGTTTGTTGCATTGTCTACGTGGTCAGGAGTTGTAAGGAAGTTTTATTCTCAGTCATAATGGAGAAGGAAATGTTTTGTTGACGTACGTTATTAGTAGGATTGTAGTTAAGAAGGATTTTCACGATGTTGGCAACTGCGCCATAGCTAGCCACAGTTCTCCAATTATTTTGACGTGCCATTTGGCGAGATTGGTGAACTGATAATTTTTCTTTGTCACCTGGAATTTCTATTGGCTTCATTTTTGTGTGGGAGCCAAATTTTGTATCTATTCATGCTTATCCTAATTTATAAATACGTGCATACTATCTATTGGCACACTCCCTGACATTCTGTCTTTGCATTTAGAAGTTAAATTGTCTTTGCAGACAATTTAACTTCTCTCATAAATATTGGGGGACAGTGATTCGAATAAGGAGGTATCTATACGGACAATTGACCTAGGATTGATTTTCACTGGGAATACAAATTATCTAAATTGTGTTGGAAATCAAATTCTGACGTTCTTAATCTCTCCACAATGTTACTGTGGACGTCGACAACAAACGTTTGATATATTTCGAAAAAAAAAAAAAAAGTGATAATTTCCCAGTGGGTGGTATTTTTGTTCACTATAATATTCAGCTCACTACCCACTTTGTAAAATTTTGTCCTGACTTAGTATATTACAAGATGTTAATACTTTGTTAGGTTTCAAAAATAAGTGGGTTAAGTGGTTTCCCTGTTTGAAAAGTTAGCTAGTCTGAAAAATATGATTAAGAACGTTCAAAATCTAGACTTGATACCTGCTCTTTTGGAACGATTGTGAGCTAGTTGTTAGGCTTGCTAAGTCGATTGAGTCCAACTCTTGAACAGATTATCAAATTCGTATAGTATTAAAAAAATCACTTGGATTGACATTTACAACAAACTTGTTGACATAGCCACTAAAACCCCCTTAAAGGAATAAAATTAAGAACTTTCAAAAACCTTAAGCCAGCTAATGTTTAAAAATTGAGCTGTAAATGTTGTAATCCAATAATGTAATTGAATTTAATCCAGTAATGACTTAATTTCAATTTGAATTGTTTGAATAATCTTTGAATGGATTTTAGACATGTGCATTATATGACCAGAACGACATCTAAAAAACAGGATGCTTTGAAACAGCATCACCTATATGGTATCAATGGATTCAAGGCAGCAAAGTGAAGACTTTCTTCTCTTCAACCTTGCTGCAACTCTCTGCACCGCTCTTCACTCATGTGATGGGGCGCTGTCTTCCTGAGACATCTGCCCTGCCTCCATTCTCTGCGTGTTGCCGTTGGGAGGGGGTGTTGAAAATAACAACGTCTCCCCTACGATAATGACTTCACTGGAACAACACTGCGCCTCACTACTACTACTAGCTTGCTCTGGCGGGCTAATTCTGAACTGGTTGTCTTTGTACCAATCTGTTGGAATAAGGTTCATGTCTGTAACTTTCTGTCGAAGTATGTCATTAAATTCAGTTTAAAACGACTTGATATTTCTTCGAATCTTCACACAAACTGAGGTATGTCATAAGAGGTAATATTCAAATATATTTGATTAACTAAATGCGCAAATATCTCGATAGTTTTAGAACAGAAACATGAAATAAATGGCATTTTTTTGGACTTACGCCCTTTTAAAAAAAATCCGATTCAATGGGGTATTTCGGTGGGTCGGAAATTCAGGTTTTGACCTCAAATTTGGATTCAGCACCCTTGAAAACCTATATACCCCAACTTTTAGCCCAATGATACTATAACATGTGGTAGAAAAATTAATTAAAGAGATCACACGTTTGAAAAAGGCGGGCCTCTATAAATGCACACACACTAGGCAAGGACTACGCCGCGCGCCTGTGTGAGTGGTGTTTTGAAGTATCCAAGAGGTCCCCCAAGGGTTTCTGTGCATGGATACTTTTTTCAAAGACAGTTGGCTAGCTACGTCACGATTGGCTAGCTACGTCACACCATTCAAATCTTTAACTTTCCTTAGCTTCTCTGACTTTTTAAAAACATTTTCTCGACGAACAGACCCGATTACCGTTATTCCTGAGCCATACCCTTTTGAAAAAATAAATAAAAAAATTGACTGAAATACCCCATTGGAACCTGCATTGAACTGATTACTTCCCATCGACTCATCCGAAATTCACTAAATTTTGGTAATTTTATGCGATAAACTACTCGGAGAGTGATTGGGACATGGTGGTATACAGGGTGTCCCAGAAGTTATGGTCCACCCTCCGGCATTTCCGTAATTAATTGCGTAAAAAAATGGGCCCAACGCCATTTTTCATATTTTTTTCATATATTTTGATGTAAAAAAAAAATCAAAAAGCTTCTCATCTCTAAATTTTCAAGAAAAAAATTAAAAGTTACAAAATCTCCGAAAAAATGTAGTAATAAAAAACTAAGATAATAATAAAGAAATTAAAAAATCATAGCAAAACACTCAACAGCAACTGCTCAAAATTACCTTCTTTTGCCTGCAGACAAGTAACAGATAACTTTTAATTTTTTTTAAGGTTTTTAGATGAGAAGCTTTTTGATTTTTTTTTAGATTAAAGTAGGTAAGTACCTACCTACATTCCAAGATTTTTTTAAATTTGAAGGGAGGAATTTATTTTTAATCCTGCCGTAGCCGGTCCCAACCCGTGTCGCGAAAGGGGGAGGGAAGATAAAGCCCAAAAACATTATTTTGCCTTATAAATTTGGAAAAATAACGATGAAATCGAAGAAAGGACCTCACCACGTGATTCAGCGTCAAAAATAATGAAAAAAACATGTGCCACACTTGGGGTTTAAAAAAATTCACTTTTGCGCACCCTGGTCACTTTGCACGCGAAAAGAACCAGTTGCACGCAATGAAAAAAATCGGTTCGGGTATGAATTTCTCGTGAAATTTGACGTAGAATCTGAATCTGCAATAAAAAATGGGGGTTCCTATTTGAAAAAACAAAGTTAGTGTCAATTGCGCGCAATTTTTTGCGCGAAAGTATTTATCCTGAATTCTTTACAAAAAAATATGAAAAATGGCGTTGGGCTCATTTTTTTACGCAATTAATTACGGAAATGCCAGAGGGTGGACCATAACTTCTGGGACACCCTGTATATTACATATTTATTTTTGAAAAATGCATTGAATTTAAATTTATTTGTTATATTTGAGTTTTGGGGACAGATTAGGCATTATAACGAAAACTTCTTCGTACCTATCCGTATGTTCCTTAGTCTAATCAGGATTGAATTATCTCTGTAGAACGATGACCATTGGGAAATGTCAACGGGCATAGGTAGTCATGGGGGACCAACCAACCAGGGGATGTCAAACTTTCCCGCCCTTTTCTTATCAACTATTTACGGTGTATCAACAGGTAGTACGAACGAGGGACTGAGGTAAACAAGTCCCTATTATTTAACAGCAACAAAATCGTCAGCATTTTTTGTCGTATGAAGCCTTATCGATGACGGTGGACCACTAGGTCGTACAAACAACGTTGTTACGTCATAAGTTATCGGTCTGATAGTGGATTTATTAATGATAATCTAATGTTACCGCTGATTGAGCCTCGGGAATCCAGTGTTGAGTAACAGCTAAGATGAGCGATCTCTGCCCGTCGAAGGATGTTTTAATGATATTCAGTTGAATAGTTGAGCTCGTTCAGTGAAGTTGTCTCTTCTTCTCCTTTTACGTAACAGCACATTGACCGGTTCTTTGGGATCTTTCGTGCCGGCTCTCTTCATCGATTCAAGGTAACAAGACATATCGATTTTTAAACATTATTTTATTATAGTTTGTCATGTCTATTCTATTGCCAAGATATCCTTACTCGTGATTAGTTTGAATAAAATATAAGACATGGAGAGCCTCTGGTCCAATTGGTCCTTATTTGTCAGAGAGCTGAAGTTCGTAGTGAATAAGTACCTATTATATGATAATATATCCTACATTCATGCCTATGAACGTAGGATAATAATTTCATATTATGAAACTACGAGCAATGTCAAATTTTAGTTTACTCTTTATTTTGTTTCATTTCACAAGTTATCGTCTTCTGTAAAACTTATTAAAAAAATGAAGTTGGGGGACCTAGATGTTTGAAATTTAGGATTCAAATTTCAATTTATATCGTTTAAGGCACAAATGTACTGGATTATACCTAGTGTGTACCATCAATAGTGTAAAAACGCTGCAAATTATTACACAACGGTTTATTTTTTTTTAATTTTTCTATATAGATCACTCGTCTGCAAAGACACCAACCATCCAACATGAAGAAAAACATCGATCGCATTTCGGTCAGCTTTGATTTGAACGGAGATTAGGCCTCTTTTGCGATTCACACTCGTGTTTCTGATTTATCGTACGTCCAAACTTTAAATTCTCGTAGTCAGCGAACGGTTTGTCCTACAGAGCTCCGGGTGGTCTCAAAAAATTCTAAAAAGTCTATAGAATCTTAAATTGAAGGAAAAACAATACCTTTATATCAATTTTTTTGAGTTAGGGCGTTTTGAAAATTTCAAAATTGATTTTGGAACCCTTAGAAGTGACCTACATCAACCAAAATGTTCGGGGCACAACTAGACCCCAAGTGGAGCCTACATACTAAATTTCATCAAAATCGGTCAATGATAAGTGGCAAAATTGCCGCGTACGGCGGACGGACGGCCAAATTTTTATTCGTTTTTTGGATTCTACGTACCTTGAAACGTAAACCATCAAATTTTGAGGGGGTGTTAAAAATTTTTTTTCTTGGTCGATTCCAAAGGTTCGGAATTGAAAATAATAAACCAAAACGGGTAGGGCCAAATAAAAAATCAAATTAGTTACACAAAATGAGATATTTTCATCAAAATGTCTAAATGTACTGGTTTATGTGATTCACGTTTGGTTAGTTGACGGCTTCTTATTTTCTTCAAATTTTTTTCTAGGGAACGAACAAGTTAGGTTGATTATTCAATTTGGTAATAATAATAATTCAACTGATATCAGAAACTAGCCAGTTACCCAAGCGTGGCACGGAGTTAGTAACTTTGAAAGCTTTACGGGTGTGTCATCCAATACCCCAAACTTTCGTTGCAATTGAATGAATGGGTAGTGACAAACATTAATTTTCATTTATTTAACACATAGTTTTGTGCGAAGTCTTCAAGAATTTCATGATCTTTTGAAATTCATTTTTGTTGCAAGTTTAGTTATTTTCAAATTTTTGAAAATAATGATGCTTTGCAATAGACTCAAAATTTTTAGAAAGGACAATTTTGATATTTTTTAAAATTGAAATCCGTTCTGGAACATTCTGAAACCATTCTTCAAGTTTTTTGATTTTCTGTGTAGTAATGGGGAATTTGCCTTAATTTTAGATTCTGGAATTTCGAGTCAAATTCTATAGTAGGGCCCTAGAATTCAGGGTGGATTTTCGTCTGATTGCCATTCCTGGCATCGCGGACGTCATCAGCTGTCTTCCAAAGGGAAGATCAGAATTTATTCTGATGATTTCGCTCATGGCTTCCCATTGCCTCACCGACGAGGAGGGCGATGAGAGACCTCGCCGCTGAAAAACGCACGCTGCCGGCGATGAGATTTGAACCCACGATCCCCGCAGAGGTCGGTCCAAAGTCCACCGCCAAACAACGACGCCCCAACGACCGTAGCCACACCGCTGTCCTGGCCCTGGAATAACATTAAATGTTAAATTTTAACATCAGGAGTACCCAAGGGAAAAAATACCATAGAAAAAATGCCTAAACAAGCGAAGCCTCTTCAAAAAACACTTCGAAAATCGAGGGATGTCGTTCACTTCACACGAAAAAAAATGTGTTCTGTGCGCTCCGGCGTAGAACTCCCAGATAGTAGGTACTGCACAATGACAACAGGGAGAGTTCTAAGCGCCCTTCCAAGTTTCAAGCGCGACCACATGAAACGATCCAGTCAAATGACCATTCAAATAATGTGATTCAAATAAAGATACCAACTAAATAAGAGAGGATGAAGACTAATAATGCTTGATAAACTAATAGGTAGAATCGTATTGTAAAATGGGGGGTGCGCCTGATTTCTTTAAATTTTTAATTGAAAGTAGACCTCATCCTGAGAATTTTGACACCAGCCGTTCTCTTTTTGGATGAGTAGATCTTTTTCTAAGATTTTTCAAAGTTTCGAATGTTTAAGATGTCACGCGCCCCTCCCACCAGGGCGAGACCCCCAGCCCACTGTGACGTCATAAACATTCTAAACTTTGAAAAATCATAGAAAAAGGTCTTCTCACGCTAGAAGGTCGCGGTTGGTGTCAAAATTCCAAGAATGAGGTCTAGTTTAGATTAAAAATAACAATAAACAGTTTTTCCGACCCATGCGCACACCCCATTGCTTTTTATATGGTCACTTTCACGTCTGAGTTTTTTTTCTTCCCCAGTTGTGCACTCCTGTCTTTCATTTGCGCTTCCAGAGGTAGCGCTACTTCAGAGGGGCACAACTCCTCCTATGAAGTCAGATTGGTTAGAAAATCCGTTACGTTGCAACCCCATGCCCCCATGAACAGATTGCCACTACATTTAAAGTTTCCATCTTCCTTAAATTCTCTAAATTTTTTGGATGCTTTTCCGAGTAGTACACAATGGTTTTCTTCCATGTCAGTGAACACTCTCTCGAAAAAATGAATAAAAAAATGTGAGGCAAATTCCCCATTATGGTCACTCTGGTCGATAACTTGAGCAATCACCCATTCAGCAAAATTCCAAGTCCGTGCTTGAATGTTCATAATAACAAACCAAAAGACGATTTCGTTTCCAACAATTTTTAACAACTTATGGGGTTAAAATTTCAAAAAATTCGTCCTAAAACCGTATGTATTTCTAGGGGTTGTTGGCGTTTTTCGTCGGGAAAAACCATCTTAATCATGATGGTATCATAATATTCGTATGAGTTACGAATACTCGTATTTGGGATCAGTATTTAATTCCAGGAAACAGACAATACAAAAAAATGACTGAAAATTGGTTCCTGCACTTTATACACATCTAGCCATTGAAGTGACCCTCTTGAATTTGGACATCCTTCTTCTTCTTCTTCTTCTATGGTCTTGATACAGCTTCACCCTCACACCTTTCGTGTAAAATAATTATCTCTTATGCATGTACTTGAATCTGACAGTTGAACTGTTGATAACTCATGACCAGAATAACTCTTTATCTACACTTCAAAAAATCCAAGTTTATTACCTTTTTCAGTTTGTGCTTTTAAGGGAAGTTGAGTGACGTTTTGCTCCATAAATATATTTTTCATTGCAGATGGGCGTTGAACATTTCTATATTACCCCTGGCCTGAGTTATGGTGCTCTGACGTCCAAGTTGGAAGCAATCAGAAGCGTTTGTGGTGATGTGGTTACGCTTGAAACAGAAGCTTGCTACAATGTAGAGGTCTTGAGCGCTCTTACTGAGCATGAAGAACGCAAGCTCCATTTTATATTGAGTTCACCTTTTGAACCTGAGGCTCTCACCCGCTCCACTCATCTACAAGACTCCAGTAGCAGCACCTTGATTGAAGTTGGACCCCGGTAAGTTATGTGTTTATGTTAAATGTGTTATATGTTAATTCATTGCCACATTTCGCCTTAATGGTTGCTATAGGGAAATGCACATTGATAAATGGGCCAAGTAGTGGAGCTCAGTAACTCCAGGCTACTTGTTGGAGGTAAGAGTTAGAAGTAAGCAAGGGCGCCATGAATGGATGGGCTGAGGGGTGGAAACGTCAGAAATTCCCTAACTGAGCACTTTCATATGCTTTCCAGGCGCATTCATTACAGTGATGGCGCATTCATCACTGTAAAAAAAAAGCGAAAGGTGTGACCCAGGAGTCATTTTGCCACGCATAAGTTTATGATTGGCTCATCTTTTGTTATCAGCATTGTTACGTTTTATCTTTGACTCACTGTGTTCGAAATTGTACTAATTTTATGAATTAACCTATCTAACTGATTACTGGGATACTTGTCTGTACATTAGAATCGAACCTAGCAGAATGAGATGAAAGGAAGGTTGACAGAGGATATCATTGGTTTGCATGTCGAACTGTTGACAATATCAAGGTTAAGGGTGAGAGTGAGGGCTTATCTAATCCGATTCGTAAAACCATTAGTAGGTGAGGTTGATTAGAGAGAAAGAGAGAGAGAGAGATTAGATTAGATGATTTATTTTTATTTTTTTGCGTAAATTAGGGCTCGTGGCCCTCTCTCACATTAATGCAGAATAACTTTTACATTATATTGTAACAAAATAAAATAAAATAAAATGGTTCCTTGGGTTCTTAATTGGAAGATTACCTACATGATGTCATTTGAGTTATACGTACTTAATAAATTAGCTTCAACTGCGCGCTTAAAAGCATCAAGCGACTTCAGGTTTCTGATTTCAGGTTGGAGGTAATTTTACAGATTTATAGCCTGAACAATCCATGATCGATTGAAGATGGTAGTTCGATGGATAGGTTACGCATAATATTGTGTTAGCATTTTTAGTATTGAGAGAATGAATGTCGGACGTAAGCTGTAATTGCTCGTACAAATATATGGGGGTTCTGGTGAGCATTTTTTTTTTTTTTAGTTGACCCAGGAGTTTATACTTTTTTCGCTCTTTGATTTTGAGCCAACCGATTTCTCTATAATACTGCGTGACAGGTGTATCCCTGCTGAGAGGGAGAGAGTGAAGAGAGGAGAAGAAAGCCTGGCTAAATGACTGTTAGACTTTCCTAAAAGGTAAGGAAAGTATGGCATGAAAATTAAGGCGAAGTGGATAGAGAGAGAGAGAGAGAGAGAGTGAGAAGGTAGGTGATGGTTGAAATGAACAAGACACAATTTCTTTGGAATAGAGGGTTGACCCTTGAGACGGCTCTGTTTATACCCCAGGAGGAGTGGAACCATGTGACTTCCTCTACTTTGGGTTTGCTTTGTTCCCTCCTACAGTGTCCACCTCTCTGTCTCTTTTATTAGGAAAATCTACCTAAAGCTAGGAGGCTGCCACACGCATGTTCCTAACAGTTCGGCGGGGAGAATTGAAACACTGTTTGCAGGTGTTTCCGCCGGGAGCTGCTATTTATGTGGCATGGCTGTGAACTATCATTTGAAAACAGAGTGTAATCTAGCCTGTCACAGATGAATACAATGTTTATTTACATCAATAGAATGACTCGAATAATAGTCTGAACACAAAAACGCCTTGGAATTAAACCGTTTGGCAAGTTGGGATTGGTAAAATCCTCGTTATTGTAAGTAGCTATAAAACAATAAAAACCAATGGGAGATAAGAAAAAGAAACAATAAAAACCTCGATTTTTCTAAAACACGTTTTATTACTTCAACGAGATCATAGCTTGGTTATTTAGTATTCACGAGTTTCCCTTATTCTTTCTTGGAAAATGGAAGATGTGAAAATGAGACAGGCGAGCATTCAAACAAACGGGGCTCTGATTGGTGCTGAAATCGTCCGAATACACACACAGGGGACTGACTGTAGAGTTACACACATACACATACACACAGGTACTACAGAGTTTTACTTCTGCGATGACTTTACTTCCAAAACTTCAAATCATCATTCAAATTACATTTATATTACACCCATAAACGTTTTTTGTCGCGTTACAATAATGTTATCAACTCAGAGCATCTCAACTAATGTAATGGTTTATTTCTTAAGTTTATTTCAATCTTTATTTCTTAAGTGCACTCCACATTTGTCCTCGAGAAAAAGTTATAAGTACCTACGCATTTTTGCTACTCAAGTATGAGAATAATGGCTAATGATAATGGGGTATTTCGGTGGGTCGGAAATTCAGGTTTTTGACCTCAAATTTGGATTCAGCACCCTTGAAAACCTATATACTACAAATTTAAGCCCAATGACACTATAACATGTGGTAGAAAAATTAATTAAAGAGATCACACGTTTGAAAAAGGCGGGCCGCTATAAATGCACACACACTAGGCAAGGACTACGCCACGGACTGCCCCGCGCGTGTGTATGAGTAGAATGTTGTAGTATCCAAGAGGGGTTTCTGTGCATGGATACTTTTTCAAAGACAGTTGGCTAGCTACGTCACGATTGGCTAGCTACGTCACACCATTCAAATCTTCAACTTTCCTTAGCTTCTCTGATTTTTTAAAAACATTTTCTCGACGAACAGACCCGATTACCGTTATTCCTGAGCCATACTCTTTTGAAAAAAAAAATAAAAAAAATTGACCGAAATACCCCATTATGAATCTGTTGAATAATGGTAAATATAAAGGAAAAATACATAATAATGAGATTCAATTACTACTTATTTGATCACCTGATATTCGAGTATATTGTGATAGAACGCATATTCACCTGGTATACAAATGTAATTATTCTTATTTTGTAGACTGAACTTTTCCACTCCGTTTTCTACAAATGCTGTGGCTATTTGTAAGGCAATTGGTTTAAATAAAGTCATACGTCTGGAACCCTCCATCAGATACTTGATCAAATGGAATAGAGTTCCAGAGGACTCATTGAGAAAGAAGGTGGGTGCAGAATAATTATGTAGCCATCTAAAATGTAGCATGATACTCGTTATGCGTTTCTTCTTGAAATAGGCAAGATGAGGGGAGGAAATATTTGCAGGTTGTTCTCACAGAGTTCTGACGATCCCGAGAAGGCGAAAGTGCACTCAACTTTGATTAAATTACTAATGAGGATCAGCCGAATATTTCCTCCCCTCGCAATACCTGTCTAAAACGTAGCTTTATTCTTGTGCCTGTTGTTTCATGTTTTCATCAAACAATTTATTCATTGGACTCTCGACGAACATGCTTCAGCTGGTATTTTAATTTTGAGTTGATTAATGATTTTGTCACTCATTTAGAAAAATGTACCCATATTGTGGACGAACAACACTGTCACAGGGTGGGAATCTCGGAAAGGGCCGCCCCCCTCTTTTTCTTTGCTTCCACATCAGCCGGTAGGTGACGTCCCTTTCCGAGATTCCCGCCCTGTGAGAGTGACAGTGAAAATATTGGATCAAAAATTGTGAGGAAAAACTAAAGGATTCTTGGCTCTCGCTAAAAGGAAGTGAACATTCTTGCAAATTGGAGCAAAAGGGGCATTCAGTTTTGTTCAGAAAGGTCCAAAATGCAAAACGCGAATGACAATTTTGATTTTGGAGAACTTTTTTTTTCATCCTTGAAAAGTGAAAACAAAGCTTACCTTGGTAGACTCGGAAGCAAAATTGATGATAAGCGAAACGATAAGACTATCTGATAAGCGTAATATCTAGTGCGCATGTGCGGAACTGTTGGTCCCGAGAAAATCTCAGAACTGGTAGAACTGGTTCTGGTTGGTTCCGGATGCCTAAACGAACAGCGGACTGACAGTTCTGAACCAGTTCTGGGCCCAAACAAACGCCTCAAAGGAGGTGGGAACCATCCTGAACTGTTCAGAATCATTAGCCGAACAAACCTTATAATTCTCCTTTGCTTCCTCATCAGCAGCTAGGTGACGTCCCTCTCCGAGATTCCGCCCTGTGAGAGTGACAGTGTTGTTCGTCCACATCACCCATATATTTGCAGACTGAATGCCCCTTTTGCTCCAATTGCAAGAGTACATTTTCACTTCCTCTTAGCGAGAGCTTACACCCAAGAATCCTTTAGTTTTTCCTCACAATTTTTGTTCCAATATTTTAAATTATGATACTTTTATGTCAGAAATGTTCCGTTTGGGGATGATTGAGATTTCTCAATATAAAGTATATTGAGTATATAGTATGAAATATCACCTTTGTTTTTGCATTACTATGTTTCATAAAAGATTATGGGTCACTATTAATAAATGGTGAGGACCTGGAGTTTTCTCTATTAGTTTCTGTCCAAATGAATTATGGAGAATAAAAATGGCGATAAAAATTAAGTCCTTTATTTCAAATGAATTTAGCTTGGTAACTTACAACATCTAATAGCAAATGTTTTAACTACGTTGAAGAGTGATAATTCAAGAGTCAATAAACAGTTCTCGATTCTCCTACCATCTAACAGGATCAAACTTCGATAGGAAAACAATTTGGATCTTTTATTTTTATTTTTGACAAGCCAATCTTCTATAGCTGATGTTGTTTCAAAATCATTCTAGGTTGCCGAAGTCTTACATGATAAAATGACAGAATGTGAGTATACTCAACCCATCTCATCTTTCGATCATGGTATTGTACCTGAGAAATGGGGAATCGTGGACGTCATGAGAAAAGGTCGAGCAGCCCTGGAAGGTGTCAATGATCGCTTAGGTAAGTTGGTTTTTAGCATCTATGTACCTACTTTAGCTTGCAACTTCAAATTATTTGCTTAGTCTTAATGCCAGTGTCTTTGCTAATGCCTGGCTACTTTTCGACCAAAACTCATTGAGTTTTTCTTTCAGGCTTGGCACTTGACGATTGGGATTTGAACTATTATACTAAGTTATTCGTCGACAAACTGAAGCGTAACCCAACTACTGTTGAGTGCTTTGATCTAGCACAGTCCAATAGCGAGCATAGTCGTCACTGGTTTTTTAGGGTAAGTCAACTGCATAATTCATGTCCACGTTTATTTAAAGGAGGGCTGTTGCTGTTGGCGCTGGTTGAGGCCATTCCAGTTGAATGAAAGGGAATCGTTTGTTTTTCAAGGTGGGATCTGGTGTAGATCCAGCTAATTTTTACTGAAATTCAGGAATCAGTAAACAGCGTAGGTAAACAGTAAATTACGTATACTTGATTACCAATCGAAACCTTTCTTCCTTGGATGTCTTTCTGCTGTAACACCATTGGTAGGTATCTATTGTAATGTAAGCTGGGGGTGGTGGCCGACAAGTGAGCCTTTGCAGGCCTCTTCCCTCTCAGTGAGTCTCCCTCTACCATCTTACCTTGAGTTGCCCTTTCCCCGGTTTCCTGGCATACTTTCAGCTCCCTCTGAATTTCACCAGATTTTAGACCAAATTCTTGCTTGACTGACTGGATCTACGTCCTATTTTGACGATGCTATCTTATTTGGCGCTACTTCGGGTAATTGCCAGAAAAATCTCATATATTGCCTGAATAGACTGTGCCAATATAAATTGCATCTGAATACATACAAATCTAAATTCTTCAAATCATGGATATTGTACTTGGCGTACATCACTGAACATTAAACGGTTAAAAGGTCTCCAAACAAGTTAGCTATATTGGAAGCGCAAAAGACCTAGAAGAAACCAGGGGGTTTCTAGGTATCGTCACTTATAAAAATTTATTCCTAATTTAGTATCAATCATGTTCCAACGATCAATTTTGGATATTACAAGTAGTGTTTCCGTGCAAATACAAAACTTCTCACTTACGCAGAGAAAAACGTCTGCCAAGTGGGTGTGGCACATAGCTGCCTCGTATCCCTAACCAATTGTATAGATGATCCGACGCATAGTTGTTAATCTCAAAACAATTTTTCAACACCCCCTCAAAATTTGTTGGTTTACGTTTCAAGGTACGTAAAATCCAAAAATCGAATAAAAATTTGGCCGTCCGTCCGCGGCACTTTCCCCACTTAGCATTGACCGATTTTGATGAAATTTGGTATGTAGGCTCCATTTGGGGGTCTTGTTGTGCCCCTAAGATTTCGGTTGATGTAAATCACTTCTAAGGGTCAAAAAATGAATTTTAAAATTTTGAAAACGCCCTAACTCAAAAAATTTTCATATAAGGGTATTGTTTTTCCTTCAATTTAAGGTTCTATATAATTTTTAGAATTTTTCGAGACCACGCAGAGCTCTGTAGGACAAACCGTTTGCTCCCTACGAGAATTTAAGTGTTGGACGTACGATAAATCAGAAACACGAGTGTGAATCGCAAATGAGGCCTAATCTCCGTTCAAATTATAGCAGACCGAAATGCAATCGATGTTTTCCTTCATGTTGGATGGTTGGTGGCTTTGCAGACGAGTGATCTATATAGAAGAAGAATAAACCATTGTGTAATAATTTGCAGCGTTTTTATGTATTTTTTATTTTTATTATTGAACGTTTTCTACACAATGGGGTGTGCGCATGGGTCGGAAAAACTGTTTATTGTTATTTTTAATCTAAACTAGACCTCATTCTTGGAATTTTGACACCAACCGCGACCTTCTAGCGTGAGAAGACCTTTTTCGATGATTTTTCCAAGTTTCGAATGTTTATGACGTCACACGGAGGGGCTCGTGACTTCATAAAGATTCGAAACTTTGAAAAATCATCGAAAAAGGTCTTCTCACGCTAGAAGGTCGCGGTTGGTGTCAAAATTCCAAGAATGAGATCTAGTTTCGATTTAAAATTTAAAAAAAGAAAAATTAGGCGCACCTCTCCATTTTGATGTACAGTAAATTGTTACATGTTTCGCTTGCCTTACTTGCACCCACACCACATGGTATCACAATAATTATTAGGAAGTAGTAGTGTTGTAGGCTTACAGTATGAAAGACCATTGGAAGGGGGGTCCGAAAGAGAATGCTGTGCCTGATCTGGTCGCAGGAGCTTATAATAGCTACATGCTAGAATATAAATAGATCACACCTTTAGTGGAAATGATTGGTCGAATGGTTCATGATTGAAATCTATGGAACATAAATTGAACGTTACCTTTGTTTAGGTTGTGATGGATAATAATTTGATTTCATTTTGTTTGTTGCAGGGTTTGATGAAAATAAACGGAGAAGAAAAGAGCCTATCATTGATTGACATGATAATTGGCACTCAGAATCATTCGAACCCCAACAATACAATCAAATTCAGTGATAACAGTAGGTAAGTAAGTAGCAGAGTTTCTTCAATGCGTGTAATTTTCTATCATTTTTTACAATACATTAGAACTTACTCAGTAATGTAATACAATTGATAACAAGTGCATAACACTTTAAAATATCTAAATAAGATAATTTTGATTTTGAGCGATTGATTTTATTCTCTAATAATTGTTACTAGCATAAAAAATTGCGAACAGCTACCTTTTGTTTTTACCCAAATGCTTATGAAACCACCATGATGTGGCTATTTCTGGTCCAGAAAATTAGTAAAATAAAAGAGACGAAAAATGAACAATTGGTCGAGTAAAAGAAACAGCTTTGAAAACTTGATCCAGTGTTGATCAGTTTTACCGTTGGCTACAATTTGTTAGGAAGCTCTCATTGTTAAGTAACTTCTAAGTATCCTATTTGAGAACCTCTCAACATAATTTCCCCCTTACTATAAGGGATTAACCAAATTGATTTTCAGTGCAATTAAAGGATATACTGTTGATGTTATGCAGCCGGAGAAGGTAGATGCACCAAGTGGATTCCTGAAGAATCGAAAAAGCCTAGATATTGTCTTTACTGCAGAGACTCACAATTTCCCTACAGGCGTAGCTCCTTTCAGGTACGATCCTCAAATAGTGGGACTGTTGAGAAAAAAGTAGCAATATTATTATTTCTCAAATAATAATTCTCTCACACTTTCATCAAAGTTTGAGTAAATTATTCTTAGGAATATACTATATACCTATGTAAGCAACGAGCAAGGCGTGTGAAGTGTTTTTGAAATGCGTATTAGCGAATGGCGGATTTCGAAATTGTACAAGAGAAAAACGAGGCTCAAAAATCCAATTTTAATGGGGTGTGCGCATGGGTCGGAAAAACTGTTTATTGTTATTTTTAATCTAAACTAGACCTCATTCCGAGAATTTTGACACTAACCGCGACCTTCTAGCGTGAGAAGACCTTTTTCTATGATTTTTCCAAGTTTCGAATGTTTATGACGTCACAGTGGGCTGGGGGGTCCCGCCTAGGTGGGAGGGGCGCGTGACGTCATAAACATTTGAAACTTTGAAAAATCTTAGAAAAAGATCTACTAATCCAAAAAGAGAACGGCTGGTGTCTAAATTCTCAGGATGAGGTGAGGCCTGCCGTTTCAAAATCCGATAGATCCACTATTTTCCAAAATGAGTTTTTTCGCGGAAACCACAAGTCCTTACGGTCTGTGTTTAGTTGGATGCGAGTCAAAACCCGTTAGATCCCCCGTTAGAAAAATGGCCACAAAGTTCGTGTGCCACGCCAAAATCCGATAGACCATGTTTCGGTGATTTGCCAGTTGGTAGCAAATTGCAAGCATAACCAATATAGCCTTCTTCTCCAGGTTTTCAGTGTTTTGAACAATGTGTATGCACATGGAATCGTTGTCCTAAAGTATTTTTTGTAACTTGAAAGTCCGCAATACTTCTCCTCTTTTTCAAGATGTTTGCTTTAGGGGGTTTGGGTAAGAATATGAAACTAGGTTCTAACATTTACCCCATTTTCTTCTCAACCACTGGACCAATCATCAAAAATTTGTTTGAACATTGTTCAGCATGTCTGGTGGATCATTTTGATCGTAGATTAGGTCTTTAGGATGATTACAATGATTTTTATTCAAAGCTTGAAAAAAATCTTTTTTGCTTCCATCGACTGAGGCCTATGAAGTCCCTCTCAGTTATCGGAGAGGAAACCCGGCGATTGATTGAAAAATCAGAGTGTCACTCTGACACTCCAAGCATTTGAAAAAAAAAAAAAAATCATCAAGATCGGTCAAGTATTTCTGGAATGAGAGGGGAATTCGTAAGATAAGGCGCTACTTTTCAGGAATGCAAAATAACGCAAGGAGAGTAGCTCCTTGGGTTGCGTCATCATTGTATCCAGTTTTGCGTCCTTAGAAACCAGTAATCAAATTTCCTAATAAAGCCACCAAAAACTCACTATTTCTTTGAAATAAAGTTGATCGTGAAGTATTCAGGTGATGGTACCTTTGTTTAGTAGTACCTGTGTTCTTTGCAGACGAGTGATCTATATAGAAAAATAATGTATAAAAATTCAATCTACGAGGCGGGCGCGTTCTGACTAAAAATGGTGGTGTTCCCGATGTTCGAATTCATTTTTGAAAATAACAGTCTGTTCGTGAGTTTGTCTAGTTTTGAAATGTATGTTTCACTCCAAATTTTCAAATTTTTGATTTTTACCCTTACACGACCCCCTTAAAAAACTAAGTTTTAATGGTTTACATGGTACTTACTAAGTAGCTACTAGTGTGAATTAAAAAAACGTCTGCCAAGTGGGTGTGGCACATAGCTTCCTCGTATCCATAACCCGATTATATAGATGATCCGATACATAGTAGCTCAAAACACCAATCTCTAAGTACCTTCCACTACCCTCATACGGAACCATCTACACGCTAATCTGGACAATCCTAGAAAATTTCATCAAATTCGGATGAAAAACTAAGTGAGTAGATGTATGTGATTGGATCAAAAAAAATACTTAGCCTCGGCTGGGATTCGAACCCGCGACCCCTGGGGGACAGTTGAAGTCATGGCTGTTACAAGGAATTCACGTTTGCGCATGCGCAGTCGCTTCTATCAGTCCGAAGGTGATGATTTTCATACGGGACCATCTAAATACTAATGTGTAACATCCCTTAAGATTTCATTGAAATCGGATGGAAAATGTTGAAGTTATGGCCGTTACAAGGAATTCACGTTTGCGCATGCGCAGTCGCTTCTATCAGTCCGAGGATGATGATTTTCATAGGGGACCGTCTACACACCAACCCGCACAATCCCTGAAATTTTCATCGAAATCGGACAGTAACTTCGTATAGTTATGCGCGTTACAAGGAATTCATGACAGACAGACAGACAGACAGACACAGAACCAAAATTGTTCGGAAAGGTCTAAAACGCAAAACGCGAGTGGAAATTTTGATTTTGGAGAACTTTTTTTTTTGGTAGACTTCCTTGGTAGACTCGGAAGCAAAAAACAATTAAAAGAAACAATTTATTTGGAAATAATAGTGATAAGTGGGGGAAAAAATTAGTTATTATTTTGCAAAAATTGCGGAGTCGTGGCGACAAAATCCGATAGATCCAACATTAAAATATGATTATCTCAGGGTGTTATTAACCCAGCAGTATATCACTGCAGTACCTATACAATGCCTGACATTACTACCTACCAAGTGACGTTTATTGGTTTTGCCATAAAAAAAAAGTGGAGAGCTGCAATTTAAAATTTTTATGTTTTGTACTCTCCCGTAAAATTTTGAAGTGGATCTATAGGATTTTGGAACGGCAGGCCTCAGGTCTACTTTCGATTAGAAATTTAATCAGGCGCACCCCCCATTGGTATCAAGGGGTACCTGGGTGTTGTGAACAATGGGTGTAGGGCTCCGGTACCAGGATCTTGGCATGTGGTATCGAATTCACGTAGGTGTATTGCAGGGGGCGTATAATATATCAAATAATTTAGTTGAAATTTAAAAAAAAGTATTAAATGTAAAGGTTGAAAAACGTAATTTTTAAAGGAGCGGGGGTTGTTTGGGTGTGCATCACAGGAAAAGTGGGTAGAATGAAGGGAATCAAACCCTGATGGAAACTGCTTGTTCATGAACATGACGAAGAAGTACTGATCGCTGTTTGGGCTCATAAACAACGACGACCCATTGGTGTACCTGTACCCCTATTCTAATAGAATGTCATTTCTTCCAGAGAAGTGATCATTCTAGTGGAGTTGTTAGAGCCAATTCCTATCTGAGACCATTGCTTTCGAAGTACAATATTTTCCTTTATTTTTAAACTTGATTGTGGGTGATTTAGTAGGTGGTTGGCAGTTGGTTTTCTGTGCTGGCCCAGCAAACTACATTATCAAATCAGATATGGAAATTATTTGTTGATTTTTATTGCATGCTCAATTGAATACGCCTAAATGAGTGGTGTGAAAAAATGATCTGGTGAAAAAATGACCTAATATTTCTGGATTCTTAAATCCTAGTTATATTAAAAAATATTGAAGCAATGCCTTACAGAAAATCTAACCTTTTGTGACATTCAACAGTGGTGCTACAACTGGCACTGGCGGTAGAATCAGAGATGTCCAGGCTGTGGGACGTGGTGGTTTATGTATAGCAGGAACTGCTGGATACTCTGTGGGAAATCTTCACATCCCAGGTAGGTTGTACGTTGTAAATATCACAGTAATTGAATTTATCCATCTGTATTGTAGCGTTCCAGCCATATAATCGGCAAAAAAAATCCCTAGATTTTGGTGGGTTCTTATCAAGTTCAAGAGACTTATTAGTTCAATAATAATCTAAATCACCAGGTAATACTTGGGTCACAGGTTGGTTTTTGGTTTTCTTGGGGTTGAGTTCACTACTCAATCCCTAGTTATGTTGACATATTGTATGAAGTGGGTGAAACAGTGAGGACTGGTGAGTCAAAACTATTTCCACTGGTTCAATGATTATGCCATTTTGTTTCGAAGGAGTGTGTGTGTTTTTCGTTAGGTCTCAGTTTTTTGTTAATTATTTTGAATAAAAAACCTATGGAATCGAACAAAAAACGTCTGCCAAGTGGGTGTGGCACATAGCTTCCTCGTATCCATAACCCGATTATATAGATGATCCGATGCATAGTAGTTAATCTCAAAACATCAATCTCTAAGTACCTTTCACTACCCTCATAGGGACCATTTACATGCTAATCTGGACAATCCTAGAAAATTTCATCAAATTCGGATGAAAAATGTAAGTGAGTAGATGTATGTGATTGAATAAAAAAAAATGCTTAGCCTCGGCTGGGATTCGAACCCGGGACCCCGGGGGGACAGTTCTATGCGCTACCTCTGAGCTATTGAGGCCTAGAGATGCAATGAATAGGATTTGAGATTCTCACAGGGGACCATCCCTCTATGAATGAATCCCTCTATGAAAAACCATTCTCTATGATTTTCATAGGGGACCATCTACATACCAACCTGCACAATCCCTGAAAATTTCATAGAAATCGGACAATAACTTCGTATAGTTATGCGCGTTACAAGGAATTCATGACAGACAGACAGACACACAGACACGGAACCAAAATTGTTCAGAAAGGTCTAAAACGCAAAACGCGAGTGAAAATTTTGATTTTGGAGAGCTTTTTTTTCGTCCTTAAAAAGTGAAAACAAAGCTTCCACTACCTTGGTAGACTCGGAAGCAAAATCAAGCCCCAGACCTCTGTAAAACCAACTATTTGGGATTAATTAATCCTAGGGGTTAATTAATTACCTAGGAAATGAATGAGACCACCCACCGCTCTTTACAATCAACCATCTATTATGTGAGCGTTGATTGTGAGGGTACTCATACCCGCTAGCCTATCCATCATCCTTGGAAGGTTGTAGTTGTAGCGCACAGTTCTCTCTCCAAAGTGCGATACCTATAACTCGATCGTTAACGTAATGCAATAATGTGGTTGATAGGTGGTATTGATAGAAAAGCTTTGTTCTTCGCAGATGGGTGATCTTTAACAAAATAAAAATAAATGAACCATTGTGTAATAATTTTTAGCGTATTTCAATCTTTATTACGTATGGAGAGGTTCAGCGATCTTAGAAAATAAATTTTTCCTAATTTCTTAAAACTTTATTTTTTTTCATTAGGTTACGACCAGCCATGGGAAGATCCTACATACACCTATCCAGACAATTTCGCCCCGCCTTTGAATATTATAATCGAGGCAAGCAACGGTGCATCTGATTATGGAAACAAGTTCGGAGAGCCATTGGTTAATGGGTTCACTCGGTCGTTCGGCCACGTGAATGAGGGGCAAAGAAGAGAATGGGTCAAGCCCATCATGTTCAGTGGTGGTATCGGGTGCATGGATGCCTCTATGATTGATAAAGAGATCCCGAAAAAAGGTAAATTAATTGTGAACTAGTATTTTCTTAATATAACTAGGAATAGCAGGGCTTTGGGTCAAGCTAGGGTAGGTACATGTGTGACTAGGGTATGGAATGTATGAGTTTTTCGTCTGTAGTATATTTCCTTTTATATTTAGCTTATTATACTAGCGCGGTTAGATTTGTTTTGACTTTCTTGGGTAGATAAATAAGTATATTTCTTTGACTTCAGGAATGAAAATAATTAAAGTTGGTGGCCCAGTGTATCGAATTGGTGTTGGTGGAGGTGCTGCAAGTTCTGTTCAGGTTGGTATTCTTAGCAACTATTTCTAACTTGAATGTTATCGATTCTTTCCAAGAGCAGGGATGGTGTAAGATTATTTTGATTCTCGAATTGTAGGTTCAAGGAGACAACCAGGCGGAACTTGATTTTGGTGCGGTTCAAAGGGGCGATGCAGAAATGGAAAATAAGATGAACAGAGTAATTCGGGCTTGCATCGAAAATCGGTCTGGCAATCCTCTCAAAAGTATCCATGATCAAGGTGCAGGAGGAAATGGTAAGCCTATCATGTTACCATATTTGAGCACAGTATTATGTTTTTGTGAAGTCATCATGTAGGGGAAAATATAGGCTTTGATTTAGCCTTTTAGTTTTTGCTAAAACAAACATTGAAGTCTGGCTTCTTTCCAAAAATTAATGGTACCTATTTACCGAGCCCACTGGAAATGGAATGAGTTTTTAAAAACATTTTGCAATATAAGTAGTTTGTGTCATGTTCATGTCTACTAAAACCATTTTTATATTCCAAATTGTTTGATTGTGTTTTTTTTTTTTTTAAATTGAAGAAAAATCTGCCTAGTTGGTGTGGCACATAGCTTCCTCGTATCCATAACCCGATTGTATAGATGATCCGATGCATTGCAGCTAATCTCAAAACTTCAATCTCTAAGTACCTTGCACTACTCTCATGGGGGCAATCTACGCGCCAACTCGCACAATCACTGAAAATGACATCAAATTTGGGTGGAGAATGAATGAGTTATTAAAGTCTATTCTTAAAGTTTGTGCTTGAAAATTTCTTCAAAATCGGGTGGACATTGTAGGGGTTATGGCTTTACAAGGTTTATACTTTTGCTCATCCGCAGCGGCTACTATAAAGCTGGTTATTCACTAGCGCTCCAAATGGCTTGGCGGGGTGGATTTTGGACTGCCCGGATATCCGATCCTGCCAACCGCTCCATCGGAATCGCGGTGGTATACCCCATTCTCAGAACCACTTTGGCTGGATAGAGCGCTAGTGAATGGCCACTTAGTCTGGGAGCGATGGTTTTCATAGGGAACTATGAATGAGTGGGGTTTTCTACTGGAATTTTAGATTTTGGAAAAAAATTTTTAATCCTTGAAAAGTTAATGAAATGCTTCAGCTACTTTGGTAGAATCAGAGGTAGTTTGAGGTAGGTAGTTTAATAAAGTTTGAATTTAACAATTTTAATCAAAAAATTGTGTTCTGTCGTAATTTATTTTCTGTACCTATGCGAGACAATTTTTGAGACCTTCCCTGATGTAAGTTCTCGACCTTAAGGTTTAGAACTGCTGCCTTTATAGATACCTAACAAAATGTCTTCTCTGAAATATGACTTCAGCGAGAGTTTTCGTTCAAGTACTGTCAACATCTTTTTACCTTATACTGTACATTTGTTTATGACACTAAATTCCATTTATTGAATATTATAGGGAACGTTCTGAAAGAACTTGCAGAACCAGAAGGAGCCGTCATATTCACAACCGCCTTCTCTCTGGGGGATAAAAGTATCAACACCATGGAACTTTGGGGGGCTGAATATCAGGAGTCGAACGCAGCCCTGGTTGACGAAGCAGATCGATTTTTCTTCAATAAAGTTGAGAAACGAGAGAGATGTAAAGTTGACTTTGTTGGAACAATTACTGGAAATGGAAAGGTACGCATTAATCTTATGTTGAATTGAGTGTGGTGTAGGTAGGTAATTGTTACCGACCTAGAGTGGGGAATTCGTCGTAAGTCGTCGTTTTGGTTTATTATTTTCAATAATGAACCTTTGGAATCGATTAAGAAAAAAAAGTTTATCCCCTCCTCAAAATTTGTTGGTTTAAGTTTCGAAGGTACTACGTAGAATCCGAAAACGCTGCAAATTATAACACAAAGGTGTATTACGTTTCTATATAGATCACTCTTCTGCAAAGAACTCGGCTTTGCCGTTGTTACCACCAACCAACCATAGATACTACCTACCTACCATGTACCAGCGGTCGCATTTTGGTCAGCTAAAACTTGAACGGAGATCAGGCCTCTTTTGCGATTCACACTCGTGTTTCTGATTTATCTTAACCCATATTCGGCCAAGGGGACGTATACGTCCCCTCAGCATTACTATTTTTTTAAAATTCCACAGTTCATTTTCCATTAGTTATACTATTTTAAATTATTAAAGACATAATATGTCTATATATTATAAATTATAGTATAAATTATAGTATATATTTATATTATAAATGGATGCTGCTAATTTTTTTCAACTTTTAAAATCGTCCTTAAGCTGTTTAAAAAAAAATTGTAAATATCGGCATTTTTCACTTTTCGGATTCGTCAAAGTCAAAGTCAAATTTAAATATGAAAAATTGAACGGATTAGCTTTTTTCTGGTTTTGAGTAACAACTTAATTGTAGACGAAAGATAAAAGAAGATTTAGGTCCACTTCCTAATGAAGGAACGGCCGTGACCTTTGAAAACAGTAAGTAGGGACGTGAGTGTCCTCTTGGCCGGAATCATATACTCTTATCTTCCGAGGTGAAGAGTCAACGGGGAGTGGACTTCGGTCGCTAATCATGATAACAAAACTTTTTCACTTCCAATATTGCTGAACTGATTGACTTGATAGTTGAAGAAACGATTAGATATGCCCGCCAAAAAAATGATTCAGTTTTTCATACAACTTCAAATGAAATCCGCAGATTTTTTGGGATACTTCTCCTTACTGGCTACCACACGCTTTCCCAAATCGACATGTATTGGTCTCGGGATGAGGACAAAGAAGTCATGTTTATCAGAAAAGCAATGAGTAGAAATCGATTCAAAACCTTGAAGAGATACCTACATTTCAAAGACAATACCAAACTCAACAAAAACGATCGTTTTTCCAAGCTACCACCACTTTTTGATAAGCTCAGCGACAATTTTTTGAAGTTCGGAGTTTTTTCGGACAGGCTATCCGTTGATGAAGAGATGGTACCGTTTTTCGGACGACACTTCCAAAATGTTTATGAGGAATAAGCCTGTAAGATTTGGTTTCAAATTATGGTGTCTTTATTCAGAAGACGGTTACTTATTCGAGTTTTCTTTACGGAGGAGCAGGCTTCAACATTACAACAGATTTGGGTCTTGGAGGAAGCGTGGTAATAGATTTGCTCTCAGTTGTTGAAAATCCGAGCTTGTACTCCGTCTATTTTGATAATTTCTTCTCATCTTTTGCTTTATTCCATTCATTGACCGAGAAAGGATTCCGAGCCACAGGAACAGTGAGGGAAAATAGACTGAAGAAATGTCCCTTATTGACAAATAAAGAGTTAGAAAAAAAGGAAGAGGTTCTATGGATTCAGCCTACAACCCCGAATCAAATTTATTGGTAGTAAAATGGCATGACAACTCCTTAGTCATTGTTGCCAGTAACTTCGCTGGTATCTCACCCTTACAAAAAGTGAAACGATTTTCCAAAGCAGCCAACGGTAAGGTAGCGATCGATCAGCCAATGATGATTTCAGAGTAAAATCGTTTCATGGGGGGGAGTAGACTTGCATGATAATGGCGTAGCCAACTATCGAATCCAAGTGAGAAGCAAAAAATGGTGGTGGCCATTATTCACCAACTCATTGAGAAGTTCCATTGTCAATTCGTGGAAAATTTATAACCGCATCAATTCAAAATCCGTTTCCCAAATAGAATTTCTCTCTAACGTTGTGCGGGAAATGATGAAATTCGAAGTGCACGAAAAAGGCCCTATGGTTTCGTATGGTCCATCTGCGGCATCCCATTCATCAAACGCCAGATTCGACAACGTGGGGCACATTATAATAAGAAATGCGGACCAAAAGCGGAGAAAGTGCAAAATTTGCGATGGTAAGAGTTGGTACATGTGCGAGAAATGTGATGTGGACCTGCATCCCGAGTGTTTCCAGCAGTACCACGTCCGATAGTGTTTCCGGCTAAGAAGACGTTTACGTCCCCCTCTATATCTAGTATTAAGACTTTAATTTAATTTAAATTTTTTGCATTTCTTCATTATTCAGACCCTAATAAAATATAAAATAAGGAAAAAAATATGTTTTTGTCCTTTTTTGTACCCTTGGCTGGAAATGGGTTAAGTCCAACCCTTAGGGTCTCGTAGGGAGTGAACGGTTTGTCCTACAGAGCTCTGCGTAGTCTCTAAAAATTCAATACCATCTTAAATTGATGGAATAACAATACCTTTATATCAAAATTTGTTGAGCTAGGTCATTTAAATGTAAACCCTTATTTTTCAACCCTTAGAAGTGACTGACATCAACCAAAAGCTTCGGGGCACAACTAGACCCTAAATGGGGCCCATGTACCAAATTTCATCAATATCGGTCCATGGGAACTAAGGCTGGGTTTATACTGCAGCGTTTTGTCGTGACTTTAAAATACCGCTGCTGCCCGACGGTAAAATACCATCGGTGTATTGGGTTTATACTGCGGCGTTTGTTGCGACATCCCCTCTACTGCACATTTTCCCCCATCCCCTCTGCACCAGCTCAGTCGTTGTACTACTCCCATGATGAACAGGAGCTTGTTAGAGTACTAGAAGCAGAGGGGCTTTCAAGTGAGGGCAGAGGGTGGCGAAGATGGTCAGTTCACCCCTTCAACGTCAGCGCTCACCAGGAAAAGTTTATGACACTTTATATTGAAATTAGGGAATTTATCATGGTCCATAGACATCATGAGGTTGAAAACAAAAATTGAAAAGAAAATATAAAGAGAAGTCGACCTGTCGCAACCGTTTAAATAACATTACTGCCATTAGGTTCAATGTGTTAAAAGGGGTGAGCAGCTGCCGCCAGGATGGGCCGACAGTCGCTTTACTGCCAGCAAGCAGCGGCACTTTTTTGGTGTCACGCGACGCAGCGGCAGTGGCTGAACGTTACCGCCGCACTGTAAACCGCTCCATTGGTTTGTGCTGCCGTGGCGGTAATTTACCGTCGAGACAAAACGCCGCAGTATAATCCCAGCCTTAAAGGGACGAGCGACTGCCGCCTGGGTCAGAGATCGATTTTCTAGTCAGTTGTTGTGGTTCTGTTCTATTATATTTGTCTCTGACACGCAAAATAGCAATCAGAGTAGTTTGTGGCTGCGTTTTAGTTGGTAAGATCAGCAGTTTGGCCCTATGAATCACGTAGATGGATGCAGTTTGGCCCTAATAACTTTTCGTTTAAATTCCAGTTTGGCCCTTCGGACTTCTGACATTGAAACCGATTTCAGTTTGGCCCTTTGTACAAGAAAAAGCAGTTTGGCCCTTAGGGCGCTCAGGTGTCGATATCCATTCAACTCTTGAGTACTGAAATCAATCTACTCAACATTCTGTAGGAACAAATTCTTTCGAGAAACACTCTTCGACTTGGGGGGTCCGGATAGCCGTGCTCATTCGCCGACGCGTTTCAGGGTCCGAGACGCTAACCGATCCTTGCAGAAAGATCGTGAGTTCAAATCTCGGGTGCTGGGCGCCTGTTCGACCGTTCGTGCCCCCCCCCCCCCCGTCCCTACCCAGAGCGGTGAGGCAATGGGAAGCCATGATCGAAATCATCAGAACAAATTCTGATCTTCCCTTTGGAAGACAGCTGATGACGTCTGCAATGCCAGGAATGGCAGTCAGACGAAAATTCAACTTGAAATGGTTGTTAACTTTTTTTTACTATCACTCTTTCACTTTCAGGTGATACTCACTGAAGAAAAATGGATGGATGACAAGGATTATTTGAACAACTCTCCCTCTGTTGAAAAAATTATGCATCCATTTAATTTGGATCTCGATGTCGTACTGGGAAAAATGCCTCGCAAAGTACGTTTTGTATCATTTAACATTGGCACCGCTTAGAATCGCCTTTTCATCTGCCCATGGGAATCAATTCTGGATTAATTATCTGTGCTTATTGGTTAATTGCATTGTTTGTTGTTCTCCAGGTGTTTGATATGCAAGACGAACCCCTACTATTGAAGGAATTGAGTCTGCCAGTTAATCTGAAAGTGAATGATGCTCTCGAAAGAGTCTTGAGACTACTCAGCGTATGTAGCAAACGATTCCTCACCAATAAAGTTGATAGATGCGTCACTGGATTGATTGCTCAACAGCAATGCGTTGGACCCCTCCATACACCTCTCAGTGATTACGCGATCACAGCTCTCACCATGTTTGACACTGTAATTATTTTATCATTTCCATTTTTATTCTAGAATATTCTATTCTAAAATATTTTATTTGAGATATTCCTTTCATTAAATTTTTACCTCGTGAGTTAATATTTAATTTACCATATTTTACTTTAATTGGATACGTTTTAAAGGTTGGTGCTGCTACTTCCATTGGTGAACAGCCTATCAAAGGACTCATTTCACCAGGCGCTGGAGCCAGAATGTCTGTAGCTGAGGCTATAACTAACTTGATGTTCGCCAAAATCACTTCATTACAGGTACTTGGATACCACAGTTAGTGTTAACTTATACAGGGTGTTTCGTAAGTCACGGACCCCCCTTTCTATTTCCGTTATTTGTGTGAAAATGTCGAAGTAACCTCCCTTTATTTTATTGCAAAGAATTCGAACATCACATTTTCGCAGTGTGCACCAACTTTGTTTTTTCAAACGGAACCCCCATTTTTTATTGCAGTTTCGGATCTACGTCAAATTTTATGAACAACTTTTTTTTTGAACGCGCGCAACCCGCTCAGTGAGCGCTTGAAGATGCGCAACCCAGGGATTTTGCCACATTTGAGAAGAAGGTAGACCTCAAGTGTGGCACATCTCTTAGCACTGCTTTTCTACGCCGAATCGCGTGGTCATATCCCTTTTTTTTGATTTGGTTTCATTTTACCGCATTTACAGCCGAAAAAGTCACTTTTTGAGGTGGAAATCATCGATTTTCTTTAGGAGGGTAATGAATCAACCCTAATGAAGTGTAAAACAACTGTAAAATGTATAAAGTAGTGTCAGAGGAGAAATAATTCGTGAAGGAAACGGTACTCGGAAAACATTCCACAGAAAATCGACGATTTCCACCTCAAAAAGTGACTTTTTCTGCTGTAAATGCGGTAAAATGAAACCAAATCAAGAAAGGGACATCACCAAGCGATTTGGCGTAGAAAACAGTACTAAGTGGTGTGCCACACTTGAGGTCTACCTTCATCTCAAATGTGGCACAATCCCTGGGTTGAGTATCCTTGACCGCTCGCTGAGCGGGTTGTGCGAGGTTCAAAACCAAAAGTTGTCGAGGTAAAATGTTCATAAAATTTGACGTAGAATCCGAATCTGCAATAAAAAATGGGGGTTCCGTTTGAAAAAACGAAGTTGGTGCACACTGAGCGCATGCGCAACGCGCAAAAATGCGATGTTCGAATCTTTTCAAAAAATTTAGGGGACTTCGACAAGTTTTTTGATTTTCACACAAATAACGGAAATAGAAAGGGTGGTCTGTTACTTATAAAACACCCTGTATTATCAATTTTTTCTGCTAAATGTGTTTTTCCAATAGGTTGAGCGAATGCGGACAAACGAACAGATTTATGTTTGCTCGTTTGCTGGAAACAGCTGCCCAGCGGATCTTCGTTCGTTCCAATGTTCGGCTGGTGACCGAGCGAATTTTCATTCGCCGTTGTTTGGCTGGTGGAATCAGTTGAGCGCCCGAACATTTGTTAGCTCGTCCGCTAATTGCAGTGATCGGGCCAGTCCGATCTTCTCTTCGTTCGCTCAAAATAGTACCTATATCCCAAATAGTTGTTTTCAGATCATTATTTGATTTTAGGATGTAAAATGCTCTGGAAACTGGATGTGGGCTGCTAAACTCCCAGGTGAAGGAGCTGCTCTATACAGGGCCTGTGAAGCAATGTGCAAAGTTATGGGGGAGCTTGGAGTTGCAGTTGATGGTGGAAAAGACTCATTGAGTATGGCGGCCCGAGTGGATGGGAATACTGTGAAGGCTCCTGGTAAATCACACGTTTTTTGTGTGCTAAATAATGTTCTAGTTCCATGTTTTTGTCTTTCAATGTACTAATAAGTGTGTTTCTATGATTACAGGAACTATAGTAATTTCGACTTATGCACCATGTCCTGACATCAGATGCAAAGTTACACCTGACCTAAAATCCCCTGCTCGTAGTGAAAAAGGTGTTATCCTCTGGATATCATTATCTGATAAAATGAGGCTGGGTGGTACGGCCTTAGCTCAGTGCTATTCTCAAATTGGAAAGGAAGTTCCTGATTTGGATCATCCTTCTAAGCTTCGGACAGGATTTGAAATTACACAGAAACTTATTGCTGGTTAGTCTTATTACCTTTGCTCATGCCTTTTTCTCAAATTTATATTTATATTATCAACAATAAGTATCCACTTCAGTTCCTCAAGATTGCTCAAGAAATAGAGTAACTTCGTTTTTCCTCAAATATTTCATTCTTACTTATCAATCATGTCAATGCCAACTTCGTCTTGGTATTTGTTATACAGTGTGACTGGTGATAAGATATCCAAACGTTAGGAGGTTCAGCATTCGTTGGAAAGCCCTAAATTTTTGCATAAATGGTATACTGCCAAAACCGCTGTACATACGGAAGAAACTGAGATGTACCCCTGAGTTAAAAGAACTGTCAACAAATATTCGAAAGCAGATTATTGGGAAGGTAGCGGGAAAAAGTGAAGACATGTGTTGCAGACTCGTATGCAAGGGTTTATTAAAAGCTTCTTGAAACTTTACAGTGAATATTATATTTTCCAAACCAATCAACTAATAAATTATGGTAAATACCGGTATAAACTATGGTATGGTAACATCTCGGACTGGACTACCAGAAAATGTACACTGATAATGTGATAACATGACTGTAAAAGTAATGCGAGGTTTTAGCGTCAACGCAACAACAAGAAAAACAACCAAAATATCCTTCAAAACTTTCAATTTAAACGATTAATTCAAACATGTAAAGCCTGGAAATTACGTTTCAAAGTTTTTTTAATCATCACCATTATTTTGCAACTATATTTCAATGCTTCCGACTTGAATTGTCCTCGATTGCAGTGATCTCAACGCACTCTATCGTGAGATTCTCGTTTAGGGATGACGTAAGAGGAGTGTCCCGCCAACACAAGTGGGGACGGTACTTCTTTATTGCAATACGGCTAAACTAAATGGAATTTCGAACTGAAAACTGGTACAGAAACGTTTTTAAGTGCGTTAAATGCGAATCTGAAGTCAAAAACACGAAATACCGACCCATGCAACTACTCCATTGTTTTTGTACTTACAAAAATTGAATTGGAATCTTGGAAAGTCATGTTTCCTTGAAGGAATTTATTGAGCTTTTAATGTTTTTTTTTTAATTTGCTGTAGGACCAATTGTTCAGGAGATATCGTTAGTTTAAGGCAAAAAATCACGCCCCCCCCCCCCAACTCAAATTCTGTAATTTTTTTTTCACACTTGAAAATTGGACATGGGTGAAGAGGAACTGTTTAGTTCTATTTGTGGTGCTCAAACACCTCCTAACGTTTGGACATCTTATCACCAGTCAACCGGTATAGTTAAAAGAAAATACCATGCTTTGTGCAATATCTTGATAATTTTAATCATATTCCTGTTGGAAAGTAATAAAGGTTCTTAATTCATGTGTTTTAGGTAAACTCATAAAGGCTGGACATGACGTTAGTGATGGAGGTTTGGTAACATGTTTGTTAGAAATGGCCTTTGGTGGTCTATCAGGGCTTGATATTGAGCTACCAAAGTCAAGTGACCCTATTCCAACCTTGTTTGCTGAAGAAGTGGGATGGGTTCTAGAAGTTGCAGAATCGCACCTGAATGAAGTAGTCAGTGCTTATGGCGCCGCTTCGATCAAATGTCTACCCCTCGGTCATTCGATTGGATATGGCGTAGATTCTTCGGTAAGCGCAATCACAATAAAAATAATCGACATTTTTTGTGGGCTACCAATTTTTTTAAAACTCCTTTTCAACAATAATAATTTTCTTGGAATTCTTTTCAATAATGGGAATTAGCCCTTGTTAATCACACAAACCTCTTATAAATTAAAATATGGAAAGGAAATGACATTTTAGGTAAATTGGAAAGTAAGAAGAGTCTGTTTGCTCGAAACATATAAGCGTTAACACTATTGCATCCTTTTCAACAGCTCTTAATATTAGTAAAGATTCCCTGAAAATGAGAAATCCACTTCAGTGTATTTTATAGTTTAATTCTTTAGTCCTACTTCCACTGAACAAATTCTCGCCTAGTGCTTGTAGTAGCCAAAGAAATGAGGATGAATGCTGTATGAGAGGACGTGATAGAAGCGAATGGGCAGCCCTTGGACAGAGTGGAATTCCCAGTTCCTGGGGAGCTAGGTTGACATTCATGGGGGCACTGACGAAAATGTTAAAAGCAGGAGCCATGTATAGAATGGTTCGTTCGTGCAACTGTATCCCTTGTAAAGGAACAGAAGCATTTAATTTCATACCATGCTTCGACTGTTCAACAGTAATGTGAAATCAGTGCTTCTTTATGTGTGTGGAACGTGGAGAGTACTGCAATGCTTTACTAACAGCTGGTGTATGGTGGCCCGAAGTGATTTCTAATGAAACGCCGTGGGCGCGGACCAACCAAAAGGCTCTCTCTGAGGAGATAAAAAGACAGAAATGGAGTTGGATTGGCCACAACACATTGAGGAAGGAGGAGGTTGCGGTGGAGCATCAGGCGTTTGACTAGAATCTGCAGGGATGTAGACAAAGGAGTAGAGCTAGAATAATATGGAGGCGTTCTGTGGAGGAGGAGGTAAGGAGGGCGGGCAAGACGTGGCAGGAAGTATAGGTTTTGGCTCAGATAGAAATGCCTGGCGAGCATTTCTAGAGGCCCTATGATCCTGATAGGAACGAGAGGAGAGCAAGTAAAGGTTGTAGCAGCAGAGCCGAGTCTGTTACCAGCCGAATTCTCCAATTTTTCCTCATCCTGCGAGTTCAGTGTTTCTTGAAAATATTTACCCTGAGTTTTTTTCTTAATGTGAACAATCGGGTTTAGCTATAGATTCTATGTAGGGCAAGAAACTTATTTAGTTTCTTCCATAGAGTTTCCTCCAAAGTAACCTCTATCCTAACTTAGTATTTGCAAACACTTGCTTACTATTTTATTAAATCATCTGTTTATATTCTTTTCAGGTGAAAATTCGTTGTGGAAGTACAACTTTGATTGAAGGTAAACTTAGCCATTTCTTCCAATTATGGGAGGAGACCAGTTTCAAATTGGAAGAGCGTCAGGCAGAAAAACAGTGTTGTTCTGAAGAATTCGCTTCACTCACCAAAAGGAAGGGCCCCACGTATAAATATGTAGACCGTCAATGTACCCTGCCAACTACTATTACCGATACAAGTAAGAATTTACTAGTGATACACATTTAATAATAATTTTAATTTTAAATGGTTGGGTGCTGCCTTGAGCACTTAGTCTTAAGAGTTTCAAAAGCTGGGAAATGCAATAATGAGCAAAATGCGGTAAAATGAAACCAAATCAGAAAAGGGACATCACCACGCGATTCGGCATAGAAAAACAGTACTAAGAGATGTGCCACACTTGAGGTCTACCTTCATCTCAAATGTGGCACAATCCCTGCGTTGCGCATCTTCAAGCGCTGACTGAGCGGGTTGCGCGCGTTCAAGAAAAAGTTGTCGAAGTAAAATGATCATAAAATTTGACGTACAATCCGAATCAACAATTAAAATTGGGGGTCCATTTGAAAAAACAAAGTTGGTGCACACTGCACGCATGCGCGATAATGTGATGTTCGAATTCTTTGCAAAAAGGCTGCAAATTATTACACAATGGTTTATAATTATTCTAAATAGATCACTCTTCTGCAAAGCCACCGACCATCCAACATGAAGAAAAAGCGATCGCATTTCGGTCAGCTAACATTTGAATGGAGATTAGGCCTCTTTTGCGATTCACACTCGTGTTTCTGATTTATCGTACGTCCAACCCTTAAACTCTCGTAGGGAGCGAACGGTTTGTCCTACAGGGCTCCGCGTGGTCTCAAAAAATTCTACAAATTATATACTATTTTAAATTGACGGAAAAAATACCTTTAAATCAATTTTTTTTAGTTAGGGCGTTTTCAAAATTTCAAAATTTATTTTTCATTCCTTAGAAGTGACCTACATCAACCAAAATCTTCGGGCCACAACTAGACCCCAAATGGAGCCTACATACATCGGTATTTTACCGAAATACCCAAATTTCATCAAAATCGGTCAATGCTAAGTGGGGAAAGTGTCGCGTACGGCGGACGGACGGCCACATTTTTATTCGATTTTTGGATTCTACTTACCTTGAAACGTAAACCAACAAATTTTGAGGGGCTATTGAAAAAAAATGTTCTTGGCCGATTCTAAAGGTTCATTATTGATAATAATAAACCAAAAATAAGCGGAGGTTACTTCGACAAGTTTTTAGATTTTCACAAAAATAACAGAAATAGAAAGGGTGGTCGAAACACCCTGTATTTCGGGAATGAACACAACTTGACGCTGAAATAATATTTGATTTGATCCAATAACAATTAATGTTGATTGGAATTTCAGAACCTAAGGTGGCTGTGCTTCGTGAAGAAGGTTCAAATGGGGACCGAGAAATGGCAGCCTCTTTACTGATGGCTGGATTTGATGTTTGGGATGTAACTACCCAAGATCTTATTGATGGCAGCATCACCATGGACGAATTCCGAGGTGTTATATTTCCTGGTGGTTTCAGTTACGCAGGTTTGTTCTAATTTGATTGATTAATACGTTTACTTTTTTGTGTTGTAAGGAACTAGTTTTATGAGGTTACGGAATCAAGAGTCCTTCATTAATATTGCTATGTTCTAATGTCAGATAGCTAATGTTTATTGGACAAGAATTGTTATGGTACTGCTTGAAGTAGTTACTGGATGATTTTTTTTCCTTTTTGCTGTTTCACGATTACTGTCATTCATAACAGTTTTTCATCTGGTTTCCCTACTGTCCTTACATACCAGTTTCCTGACTAGGGTAAACTAGAGCTTGTCCAATCTGAAAGCAGCAATTTTTATATCAGTTCCCCTAGTGGCAGGGGAACTGTTCTAGCGTAAATTCCAGAGCATTTTTTTGTGGCAATGTTGCATAATCTTGAAAATTGGTGACGGAACGTTCTTCCCCGGGCCACAATACTAAATAACCTAAATTACCACAAGCGAGGCTTCTCATTGAGTAACTGATATTTCATTTTTTGGTTCATTTGAAAGCAGAATTTTCAACAATGAAAAATATTTAGTTTTTATGATAAGTGTATTGTATTTTTTCTGTTTTAATAGATGTTTTAGGTTCCGCCAAAGGATGGGCAGCATGTTTATTATTCAATAAAGAACTCAAACAGCAATTTGATTCTTTTTACAAAAGAAAAGACACTTTCAGCTTGGGTGTTTGTAATGGATGCCAACTTATGGCATTACTTGGATGGATTGGAAGTAAACCAAATGGTAAATATGAACGTTTGATGAATGTATTAGTTTGCAGTATATCTAATTATGGTGTATAGATCGCTTACCAAGCTGGAAAAACAGTCCGCCCGGTGGTGGGATTAGTTAGTGTAATGACACATTGTGCTGGAAACTGCAAAACGCATCCCGTTGCGGGAATCCGCAAGCAAGAGTTTTCTTATGGGCGATGACAAATTAGAAAAACCGCACTGTGGCGACCGCATCCGGTTTTTTCTGCCGCAACCTGTCGTCGGATTTCAAAAGTCTGCACCCCGCACTGCGGCGCGGTTTTGATGGGAGAACCCAAAGAAACAAGACCCTAGTGATAAATTGGCCGGCGAAACCGCACGCCGCATCTTTTCATCTTTTGTGTAGGTACTATTCGCTGTTTTTTTTTTTTTTTTTTTTTTTGACAATATTGCAACAATCCTACAAAATAGTGGTAGTAGTAGTATATTCGCTGTTTTTTGTGTTTTTTTTCAACATTTTTAAAAATTAAAATTCCAAAATTTTTTTCATCAAAATTCGGATGAGAAATGTATTTAGAAGTTATGGTTTTTTCAAGAAATTCACGTTTGCGCATGCGCAGTGGCTACTATCAGTCTGGAAATTATTTTCGTAGGGGACCATCTACAATTAGAACAATCCTACAAAATGTCATCAAATTCGAATGAAAAATGTAGGTGTTTTAGCTGTTACAAGGATTTGACGTTTGCGCATGCGCAGAGGTTACTGATTTTAAAAGTTTGAGGGCAATGATTTTAAAACGGGACCATCTACACGCCAATCCATGTGATCGCTGAAAATTTCATCGAATTTGGATGGCAAGAGGCGTTTCTCGCGACTCCCCCACCCACCAAACTACAACCCCATGGCGGTTTTCTGCACAATGTGCCATGTTGCTCCATACGCGGTTTTTCGCTGCGGTGTTGCAGCTGCAGACCGCAGAATACTGGAGCAGCATAATGTGTCATTACACTAAGGAAATATGTTGGCAGGTCGCCCTGCAGAGTATGTACGTACTCGTAATAATATTTTAATAAACGGGAGAATAGGAACCAATGTTGCAACATGTTTGGAGAAAGCTATACTCCCCACTCCAATTTGTCTTGTTTTCATTTGATAGGCAATAGGTACTCTGCTCATTAAAGTTGTTTTTGAGAATTGGTACTCTGTTTTTCAACTTTCTAACGTTTGATGTTAACTGTTTGTTGTTTTCAGTTGATGATACTAGAAACGGAGTTCTTCTCGAAAAAAATGCTTCTGAAAGATTTGAATGTCGGTTCAGTACAGTGAAGTTTGAAAAAACTCCAGCAATAATGTGTGAAGGAATGGAAGGCAGTATACTCCCTGTTTGGGTGGCTCACGGTGAAGGTTCGTGCCATTTTTCTAATGTAATTTTTGATCCATGACCTTGAGAATGTAAGGGGGTTTCCTTGTATACATTTTTTGTACCAGGCTGTTTATTCAGAGAAACAGCAAGATCTAATAACGAATCACGTTTTATTAAACAATACCACAACAGACTGAAGGTACTGACCTGAGCTTTGTATTGGCGAAACTTTTCGAAGACCTCGTCCTTCTCCTTCATTAAATAAAAGTGATCATAATGATAGATGAAGAGTACATACCAGCTCATTCTGTCGTAACGCTGTGGGTTTATTGGACCTTCCACATCATAAGCCACAACCTCCAGTGTGTATTAGGGCTTTCTTTCCGGGTTAATAGGTACATAGGGATGACATGTTAGTTTACCCTTTACGCAAACTTCACATAACCGATCGACCGGGTAGGCTGACAAGTGACACATTCGTCTATGCTGAAGTTCTTTATCAACAGTCTCAGCAGAGTGCACAGCTTAACACGATCCGGATCCTCTGTCAAGTCCACAGCATACATGTTCTTCCTAGTGAATGTGATAATTTCTATTTTATTAGGATTTATGAAGAGCCTATGAGTGAAGGTTGGTCGCACATCGTTATCGATAGGGATGGGACCTCGATATCGATAATATAGAAACATCGATGTTTTACACTGGATGTTTTTGATATATATCGATGTTTTGGTCCGATGATATCGATAGGTATGTCTAGGAGATGGTCTGATGACATTGTCTGATAAATTTGACCTACTACTTCTGACCTACTGTTTTAAGGAAACTAGGAAAAACCCAAACTCCAGACCAGAAAACTCTATTGAATTTACTTGGAATCAGGAGAACACCTCCTACCTTTCAATCATCACTTTATATAACAAGATAATTACTGGAAAACAATAGAAAAAAGTCCCTTTTGCTTCAAAAATCATTGAAATGGGGAAGGTATGGGATATTGAAATATAGTGCATAAAAATCGGATAATTTAACACGAACGAAAACTTGATACGTAACGGTAACTTCATACTTGGTTATATAGCACGAAGCACTCAGCAAAGTCATCACTTATCAGCCTATCCAGTGAGCCTTCTTTTTCCTTTTTTTATGTGTAGGTATATTCATGTGTAGTGACAGGCCATATTACGTTAGATATGTATCTTTGAAACACTGTTAATTATGGTTTTCAGGACGATTTACGTACAGAAACGAAGACACAAAGCAATACTTGAATGCCAATGGTAACATAGCATTCCGGTATGTGGATGATGAAGGGCTGCCAACTGAGTCGTATCCCATGAATCCCAATGGAAGCGAAGGTAGGCCTATCTTATCACTCATTTGCCTCTTTTCCAACTTCCTTCTTCTTTTTTATGATTGATACCAGTACTTTGGTTTACTTAAACTCACAGGTGGGAAGTTGGCCAATTAGTGGGGGTGGGGGAAAAATGTCACAATGTTGAGTTGCTGTGATGGGTAACAAGTTTCCTGACACAACTATTGTTTGACCTTCGGACTAACGTTTTCATGCACTTAACCCATCACCCTTTCACCTTACTCCTGTCTTTTTCGTTCTAACATGGAACATGTTATTGCCCCAGGGTAACTATCCAAAAAACGTTACGCGAGTGTTACGCGCCTTTTAAACACTCCGAACTTCGCCTTTTCGAACACTCCGGTTTTCGAGGAGCGAAGCCCCGAGTTTCGACCCACCACAGTCCTCATTGAATGTGGAAGCTCTGCCGATCCAGGGGCCCTATTCTGATTCACTAAACGCGCCCGCAGTGGCTTCGCGAAGCAACTGAGTGGTTTCCCGAAACCACTGGGTGGCTAATTTTCGGAGTTAGCGATATGGATATTATAATAGCGACCTATTCTAATTCACTAAACGCACCTTTTTCTCGTTTCAGTGGTTAACTGAAGCAACTCAGTGGTTTCGAAGGCTCTTTTCTTAGCGACTGGTCCGGAGCAGTCGCTTCATTTATCAACCAAGTGGTTTCAGTTATCAACCGAGTTGTTACTCAAAATCTTTCGGTTTTCGAGAATTTCTCGTGTTTTTTTCCACGTTAACATTTACGTATTATATAGGGGACCATTTTTCTGCATTTAGGGGTACTATATCTTTTACCCCCACCTCAAACATACAGTATGTTAGGTATGCTAGTACCAAATCCTCCACATAAATAATCGTGTAGGTACTTTTTGGAAACAGGGTGATTAGGAGATTTACATTTTGGTAGAATTACATTTTTTACCCCCACCCTAACATACAGTATGTTAGGTATGCTAGTACCAAATCCTCCACATAAATAATCGTGTAGGTACTTTTTGGAAACAGGGTGATCAGGAGATTCACATTTTGGTAGAATTACATTTTTTACCCCCACCCTAACATACAGTATGTTAGGTATGCTAGTACCAAATACTCCACATAAAAAATTGTGTAGGTACTTTTTGGAAACAGGGTGATCAGGAGATTCACATTTTGGTAGAATTACATTTTTTACCCCCACCCTAACATACAGTATGTTAGGTATGCTAGTACCAAATCCTCCACATAAATAATCGTGTAGGTACTTTTTGGAAACAGGGTGATTAGGAGATTCACATTTTGGTAGAATTACATTTTTTACCCCCACCCTAACATACAGTATGTTAGGTATGCTAGTACCAAATCCTCCACATAAATAATCGTGTAGCTACTTTTTGGAAACAGGGTGATCAGGAGATTCACATTTTGGTAGAATTACATTTTTTTACCCCCACCCTAACATACAGTATGTTAGGTATGCTAGTACCAAATACTCCACATAAAAAATTGTGTAGGTACTTTTTGGAAACAGGGTGATCAGGAGATTCACATTTTGGTAGAATTACATATTTTACCCCCACCCTAACATACAGTATGTTAGGTATGCTAGTACCAAATCCTCCACATAAATAATCGTGTAGGTACTTTTTGGAAACAGGGTGATCAGGAGATTCACTTTATGGTAGAATTACATTTTTACCCCCACCCTAACATACAGTATGTTAGGTATGCTAGTACCAAATCCTCCACATAAATAATCGTGTAGGTACTTTTTGGAAACAGGGTGATCAGGAGATTCACATTATGGTAGAATTACATTTTTACCCCCACCCTAACATACAGTATGTTAGGTATGCTAGTACCAAATACTCCACATAAAAAATTAAGGGGGTACTTTTCGGAAACAGGGTGGGGGTAAAAATGTAATTCTGCCAAAATGTGAATCTCCTAATCATTGTGTTTCCAAAATGTATCTACACGAATTTTTTTGTGGAGGATTTGGATCTAACATTAGTACCTAACATACTGTATGTTAAGGTGGGGTTAAGCATTTAATTCTACCAAAATGTGAATCTCCCGATCACCCTGTTTCCAAGAAGTACCGACACGATTATTTATGTGGAGGATTTGGTACTAGCATACCTAACATACTGTATGTTAGGGTGGGGGTAAAAAATTTAATTCTACCAAAATGTAAATCTCCTAATCACCCTGTTTCCAAAAAGTACCTACACGATTTTTTATGTGGAGTATTTGGTACTCGCATACCTAACATACTGTATGTTAGGGTGGGGGTAAAAAAATGTAATTCTACCAAAATGTGAATCTCCTAATCACCCTGTTTCCAAAAAGTACCTACACGATTTTTTATGTGGAGGATTTGGTACTAGCATACCTAACATACTGTATGTTAGGGTGGGGGTAAAATATGTAATTCTACCAAAATGTGAATCTCCTAATCACCCTGTTTCCAAAAAGTACCTACACGATTTTTTATGTGGAGGATTTGATTCTAGCATACCTAACATACCTTCTATATTTACATTTGTGGTGGGGGTGAAAAATTTAACACTTCCACATTATGAGCCCTCACATCACCTTGAATCTCATGAAAAAAGAGTACTCACATGAATATATTTGATACATTTTGATTTTCTTTTTTCAATTCCAACTTATTGCATTATAAGTTCGATTTATCGTTGTTTATGGAGGGGGTAACAAATAAACCTAATCTATTAATTTATACATCTGTTCCCCTCCCTCTCCCGTTTCCAAAAAGTGTTCATTCACCTTAATTGGTAAATTTTAACGGTACTAATCTCTTGGAAAATGAATCGGAAACACCATTGAGTTTATAATATCCATGTCGCTTCAGTAGCAACTCGGTGGTTAAGTTAGCGACTGGTGCGTTTAGTGAATCAGAATAGGGCCCCTGAGCCTGATACCTTCCTGTTGCTAGGTCCACAAGTCTTCTTGTTGCATGGTTCTGCATTCCTTCTCTTGTGTTGTAAACATATACCTTCGCTTTTGCCATGTTCCTTTTTCTATAGAAGTTAGGTCACCTACACGTTTATGCATGGTAAGAACCAACTCCGATTTAGCGGATTTTTATTTATGTAGTTGGCTGGCATCGTTTTTACCAAAAAGTACTTCATACATGCACATTTTGACACAACCTCGCAGTTGCGCATCTTTGAGCGGGTTGCGCGCAATAAAAAAATCGGTTGAGGGGTGAAAAGGTGTTAGGACTCCGTGAGCAGGACGTTGAAGATCGAACCAAATGGCGTCGCATGATTGGAAAAGCCGACCCCGCGTAACGGCATAAGGCGAAGCAGAAGAAGAGAAGAGGTTGAGGGGTGAAATGTTCATGAAATTTCACGTAGAATCCGAATCTGCAATAAAAATGGGGGGGGGGGGGTCTCATTTGAAAAAACGGAGTTCGTGTGCATTGCGCACGTGCGCAACGCGCACCATTGTCATCTTTGAGATCCTTGGGAAAAATCATGGATTCCAATAAGAAAACTTTTTTTACCACTATCTGGACGAATTTATCAGGGGAGGAGGGGGGGGGGGCATTTTCGGGTTCACCCTGTACATTATTCAATGATAGAAGGATCACTGGAGTACTCTCCTGAACGAATACCTACGTAATGTTATAGCTACCTCACCTTGCGATGTGGTGGTATGCTGAATAGAAGAGGGTAGGTACATGAGCTGGAGGAATGTATAGGAATAGGGGATAAGGATACTGACTAGAAGCTGAGAGAGGATGGTGTAGTCCTATCTTCCCTTAATACACGATACACCTGCGAAATTTTAATTTACCACCACTGAAACTAAACAATCGCGTTTTATATTATACGGAGAGAAGCGAGGGGGGAGGCACGAAATTGACTACTGACTGCTCTCGGATCGAGCAGGGAGGCGTGATGAGGAAACTTGACAGTTCATGAAATTGATAACTGGCGTCATCAAACTTGAAGCTATTCGCATGATGTTTGTGGATAAAGGAGCTCTTCTAAAGTGAACTACACTGTGAAAGTGGAGGTCTGTACACCTTGAAATCCGAGCCCAGCACTCTGTCTAGGCGCCTGAGAAATTGATCCTCAAAAGCTTAAACAAGTAGATTCAACTTTTTTAAAAAAGATTAAACTTTTTCATTCATCATTAGTCTCTATTCACTACATGGACGCCACCAAAGCACCCCAAAGCAATGGATATCGTTGGATATTTCTGATTAAAATAACTTTCGCATATCATGTTTCTGATTGAGTAAGATCGTTCAATCTTTGTGTCCAACTATAAATTCTAACGGAAAAAATTGTGGTTAGTAGTTTTTAGTGTTATAGTACCTTGTTCGTTTTCTTCATTTACACTTTAGTACCCAATGATTTAAATTTACAATTAGTTGTTTTTTGTTTAGGTGGAGTTGCCGGGATTTGTTCAGATGATGGCCGTCATTTGGCGTTCATGCCCCACCCTGAGAGATGCTCGTTGATGTGGCAGTGGCCCTACGTAACGCCTTTGCTCGAGCAACAGATTAAAACTGTTCAATCGCCTTGGATGCAGTTCTTCAAAAATGCTTTCAATTGGGTGTGCAACAACTCATGAAACACTTCTTAGATGTCGGGAAGGATCCACCACCGATAATTCATGAATAGATCTTCCTTTTCAAGTGCCATATCCTTTATGGAATCAATTATGCTTCGAAAATTCGATTACTCTCTAATTAATAATGTATACATAAATGTTCGTTATACTTGTTCGTATTTCTAGGCGCTCTTCATAGTTTGTGGGACCAATTTGTTTTTAATTAAAATTTTATACATTTTTTCCAACTTGTACCTTTTTTAAATGTCCTTGGGGGTTATGTTGGCTAATTAAAATGTGTACGTAGTTTGTTCTATACTTGTCGAATAATATACTCCGTGTATGGTCATCAGTAGAGAAATTCTGTGGATGCATCTTCTACTTCAGCCAATCTCTCAATCATTTCAAAATCAGTTAAAATCTGATACTGGCAAAGCTACATAATTTTGAATTGCTCTGAAACATTGTTTAGTAATGCATCTTTCCTTTTCTTTGCATGAACCCCCCCCCCCCCCCCCCCTCCAATTCACCCTGTATTCAGGGTGAAAGACTGAACCCTATGCTATGATGTAGTTTCTGTGTTCTGGTGCCAAATTGGCTCGACTACTTGGTGACACAGAAAATGATTCATGAAAATATTGAGGCATATTGAGTATGTTCTTTGAATTTTATCGCTTAGATTCAATAATAAGCTTAAATCTTGAATATTGAAAATAGGATATTTTTGTAATTAAAATCCTCCCTCCCAGAACCTCCGTTTTATGTAAATTTCGATTCTCCGATTTAAAAAACTCTACTCTGTGAAAACAACCACCCGATTGGTTAGAAAGTGAGAACTGGGAAGAAATATTTTGCCACACAGACATTGTAGATGAATCCGCGGATCAGGGTGATGGGAGCCCAAAGCACTGAAGCCTAGTGGCTTATTGTGCTACTCCGCGGATTCTGCTCCTAGTCAAAGAGTACTAGTCCTTTGGTAAGGGCCAGTAGCGGTTTGGCTAGATTTTTGTTGGGAAAAGCCTTCATGGGTGTAGGTGACCCGAGGAGGTGAAACACACAGACATACACCTATGGAGTTTTTGCGGATTTGAATTCAAAATGATCTGAAACCAATTTATACGTAGTAATTTATGTCCTCAACCACAGATAAAAACGCCCAGTCTTACTGAGGAAAGTCTTAAAAAAGGGGAAAGAAATGCAATAAAACAAGTTGAATAAGTCATTCTTTTTTTTTTAAACGTCATGATTATAAAAGTTGAGTAGGTACGTAATGGACGAAAGGTAGTTCAAAAGATCTAGGGTATTTACACACATTACAAATCCCTAGACTCGTTCATTGGTAGAATGGGATTCATCGAACAACATTTGAGCCCCTGAAAAGCCAAGTGGCATAAGTCAAATTTCGGATGAAACGGAGATAAGTGCGCAAACGTAATATGAACATTCAGCTTCGTTTATTGGCCTAGTGGCATAAGTCTAGAGCTTCGAGAATAGCCCATGAGAAGGCATCACAAGTTCGATGGGCAACATAAATTTGGGAGTTTTTCAGTAAGCTGGACGCTACAAATGCTTTATCTCAAAAACAGATTTCCATGACTTATGCCACTTGGCTTTTCAGGGGCTCATTTTAGTCAGATTAACAAATACGAGTAGTTACCTAATAAAAGTACAATCAGTTAACTAATAGTACACCTAGCAGTACACTCATGAGATCTTCGAGTTGAATAATAGTAAATGAACAAAATTATTTTAAATTAATAATAACAAATAGGTACAAATTCCAAATAGATTTGTAGTCACCCAGTCAGAGTCAAGGTAAAATAAACAATTTCATTTGAAATGGAAGTTGAACAGCGCAATGTATAATACACTTGAATAGTTTTTGTGTTGCTGGAAAATCTAGATAAATCTATTTTTCTACATAGGTATGCCATGTTTTGGTTTCAGCTTGGATAATATTGTATCCATGGAAAAAACATCCCTTTGAGAAAAACATGGTATTTTCAGCTAAGCCGTTCATTTGGGATTATTTTTTGGATGCATCTTACGATGCATCTAATCTAAGGAACTGGACCTTTCTGGCAGGTTTCCTTCTCATGACTGAGATAGGCCGACGATGAAAATAGTAACCTGTTATGATGACGTTTATGATATTGATAGATGGTAGTAGAGAAGAAAATCCATGTCTGCCAATCAGTTTATGCGATGAACAGGATGTGTAACTGTACTCTTAATTTTTTTTCTTCCTTGAGTTAACCATCTCATTGCTACTACTCCTTAGACCTAAGATTATTACTCTCTTATTACTCCTCTGTGTTCATGAAAAAGGTTTGTTGTCGTTCCATACTTTTTTCATATTTTGCTTGTGTGACCTCACGTTCGTTCAGTTTCTTCTTTCGTCTATATCCTTAAATTTTCATACTAACTTCCTCCTTTCCAAATTGATAAATCAACCACTTTTCAGGTTGGTCACTGAAAATACAAACCTGTGATGACATAATTCGATAAATGCGTCTTGATTGGATGAGGCCAGCTGATTAGGATAATCTTATTTTTCAAACTAACCACCAACCACGCGCTACGTTATGCCACTACGTAATTGAGCGACAATTTCCAATGATCTAACTTTTAAATAAAATCGTGATTTCCATGGAGCTACCTGATTTTTCACTTTTATGCGGTTTCTCACGAATGTAGAGGAAAATCAACGTAATCTGTAAAATACAAGTATTTATCAATAGCCCCTCTCCTTTTTCATTAACTCGGAAAGGATACTCACTCATGGACCATTGGAAAAGAGTTGCAGGATCTGATGGCTTATCGAGGCCCCTTCTGATTAAAAGAGGATTTCTCTGGCTTCCCCAAAATAGGAATCAGGAAATCTCAAGCTGAGATCAGCGAATTTCATTATTGGTTTACACGGAATTATTTGCAGTTCTACGATGTGGTGACCAAATGCTGCTATTCTAGATCTCCAGAAGCGGTTCCATCTACATACAAAGTATTCAGCAGTGTCCAATCATTGGGGTAATAGTGTTGCGGCTTTGCAGGTGAACCATAAGGCCTATTTATTGCCCAAGGAGGTGATATTCTTTCTGGTCTATCGGGGTATCTATTTTATGGAAATATATTTTTATTCTGGGGATTTGCTGAGCATCACGAGGGCAGGCATATCTGGATGTGTGCCTTGGATTCTCGACTCTTTTCATTCCTATGATCGAAGAGGATGGAACAGAAATTGGATTTCTTACTGCTGTTTATCCCAAGCGCAACTTCGAGAGACAGTAGGTTTTACAACCCTAACACATTGAAACGATTAGGTAACAAAAATAAACCATCAACTGGAGTCAATATGCCTGCGTCTAAGTAGGTCTAATGCGGTAGAATTTACGTACATATTTCAGTCTTCTCTCGTTCCAATAGGGAGTAGATCAACTGGATGTCAAGTCAAACAAATAATGATTCCTTAATCTGTAGTCAGGCTAGAATGGAATTTAGGTGGTTCATCCTTGGTTTCAAGATGAACTGATATTGATAATACTATCTGTCTGTACCTACACAAATTGAACTCTTGAATTTCTCGACTTTCACAGTTAATGCAGTTTTTAAGACCATCAATACCATCATCAACATTTTTCGTAGCAATCTGAAGGTGTGTGAGAAGAGACATGCATAAGTTGGTTCTTGGCTATACGGATAAATCAAACGGGAGAGTTTAATAGGCGGTAAGTGGAGTAATTCCACGTTTTTCCTGCCTCCTTGATTCAAACTACGAGGAACTGGAGGAACAGGTACTTTCAAAGATACCTACCTAACTAAATATTTTAAGGAAACCTATTGCCTGTGAGGGGGTGACGACGAAAAGGGATCCACGAACGCCTCGGTTACACGTGGGGAAGCACTCAAAGCTGCTATTTGTGTTGTGTACTGCCGTGTGAAGGAAGAACGACTCAACTCGAAAATGGGGTTTTTACGTATTCCCCCTAATTTCCTCCCCACCTTTCCGATGAACGAGTCAAAATTTCGAAATTCACCCCGGAAGGGGTTGAAATCGTTAGGGGTGTAATTTGAAAATTGCCTAATTTTAAGCAAAAACGTCTCAACTCCATGCTTTTTAGGAAAAACATCTCAACTCTTCGATTAAAACGCCCAAACTAGCTAGATTTGCTATTTATTTGTGGAGAAAAAAAGACTCAACTCGCTGAAAACGCCGTTGAGTTGTTTTTCCTCCACATTGTTGGCTTCAAGATTGGGTTGAGGCGTCTCGTATGGTTGTCGATATTTGACTCAAATGACACGAATCGATTGAAGGTACGTGTGTAAAGAGGAATAATTGTACCAGTCGATTGAGTTGAACAACATAATATGATGTTCATTTTACCTCATTTTACATTCATTTTACCTCATATTATGAGGTCTGAAAAAAATGGGGTCACGGGAGTGATCGGGAGTGAATTTATGGCGAGTTTTCCAGAAAAACTTCGAAGCTGATTTCTGGGATTTCGAAAATTTTGAGTTGAGTCGTTCTTCCTTCCCACGGCAGGGTAGGTTGTAGGTAACCATAGGAACCTCACCGAACCGATTTTTTCCCCCGTTTCAATGTTTACTGGTCAGTGCACCTCAACTAACATAATAAATTAATGGATTGAAAATTTTTTTATGCAGTTTTAATAATTGTCTGCGCCCTTAGTTGGTTAGCCAAATGAGATATTCAATATATCCGAAAAAACAAGAATAGTTTTTGATTGTGAAAAAAATCGGTTGGCAAGAAGTATTATCAACCAAGTCAGTGTTTCCATTGAGAGTGTCAAGTCCAAACCTCAAAATCATCATCGTTGAGGTTCTCATGTTTAGTAGATATTGAGTTGTTGATTTACTGGGGAAATATAAAAAGTGGTACTTATCGTGAAAACATAAAACTACCTACAACCTATCAAATTGAGAAAGACATGATTCAGCACTACGTTTAATATTTTTTGATGTACCTACATGTAATGAAAATGCTGGAAATCACCACCTACGTAATGTGGCAGGAAACATGGAAAACTTCAGTAGGAATCTCATAGAAAATTCTATCCGTTGCAATATAAAATCATAACTTCGTATTTTTTCTTCGTTATCATCATTATTATTAATACATCACCTACCTATATTTGGAATACTGTGGAGCTGTGTTTCTTCCCGTATTAGACAGGTACTTTATATAAACTAACCAAACCTAACAAGTATTTTTGAAAATTTTTTCATCGAGCTGGGACCTATGTGACAGCTCGCTATTCACTTTAGATCTCTAGTAGAAAGGGATTATCAGTTCTACCCACAAAGTTATTAGTACTCTTAGGTAGGTAGGTACACAAAAAGTTTCAAGTCAACATCTCTCTTGAGGATTCTAATGAATTTTTGAAATTTCTAAGCGAACGGAATAAAAAAACCCTGATATAATCCTAATAGTACTAACAGTTATGCAACATCGTACCTGATGAGTGATGACCGTTACTGATGGTTTACAAAACTAATTTCTAAATTCGTGCAATTTCAACAGCCCTCTAGGACTGACATATTTTCGATATAAAATCTAAGATCTCGAGTCTCATGTCGTTCAATTGGTAAGGTGGAACGTTAAGGCTAAATGTCACGATGTTTTAGTGTGATACTGAAATAAGAGATGGTAGCACCATCGGGGCCAAATTTCGTTTACTCCTCAGTTGAGAACGGATCGAGATATTTCAGTTCCGCAAACGGATTTCTCTTCAAGATCACCGTAGAATTCCGGGTAATTGGTTTAGAAAGTGTGCAAAAATTTTTTGCACACAGTTCCAACAAAAATTTGTTTAAATTTTGAACATTTTCAAAAAGTGGCCTTATAGCCACTTGCAGAACCTTCATCAGAATACGAATCCGTTTGCAGAATTTTTCTAACTTGATCATAGCCGTCGGATTCGCGTTTTTACGATATGGTGAAGTGCGAGGGGGGCGATCATGGGCTGGGGGGGGGGCGATCAAACGCCCCGCCGCCCGCCCGACCATCACATTCATGTTTTGCTAGTACGCACCCTTTGGTCTCTATTCTTTTTCCCGGCCACCTAATAGGTAGCTACCATCAACCTTCCCATTTCCAACTTCTCTGTCTTGAGGTTGATCGAATTGGGCGAAATTTCCATAAAAAGCAAGACACATGAACAAATAACTTATGAGACACTTTCTGTGTGAATTTGATTCAGATAATGGTTTGCACTACCTACTAAATATTTAGTTCTAAAATTGTGATAATTTCAGTTCACTGTACATGGACTAGTTAGGTATCTAGAATTACTAGTGATAGAATCTATTGGTTTCTATCTGATGGTTTGATGAGCATATTCTTGGAGTTTGACGTTGATTTCCAAATTTTGTGAACAGCTAAAGATGATGAAAAAATAATTTGTAGGTAGTTAATTCACTCTGCAATAGTGTTGAAAAAGGTAAAAACACCTATTCATTATTTACCAAAAATTCAAATATCTTTGAAATTATATCAAAATAAATCTAAATAAATTGGAAACTAAAATCCCCCGTGTCTGAATTTTTTATTCCCGAATTCCCTCTTCTAAGAGTTAAATTATCAATTCTCTCTGTTTTTAAATGTCATTCTTGATTTCATGTAATTATAACGCCTAACACTAGCGAAGTGTTGAATTTTGAGGTAGTACTAGGTATACTACTAAATTACAAACATGACTGTCCCAAAATTACCGTTAGTGCACTGTAATAAATAGCCTAGAACTAGTGCTATGGTCTTACAAGGTATATACCATACAGATGGCAACCCTACATGTTTACCTTTTCGGATTACTCTAAAAGTTCGAGAAGAGTTCAAGGTCGCACACCTTTCTCATTCGCTAGCAATCCCGGGAACATCGGGCACTGTTGACGTTCGAATACTGTAGGTAGTAGTACTAGGGTACGGCGTTGGTGATTTTACCCTTCAATATTCCGCGATTGTGCAGCGATCACTACATCGTTTTTTAGGACGTCCCACAGTAAGAATTGGGCGTCCATATGCGATTAATCTAGGGTAAAGGAGGACACAATCAACGGAAAAAATCTGCGAAGTGCTACTATCAGCTCCGGGGTCTTGATTTTCGTAGGGGACTATCTACATGCTAATTTGAACAATCCTGACAAATTTAATCTAATTCTTATGAAATATGTGAAAGTTATAGCTGTTTCAAAGATTTAATGTTGCAGATGCTATTGTCAATTCGGAGGCCGTGATTTTAGTAGACCATCTACACCCCACTCTCCATAATCCCTGAAAATGTCATCGAAATCAGATGGGGAATGAAGAAGTAATGACTGTTACAAGGAATTCACGTTTTCGCTTCCGCAGTCACTACTAATAGTCCGGGAGTGATTTTCGTAGGGGACTCGCCAACCCGCACAATTCCTGAAAATTTCATCGAAATCAGACAATAACTTCGTGTAGTTCTGCCCGATACAAGGATTTCACGACAGAATCAAAGACACAGAACCAAACAGTCAGACACGGAACCAAAATTGTTCAGGAAGGTCTAAAACATAGAACGCGAGGGGAAATTTTGATTTCGGAGATATTTTTTTTCTAGAATCTTGAAAAGTTGAAACAATACTTCCACTACCTTGGTGGACTCGGAAGTAAAAAGTGCGTAGGCACCTTATCTATTTTTGCTCCGTACAATTTTTAGTTAATCATAAATAATAATTTTGTGTTCGAGTCTACTACGGTAACGGAAGTACTGTTTTCACTTTTCAACGTTAAAAAAATATCTCCAAAATCAAAATTCCTACTCGAGTTATATATTTTAGACCTTCCTGAACAATTTTGGTTCCGTGTCTGCCTGTCTGTCATGAAATTCTTGTAACGCCCGAAACTATACGAAATTAATGTCCAATTTCGATGAAAAATTTTGAGGTAGGTATATTATGCGGGTTGACGTGTAGACGATCCCCTATGAAAATCATCGCCCCAGTATCAATCAATAATATATATAACATTCTACCATAATTATGATACCTAACCATTATCTGAATCAAATTAACACAGAATGTGTCTCATAAGTTATTTGTTCATGTGTCTTGCTTTTTATGGAAATTTCGCCCAATTCGATCAACCTCAAGACAGAGAAGTTGGAAATGGGAAGGTTGATGGTAGCTACCTATTAGGTGGCCGGGAAAAAGAATAGAGACCAAAGGGTGCGTACTAGCAAAACATGAATGTGATGGTCGGGCGGGCGGCGGGGCGTTTGATCGCCCCCCCCCCCCAGCCCATGATCGCCCCCCTCGGCCCCCTCCATATCGTAAAAACGCGAATCCGACGGCTATGATCAAGTTAGAAAAATTCTGCAAACAGATTCGTATTATGATGAAGGTTCTGCAAGTGGCTATAAGGCCACTTTTTGAAAATGTTCAAAATTTAAACAAATTTTTGTTGGAACTGTGTGCAAAAAATTTTTGCACACTTTCTAAACCAATTACCCGGAATTCTACGGTGATCTTGAAGAGAAATCCGTTTGCGGAACTGAAATATCTCGATCCGTTCTCAACTGAGGAGTAAACGAAATTTTCTTCATTTTGGTGCTGCCACGTGGTGGCAGATTTCACAACTAAACTCGGGACATTTAGCCTTAAGGTATCTTGTTCAACCCCTCGGAAGGTTTGATTGTTGCTACCACCAACAAGTTTTAAAATATCATCTTCACCTTTTGTAAATGTATTTAGCCATGTACGGCAGGTAGAGGAGTTCCTCCTTCAAGTGATGAACAATCCAAAGATTGAGAAATAATTTTTGTCGTTCGCAGGTTTCCACTTTTTCATTTAGAATAGAAAATATTTTCAGAGCTCGGATTTGCCCGCACACACTGAGTTTGATCTTTGAAGTGTATTCAGGCAATCATCATACATCTACTGGATTTGTAATGAACACAGTTTCATTGGCAAAATTAATCACTTACATCCGGTAAGCTCCGGGAACGTTGGACGGGAACTTGTCCAATTCTTTCTTTATCGCTTCTATAAGTGGCACCGCAGGATCCGTTGGTTTCAGCATGGAATCTGATAAAATCCAGGCTGGTTCGAGATTCGGCTTGTGGAATGGACCTGCTGAGAGAGGCCGCGGTGGAGCTCTTGGTGCTGGTGGTGTCGAATTTGGTGTCACTCCCCACGCTCCTCTGGGTGCTGTTGAAAGACCAGCTGTTGCTGGCCGCCCATCACTTGTCTTCGGCCTCAGTTTCTTCTCTGAAGTTAAGGGGTCAACAGGCCTACAAGTCAGAAATTGATTGATTGAGCCAAGATTGAAATTTTTTTTGAAAACCTCAGTTTTGTAGTATCGTTTAGACTATTTTTTAGGCTTCAAAACTGTTTAAAAAAATACGACCAAGTTGGGTGGCAGTATAACATCCTCACATATAATAACATGGACGTCCAATTAGAATTGTTTGGTTTAAAAATGCTTGATTATGCAAGTATTGAGCACTACCGCTGATAAATTTCCCATTATAGACTTGATTTTCACAATTATGTTGATGGTTTTCAGACTCGAGAAACAGAAACACAATTGTGAGGTCGTTCGAAATGATGTCTTGAATTTTGGTTTATTATTTTCAATAATGAACCTTTGGAATCGACCAAAATAACATTTTTTACCACCCCCACACCCCCTAAACATTTGTTGGTTTACGTTTCAAGGTACGTAGAATCCGAAAATCGAATACAATTTTTTCCGCCAAACGCGGCACTTTCCTTAGTTACCATGGACCGATTTTGATGAAATTTGGTACATGGGTTCCAATTGGGGTCTTGTTGTGCCCCGAAGCTTTTGGTTAATGTCAGTCTATTCTAAGGGTTGAAAAAAAAAAGATTGAAATTTTGAAAACGCCCTAAGTCAAAAAATTTTGACATAAAGGTATTGTTTTTCCATCAATTTAAGATACTATTGAATTTTTAGAATTGAATGAGACCACCCGGAGCTCTGTAGGACAAACCCTTAGAAGACAACTGATATGAAAACTTGAGGGTTGGGCTTACGATAAATCAGAAACACGAGTGTGAATCGCAAAAGAGGCCTAATCTCCGTTCAAATGTTAGCTGACCGAAATGCGATCGATGTTTTTCTTCATTTTGGATGGTGGTAACAATGGCAAAGCCGTGATTTTTGCAGACGAGTGATCTATAAAGATAAATAATAAACCTTCTTGTAATAATTTGCAGCGTTTTTTTCAACGAAATCGACGGTTGAACGGGGAGACTCGGTGCTCGTGAGGAGCGGCGGCGGTGTAGACCTCGTTAAAAATCTTTAAAATTGATATAACTCGGAAAAGAAGCATTTAAAAAATAATTGCTAGGAGACATTTTTTGTTGAAAATTAGTTGTAGAATCGACCCCTTGAGGGAATGAGACTTGTTTTCTAGACACCCTGTATATCGAGCACTGACCGAAAGTGGGTGTTTCATAACTTGAGAAACTGTTTGTTGCTAACTCTTAACTTGTGGTCGTGTAAGTGAACACACTAATAAAACTGAATTACCGACCCAATTACTAGTTAAAACTCACATAATTACCGCAGACTTCGCCCTTCCGTACACATTGTGTGATGGCGTTCCATCTTCATCTTCCGGTGTTCCACTCCGGCTTCCAAAAAGGCTGAAAGCGTCATCAAGCAGTTCGTGAAATCGTCTCCGCATCTTCCCAACACTAGGCTCGGCTTCGGCAATTTCTTCGTTTTCTGTAAATCAATCGCATATTGTATTTCGGTATAGGATGACCGTGAGGCCTAAGAGAAGATAGTGTCTACCACGTGGCTTCCTCACATCTGTAATATGATTGGGACAAACTATGTTTGGGGGAAAACGGCCATTAAGTTAAGTAAGGGCAAAATTATATTTAGAGGTGTTGAGATCATTTAATAGAATTTAAAATATATGTCGCCAAGAACGTATGTATACGATGATGCAAAACCATGGCCTAGACATTTTCCGGGCCATAACAAACCTACAGGAATTCCCCAGGGGCTGGGTAGGGAGCCTGAGCAGTACCACTTTCCAGGGCTCTCAGACCTAACCGAACCGAGAAAATGCAGTAAATTAGTGCACAACGGTTCATTATTTTTCTGTAAAAATCACCCATCCTTAAGGTGGTCTCAGTTAGTCGACGTTCGTTCCTCGTTCCGGGTCAGTATTTGGCCAAATCGAAGGGGCAAAAACTTGAAAAGTTGTACATAAATTGGAAATTTTAAATCTCTGTTGTTGTCCTCCTCGAACCCAGATCAATTCGCACACTGGGAAGAACACTGGTGCATCTCCGAAAATGCGCTACTCAACAACCTTCGGAACAAGACTTGATGAACCACTGTTTTTGCCAACTGCACACGCTGTTCATAACGTTCAGAACCTCAACGGTTCGTCTGCTCTCTAACGGACTCAGTTTCAACTATCGTTGATCCACTATCACCCCCAGGTAGACCACTTCAAACTTTATCCCATGGTATATCATTTTTTGGAGATGTACCAGTGTTCTTCCCAGCGTGCGAATTGCTTAAGGACGTCCATTACTACTGAAGTACGTCCTAAAAAAACTCTTGGTATTTCTTTATTAAAGTCCTCAGTCACTTCGTAGTAATCGGTTGGAACACAAAACAGTCAATTACCTTTTTTATTTAGCCTGTGACAGTGGAGATCCCACACTAAAGGGCCAACAACGCCAGGATCCTGAGATGCGCTACTATGTCTCGACAGAGGTGGGTTCTCCGGCTCGAGAACATTCTCTAGAGGTCCAGGGATTGGCGCTCCTCTGAAACAACATCCCATACCTACATTGCAGTATGTGAAATTTAATAATTTAAAACCAAAAACGGCCATCGCGATCAATCTATACGAAACAAAATACGAGAAGAGAGATAAAATTCGTTTACCTGGGAAATGCTTTGACAGATGGCATTGATAAGTAGGAATTGGGGCTGGAGGGCTTGTGCCTGGGTCTGGCTCGGGGAAGCTGGTGAGAGGGTGATTCCAGAAGTTGACTGGGACCTGCATCCAGTGACTCGACGCTATCATGATCGGATTCTGGACCGTCCGCTGCATCTTTCTGAGGAGTCTGTTGGGAAAAAGCGAACCATTCGTAGAGTTAATTACTAGTTTTACTCTCATATGTACTGCCGTGTGAAGGAAGAACGACTCAACTCAAAATTTTCGAAATCCCAGAAATCAGCTTCAAAGTTTTCCTGGAAAACTCGCCATAAATTCACTCCAGATCAATTCCGTGACCCAATTTTTTTTCAGACCTCATAGTATGAGAACAACATATCATGTTGTTCAACTCAATCGACTGGTACAATTATTCCTCTTTACACGCGTACCTTCAATCGATTCGTGTCATTTGAGTGAAATATCGACAACCATACGAGACGCTTCAACCCGATCTTGAAGCAAACAATGTGGAGGAAAAACAACTCAACTGCGTTTTCAGCGAGTTGAGTCTTTTTTTCTCCACAAATAAATAGCAAATCTAGCTAGTTTGGGCGTTTTAATCGAGGAGTTGAGATGTTTTTCCTAAAAAGCATGGAGTTGAGAGGTTTTTGCTTAAAATTAGGCAATTTTCAAATTACACCCCTAACGATTTCAACCCCTTCCGGGGTGAATTTCGAAATTTTGACTCGTTCATCAGAAAGGTAGGGGGGAAATTATAGGGGATACGTAAAAACCCCATTTTCGACCATTTTCGAGTTGAGTCGTTCTTCCTTCACACGGCAGTGTACACCTACCGATGTTAAGCTTTTAGGTTTTGTACCGTATGGAGACTTTTATTTTTATTTTATTTATTAAACGAAACGGGCAAGCCCAATGCAATATAAACATACTTATTGCTAACAATATTTATTTATATATTGTGACAATAACTGAATTAATATAACACTGTCCACGTTAGAAAATTGAAACGAAATTTTGAAGAAAAAAAAATAATAATTATAATAATTAAAGACGGATTTGTTCTGTAAAATGGCAATGAAATAACACTTCTCGTTCTTGATTAATTAAATTAGGCTATTTTGACTTAGAATAATGTGCAACACTTCTCGACGTATGAGTCAATGATTGATGAAAGAAGTCAATGTCCGGGCAAATGGATATGTAAAAGTTCGCTTCATAAACACTTCGACTTCATAAACATATGTTCATAATGGCAAAGTTTTAACGATTTCATATTTCATCTTTAACACGTTAGATTCGATGGATAGTAACAGAGCACAAAGACCACACATGGACGGATGGATTTTTGCTTCCGACTTTACCAAGGCAGCGGAAGCTTTGTTTTCGCTTTTCAAGGTTGAAAAAAAGTTCTCCAAAATCCAAATTCATCCTCGAGTTTTATGTTTTAGACCTTCCTGAACAATTTTGGTACCGTGTCTGTCTGTCATGAAATCCTTGCCACAACCATAACTTTTACAATTCTCATCCGATTTCGATGAAATTTTCAGGGATTATGCGGGTTGGCGTGTAGATGGTCCCCTATGAAAATTATCACCCCGGACTGATAGTAGCCACTGCGCATGCGCAAACGTGAAATCCTTGCCACACCCATAACTTCTGCATATCCCATCCTATTTTGATGAGATTTTCAGGGATTGTGCGGGTTGGCGTGTAGATGGTCCCCTATGAAAATCATCTCCCACAGACTAATAGTAGTTGCTGCGCATGCGCAAACGTAAAATCCTTGTACCAGCCATAATACTTACATATTTCATCCGAATTTGACGAAATTTCTCAGGATTGTTCAGATTAGCGTGTAGATGGTCCCATATGAGGGTAGTGGAAGGTACTTAGAAATTGATGTTTTGAGATTAACTGCTATGCATCGGATCATCTATACAATCGGGTTATGGATACGAGGAAGCTATGTACCACACCCACTTGGCAGACGTTCTTAAAATTCTATCTTAAATACATTCTGCGTCCCTTGAAAAGTAAAACAAAAATTTTGAGAGGGCTGAAACTATTATTTCTTTCTCGATTCCAGAGGTTGACTATTGATAATTATAAATGAATATTGGCATGTTCTCATTTGAAAATACGTTCTTTCTATCAAAAGTTCAACTTTTTCGAAATACGAGTATATTTCTACCAACCAATTATGTTTTCGCTAAGTTTCGCTTTCTAAGGAATAGACAAGGGGAGTTATTGTCTCGTGGGACAACCGGTATATTTATATGTGAGAAAAAAAAATGATTAAGGTTTGTGACATCGTAAAAATTGCCTAATACTGAGAGCATGAACTCACCTTGGAAGCATGAGGCGAATCTTGTTGGAAGCCCATGTTGTCTTTCCCAGAAGACGCGGTTTCCCTGTGAACGATTCCGGAACGTTCCGAAGACCTGGACTTTTTCTTGGTGAAGCTGAAGAGGAAGAAAAGAAGAAGCAGGAGAATGAGGAGAATAGTCGAGATGCTCGCTCCGACTATGAGCCAAACGTCCCTCCGATTGGAAGTGGCTGGCACCACAGGTCTCAGGAACGCTACACATAACAACCAACTGTAGCGACGCCCTTAGCTTGATCAATAGATTTATCAATGTGCCCCTTCAATCTCGAATTTATTCAGACATTCCTTATCTTGCGCTTCCATAATTGCGTGCCGCTATGCCAATATTGTTCCTTTTTCAGGACAATTTACTTTATTCGTAGGCACTTCAAAAATTATGAAAAAAGCACAAAATTTAGTTGATAATACCTGAAAACTTCAATTTCAACTTAATCTTATTTTGGTGTTACGACGTTGAATGTTTTTAGTGGATTTTGAATTTGGAATCTGAGGTTTCTTTGAATTTAATTAAAACGGAACAATCACAGAATTTTTGCTACACCTACAAGAAAAAAATCCTTTTACATAGTGTTCTACCGAACTTATTCATTCCCTCATAATCTCCGTAGAAAGCGATGATGAAAGATATTTGAAATATTTCCCCAAAAATTCGAAAATTAAAACTCTAAATTCCAAAAATATTTATAAACGTTTGCTTGTTCGTAAGTGTAATTTTTGGTCACAATAAATCTAACTTCAATGAAATTGGTAGGGGTTATGCATCTCAAGTCTTTTTTTAATTTCCATTTGGAAAATTAAGTCATCTCTTGACCTAGAAAATTTGTAAGTTGTAGAGTAATGAACCCATGAATTGGGCATTTATTGAATTTTAATAGAGGTATGATTAGAATTTGGAAGCAGTTAGATGAACTTTCCATGAATGCCAGACATCATTTAGTGTAATAAATGAATTTTTCAGGTTCCATTACTTGTCAAAAATTTTGATATTTACAAAAAACATATTGTTAAGTAATGCATGCATTCCAGGGGACGTAAAGTGGTCCATGGTGGTAAAGAGAATAATTCATGAAACTCCGAAGGTATAATGAGAATTTTTCCTCAATTTCAAAGCTTGGGTACAATTAGTAAGCTGTAAAGGAGCCGAAACATTTAAAAATCGGATATTTTGTGAAAATTATCCCCTCACTCGCCCCCTCACCATGCTAATTTTGATACTCTGGTGAAATAGTGTGCAATTTGGAAGATTTTTGAGTCGAACAAAAAAAGAAACACGCAAATCTTTTGTATACAAGATACAAACAAGATAATGCTAAACAAGATTTTGTCCCACACACACAGAGACATTCACCTATGATTTTCTCAGCGGATTTGGATTCAGAATGGTCTAAAACGGATTACTGTGTGGTTATTTTTTTTCTGTTGAGTGTTGTCCTCCTTCACCCCAGATCGATCGCATGAGGACGCCCGAATCGTACTGTGGGACGTCCTAAAAAGTGGGTAATCGTATCTATTTTTCAAATTTTGGAGGAAAAGCGAAAAACAGAATTCAAAATCGAAAGTCAGTCACTTCTAGGGTGTAAAAGTGGGGGAAAACATTTGCAAAACGACCTAGCTCCAAAACGTGCGATATACAGGAATTGTTTTTTAATTTATTTAAAATAGCAACATTGTTTAAGAATTGTTGACACCACAAGAATCAAGAAATCAAGAATAGTTAAATGCGCGTCTATTGTGCTACACAGTAAGTATTTTTTTTTTTTTTTAAATCTCCCCTCAAAGACAAAATGTCTTTTTTGACGACCCGACGCCGGCCCTAGGGATGAGGGAAGATGAGGAAGGTGGGGGTGGGAGAGAAGGATGAAGGGAAGTGCCACTATAAAACGACCACCAGTTCAAATATGAGCCGAGCAGGACACGGGTGGTGATACCACGGAGTACGCCTACTGAGATGCCCAACTCGCGCAACTCCGTGGCACTTTTCCCGCACCACACACCGCGCCACGACAAGGTTGCAGCCATCACCCTGATGTTGTTGGGTGCCACTCCTTTTAGCTCCGACACTGCTTGCCGTAAATCATTTGTGTCATATTTCCTTATCTTGGCCCGCCAAGTCTGCTCCATGTCCAAGCTGCCATTGACAACTTGGACATCCAGGATAATGCAAGACTGGTCGGGCTTGACAGCAACAATGTCGGGCTTCTTACCCTGGTCACTTTGCATGTGATACAATCTCTCTCTCTCAACATCCCAGCCGCTAGATGACAATGCACCTGCTATCTGCTTGGCGACCGCATCATGACGTAGGATGCGGCCCCCATGAGTTCGTGGACACTGCTGCACCACATGATACAGGTGTTCATTTCCACTCCGACAGGCACGGCAAAGGGGTAGCGTTGTCCCGCGACTACCTCTCGAACACCGCACCGCAGTTGGCAAAGATGCCACACGGATGGCGTGAAAGTGTCGGTAGTCGCGGGCCCCAATGCCCTCCGAAGCCCAATCTACCCATTGGGATGAGACAAGGCTTTCGGAGCACTGTCGGAGTTCTTTACCATCCACCGATTCATGCAGCGCAGCAGCGAACTCAGCAGACGAACTGGGTTTTGGAGCAGATGGTGTTGCTCGGTCGCACCATGCTAACTGCTGCCTGACAAAATCAAGATCAGCAGCCGCACGGGCGACCTCCCAGCTCGACCCCTGAAGGGCTAGCAGGCGCCGGCGGCGCAGTGAAGGGATACATGCCGAGAGAGACACAATGCCAAGCCCACCGGATTTGACCGGTGCGTGAAAATAGGCACTTGGGACACCAGGAGGGAACTTCAGCCAAGAGCGCACAGCAGAGCGAACTTCTCGATCTAATTGTTGCAGCCTCCCCGCCGTAAGCCTGCCAAAGACTAACCCATAGGTTAGCTTTGGCAGTAAGTACGTGCGGAGGAGGCGCAGCTTCTGCTGTGGCTTCAATGGAGCCTTGGTAACGCGAGCTAGCGCTCTACCAAGGTCCACACGGCTGGTAGTAATGGTGGCCACCCCCATGAAGTCGACTCCAAGGTACCGCCAAACCTCCAGCACGGATCGAGATGGAATGGGGGATTGTCCTACGACAAAACCCCCATCCACAACTTTCACCTTATGCTGGCGACCCGACGGGACCAAGGAGACCGACCCACACTTATCGGGGTTAACCACAAGTCCACACCTGGCTAGCTGCTTAGCAAATGCATTGAGGGCGATCTGCAAGCCCTCACGGGTTTCTGCGAGTAGGATAACAGAACTAGAAAAAATCCCCCTCTCCCCCACCCTACCAGCCAATGGTCCTTCAAGTAGTTGAAAGTTGTCTCAGTTACTCAGCATTTGGCGCTGAAGAGTCAGAAACACTTGTGTGAATTGTATATGAACGTTCGCCGACGGAAGTAGCCAAATTTCACCTGATAAAATGATCTGTTTAGTACTAGGTTATGATTATCTAATCGGATTACCAATCCAATAGTGGATACGAGGAAGCGATATGCTTCAATTTTCCAAAGACACCGCGACACCCTCTTTGGATTGTGATTCATCAAAGTGAATTTTTTGATGGCTCACAACAAACTTCCCTCCAACTTTGAGCAAAATCGAGCTATCAGAGGGCGCATCCGCCGCTGTTTGTCCAATGTCGATGGAATTAAAAAAGCCCATTAATGAAGCATGAATTAATGAGCGAATTTTCAAAGAAATCCTTTTTTACACTCTTCAGGGATCGTTTCAGATTGATACAAAACGGATTTCAGTGGAGAAAGTTTTCGAAAAAGTCCGTTCTAAAAATGTTGAGGCCATTGCAATATCTTCAACTTCCTCGACAATTCGCTAAAAGGATCATCGTGAGGCTAACCTGCTCTATTCCTGCGAATTTCATCAAAATCGGACCATCGAAAATAAAAGGCACAATTGGCCAATGACGTTAGCAGACTCCTACTTCTACCATGACCGCACTTCCGCTCCTACCGCACTTGCGAGGACACATGGAAGGGTTTGGTTTTCGTACTGTTTCGAATTTTACTGCCGTAGCTTTGACCTTTAGAAGGTCAAGATTCCACCCATTCAGCTTCTGTTCTAATACTTACTGAATTATTGGAGTTTGTTTGTCTTTATAGATGTAATTTATTCGTATTGAAATGCGCCAGTGTTCTGGAATGGGCAAAACCTAGATCCTCCTGATAGTCGCCCTCATCTAATGCCAGTTCAACTGGAGCCAGCCATGGAGAAAGCTTTTGTTATCGAAGATTGTTACTTGTGATGCCACCCAAGATAGGAAATTCATAACTTGAATCCATTCCATCGTATTCATCCTCAACTTTGGGATAAACGGTCGTCAGCTGGTTGGAACTTTCTGTCGAAGTAAACTTGATTCCTAACCCTGCGCGATTCTATGATTGGTAGGTAGTATTAATGGAAAAGCCGTATTCTTTGCAGCTTGCTAATCTTTATAGAAAAATGATAAGCCGTTACGTAATAATTTGAAGCGTTTTTTAACCGAATTTACGAGTGCGCCAATACGCTATCTTAGAACAGTGTGCAACTTTCGAACGGCTAGACCTATTTTGGTGGAAATTTTTGTATCGTGCTCATTACCCCCTTCAATAAGTGATTTCTTCACGTCAGAATCGATGTTTGCCGCTGAGTTGGAAAGGGATATTGGTTGATTGTCTTTACGACAAATCATAACCAAATTTGGTACTTCATACATTACCTATGCTCCGCGAAAGGGAATTTTTAAGTTTAAACTACTTTGATAGAATAGGATATATTTTAATAAAATGACCACCAGGTGAGATACGTGCCTTGTAGGACGCAGGTGGTGATATCAAAAATTACATCCGCCGAGTTGCCCAGATCTAGTGACTCCGTCTCATTTCCCTGTGCCATAACAAGGTCGCAGCCATGGTCCTGATATTGCTAGGGAGCCACAATTTTCAGCTCGGATATTGCTTGCAGCAAGTCATTCCATGCTTATTTAGGTCCGCCAGTTCTGCTCCAAGTCCAGTTTCACTCTCTGAACACTCCAGTCGCTAGATGACAATCGTGAGTTTGCAGACTCTACTGCACCACATGGTACAGAGTCTCATTTCCACTCCGACAGGCACGACAACGGGTTCTTATCTGCAGCCTTGCCAGAGAAGAACATTGTGCGTAACGTGCAGCTATGCGCTAAAAATCGGTATTATACCTTTATACAAGGTGTTACGGTTAAGGACGAACAACCGGCCAGGGTTCGATTATACAACTAATTTTTAACGCTCTTTCCAACGATATAATTACATTTGAATTTTCACTGAAAAACAAGGGAGGGCTGTTTTAATGGCGTAAGGTCGAAAATACGAAAAACATCTTAAAAGTGAAAAAAGTCGGATTTTAAGAGGGTTAAAGAAAAAAACCACGAGATAAAAAAGTTGCAAATTAGTTGTAGAATCGAACCCTGGCCGGTGGTTCGACCTTAACCGTAACACCTTGTATAATAGTTACCGTTCTCTATAAAAAGGAATAGACTGTTTGAGAATATTGTGAGCAATACTAAACACTTTATACCAATGCTTTCAGCCCTGAGCTACGTTGTACGTTACTCAGCTCAAAATGTGCACATAAGGAGCGAGAAAGTTGTGGTTATTAAGGACTCACGTTCAGCTTTTGTGAGTACAGGAAAGCCAAGCTGAGCAGTGACTTCGTTGTTCCCGACTAGCTCCATATCCTGAGCTGCCACTGCGGCGTCCACAGCCTTCCCAGCCACTCGGACGGTGTAGATCAGCTCCAGCGCAGATCCTCCTGCGCCCCCAGCGCTCACTTTGTGCACCTTCACGGAAACGGTTTCCCTCCTTTCTCGCTTCAAACTCTTCCCATTTTGTTGGTCTAGGCCCAAGTGCCTTTCTTGTTGCCTGCAAAAAATTAAAACTTCCTATAAAACCACAGTTAATGAATTTCAGAATCCGATCAAATTGAATTGATGAGATACTCCAGAATAGGATTTCAGTGCGAAAAATTTACATAAATTAAAATGACTACAACAAAAATTGCATCAAAATCGTTTGCCACTTCTTCCTTCTTCAAATATGGTCACCCTTACAACACTGGATGTCCAGGTACCATGAGTGACGTGCCCAAGTACTTGAATAGCAGGGTAGGTAAGCAATAACTACTATAGTAGACTTACCTATGGAAAGCCGTCGTGTAAATTCGAGCCAATCGCTGCTCAAAAACGGCTGGTGAGAGCTCTAGCGCTGAGCTGTTGGCTTCAATGACGGTTACCAGCCAATAACGTTGATCTGGAAGGTCGGGCCACGCGGGAGCGACTGACGACGTCGGCTCCACTTCCTTGAAATTCATAAAATTTTGTACATCTGAACGCAATGTAATTATATTCATAATTTAAATTATGATACTATATGCATTGGGTAATGAGGAGACGGTCGAAGTTGTCAATCCAGAACAAGCTTACATTGTACAACCAAGTCCTTAAACCAGTCTGGACATATGGACCTCAGCTTTGGGGCTGTACGGCTCAGTCAAATCGAGACATCATCCAAAGATTCCAGAACAATGTGCCAAGAACGGTGGTCAATGCACCATGGTACATTCGAAACGAACGTCTCCATCATGAGCTTCGGATCGAAACAATAAACGATGCTATGAAGCGACAAGCTGTGAGACACCTACAGCAGCTAAGATGTCACATCAACGAGGAAGCTGTCCAACTCCTCGATACAAGTGATATCATCAGAAGATTGAAGCGTACCAAACCACTTGACCTAGCTTACTTGTGAAGCAGTGAAGTGAAACATCCACCATAACAAAACTCAGTGATGAATTGAATATTTGTCCATATTTTCAAAATAATATTGTTAATAAGTTATACTTGGTGCAACAAAGAATATTGAAAAAAAAATAATAAAAAAATAATAATTCAAATTCAATACTTTCCTTTGTTCAAGCTCTCCAAAATTACTAAGTCATAAAATGCTCAAATACTATATAAGTATAATTGTTTTACATTGAAAAGCCTTCATAATTTTCATGCCAAAATATGCCAATACCTAACTGCACGGTACTATTCAGCATACAAATCTAAAAGCAACTAACTTTTCTATAAGGTTCCTATATTATAGAATGGGTATGGAATGACTCTTACCTACTTATTGGGTAGGTGCCTACCTTAATCGTAGGGGTGGGAGAAATTAGAAGGCAGTCAGACGCAGAGCAGGACGGGCTGACTGGGGTTGGGAAGACTGGAGTTTGGTAAATTGTTGTGAGAACTGTGGTCGTCATGAAGATGGTGGTGGTCGCCCAGGTGGCGTCAGGATGGCCGTCCCCAGAGCCCTCTCCTGATCCGCTCCAGAAAAAGTCCTCGACGCGGTAGTTACGTCTCGGCTCATCTTCCACGTAAGTCCCTGGGTGAAAGAGAAGCATTTATAATGGGTGCGTGTTGGATTTATTTGGTTAACTTGAGTCAACTTATGCGCCGAAGCTTGCTGGAATCGGCGATATTTTTCAACCGCTTGAGAGGAGCTGTCAACATGAATATGTAGTGTTGTTAAGTGATACACTCATTTTAGGGCACGTCTCATTTAATGAGAAATAGATAGTTTACATTCCACCAATAAGAATATATCTAATATTATTTGGTAACCTTCGGGCGCTACCTGCCGCTACAAACGAATTGAGCATGAATATTGAGTATTATACTTTTTAAATTTTTTTTTTTATTTTCTTTTTTTTTCTAACTCCCCTCAAAGACAAAATGTCTTTTTTGACGGAGGGGGCACGCCATAAAATAAAAATAAATAAATAAATAAATAATTAAATAATGGGGAGGACGCCCAGGACTCACCCGACGCCGGCCCTAGGGATGAGGGAAGATGAGGAAGGTGGGGGTGGGAGAGAGGGATGAAGGGAAGTGCCTCTATAAAACGACCACCAGTTCAAATATGAGCCGAGCAGGACACGGGTGGTGATACCACGGAGTACGCCTACTAAGATGCCCAACTCACGCAACTCCGTGGCACTTTTCCCGCACCACACTCCGCGCCATGATAAGGTTGCAGCCATCACCCTGATGTTGTTGGGTGCCACTCCTTATAGCTCCGACACCGCTTGCCGTAAATCATTTCTATCATACTTTCTTATCTTAGCCCGCCAAGTCTGCTCCATGTCCAAGCTGCCATTGACAACTTGGACATCCAGGATAATGCAAGACTGGTCGGGCTTGACGGCAACGATGTCGGGCTTCTTACCCTGGTCACTTGGCATGTGATACAATCTCTCCCTCTCAACATCCCAGCCGCTAGATGACAAAGCACCTGCTATCTGCTTGGCGACCGCATCATGACGTAAAATGCGGCCCCCATGAGTCCGAGGACATTGCTGCACTACATGATACAGATGTTCATTTCCACTCCGACAGGCGCGGCAAAGGGGTAGAGTTGTCCCACGACTACCCCTAGAACACCGTACCGCAGTTGGCAGAGTTGCCATGCGGACGGCGTGGAAGAGTCGGTAGTCGCGGGCCCCAATGCCCTCCGAAGTCAAATCTACCCATTGGGAAGAGACAGGGCTTTAGGAGCACTGTCGGAGTTCTTTACCATCCACTGATTCATGCAGCGCAGCAGCGAACTCAGCAGACGAACTGGGTTTTGGAGCAGATGGTGTTGCTCGGTCGCACCATGCTAACTGCTGCCTGACAAAATCAAGATCAGCAGCCGCACGGGCGACCTCCCAGCTCGACCCTTGAACGGCTAGCAGGCGTTATCCTAATTTTACGATATTATATGAAGTTCTTACCCCCTCATTTTGTTCTATTGGGCACCTCAGGACCCCACAAACAAATTGGTTACCCTCGGACAACGCTAACACGTGCCTGATTACCTGAGTTGACAGTATGAGAACCACCGAAGTTCCAGCTTATTACGAAAACGCTGGCATTTCTCTTGCGTCTCGTTATAGTCCGATTAAGTCCAACTTTTTACACGTTGTTTGAGAAGGTCTGATGAAGCTCTGGTAATATTTGAAATCAACAATTTACTTCTGAGTACTTGTGAGTCAGTAGAGTGGACTATTTGTTTCGGGTATTTGTAGTAAAAACGGCTGAAGAAAATATTTCTTTGAAATCTTGCGCAAATAGGTTTTTTGATGAACAATTTTTAAATTTATGTAAATTTTTTAAAACATCAGTATAATGCTTTTTTGCGCTAAACAGCTTCTAAATGGCAAACACTCACTAAAATAAGCATTCCAAAGAGGGAAGTTCCAAAAGGTTTTTGACGCTCTAGTTTCACTTAATCACTGATTTTCTATTGGAGTGAATGTTTTCCTAATGCACTAGTAGCCTTCATTGTTTAAGGAACAAGGTCATATTTAGCTAGCCATACCATCAACACTTTATTCCTCCCCCTACGCTGACCGAAGTTAGGACGCTGTAGGCCGACTGAAAAATAATAAGGAATCTGGTGAGAGCAGGCTTGTTGTTGAGTTTTTCAAGCATGGAGGGAATGCCTCTACAGTGAACTCCATGCCTTAGTCCTCAGGATTTGGGGTGTGAATTTTTGTGTGAGCGTGCCAAGTCTTCAAGCTCGGCTCGTATTCAAGAAAGGGGACGAGCTCAGAATTATCGAGGAATCTCACTCTTGGTGTTGCATTCAAGGCCTTTTCCAACATTTTGATGGGACGACTCTACGTATACGCTGGACGCCTACTGGGAGATTGCCAGAGTGGATTCAAGCGGGGATGTGGGATGGCAGACCAGACCATCGTGATGAGGCAGACTAAGGAGAAACATAAGGCATCGGTTTGCACATGCTCTTTATTGAATTCCATCTAGCGATTGACCAAGTCTGTAGGAACCGACTGATGACAGCACTAAAGGAGTTAAAAATGTGAACATTGGGGACAGAAGTCGATATTCGGTGTTCCCATTAATATTTGTAAGTCTGTCCTGATCACATTCGATTTTATCTGTCTTTAAGCGACGCTATTTCGATCATAACTGTACATTCAAATGATTCAAACGATAAAAAGTCACTCAGGTTCTTTCTGAATTCAGCTATTCAGTGTAAACTGAATAGTTTATTGCTGAAGTGCCTACTCATGAAGCGAGGATAACCAACCGTCCAACATTAGGAGGACATGTCCTACAGCTATAGTCCACTGTATTCTCACTTGAAAGAGCTAGCGAAGCTAGTGGGCATGCTAGTTCATCATGGTCATGATTCTAGATTATTGCAAGTTGGTAAGATAAGAGGAACGTTTAATCTTGTTGAACGAATTGTTTTTTCAAGACGAGTAGCGGTACGCGACTGCTAAGATCGTTACTATAAACTTCGTGTAGTCGAGAAAAGGGGCTGCGAATCATCACGGCAGTCGACGCACGCACCTCACAAACTGCCAACTAACACGTTATCTTCCTTTCGTATCTTGACAACTCCTCTCACTTCTGCACTTTTAAGTAAGTCCCTAAAGCTCATAGGTCACATTTCTCATGATAATCATTGTACAGATCCACGAAAAAAGCAAGCCCCTCGAGAATAAATAATGGAAGAAAAACCGTCAGCTTCCTCGTATCTACAGGGAGTAACACGAGTGGTTCACGATCTTTCTCCCACGTGTTATACAACTAATTTCCGACAAAAAGTGCGTCTTGACATTTTTTCGGTAACCCCACTCAAAATGCCTTTTTTTCACCTTGCATTTTTTCCCCGTGTTTTGATCTTTGCTCAATAAATCTACCATAATTCCCTTAATTCAAGAGTTAGCTCAAATCTAAAAATTTCGTTGGAAAGAGTGTCAAATTTGCAATATTTTTGATGCCCAATAACATTTTTTTTTGCAATCGACGTATGAAAAGCAAAACTCGTCAAAATCTTGAAATCGCTTGTTTCTTCAGTAACCATATCAATTTTTGAAGCAGAATTGTGAAACTTAGCTAAAAATTGCGCCAAAATCTCAGCTTTCCAACGGTATAATCAAAAAATATTTTACAATCGAATTTAAGGGAGAAATTTATCTTTGAACGCGGAAAAACGTGCTTTTTTTCAACGAAATCGGCGGTTTGATGGGGAGACACTGAGACTGTGCTTTGGAGGAGCCGCGGAGTCCCCCCGTCAAACCGTCGATTTCGCTGAAAAAACGCTGCAAATTATTACACAAAGGTTTATTATTTTTCTATAGAGTACCTACTCGTCTACAAAGGCACCAACCATCCAACATAAAGAAAAACATCGATCGTATTTCGGTCAGCTATGATTTGAACGGAGATTAGGCCTCTTTTGCGATTCACACTCGTGTTTCCGATTTATCGTACGTCCAAAACTTAAATTCTCGTAGTGAGCGAACGATTTGTCCTACAGAGCTCCGCGTGGTCTCTAAAAAATTCTAAAAATTCTATAGAATCTTAAATTGGAGGAAAAACAATACCTTTTTTTAGAAATTGTTTGAGTTGGGGCGTTTTCAAAATTCATTTTTGAGCCCTTAGAAGTGACCTACCTCAATAAAAATCTTCGGGGCACAACTAGACCCCAAATGGAGCCTACATACCAAATTTCATGAAAATCGGTCAATGCTAAGTGGCAAAAGTGCCGCGTACGGCGGACGGACGGCCAGATTTTGGTTTATTACTTTCAATAATGAACCTTTGGAATCGACCAAGAAAAAAAAATTTTAACACCCCCTCGAAATTTGATGGTTTACGTTTCAAGGTACGTAGAATCCAAAAATCGAATAAAAATTTGGCCGTCCGTCCGCCGTCCGCCGTACGCCGTCCGCCGTACGCGGCACTTTTGCCACTTAGCATCGACCAATTTTGATGAAATTTGGTATGTAGGCTCCATTTGGGGTCTAGTTGTGCCCCGAAGCTTTTGGTTGATGTAGGTCACTTCTAAGGGTTCCAAAATCAATTTTGAAATTTTGAAAACGCCCTAACTCAAACAATTTCGAAATATAGGTATTGTTTTTCCTTCAATTTAAGATTCTATAGAATTTTTAGAAATTTGTGGGACCACCCGGAGCTCTGTAGGACAAACCGTTCGCTCACTACGAGAATTTAAGTTTTGGACGTACGATAAATCGGAAACACGAGTGTGAATCGCAGAAGAGGCCTAATCTCCGTTCAAATTAGAGCTGACCGAAATGCGATCGATGGTTGGTGATTTTTTTTTTCTTCTCATATTGGATGGTTGGTGATTTTGTAGACGAGTGATCTATATAGAAAAATAATAAACCATTGTGTAATAATTTGCAGCGTTTTATTCGATTTTTGGATTCTACGTACCTTGAAACGTAAACCATCAAATTTTGAGGGGGTGTTAAAAAAAATTTTTTCTTGGTCGATTCCAAAGGTTCATTATTTAAAATAATAGACCAAAAGTAGTATTGACCTAATTTGTAAGCAACAGTTTTGTTGAATGACTTGTCAACTTCTTCAGGCTACAACAGTAAGCCTGTTGGTAGGTGATAAAACACGTACTTTTATTTACCATCCTACGGCACAAAACTGTTTCACTCAATGTAACTTAGTTAGTATTTGGTGTAAGAAATGGTGGACTCTCCCCCACATAGTATACACAATATACACAACCACACACACCTAGACATACACCTGTGTTTTTTTCGGTTTTGCATTCAGAATGGTCTAAAACGGATTAGTACGTGTTTATTTTTTTCTGTTGAGTGTTGTCTTTCTTCATCTCAGATTAATCGCATAAGGACGCCCAATTCTTACTGTAGGATTTTCTATAAACCAGGAACAAGTTGTCAAAAATAATACAGATGTGGTGACCTTGAGAAATCGCGGTCACCATTTTGTGGATTTTCGTTTAATGGCAGAAACCGGTAGGTGTTACGGGTGTAACTTGGGTATTACGTTTCAAAATAAACAGAATTTGAAAATCGGTTATAAATAATTTCGTCCGCCGTCCATACCACTTTTGCCACGACATTTTTTGTTTTGAGAGTTAAAGACCACTGTGGGTAGGCTAATAGCTATCACCTCTGCCATAAAATAAATCTGAATAATCGAGCTTGAAAGTGGGATCAAGTCAACCTCACTACCTTCTCAAGACTCTCGCCACAAATAATAAAACATGAATGTTGTTTATCTAGGAAGAGCACAAATTTCCCGTTTTAGTTGTTGGACGAGGGCGAAGTGAAGAAACATTTCAAGCGGAAGTGGAAATGCAAGGGCTGGCGCCTGAAGATAAACAGAACGCGTGCTTGCGCTGCCTCTGCGTGACCATCTCCGACACAGTTTGTTATTAATTTTCTCTCAGTCCCAACTCCTGGTAAACCAACCTCTCCTCTTTTCTAACACTACAGCTCTTTTCTACTTCATCGAGAATATTAATATTTCATCCAGACACTGATGGCTTGTTATCCAAAATGGAAAAGTCCATTCATGCAAAGAAATCTTTGGTTAAGAAAATCGAATGATTAGCTCTATAAGAGAGTAGTAAGCCTTGTGGGTATAGAGCATAGCATGCATCGTTAAAATTATACGTTCACCCTTTCGGTTAAACTTTAGAAAAAAACTCTCCACATCACCCCAAACTCATAAAGTAGTGCCCACACGTAAATTGTTATTTGTTACCTATTTTCTGTATACCAAAGAGGTATGTTAGGTGTGTTTTGTTGTAGGTATGTTTTGAAGATGTTAGTCGTCCATATTCACGTTCTAATCGTATTCACGAACTCATGAAGTGCCCACTCAGCTATTGCATTTTTTAGCACAACAAATATGCGCAGGTTTTCATTATTTATATAAAATGTTTATATTATGTGTATTATCAATTTCAACATTTGCTAATTTCTGAAATTTTATTTGTATCAGAAATTTTGTACGGAATCCGAATGTACTCGTACCATAATATAATATATCAATTTATATTAATATGGTCACAAAAACCCTTTAAACACGCTTTTTGGCCTATTTTTCAAATTTGAAATGTTTGTGAAACAATTACTCAAGTTATTGCCCGGGGTGACGCACAGACACACAGACACAATTATATTGTCGAATACATATACACAGGGTGTCTCTGCTAAGATAGATCCCCCTCCCCCCCTCACCTTTCCTTTCTTTGCAACATAAAAAACCGAGACCAGGGTGATATTGATATGATATTTTTGACTTCGTATTTTCAAATTGAAACCCCCTATTTTTTATTGGATATTCGGAATCTACGTGAAATTTCATGATTGGTAGACCCCTCACTTAATTTTTTATTTAATGCACGCAACCCGGCTTCTCAAACGCTCAAAATTACACAAACCCACGATTGCACCGAAATTGAGTTTTGGAGAACCCGAAGTGTTGCAAATGTTTTTTCATTATTTTTCGACGCTGAATCACGTGGTGGTATCCATTTTGGTTTATTATTTTCAATAATGAACCTTTGGAATCGACCAAGAAATTTATCTTTTTAAATACCCCCTCAAAATTTGTTGGTTTAAGTTTCAAGGTACGTAGAATCCAAAAATCTAATAAAAACGCTGCAAATTATTACACAATGGTTTATTAGTTTTCTGTATAGATCACTCGTCTGAAAATCCACCAACCATCCAACATGAAGAAAAACATCGATCGCATTTCGGTCAGCTAAAATTTGAACGGAGATTAGGCCTCTTTTGCGATTCACACTCGTGTTTCTTATTTATCGTAAGTCCAACCTTTAAATTCTCGTAGGGAGCGAACGGTTTGTCCTACAGAGCTCCGCTTGGTCTCAAAAAATTCTAAAAATTGTATAGAATCCTAAATTAATGGAAAAACAATACCATTATATCGAAATCTTTTGAGTTACGGCGTTTTCAAAACTTCAAAATTCATTTTTGAACCCTTAGAAGTGACCTACATCAACCAAAAGCTTCGGAGCACAACTAGACCCCGAATCGAGCGTACATACCAAATTTCATCAAAATCGATCAATGCTAAGTGGGGAAAGTGCCGCGTACGGCGTAAGGACGGCCAAATTTTTATTCAATTTTTGGATTCTACGTACCTTGAAACGTAAACCTTCAAATTTTGAGGGGTGTAAAACAATTTTTTTTGGGTCGATTCCAAATTGAAAATAACAAATTCATTATTGAAAATAATAAACCCAAATTTGGCTGTCCGTCCGCCGTACGCCGTGAAATTTTGATGAAATTTAGTATGTGGGCTCCATTTGGGGTCTAGTTGTGCCCCGAAGATTTTGGTTGATGTAGGTCACTTCTAAGGGTTGAAAAATGAATTTTGAAAATTTGAAAACGCCCTAACTCAAAAAATTTCGATGTAAAGGTATTGTTTTTCCATCAATTTAAGATAGTATAGAATTTTTAGAATTTTTTGAGACCACGCGGAGTGGTTCTATGGTGAAAATATCGTCACGTCAGATGCACAGAGTATCGGAGAAAAAAATGAACTTTTGACGCACGGAAATCTGGGTCCGCGAACTATTGGTGTTGGGTTGCAGAAAAGGAGGTAGCCAACAGATTACTAATAATGAGTCCATAGGATGACACACAGGGGCTAAGCTGCTCAATACCGCCCCCTTCATGGAATTCCTTCGTTTTCGCCGCCGACGCTTCACGCCCAACATATTCAATAAATTTCAAATAAAAAAAATAGTTTCGTACTCAGGGGGGCTTTTGGTTTGGCGCTTTAAGCTCAGTTTTTGAAAAATTGAAAAAGGTTTTTCAAAATTTTAACTTTAAAATTCTGAATGAAATTGAAATTACAATTTATTTAGAAAATGTTAGTTGAACGCCATTTGGAAACTCATAATGAGTACATTCCCGTTTTCAAAATGAAAATGACTTGCACTGATGGAGAGAAATGTGAACTACGACTGGGGCAGCTACAATCGCCGGTGCTCTCATCTAGTGAAAAAAAAAATCTTATCAAAATCTGGGACGATTGGCCTTAATTGTACGCCTGGCACCGCTGTACCCCCCCCCCCCCCCTCCCACCGTCACCATCATCACTCCATCATGAAAGAAACTTCCGCATTTCTATAAATTAAATATTAATTTAGGTATATCTTTATGCTTTTGTTTCTGATTAACTTCTGGTTTATTATTTTTCTAACAATGAACCGTTAGGTTTCCCATTCCCACACTTAAAAATATTACGGTTTCTCGTTTCGAGGTGCTGAGTTTCAGCTAGAATAGCCTACTATCGTTGTAGTCTCGCGGCATTGTTTAATACCGCCTAAATCCCTGCCCCAACCCAATTTTTTTAAAAAGTTTTTAATTTAACTGGGCGTCCTTATGGAATTGATCTGTGGTGATGCAGGGCTGCATATTCTCTACATTGGTAGACTTGGAAGCAAAATAACATCGCCTAAATCCATTTCAGACCATCTGGGATACGAATCCGTGAAACTCTATTTTGTTTTTGCATGAAAACTCTCATGTGCTCTGCCCAAGCATCTTTTTCCAACCAATTTAGGTGGTTGTTTGTTTTTGCTCGACGCAAAAATCTATGTAATGGTGCACTTTGTCACTGGAATATGGTCTTCTAGTAAATATCTCATTTCGGTGGAATCTGAGTTGGGTTCCCTTCGTTGTTACTCCTCGGCACGTACTCGGAAGCCCTGGCTAACGTAGTACCCAGCTGAAACATCAGATTTATCGAAGGGTGCTCGTGGCTCCTCCTCCCATTATAACGGACGTTTTAACTGTTCATTGATATGACCTGGTACTGAAGCTCTGAAACAGGAATTCATTCAAAATATTGAATCTAAGGGAAATGGGAGAAGCCTCAGTACTACGAGCCTTGGCTCTGACATTACAACGCCCACTAAACTACTTCCAGGGGAGACCGTCAACTCTTTAAATTATGTAAAGTCCACCATGGTGGTGATATGTGCAATCACATCGACCCTCACAATTAACCTCCGATTAAGCCCTTGGTACACTCACTTCTGAGGCAGTCGTCCAATTTCAGCCTCCGACAAATTTCTTTATAGAGTTTTTTTTCAATGATATTTTTATTTTATTAAATATCAATAACATAACAACTGAGCACATAAGGAGCCCATCTAGTTAATTTACATTCAAAATTTAATCACACAGTTTGTAGAGTCAACAGCCCAGTGGCTATGCTTTAAAGTACAGGTGACACAACACTGTGTCTTAATGTTCCACTAGGTCCAAGGGTTTGGTCCTATCAAGCCGCCGAACGACGTTGGAGTTGACTAGAAGACGAGGCGGAGAATAGAGTGATTGCCGAGTAATCAACACTGAATCTCGAGTTGGAATTGAAACAATAGATATGAGTACATGAGAGTGTGCATGCCTGGATTCCACTAAAAAATGCTGCCAATTGTTACACAGAGGTTATTTTTCTGTAAAGATCACCAGTCTGCGAAGAACACGGATTTTCCATATTACCGCGTAAGGTAACAATAAATAGTTAGTTCATTTTGTCAGAACGTTCCTACCAGCAAAACATCGGAGACAACCAACTTTGCGAGAGAATTGTCAAGTACCTTCCCTGGACCAGTGGTAGTAGTTTGTGGAAGGGAGGGGTGTGTGGGTCTTTTCTTCCTAGCTCACAGGGATGTTAAACGCATGGGTCTGATGAATGTCACAATAATTGCTCATTTAAGGATAGTTGATCGTCTGGGTGGTTTCATTCGTTTCAAAAATTAAACACTAGGTATGTTGAATTGAAGAAAACATTCACTTGTTAGGTAATTAATTATTCTCATTAGCGAACGGTTGGGCCTATAGAGCTCTTGGTGGTGTCATTAAATTAATTTAAATCCTGACTATATTAAACTAATGAAAGAGCAATACCTGTACATTGAAAGTTTCCAAGCTAGGGCGTGTACATTGTATGATTTGGGATGAGTTGCCAGAAACACCGATTTCCATTGGTAATGTCTTTAATCAACACAAAAAAAGTAGGTTAATGGCTTGACCTAATTTCTTGAAGAAGGACATACAAGAGGGATGTAAAAAGTACGACTTGTCCTAAAAATGGACTCTAGAAGAGGTCGGTAATGAAGCGTTGGCACGACGACGACGTACCAACCTTTTGGAATACCTGCTTGATTTCCGAGTCCAGCTCAGCAGGTCGTCTCCACGTCACAACATTGATTATTTTTGCTCGCACGGATTGACAGAGTGGGGAGGCAACAGCGCTGGAATGGGAGTAGTGCATCTATTAGAGTTGCCGGAAGTGGAGTGGTAATGGCCTTGAGGTTGCCATAGAGTTACGCCCTAACAAAGGCCACAAGCCGTGCGCCACCGTTTCATTGATGGGTGTCCCCTCTCATCGAGGTGGTGGATTGCTAAACCGCCTCTGTCCGATTTGGGAACTTTCCAGAAAAAAATTAAAAACGTACCATATCAATCAACAAATGATCAATCAACTCACGCAAGAGGTTGTCAATTCCAGTTTCTCGGAATTGTGGTCGCGCGAGACAGCAGTATCGCTTGGAAGTAGTCTCGCTGTTAGAGGTACATTCGATCTCGCGAATTTTCTAAACAGTCATCAAGGCCTGTGCATTATTGCTTACGAGAGAGATTGATGTCGATCGACAGATGAGAGATATGGAATTTTATTTGGGTTAGGTAACACCTGTTGTTCAGTCTTTACTCCTTCTCTCCACATTGTTAATAATAGTCGATCGTGATTTAATTTAAAAGTACTTCTATCTGAATGCCTTTTTTGAAGGAAACATACTGTTAGAAAATTACTATTGACATGAATATATCTTTGAAACCACTAAATTGTTAGACTTCGCGAAAAAAACCTCTACTTCTTCACATCCGATCAGGTGCCACTAGTGGGGTAAAGGAAGAAAGAGGTGAGTAAGCCGTATATTTGAACGTTACCGTTGCCTTATTGACTACCAGTAGCGTTGATGAGGGGCAAAGGTTCGAAAGCAGAGGAGTAGTTCTGCAAATCTCATTGAGAGGAAATGTAGATAGTGGAGGGCGAAAAAAGGAAATGGCTGAATTGCGTCAGCAGGTAGGCACGTTAGTGGATCTTATTACAAAAATATATTGTAATGAAATACTTCGTGGTAACAAGTCCAATTTATTCTTGTCAATCCAAAACACAACTCAACAACAACTTTTTCAACGATTGCACCATAATAAACAAATCCTCAAACATGTGTTTGTGGGGTTAATCCCACACTGCTCCCTCTTTCTTCAACAACTTTTTCAACGATTGCACCATAATAAACAAATCCTCAAACATGTGTTTGTGGGGTTAATCCCACACTGCTCCCTCTTTCTTCAGAACTGGCCTCCAGTCTTACATCTGCTCTTGCTAGGCGATTAGCATGTAGTAACCGTGTGGATCTTCCCAATTGTACCTTAAACAGAACATCATTTCTTCTTTCTTTTACGACCCATGGTCCTGTCCATTGTGGGAGCAATTTGGTGCTGAGGCCTCTCTTTCTCGTTGGGGTGTACACCCATACCCAATCTCCTTGCTGGAATGTTGAGGCTTTAGCTTTCCGGTCAAACATTTCTTTTTGGGCTCTCATTTTCAACTGAGCTTCATCCCTAGCAAAGTCTCTTATGTTTTCGAGATGAGCTTGCAATTGGATGGCGTACGGTGTTGTTACAGTTGGTTTAAGAGTTGGCTGTCTCCACAGCGTCTCGGGTAAGCATAAGTCCCTACCAAATACCAACTGAGCAGGGGAAAACCCCGTCGTACGATGTGGTGCAGATCTATAGGCAAGTAAGAAGAGAGGCAGCTTTTCATCCCAATCAGTATGGTGCTTATTAACGAACATTGCCATGTGTTTTGTAAGCGTTCTGTTCAGCCTTTCTACCAAACCTCCGGATTGGGGGTGCAATGGTGTATTACGCGTTCGGTTGCCACCAAGCAGTCCAATAACTTCTTCTACTAATTTGGCTTCAAAACTTCTACCTTGGTCCGTATGGATTTCTCGTGGGACTCCAAACCTGCTGAATACATGTTCCACGAGGGCCTCTGCAACAGTCTGAGCTTCTTGATTTATGATGGGAACTGCTTCAGGCCACTTCGTGAAGTAGTCCATTACCACCATCACGTACCGGTTACCACGAGAACTTCGTGGAAATGGACCTAGAAGATCGACTCCAATTCGTTCAAAGGGTACTCCAATAGCTGCTTGTTGAAGGGGTGCAGGTCTCTGACGGTTGGGGCCTTTGAATTGACGACAAATTGTGCAGGTCTGGCACCACGCACGCACCTGTGAAGACATACCCAACCAAAAATAGTTCTGGCGTATTTTCCCTAACGTTTTCCAGAAGCCGAAGTGGCCACCTGCTGGATTATCATGACATTCCTTGAGGACGTTCAAAATCTCAGAAGTTGGCACAACCCATTGTAACCATTGGCGCCCTCGACTGCCTTCCCATCGATGGAATAATTCCCCTTCTCTTTCCTCTAGATTCTCCCACCTAATAACCAACCTACGTACTCTTGTGTCATGATTTTGCAATTCAGTGGCGGTTGGTTTATGGCCCGATCGTTTCATTTTAAGGAGAGTTTGAATTCCTTGATCGTTGGCCTGTCGTCCGGCGATTTGGGGGTTTAACAAAATTGAATTTACCACAGCCACATCTTTGACTTCCCTTCGATTGCAGTAGCTACATTCTTGACCACAAGGGCGGCGGGACATGCTGTCTGCATTGGTGTGACTTCTTCCTGCCCTGTGAGTGATGTTGAAATCGTAGAGTTGCAGGACTTCCAACCAGCGAGCCAATTGTCCTTCGGGTTTCCGAAAGTTGGTCAGCCACTGAAGAGCTGCATGGTCAGTACGAAGCTTGAATGGCCTGCCATACAAATACTGGTGAAAATGGAGAATGCTGGATACTACAGCTAGGAGCTCGCGTCGTGTAGCACAATAGTTGTGTTCAGGCTTTGAGAGTGTCCTGCTGTAGTAGGCAATTACCCTCTCTTGTCCTTTTTGGGTTTGAGACAATACTGCCCCAAGTGAATGACAGCTGGCATCACAATCTAGGGTGAAGGGTGAATCACGGTCAGGAAAACCCAAAATTGGTTCTGAGGTCAATGCACGTTTAAGTTTTTCAAAACTGTGAGAGCACCTATTGTCCCAGAAAAACTTTGTGTGTTTACCTGTCAACTGATATAAGGGACGTGCCATCTCTGCAAATCCTGGGACAAATCTTCTGTAGTAGGTGCAAAGGCCAAGGAATGACTCTACCTCTTTCCTATTTTTCGGTACTGGCCATTCATGAACTGCTTGAGTTTTCTTAGCATCTGTTTGAATTCCATCAGAAGAAATGACATGCCCTAAGTAATTAGTCTTGCGGTTAAAAAAAACACATTTTTTCGGATTAAGCTGAAGGTTGGCTTTCTGTAAGCACTCAAACACTCGTTCCAGTTTCCTGATGACAGTATGGAAGTCTTTTCCATAAATTATCAGGTCATCGAGGTAGGTTAGTGCTAAATCCCCTGGGATGACAGCTTCCATGAGCCTCTGGAATGTGGCAGGCGCATTGCATAATCCAAATGGCATTACTTTGAACTGCCAAAGTCCTTTGCGATATAGAGAGAATGCAGTCTTTTCTTTGTCTTTTTCATTTAATGCTACCTGCCAATACCCAGAGCGTAAGTCTAATGTGCAAAACCAATTCGAGCCTCCCAGTGTGTCTAGTAGGTCCTGTATACAAGGTAATGCGTACGAATCTTTCTTCGTCACTTGATTAAGTTTCCTATAATCAACGCAAAAACGAGTTGAACCGTCTTTTTTGGGGACTAGAACTACTGGAGACACCCATGGACTTGATGATGGCTCAATTACATCCTGAGCTAGCATTTCTTTGATGAGCTCATCAACCTTGGCCTCTTGTGAAAATGGTAGCCGTCGCGGAGCTTGTTTGATAGGGTAAGAGTCCCCAGTATCTATCTTATGTTGGACTATGTGAGTGCGTCCTAGAGGATTATCATTTTTATCAAATATTGGATGAAACTTCCTAAATAGGTTAACAACCTGGTTGTACTGAGGAGACCCCATTTCTAGATCTGTCCCATCCAAAGCTAGATCAATCCATTCCTCTCTTGGTTCCACAGGCGTTCTCAACTTAGGTACTAAGCATTCTTTGATCATACTCAACCTTAGCACCTCAACTGTACATTGCCATCGTTTTTTCAATGGAACATTTCGGATTCCATCCATCAGTTGCAAAGAGAAACGTGGTACATTGATAGAAGCTTTAAGTTTTCTCAAAAGGTCTAACCCCATAATTGCTTTATCCCTAATGTCAGCTATTTGAAAAACGTGGTTCAATTTAGTACCACCTATTTCAAAAAATAATGTTACTTCTCCTCTTACTTTCATGTGATCACCGGAAGCTGTCTGTAGTCCTGAATATTGAGAAGGCTTTATTTTCAAATCATTTTCAGCAAGTAAATTTGAACGGATAATTGAAATTGTAGCTCCAGTATCCACGAGAAGACAGATTTTCTTATGGTTTATTATTGCTCCTACAAAGAGTGCTCCTCTCCCTCCTTGCGTTGTTCTGACATATGCATAGGGCCTCGATTCAATGGGAGCCAGGGTGCGCCCCACGGCCCGAGCTCCCCTCAGTTTTCCGGCTCAATATTCCTTACTCCTGCATTCCTATTTTGTGGACATTTGTTTCGGAAGTGGCCCTCACCTCCACACTTCCAACAACCATTTGGCTTTATACTTATACTTGATACTTGAGACTGACTTTCTATCAACTGAGCTCTGGTAAGTGCATCCTGTATCGTAGTTGGAGAAGTTCCTGCAACGAATTTGCTCATATCTCGGTCATGCAGAGCTCGAAGGAAAGCTTGTAGTCCTAAAGGGTTTCTGTATTGTTCGGGCCATTCCGGCATCGACTGTCTGACTAGACGTTCAATATCAGTAGCCAAATCAACCAGGGATTCTCCTGGGCGTTGACGACGTAATTCCAGTTCTCGTTGCCACTTGAGTGCTAAATGAGCTTGTCCAAATCGTTGCCCTAAAGCAGAAGCCAAACTAGCATAGTCGACCCTTTTTTCTATGGGGAGCATGTTCATTACACTCATAGCTGCACCTCGGAGGACACTGGCTAATCGTTGCCCTTTCTTCACTTCTGTCCAACCATTTGCGAGTGCTATAACATCTAGGTGGCCCATGTACTCTTCCCAAGGTGTTTTCCCATCATAGTTCATCAAGCTACTCTCATGGGAGAGCAATCCTGTAGATCCTAATAAATGCGTGGATGAGGTGCGAAAAGCAACAATGTTTCTGAGTTCTTCGTTTTCTTGCTCCAACTGATTGGTTCTGGTCACCTGATTCAAGAGCTGTTCTTGAAGGGCTGTCAAAGATTGACGTAGTTCCATCAACGTTGGTTCTAGAGATTCAGAATTGGATGTAGTGGGGACAGGATTCTGACGTTCCTGTAGCAACTGCTCAAGAGCATTCACTCTGTTCAAGAGTAAAGAAGCAGTTTCTGGCGCATCACTATTCATTGGATGAGACACTTCAGGATCCGGATCGGCAGCCCGTTGACGGGTAGACACTGTTCGTCGGGAATTTGACAAACCACGACGAGGAGGCGCCATTGTACACTTCTTCTTCTCCCTCACAGAACAAAATCGGACGGGCCCCCAAATGTAATGAAATACTTCGTGGTAACAAGTCCAATTTATTCTTGTCAATCCAAAACACAACTCAACAACAACTTTTTCAACGATTGCACCATAATAAACAAATCCTCAAACATGTGTTTGTGGGGTTAATCCCACAATATCATTCAAATTACGAGGAATTCCTAAACCTACGTCGGAGAATGAAAGATAGACCGATGAACATCAAACTAGGGTCGTTAGACGGAACTCAAGACTGTGGTTTAGTTTTATGATGGGTTACTGTACGTAGAAATGATGAAACTTGTAGCATAATCTGACCACCACACTACGGGAAGCCGTCACTAATGCTTACCTCACTGGAGCAGCTTTGGAACAGACACCAGTGACAAGATTAGAAGTAGGGTGAAGGGATGTGAAGACAACACAAGACATACTAGTATGATGGAGAGACCTAAAATTGTTAATCGGTTTGTGAGTGAACAAAATAGACTTAGTGTGGGCTCATCAACTTGGCGAGTATAGGATGTTTTACCTGCACTGCAGTTAAGGGATGGAGTTAAGTCCTGCAGACATAAGGAACACGTAAGTAGGCAGTTTCCAACTCGCCAGCCTTGGAATCAAGAAGGCCAGAAGAAGATCCGGGAAACGATGGACCGCTAGATTAGATGGCCACTGTCAGACCAAGAGGAAGTGGGTCGCAAATGAATGTACCCACTGCGAATACTGGACGGTGTCACCACAGCTCTACAAGGGGAGGTAGTAGGGGAATGTTGCTAAATTACTAATTAAAACATGAGCTGCACTGACGGCAGTAGTACATCTCGGCCGATCTCTTCAAAAATAATAAAGCTATTGCAGTGGACTTATTAGCTAATATCTCGCAATGACCAAGCAAATGAATTCAGTAATTGATACAAGTAAATCAGCTATGAATATAGTGAGGAAGTCAGCTGTGGTCGTGCTCGTTACGGCGTGCGTCTCTTTGCGACGAGTCTCGGACCGGCCGCGGGGGCCGTGAGTTCGAGGCTCGCCTCGGGGCGTATTTTCGTGCAAGCCGGGCTCAGTCCCCCCTCGCCCCAACCCAGGGCGGTGAGGCCAATGGGAAGCCATGAGCGAAATCATCAGATCAAATTCTGATCTTCCCGAAGACAGCTGATGACGTCCGCGACGCCAGGAATGGCAGTCGGACGAAAATCCAACCTGAGATGGTTGTTTACTTTAATTTTTACATGTCGGCCTGGAAAACACTGGGAAAGGGTAGCCACAACAAGGCAGTTGCAGTCAGTCACGGTTGGAGTTATTCAGTTTGTGGCAATGGCGAAGACATCTATCAAGCCCAGAATTCACTCATCCTAATCGTTGCTGATCTAAAAGAGGAGTGTCTTCTGGAAATGGATTTCCTTGTAAGGGGTGCATACTTGACTTCAAGAACGGCCGACCAAAAACAGATCGAGATTATTAAGACACTGGAAGGGGTTGATGAATCCACCGAACGAATGACCAGTTAATAAAAGAATGCCAATATAAATGAGTTTCGTAACTGTCGCGTCTAGGTGAGCAGGAAAGCGTACAGAAAGTTCAGCTGTGCTAGATAAAAGCGACCTACGGATTGGAAAATTATGAGAAAGAACAACAGGAGGATTTAACCTCCTGCAGCAGGAAAGTGAGAAGCTGCATCTTTATGGGGGCAACGCCATTATCAAATTCAGAAAATGTCTCCAAATTAGGGCCTCTCAAAGTGCGGGCTGAAGTTACGAGAAAGGGAAACAACGTTCGGTACGACCAACAAGTACTAACCAGCCGATCGAGTCGGTTTCCACAACCCAAAGAAGAGGGACTTTTTTGGAAGTGGCAAAGGAGTGAGGATAGAACAACGCTGCAATAGCTCTATTATGACTGAAGAAGAGACTTGTTTTGAAATGAAGGAAGTAGTGTTAGACAGTCACTAGTTATCAGGAGATAACTATTGTTTCCAAGACAAATTGATATGCTACCTTTGTATTCAATAAATGTTATAATAATGGTTAGAGAAAACCTGCAATTTTTTTTTCACAATATTATCCGAAAGGACGTTGAAAAACGGATTTATTCAGATGACCCCATTCTCGATATCGCTGGCAATTAAGTTTTGGAGGACGACCCTGGATAGGATATTTTGGTTTAAAATGTTGAAGTGATTAGAATAAGCAACAATTCAGTACTGGAAATAAAGTTTTAGTTAGTGTAACTACAATGAAATTAAATCAAAGTTTAATGGCCTGTGAAAATTGCTTTCGATCATTTGACAAGATACTCGACGACTAGGTCCTATATCAATCTCAAACTGAGCATTTGTAACGGTAAATGCCTTCAAACCAAAATTTCTCTCTTCCAACAACGCTTACAATTCGAGATGGGATCATCAATGCTATAAGCCATACCTACTACATTTTGTAATTGTTGCTGGCTACAGTTTTGACGAAATGAACAAAGTTGGAGAGACGTGCGACTCGAGGCTGTCGAGGAAACAGCAGAAGTTATCCAGGTCATTGGAGGACGTGGGAAACCGAACATACCTCGTGCCTGGTTTGGTTCGATAACTCCATGTACCAACTAGCATGTTATTTCCCGGAAGCCAATCACCTACGAGCGCCGCCTGGCCAAGTAATCAAGAACGACGATACAACATGTCACGGAGTCGAGCTACGCGGTGCAATACCCGGTCGGCTTCCTTCTCTACCCAAGGTCGACGCTTAAATGTCATTTTGGCAGCCTGATAAATTCATTTTGGGCTCGAAGGTGTAAACATCAATTTTCAACTGATTAAATGAGTGAAATTTATTGAAATAAATTACAGTGAGGCCCCACTGTTTATTTACTCTCTGTTTTATATGCCATTTTATATTGTATTTTCCTTCCGTTAATAAACTATTATTCTATTCTATTCTATTCTATTAGAACGTTTTCCCCTTCTTAATAGGTGATAATAAATTGATGATAAACATGATAAGATCAGGAAATATATATATTCTACAATGTTAGACACACGCTCCCGAAGTAAACAATAAAACTTATATATTATACCATGTTGCAATCTGTATTGCAGTATGGCATAATAGCTTGGGGAGGAACGTATTCCACCCATATAAATAAGTTACATGTTCGGCAGAAGATTATCATAAAAATGATGTTGTCATTACCGCGTAGGACCCCATCCGTAGACCTATTTGATATTGCTAAGGTATTTACTATTAGACAACTTTATGTGAAAAATCTACTATTGCAATTCTTCAGGACACCCAACATAATTGAAGTTTCTCGAAGGGATCCGAAATACAATACTAGATATGCCGCCGCAGGGAATGTAATTGGCCCTAGATCTAGACTGACTCTGACAACGCACAGCCCGATCTTATTCTACATTTGTTACATAGAGAAATTGTTTGTAGCTTGAAAAGTCCCCAGAAGTTCACTAGACCAAAATACAAAAAGCAAGTGTTAGGTTGGCTAGTTACAGATGGGGGTTTTAGATGCGAAAGGATATTAAACAGCATCTATGTATAGGAGACTATTGAAGCTTAGAGATTATTGAAGTTGAAGAATATTAAAGTAAGTTAGTGTATGTTAGAGATTATCGAAATGCGTCCTTTTTTCCGACAAATCATGTATTGTTTAGTAATTTACTTATTACTGTAATGTATAGTAGATATCAATTTATTTACCGATATGGAGCGATTTTGCAAAGATCCTACCCTACAACACGGGCCAAGCCTAACGTCGGGTAGGAAATCTGAGCAAATCGCATCCCTTCATGCATTTATATTATTGTAAAAGTGTACAAAATGGCGAAAATAAACATATATCTATCTATCCATCTCTTCAACGAAAACGTCTTGCAGGAATAGTGTAAATTATATGAAAACCAAATGAATACTTGTAGGTTTTTGGGTGGTTCACCTCGAATATTTATTTGTGATGTTCTACGGACTACCTACCTAAATAATTTTTTTTAAATCTCCCCTCTAAGACAAAAGATCTATCTGACGGAGGGGGCACGTCATAAAAATAAATAAATAAATAAATAAATAAATAAAAATAAAAAATGAATAAAATATTATTGGGGAGGACACCCAAGACTCACCCGACGCCGGCCCTGGGGATGAGGGAAGATGAAGGAGGTGTGGGTGGGAGAGAGGGATGAAAGGAAGTGCCTCTATAGAAAGACCATCAATTGAGGTATGAGCCTAGCAGGACGCGGGTGGTGATACCACGGAGTACACCTACCGAGATGCCCAACTCGCGCAACTTCGTGGCACTTTTCCCGCACCACGCTCCGCGCCACGACAAGGTCGCAGCCATCACCCTGATGTTGTTGTGGGCCACTTCTTTTAGCTCTGACACCGCGTATAGTGAATCATTTGTGTCATACTTTCTTATCTTAGCCCGCCTGGTCTGCTCCATGTCCATGCTGCCATTGACAACTTGGACATCCAGGATTATGCAAGACCTGTCAGGCTTGACGGCAACGATGTCAGGCTTCTTACCCTGGTCGCTCGGCATGTGATATAATCTCTCCCTCTCAACATTCCAGCCGGTAGATGACAAAACACCTGCTATCTGCTTGGCGAACGCATCATGACGTTGGATACGGCTCCCATGAGACCGTGGACACTGCTGCACTACATGATACAGGTGTTCATTTCCACTCCGACAGGCACCGCAGAGGGTATCAAAGAAAAGTCCAACGTCTCGACGTATTACCGCTATAGTGTCAGGCTGGCACCGAGACAGGAGGAGAGGGAGGACCCGAATTAGCAAAGGGTTTTAAAATGTTGTCCAAATGCGAGGCTACAATGTCACTAGAACTGAAACGACGTTGAGTATCTTGAGATCGTATGTTGAGAATCTTCCTTTGGGCGATTTGATTCCGATTTGAAAATATCCAGTTTTGGGTTATCCTACTGCTTCACAAGATAAGTTACTTCCTCAGCATATTAACTAAATTACATTTGATAAAATTGCTTTGTGAAGTAGAAAGTTGAGAAAAGAAAGTTTCATCGTTTACTGATTGATATTGAAAGAGCGAATCTTTGTCCAATAGGACGTCCCCTGGGATGCATACATTACTGAACAATATATTTAAAATTGAACACATTGATTTATATGAACAGATGTTGAACTCTCTTGTTTTCTCACCATCCTGGATTCTTGAGCTTCGACCATATCCTCTCAGATGTGAAGCGCTTCTATCGGTCATCAGTGTTTGCCGACATAATAGTTTAATTCGTTCCAATGTGGCAGCACTCACCTCCTGACCAGTCTGCAACAAGTCTCTTTCCCGTATCGAATAATCGATCGCCTTTTTACAGCACATTCAACCGTTTTAGGGAGAATGACTCGGCGGAGCGCTTCCACTAATGGGCACTGCATATTTTAGAGAGATTGAACAAAGAGTGAAATTGAGTGAAAAATTTTCATCGATGTCTGACTTGTGGACATGCGTCGACTCTCACGGCGCAGGGCTCCTCTTCTCACCCTTGCCATGACCTGACTCACATGGTTGACATTATTAAATGTAATGTCAATAATGTCACCTTAAATTTTAAGGTGATAGAAAGGCCCAAGTATTGTACTTTCTTCCCTGTTTTACGGGTATATATTGGAATCACATCATGCAGAAAGGGTCCCTAAGCATTTTTTCCCGTTTCGAGATAATCAAGAAAAAAATCATCTCTTTAAAATTTTAGATTCTTTTGATTAAATTTTCACTAAGCATTCCTCAAGTTACCAATTGTTAGAAACCAAATTGCTTTTGTTTTTAGAATTTTCAGTTTTTAGGTCTAAAATACAAACATCAATCGGAATAAGGTCCCCATTCTGCACGAACCAGCCACACTTTTGGAGATAAAGTCATCAACGGATCCACAAAGTAAAGTTATTATTATTATTTATTAATCGGTTCACTGTTCATTTTCTTGTTCATACGCCTCTGGATTGCCTAAATTCTTATTTGGTTTTTACTGGAGCAATAGTAATACTACTACTTTGCATTATTGGATGGAAGGAACTTGAGAAATAATCGATTTGCTGGCTTCGGACGGGACAGTACACCATTGCTGTTCTCTTACGGCTACCCACTTTACCTTAACTTCTTTTCTTCTCATCACTTTTTGTTTCCAAAAACACTTCATTTCATTACACTGTTGAAGTAACTGTTCAAAAAACCTACAACACAGAAAAATTCACCAAAACAGTACGATGCATTATCCAGAGTTCACAATTCACTAAATCAACAGGTTTAGTGGTAAAAATTAGTGTTACTACGTCCTTGTGTAGAAATCGATCTAAATCGCGATATAGTAAGCTCAGGGACCCCCCCCCCCCCCTCCACTTTAGTGGGTGAGGCAATAAGTAGCCATGAGCGAAATCATCAGAACTAATTCTGATCTTCCCTTTGGAAGACAGCTGATGACGTCAGCGACGCCAGGAATGGCAGTCGGACCAAAATTCAACCTGAGATGGTTGTTTACTTTATAGGAAGCTCGGGAAAAAGCCTCTCACAATGAGATTTTGGAGTTCATGCAAGAAGGGATCTTAATCCTGGAATAAGGCCCCTTCTTGAATAAAACTAGAAATGGATCCCCCATTTTCTAGTTGTAGCAGTGCCCGGAAAAGGTCCCAACTTTCATGAATCGATGAAACCAACGGAAAAAATTTAAACAAGTGGGTGTGGCACATAGCTTCCTCGTATCCATAACCCGATTATATAGATGATCAGTTGCATAGTTGTTAATCTCAAAACACCAATCACTTCTATCGGTCCGGGGATGATGATTTTCATAAGGGACTATCTACAACCTAATCCACATAATCCCTGAAAATTTCATCGAAATCGGGTGGAAAATGTGGAAGTTATGGCCGTTACAACTCTGAAACAACTCTTGGACACGGCCTCAACTAGTAGCCCTCCGAAATCGGACGAGTAGTGAGAAAATGCATGATAATACTTAAGATCGGAGTTTTGACGATACCCTAGCAAAAGATCATCTATACATCGTGGAATGGATGCGAGGAAGACTTTCCAAATTTCTGAGCTGTTTCACTGAACAGGTCCGTGGGGGATTTGAAAGGGCGAAGTCCTCTGGTCTTTAAATTTAATTCTTTTGCCTCATCCTTTCATATGTTTGGTTTTCGACGATCAATTTGGTTCCAGGGAGTACCTAGTTGTAAAAGGGGATCTCGGGAGGGTCATAGATATTCAGTCATTGCGTGTCCCATAAAACCAGCGCCGAAGCATGTTATGTCGATAACTCTGCCAATGAGTGGTATGAACACAACCCTTCCGCGCCGATTTATCTGAGCGGAGTGAGCGGCTCAGATGACAACCTTGAAGAGTTTCAAACCCCGAATACCACTCTTGCGGGATTGATGAGAATTTTGAAGACTGCGGGAACCTCAAACCCTCGAAGAACGATGCAATGCTTCAATAATAATGGAAATATCCGCAACACTTAGTTTGTTCAAGAACAATATTTAGCTTGTTTGTGTTTGATAAAAATGAACCTTTGAGATTATTATTTTTTATTTACTTAATCAAAACAAAGCTATGTAGCTGCTTGCCCTGAAGGAAAAAACGTGTGCTCCCTACGACAACTTATGGGTTGGGCTTACGATCAATCAGAAACACGAGTGTGAATCGCAAATGAGGCCTAATCTTTGTTCAAATTTCAGCAGACCGAAATGCGATCGATGTTTTTCTCCATGTTGGTTGGTGGTAATAATGGCAAAGCCATGTTCGTTGCAGACGAGTGATCTTTATAGAAAAATAATAAACCTTTGTGTAATAATTTGCAGCGTTTTGATTCGATTTTTGGATGCTGCGTACCTTGAAACGTAAACCAACAAATTTTGAAGGGGGAGGGGGGTTAAAAAATAGTTTTCATTGGTCGATTCCAAAGGTTCATTATTGAAAATAATAAACCTAAAGTAATGTGGCGTATAGGTCACACTCACTCTTTACCATAGCTTTTCACCTCTAATACTCATAAATATATATTTATCTTCCTCAACATCCACGAATCATTTGAGTGGTTCGAAATATTACATTTCAGGCACAAGCCAACGACACATTCCACACAAATTGACGTATCGACGCCTATACCTACATCCTTCGTTGGCACACCTCCGCCTCTCCTTGTTTTCTGTTTTTTGAGGAAATGATCAGTCGAATGTCATCCAAAACTCGAGAGATCTTTTCCATGAAGGAGGTGTTGGACTGCAGATTTCACTGGAGTTTCGTAATTGCGGAATGTGAGTCATGAAACTGGATCATCGAGGACAGATCGTTACTACTTATCCCAAAACAAACTCCAGTAAAATTTGTTGATCCAACACCTCTTTCATGGAAAAAGTCTTAGCGTGTTTTCGTTAGGTACGACCGAACTGATCATTTAATCAAAGAAACACAAAACAAGGCGATGGTGTCTCAACGAAGGATGTATTCGTGTTGATTCGTCAATTTGTGTGAAATGAGATGTTACCTTGTGCCCTTAAATATAATATCGAAGTGATTCGTGTGATTTTACGTGAGAAATAAGTGAATAACGGGTGAAATAAGGACTCCAATTCGAGTCGAAATTATGAAGAAGGTGTTATATTATTTCATTGTTTCTATCAAATTTTTTCACGTATGTAATTTATTCTTGTTCAATACTGATTTACTAGTCGTTTTTTGTTCCTATGTGACTGGAGATACAGTATTTTCGATATTTACTAATTTCATATGAGAGAGAGAAAAGACGAGAAAGAAAAAAAATCTTGCATCCTCAAAAATAGTTCTTGCCCTTCCTTGGATTGTTGAGATCCCAAAACTTTTCCGTTTACCACGGTTGAGATTTTGTTGAAATTAATATCAAGAACTTGAACTCGATCAATATTTGGTGTTGAGAGTTGTCCATTATACATTTTTGAAAAGTTTCCTACTGGTTGTTAATAAAAATGTATTTAACTTAGGATATGACGTAAGGGATGGTTGTGATTACGGATGGTTCGTCATTGTTGAGGTTAGAATGTATTGATCGGTTTTTGAACACTGTGTGATGGATCCTTGTTTTGATGCCGTCAACCCAACCGAGGAAAGGGTTATTTTTACGGCGAACGGCGCATTTCAGTCTATTCATTGTCCTGAAATAGGAGGTGATGGATGAAGCAAATCCTTCCGGCAACATCATCGATTTCTCGCTTTTGTGGGCCATTTTGCATTTCCTAACTCAATCTTCCAGATGGGGCTCACATCATCGAATTGGCCCAAGAGAAAGACGTTGCAGTCTCCACCAAATAACCACTCTAGCCACCATTTTGTGGCAGATTCAGTGCACCATGAACTCTTGAGCTTCGACCAATAAATTTTCCTTTTTCATAACATCTATAATCGAAGCTCGTCCTCCTTTGGAAGGAGACATTTTCCACTCATGATTTCCAGGTGGTCCTCCGACTCAAAACGTGAAAGTACTGGTACCAATCGATTCACCAATCGATGAAAACATATTGTTTAGTAATATACGCGAGATAGGATACGTCACGGTGACTCACAGAATAGTCAAGTACACTCCATGTACACTCAAGTGCACACTAGATGGTACAATCTAAACTCATTTATTGTAGATCAAATAATATTATGCTCTCAAACTTTTAAGGTTCTGGTCCGCTTGGTAAGCCGCAATATGCACCAAAATATCAAACATCGCGTATTTTACAAGGGAAGATGTCTGAGTGGGGAAAAAACATCCTCGCAAATCGGTTCAGAATTGAGACCTGGGAAGAGACACACAAGATTTCATCCGAAACCTCACGTCAAGTCGCCATTAATCTCCCCTTAAAATGTTAAATTCATGATTGGTGTGACTAAACAGATACTCGAGCTGAACGCTCCGAGATATCCGGATTTTGATTCAGAATTTGTCAGAAGATCAATCAGAAGGATTGTCTGGAACGAATTTGTGCGAAGCAGGTTTTTATCTGCACAGTGTTTCTAGACAATGGCTTCTCGACGAAGTCCCTTTGTACCAACTACTCCCGACAAAAATAGACTTTTGAAACCTGTCTGAAGAATACATCATACCACATCCGTGATTACATACCTGGAGAATACACTTGCAACAGAATGAAAATGCCACAGAGGTAAAAAAACGTCAGCCAATTGAGCGTGGTAGAATGCTTCCTGGTAACCTTAACCCGATTGATAGATGATCCGATGATATTTAGCTTATCTCAAAACATCAATACCTTGTACCTCCCTAACAGGGGGCCGGCTACACGTCAACCCGTACAATCTCTTTCAGATTTCATCGAAATCGGGGAGAAAATAAGACTGTTACAAGGAAATTCAACGCTACTAACAGGTGATGGGTTTCATTGTGGACCATCTACTCTCCAATCTGCATAGTCCTTGAAAATTTCATCGAAATCGGATGGAAAAGGTGGATGATGTGACTGTTACTAGGAATTTACGTTTGCGCATGCGCAGTGGCTACTATCACTCCAGAGGCGATGATTTTCATAGGGGACCATCTACATGCCAGTCCGCACAATCCCTGAATATTTCATTGAAATTGGACTATTAGGTACTTCATACAGATATATGTGAAGTTTTTCATGACAGACAGACACAAAACCAAAATTGCTCAGGAAGGTCTAAAACGTAAAACATGAGTTAAAATTTTTGATTTTGGAGAACATTTTTTTTTTTACTTTGAAAAGTAAAAACAATGCTTCCGTCACCTTGGTAGAATCGTAAGCAAAATGTACAATTTTGTTGCCGTCAGGTGTTGAGTGAAGAGTTTGTTCAGTGACCTTCAAAAGATACGGACATAACTGAAAGGGTTAAAAGAACCCTTGCGGTTTCATTTGCCGATCCCGCGGTGTTGGACAGTATGTAGGTCTAGGCTGTAGGTAAGTAGTCCTGGAGTCAAGTTGGCCAAGGTGGCCGTAAAAAAGAAGGTACCAAATGTTAAAATTTCAAAATTTGAAAGTTTTAAAATTCGCGTTTTGTTTTACTACATTTTGAACACTCTCAGTCGATATACCGAAAAACGGGGTTTTCACCTAAATTTTTCTGCCCCATAGTTGCTGGCTCCATCGCCCGAAAACGTGAAATAGAACTCTCGTTTCCCTCAGCGCTCCCTCTCCGACGCCTTCAGATCCACAATCTTTCGTCAGTGATACGGGTTTCCCGCTGGAAAGACCGTAGTTCTAAATTTGATCTTCTAATAGTGTAAGCCCAACAATGTTGATACATTTCCAGCCATTTCCCAATAAAAACTTTTAGGTGAACATAATATACATATATTTCATTAATCAGATTTTGGACATCTTTAGAGTACCGAAAGATCATAAACCCAAAATTTTCAAAATTTTACTCCGGTATATTGGAGTAGGTTTTATGGAAATTGCTTCCTAATTTACCAAGGCGGTGGGAAAATATAATTTTTATGAGATAGGCTCAGTTTTTTCTCCCTGTCGATCGAACTTTTTTCTGGCGCTTTGCATTTGTGTAGTAGGTAAAATGAATGTGGGCTCTATAAAATCAAAATTTTCATTCGCGATTTACTTTTTAGGCCTTCCTGAACCATTTTGGTTCCGTGTCTGTATGTTTATATGTGTGTCTCAATAAATCCTTGTAATGGGCAAAACTATACGAATTTATTGTCCGATTTCGATGAAATTTTCATGGATTGTGAGACGTGTAAATTTTCCACTTTGTAAATCATCATCCCCGGATCGCAAGGAGTCGCTGCGCAAACGTAAAAACCTTACATCAGCCGTAACTTGTACATTTTCCACCCTATTTTGATGACATTTTCAGGGATTGCGTGGGTTGCCGTGTAGATGGTTCCCTTTGAAAGTGCCGATGTGAGAGAGAAAATTCCGATAAACGTCGATTTCTTTGTCCCTGGCAAAACTGTACAAAAAACTCCGATTTTATTACTTTATTTCAGGATCTTTCTTTTTGACATTTGTTTCATTTCCTATGTTACAAACTTTATGTTCCAAGAACATCGATTTCCCACGATTTATCGCTTGATTTTGCTCCAGTATGGATGGTAGCTAGAAGTAGGTTTATGGTGAGCTTTTCATGAATTTCATAGAAATCAATCATCAGGCGATTGTAATAGGATAGCAAATATCTAAAAAAAAAACGTCTAAAATGACTCAATCGTGGCGAAAACGAACAACTTGATATCTCCTGAGTCTCAGTCATCATCAGATGTCCGACTCTGGTACTGGAGTAGAGGAATCTGAGGCTGCTCGGCTCGTCATTGAGCTGATGGAAATAATCAAGGGCAAACATTTTTGAAAGAGGTGAAAGATAAATTTTTGACAGCCACCGGGGCTTTTTATTTAGGTTAATATTTCCGATAAATTCTCACTGCCCACCGCAGTTCCCACTTGTATATCATCTATCATTCTTACGTTAATCCTCACCTTGTTGGTTATTCGAAGCTGAAGAGAGGTGTTGCGAAATAGCAGCTGGCAAGACAGACACGGACTGCAGATTCTCTGGAAAATAGGGAAAGACGTCGATTATTCAGGACCTTTCGTGTTCAGGATGAGACGAGGGTGGTTATCAAATAAACCTGCCTCAATTTCTACTTTATTATTAATCTTGTTTGCTCGATTGTTTTTGTAAGCGGGAGTAGAGGAAGCGATCGGTGAGGTCTAAACATCGAGTCATTGCGAATGTAAATTGAGGGTACTTTGCATGGGAGAGTCGAAAAGCGTTGCAAATTATTACTCGAGGGTTTACTATTATTTTTTATTCTAAATTATAAATGAAGGGCAGATTTGTATGCAAATGGACATTTCTAGTAAAATGTTATGTAAAGTTAAAACTTACAGCTCCAATAATTTTCACCGAAAAATGACAATTTTCAACTACTGTTTTGAGCCATGTGGTTCATTCCTTTTCCGAGTCAGAGGTCTACATTTTGTCCCGAGGTTAGTTTTGTCAGTCAGAGGGTAAGAGGGTTTTCATGTCAGTCGGGCGTTGGTGGTGGGGTCGAGAGTTTCCCTTCGAACGTTGTGACCTTTTTCAATCTGAAAACACGAATGTGCTCAGAATTTGTAATTTTGAAATTTCAGTTTTTTGAGATTCCACTTCGATTTCGATAAAATGTCTGTATCTTTTCATAGTAAAGTGTTATGAGGTAAATTAATCCAGCCCATAATTCTATATCATTACCAAACCATCCCTATTTGAATCCCTGTTGAAATATAAAAAACGTCTGCCAAGTGGGTGTGGCACATAGCTTCCTCGTATCCATAACCCGATTACATGTATGATCCGATGCGTAGCAGTTAATCTCAAAACACCAATCTCCAAGTACCTTTCACTACCCTCATAGGGGACCATCTCTACGCTAATCTGGACAATCCTAGAAAATTTCATTAAATTAGGATGAAAAATGTAAGTGTTATGGCTGTTACAACGATTTTTCGTTTGCGTATGCGCAGAGGCTACTGTTAATTTTAAGGCCTTGATTTTCTTTTGGTTGCTAAGGACGCAGAACTGAGTACGATTCAAAGAAACGAACAACGATCGCATTTTCGTCAGCTAAAATTTGAACGGAGATTAGGTCTCTTTAGCGATTCACGCACGTGTTTCTGATTTATCAAAAGTCCGACCTTCAAGTTCTCGTAGGGAGCGAACGGTTGGTCCTACAGAGCTCTGGGTGGTCTCAAAAAACTCTAAAAATTCAATATTATTTGAAATTTGGTGGAAAAAGTACATCTTTATTTCGAGAGTTTTCGAGCTAGAGCACTATTGAAAATTTCAACCCTTAGAAATGACTTGAATCAACCACATGTTTCGGGGCACAACTAGACCCCACATGGAGCCCATATACCAAATTTCATCAACATCGGCCCATGGTAACGAAGGAAAGTGCCGCGTACGGCGGACGGCGGAGGGCCGGCCAAATTTTTATTCGATTTTTGGACTCTACGTACCTTGAAACGTAAACCAACAAATTTTGTGGGGGGTTTAACAATTTTTCTTTTTGGTCGATTCTAAAGGTTCAGTATTGAAAAAAATAAACCCAAATGGGAAAACCCGTTTATTTAGTTAGTTTTTTGGTTCATTATTTTCAATAATGAACCTTTGGAATCGACCAAGAAAAAAAAAAATTTTAACACCCCCTCAAAATTTGATGGTTTACGTTTCAAGGTACGTAGAATCCAAAAATCGAATAAAAATTTGGCCGTCCGTCCGCCGTACGCGGCACTTTTGCCACTTAGCATTGACCGATTTTGATGAAATTTGGTATGTAGGCTCCATTTGGGGTCTAGTTGTGCCCCGAAGCTTTTGGTTGAGGTAGGTCACTTCTAAGGGTTCCAAAATCAATTTTGAAATTTTGAAAACGCCCTAACTCACAAAATTTCGATATAAAGGTATTGTTTTTCCTTCAATTTAAGATTCTATAGAATTTTTTGAGACCACGCGGAGCTCTGTAGGACAAACTGTTCGCTTCCTACGAAAATTTAAGTGTTTATTTTGAAATAACAAATAAAACACGAGTGTGAATCGCAAAAGAGGCCTAATCTCCGTTCAAATTAGAGCTGATAGAAATGTAATCGATAGTTGGTGATTTTGATTTTAAAAAAATTTTTTTTTGATTTTTTTTCTTTCATATTGGATGGTTGGTGATTTTTTAGGACGTCCCACAGTAAGACTTGGGCGTCCTTATGCGATCGATCTGGGGTGAAGTTGGACAACACTCAACAGAAAAAAAAAATAACCACACAGTAATCCGTTTTAGATCATTCTGAATCCAAATCCGCGAAAAAAACCATAGGTGTATGTCTGTGTGTGTGTGTGTGTGTGTGTGTGTGTGTGTATGTGTGTGTGTGTATAGGTGTGTGTGTGTGTGTAACAAAATCTTGTGTACTCTGCACAGGCCTTAGTTCTCAACCGATTTTCCTGGTTTTTTTTTGTTCGTCGCGGAAAACTATCTAGTTGTGCACTACGTCGCCGGAATTTTGAATTTTGCCTTTTAAGGGGAGGAAAGGGGGGGTTAATGCTCGAAAAACGTGCGTTTTTGGGCATAATCTTGTGTACTCTGCCCAGGCCTTAGTTCTCGAACGATTTTCGTGGTTCTTCTTTCTTTTGACGCAAAATACTATCTAGTTGTGCACTACGGCGCCGGAATTTTGGATTTTGCTTTTTAAGAGGGGAAAAGGGGGGGGTTAATGCTTAAAAAAACGTGCGTTTGCGTGCGTAATCTTGTAAACTCTGCCCAGGCCTCAATTTCCAACCGATTTGCATGTTTCTTTTTTTGTTTGACTCAAATAACTTCCGAGTTGTACATGATTTTACCAGAGTACCAAATTTCGCAAGGGGAGGGGGTGAGTGGGGGGATAATATTCACAAAATATCCGATTTTTCAATATTTTGGTTCCTTTACTGCTTACTAATTGTACCCAAGCATTGAAATTGAGGAAAAATTCTCATTATAGGGTAAGGGCACCAGTCATTGGCCACTTAACAACGTTTATCTTCATACCTGCTTTATTTTTGATGGTATTTGTTTCTTTCCTGGTTTTTAGGAAGCTTAACATCCAAATATTACGATACAATAACAATTTCAAACAAATAAAATATCTAGTAAATGTTTTTTTCAATTAGTTTCGTAAAATCCGTTTTCCCCCAGTCATTGGCCGGGAGTTCCTAATATTGGCCACCTTGTCCCCAGTCATTGGCCACCCTGCATTCATCGTTTTCTGCTTCACTGTGACAGAAAACTTCACAATTTTTTTTCGGCAGGCAGGTGAGAAAGCCCTAAAGATCCACAGATCGAGTTGGATCTCGTAAGATACCTTGAAGGGTCCTCGTTTTCGAGGTTATGTGGGATCCCCCACTAAAAATAACACCTCCTTTTCTCCCACGCTGAAAGCTCAGCCTAGAACCGTTTAACTCATTACTTCTGGCTGTGTCCTATACCGCTTCATTAGTACCAGATGGGGGGACGGACCAGGTGCTCCCTTCTATCTCTGTCCCGTTCTAACCATGTCGTCCTTGTGAGGATACTCTCTGTGTACTCTCATACACTGCCACAAGACTCCAGCTCCTTTCACCTTCCAGCATCTTGCTGACAACAGTTTCTGGTGTTGAACAGTTCTTCTAGCAGCTGATTTCTTTCAACCATCTATATGATACATTCGAAAAACCATCTTCTCTCTTCTGGTAGTGCAGGCATGTTGGGACAGTTAAACCTTTCCCATTTTATGCAGATCGGCATAAAACAGTCCATGTCCTGTGAAGAAACTGTGTAAGGAAAAAGTTCAGTCCTTCATGCTTCCTGTCTATCCATGTCTCAATGTTTGGCACTAGCCGTGCAGACCACTGTTCTCTATCATTCTTCAGTCCATATCTCTAGCCAGTTTGCCAAAGTGCGCTCTCTTTTTTCCTTGGCTATGCAGGACCAGTTTCCTAGATCCCTTCTATCGAAGATTATTTTTCTCTTTGAAGACATCAGCTGAATTGGTATGACGCTGCTAAGGACATAGACTGCAGGTTTGGACACCGTTCGGTAAGCGCCAGGCGATTCGTATAGCTCATCTTTGCTGTGCAGCTATTAAATTTCTGTTGGGGATATGCCACACTCAACGCATCCGTCCACACCTCATCTCTATAGAAGAGAATTGACTGCACCATTGTCATCATCAATCGTCTTTTGCATGGTCTAGAGTCATTTACGTTCCTCATAAAGTGACAGAGCTGCTGATTTTTGTGCAGCCCTGTCTGCAGTTCTTCTTATATGTTCACAAAATGTGATTTTTGTGTCAAACATGACATCTAGATATCTGCTGGTTTAGTTGTTACTTCGGCGTTAGAAATCCTAATCGGAATGATGGTAGGTATGAGCTTATGAGTGTTATGACTAACTCTGTCTTTGCTGTAGCTAGTGCCTGACTGTGTTCTTCCATCCACTCCATTACTCGTGACATTGTCTGCTATCGTTCGGCATGGACTGAATCCATTGTCCTTGCTGCCACATCAGCATAATTCTACAAAAAAATAGTCCTCATGCATTTCCAATCGTAGGAAACCATCGTATGATGCATTTCACAGTAGAGGACCAAGTACGAGTACATATCCATGAGCAGCCCCTGATATGATATCTTTCGTTCTTACCCCTTGAGCAGTCTCCTATGTCTGTTCTCAAATGTCTTCACAAATTTTCATGACCTAAAAGTTCGGCTGACCAGAATCAAACGTGAAATTTATAGGTAATGAAACGAAGAACTGCATACAAACTAAACTGAGAACTGACAAGAACAGAACGAAAAACTATATAGAGTACGAAGGCACGTTTTGGTTGAGGCTATGCGTTGGAGGGTTAACTAAAATTCATTTACCATTACAAGATCTTAGAAGAATGGAACCAATCAAACGTATTTTCTTACGTTTCCCTGGAATCATTTTAGTGCCAGAAATAATAGCTTCTTGACTAAAAATTATTCATAGTAGATCTGGAGATTAATATAAGAGTGCTTATATAAAGAAAATTTTATTTATTATAAATAAAACCATTTATATAAGCATTCTTGGTAGTTAAAACCATCTGGCCAATGATTGGGGTAGGAAAAATTCGCATCATTTCAGTCATTGGCCACCCGGCCAATAACTGGAGGAATCACCCTTGCTATCATCCAGTTATTAGCCGGCCTTATATTTTCCATAGTTTGTTAAAATTCCATGTCCTGGTGGCAGAAATTAACTAATAATTTACTAGTGACCATGCAAACACAAGAAAAACTACATCAAACTTGAAAATAACCACATCAAACCCTTAAGAATGAGTTGGGGTATGCTTATCGTTTTCATAAGAAACAGGCGTGATGATCATAATTCTCGGACCTTCACCACTTAAAATGAGTTTGAGAGGTATATATAAGGCTTCACTGTATCCTTCAAGATCCCACTGCCTTCTAGAATAGACACTTAAAATGAGGAAAACATTCAAAATGATCCAAGAGAAAATTGTGTGGTAAAAAACTAACTTGAAAAACTAGGTGGCCAATGACTGGGGGGTGGCCAATGATTGGTGCCTTTACCCTACCTCCGAATTTTCATGAATTATTCTCTGTACCACCATGGTGCCAGGATATGGTGCCATGATGCCATAAACTGCTTATTTCGTGTTTTTTTTTTTTTTTTGTGTTTCACCTTGAATACGGATGTAAACTTTGACGGACTGCCTATCAAAACTAACAGTTGAAAGTTCAATGTTACGACGTATTTCCGCTTTGGTGCCAGACTGGCACCATTGTTGGCGTTGGGAGGTGGCGTAGGGGGGAGGGGGGTGAACTCGAATTCGCATGTTGGGTGTCGTAGATCATGGATTTTAAAATGCTCTTCAGATTCGAGGCTCCCATGCCGCTAGAAATGTTAAGGTGGATAATGGTGGGGGGGGGGGTCAGTATTTTTTGCCTAAAGTAATAAATTAATTACATTGAGTGAAACAGTTTTATCACTTAACAACTGGTTAAACTGATCTAATGCTTATCAAATGGGACGTCCCCTGGAATGCATGCATTACTAAACAATATGTTTAGACGAGTGATCTATATAGAAAAATAATAAACCATTGTGTAATAATTTGCAGCGTTTTCCTATTTTCGCCGACAATTATTGTTGTTCGATTTTGATGAATCCAGCGGCAATCTTTTAGTTTTTAAATTCTCAAGGCAGATGCACTAATGAATTTCAAAAATTATTGAATATTTCAAATTTAGGTACAACTTTTGAAGTTTGAGCGCCGGTAACTAAGGGAAATACTAACACGGAACCAGGATCGAACGGCGACCAACTGAGACCCCCTCAAGTTCTCATGGGGAGCGAACGGTTGGTCCAGAGCTTTGGGTGGGCTCAATCGTTTCTAAAAATTCATTACTATTTTAAATTGATGAATAAACAATTCCTTTATATCAAAAGTTATTGAGCCAGGGCGTTTTGACAATTTCAGCCCTTATTTTTTCATCCTCTAGAATTGACAGACATCAACCAAAAGTTTTGGAGCCCAACTAGACCCCAAATGGAGCCCTTATACCAAATTTCACCAAAATCGGAGGAAAGTGCCGCGGACGGCGGACGGACGGACAAATTTTTATTCAGGCCCAACACACATGATGAAATTTTTATTTGATTTTCGGATTCTACGTAGTAGAATCGTAAACCAAAAAATTTTGAGGGGGGTTAAATTTGTTTTTTTTTCCGTCGATTCCAAAGGTTTATTATTGAGAATAATAAACCAAAATAATATTTAGGGTACCACCTCCTTTCTTTAATTCAAATATTATATTTAATAGGTGTTAACGCATTTTCTGGATTGTTGGATTTCGATGTGGAGGGTTCGATATAACGGGAAAGTAGGTAAACATGCTAACAGTCCCTACCCTGACATGACACAGTGTAGTTAGAAGTAGGAAGTGATAACAGGATGTGCGTAGTGAGACAATGTAGGACGCACACACACCCAACCGCCTGATCGGCCGCTGTGGTCCATATAGTTCACCTGTCTCATTGTAGTTCACGGGCCCCCGAAACTCTTTGTGCACACCAGGCAGCTCCATGAACTTGGCTTCCGTCGCACAGCAGAGGCAAATACGATTCTTAGGTATATGATTTTTAGGTGGGCAGCGTTATTCTTACAGCCATGTTTATATGAAACTACGAGCGATATTGTACCTCCAACAGTGAGCAGCTAATAAAACCAGCTAATATAATCATACACTAACAATTCAACCGATTATTACCATGAACCGACGTAAGACAACGGATTCATTACCAACTCAAATTCTCTGGATGCAAACTTCGTTCACGATAGAGAACTTCATTTAGGACATTTTAACATGGCACATATTTCCATTAACTCGATTCTTCGAGAGTTCCGGGTCCTGTTCCTTGGACGAAGATCACTTGCAAGGGAGCTTGTGGAGATTTTGGACGACCAGAGCAAATGGGTCTCCTTGGCAAAGTACTGTAGAGCTGCATGGAGGTACAGACTTGACCTTGTCTTTGAATTTAAGTGGTAGCCGTTTGTATTCGGGATTCACGTTACTGTGCACCAAGTCTCCCAGGATTGTGATATTTGAATGCTGTGTGCAATTTATTTAATTAACCCTAGTGCCGCTTGCGTGACTCTCCGACAGACAGACAAATGTCTCAATATCAAGTAATCTATGCTTTTATCAAGCACTTTAACAAGTCAAACATAATGTAAGTAGGTAGTCATTATTTATTAAATTAATTTATAATAGTCATCTAGTAAATAAAGCATGTTTTCTCTCTCTCTCTCTCTCTCTCTCTCTCTATTTCCACTAACTCATGTATTTGAGATTGATAGCAACCTCTGCATAAATTTCTTGTCGACGCATAACTTCTTCCATTTTCTTCCGATTCTGATGAATTTGTTGGGGATGGTGCACCGTGGATCGTCCCATATAGGTACATCTCATTCTAGCCTGAATAATATGTATCCATTAAAAATTCAAAAACTTGATACCTTTGAACATGATTTTCCCACTACATCCCATTTGTTCCATTTTTCTGGAACTTGATTGGTTAGTTGGAAGTTCTAATGATCCCATAATGGGTTATCTACCCAATAATATTTAATGGATGAAGCTATGTTGTGACGTTCCACTACTGCCGAGTGAGTATTCTCACAAAATACCGATATTAAGACTCGAAATGAGGAATTCGGCAGCAGTAGGTACTACCTACCAGCTCAAACTTCCAAGCGGCCTCACCACTCCATCGGTGATAAAGAAACAAGCGACGAGCGGGGGACCACCGATGGAGAAGAAAAGTTGAGATTTGTCATTCTACGGTAATCCGGACTTGAGCATTTTTTCTATCCAGAGTATTTCTCGAGAATTTCTAATTCCCCAGTTATTCCGCTACTTCCACATCACTGCCTGTGTCTCCAGTGAAGAGAGCGATCATCATCATCAGACAAGAAGTCAAGGATTTCTCCGCCATCACCACAGAACGGACAACGCCACAACGGACAGCACCTGAACGGACTTCAATATAACAAGACAGGAGCTGAGTATCCGACAACCTATCTACTACATTCCCAAAGACATTTATACCATTCCTGATTCACTAGAATATAATTTATCATCGTTGAAGATTTTCTCATTTCTGTCGTAGTATTTGTATGGAGTGGGAATCTCACTCGTAGTAGACGTGTCTAGTCTAGGAACGTCTCAATGTATCATATTCCCTTGCTTTTTATGTTTCAAACTACAGCATCAACTTGGTTAGCTCTAGGTGTACTGCTCACTAGAGATGTCAATGAGGAATTTCTCCATGTCTTTCAGCACGAGCTTCCTAATTTACGAATAAACACAACAGTGTAGGAAATATGAAGTTTAAAATAACCGGGAGGATGACGCCAACCGGAAATAGTTCATGTACGGCCGCTTGAAGCGCTGAGATTGTGAAGTATAGTCCTCGGAGGCAACATTTCACAAAACCAGTAAATATCGAAATCGAAGAACTGAAGAGAAAAAATTTAAAAAGCAAGATAGACAAATACAGGTTTCCCCGGTTTTTGATTGATAACTTTCCTCTTAGATAACAAAATTTCGTTGTTCCGTCGGGCAACAAGGGGAGGGAACGGCGATCCAAACAGCCAATCAGCGAGCGTTCCCGCTTCACGTTGAAGAGGTCCGTTTTCCAGGTTATTTTTTGAAATCATAAATTTTGAATGTCTCCCAAAAATAACAGGAGACTTACTTTCCGAAATCAACCCGATTTTCATCTATCCCACACCATTGACTATCCAGGAAAAATGCAATCAGAATTCGGTGAAATTCCTCATTGTCGTCCAACGTAAACAACGCTCTCAGAAAATTAAGTACATGCTTTACTCCTCTGACTTCATGGCCAATAAGTATTAAACTGTATCACTTCTAAGGTCGCCAAGTCTCTCTCTTAACTTCAGAGTATGAAGGTCCTGGCGAGATATATTGGTATCTATTGAGACAGCTGATTCCAACGGGAATCCATTTCCATAGGGAACGGAAGTGAAGGACACACGTGCGGAGTCTTCTGTCAGTTCTGTCAGGGTTAATACGAACAAGCGTGATAAAACAAATTTGGGTGAAAGTGTATTTATATAAAGTGGAACAGAATGCTACCAACCGCACCGTCCTAGCTCAATTCGATGCCGAGATATGAATTTTCCGTGTCTTTTGGAAAAAAACACGTTTTTCCTCATAGAAACCCAAATTTATCAATAGTAAAAGTGAAAAACTTCTTAAGTCGAGTTAGGTTTGAATAAAAAACGCTGCAAATTATTACACAAAGGTTTATTATTTTTCTATAAATATAGATCACTCGTCTGCAAAGAACACGGCTTTGCCGTTGTTACCACCTTCCAACATGAAGAAAAACATTGATCGTATTTCAGTCAGCTATAGTTTGAACGGAGATTAGGCCTCTTTTGCGATTCACACTCGTGTTTCTGATTTCTCGTACGTCCAACCCTTAAATTCTCGTAGGGAACGAACGGTTTGTCTTACAGGGCTCCGCGTGGTCTCAAAAATTCTAGAAATTCTATACTATCTTAAATTGATGGAAAAACAATACCTTTATATCTGCATTTTTTGAGTAAGGGCGTTTTAAAAATTTCAACCCTTATTTTTCAACTCTTAGAAGTGATTTACATCAACCAAAACCTTCGGGGCACAACTAGACCCCAAATGGAGCCAAAAACCAAAAAAAAAACCAAATTTCACCAAAATCGGTCAATGCTAACTGAGGAAAGTGCCGCGTACGGCTGACGGACGGCCAAATTTTTATTCGATTTTTGGATTCTACGTATCTTGAAACGTAAACCAACAAAATTTGTGGGGGGGGGGGGGGGTGAAAACAATTTTTTTTTGGTCGATTCCAAAGGTTCATTATTGAAAAAAACAAAAAAACGAGAGAGATCAAGTAATAAATACCAAAATAAATACGAAGTTTGTGCAGAGAAGTCTTGCAAATTGGATTCACGTTCCACCAGGTTGCTAATCTCTCCATCTCTAACGGATACAGAAAGGAGCAGCCCCTGAAACTAGTTCTTTTTTTTTCGTCCCCTGAAAAATGTTCTGTTTTTGGACTGTACTCTACTTGGAAGTATTTACACTTTTACTGTCGTTTCTTCAACATCGAAACAACATTTTATCAATATCGATCGCATGGATGATATCGAATTCGGATGAAAACTGTAGAAGTTATGGCTGTTACAAGGAAATCACGTTTGCGCATGCGCAGTTGCTACTATCAGTCCGGGGGTGATGATTTTCATAGGGGACTATTCGCACGCTAAGCCCTTCTCTTCGCAAATATAGACACATAATATGTGTCTTCTTGGGTATGTAGTAGGGTGACTCGCCCAGTGAATGAACACCCCCCAGTGAATGAACAGTACGAGGTTATTTGGGAATAATAAGGCTTGTGATGCACCCTGGTGATAACGGTGTTTTTCATTAGTTCCATCAACATATCATAGATAGCAGGGTGAAGCAGTATATAAAAAAAGTCTGCCATCTTTTTCGGTTTTGATGTTATCAGCAGGTCAGTCTCCAAGAACGTCTCTGGGGGTAAGAAATGGAGTTGGCCATTACGTGGGGATTAGTGTTTAGAGGAAAGTAAAATGCTAAATTAGTCAATGTCATGCTTTATTATTGTGGCTGATATGTTTTTCTAGAGAGAACTAATTGGGTAGAAGGGAATTTTTTTGATTATGATATGTGTTGTTGGGTGTTCATACTGTGGGAGCTAAAATATGACCTCCAACCAGTAAATGAACGACAGTAAAATGACTGTTCATTCACTGGCTCGAGGGTTATTTCACGGTTTTAAATCGAATGGAGGCTTCCCAAGTGAAGAAACAACTAAACTGCTGATTTTTTGCCTCAACTTGTTTAAATAACTATCCTATCCAGGGAATGAACTATATGAACTATAATGTTCATTCACTAGGAAATAGTGTTCATTCATGGGGTGAAATACATTAACTCCTTTATTGTGGAAAATTAGCTATAAAAATCAACTTTTCTCGTCTTCTCCCATGCTATTCTTGTTCCTTACATAATTTTAAACAACATCAGACAAATTCAAATAGTGTAGTACTGCAACTTTAAGAACTATAGACATTAAAGTTCGTCGCTAGTGTGCTAAGAGCTTAAGTGTTCATTAATTGGGCGAGTCACCCTACATACCCATGTCACAAACCCACATCATGATCTTGATAATCGTGCGATGCCAGTACAAGACAGAACAGAAACATACTCGATGTAGTAGATAATGGGGTACTTCAGTCAATTTTTAAAAATTTTCTTGTCAAATTAGGCATGGGTCAGGAATAACGGTAATTGGGTCGGTTTCTGTTCGTAACATAGGAATAACGGTAATTGGGTCTGTTCGTTGAGAAAATGTTTAGAAGAAATTAGGGAAGCTAATAAAAGTTGAAGAATTGAATGATGTGACGTATTAAGTTGCTGGCCTTGGAACCTGAATGTCAAAAACCTGAATTTCCGACTCACCGAAATATCCCATTGAACACATATTATCTAATCAAAAGATGGTAGGTATGTTGGAATACCAACAATTCTCAGGGAGATTCACATTTATTGTCTCATTCACATCCTCCATCATATGACAGCAGTGGTCGTGGAACACAGAAACCTATTCTTAATCCTGTTTCATATTGTACTTTCGACACTTGTTGTAATACTAACCGGACGGAAGTGGAACATACTTGCGTATGTTTGTGTCAACAGATGGGCGCGGCGGCGATGCGTACCTGCCTACCGAACTATCTGAATAAGTTTTAATTATTAGTTTCTCCTTTTGGTTTATTATTTTCAATAATGAAACTTTGGAATCGACCAAGAATTTTTTTAAATAACCCCTTCAAAATTTGTTGGTTTACGTATGGTGGACCATGTTATGGTTGTCGAGGAAGTACAACTAGACCCCAAATGCAGCCCACATACCAAATTTCATCAAAATTGGTCCATGGGAACTAAGGAAAGTGCCGCGTACGGCGGACGGAAGGCCAAACTTGTATTCAATTTTCGGATTTTACTTACCTTGAAACATAAATCAACAAATTTTGACTGGGGGTTAAACATTTTTGGTTTATTATTTTCAATAATGAACCTTTGGAATCGACCAAGAAAAAAAATTTTAACACCCCCTCGAAATTTGATGGTTTACGTTTCAAGGTACGTAGAATCCAAAAATCGAATACAAATTTGGCCGTCCGTCCGCCGTACGCGGCACGTTTGCCACTTAGCATTGACCGATTTGGATGAAATTAAATGTAGGCTCCATTTGGGGTCTAGTTGTGCCCCGAAGCTTTTGGTTGATGTAGGTCATTTCTAAGGGTTCCAAAATCAATTTTGAAATTTTGAAAACGCCCCAACTCAAAAAATTTCGATATAAAGGTATTGTTTTTCCTTCAATTTAAGATTCTATAGAATATTTAGAATTTTTTGAGACCACGCGGAGCTCTGTAGGACAAACCGTTCGCTCCCTACGAAAATTTAAGGGTTTATATTGAAATATATATATATAAATCAAACCACGAGTGTGAATCGCAAAAGAGGCCTAATCTCCGTTCAAATTAGAGCTGACCGAAATGCGATCGATGGTTGGTGATTTTGATTTTTTTTAAAATTTTTTTTGATGTTTTTTTTTATATTTTTTATTTTTTATTTTTTTTCCTACATATTGGATGGTTGGTGATTTTGTAGACGAGTGATCTACATAGAAAAATAATAAACCATTGTGTAATAATTTGCAGCGTTTTTTTCTTGTTCAATTCCAAAGGTTCATTATTGAAAATAATAAACCAATAGGAATTTTCTTCGTCACCCTGAACCAGTGGAGTACCACCCACACGTATTTTTTCCCCGATTTTCTATACCGTATCCACTGGGTATATTTTGAAGGTGAAGATATAGACTCCTCTAAATATTCATGTTCAACTCGTCTCCACGAACTCATAGAGCACCCATTCGGCTAATGCATTTTAAGTACAACAAATATCGCAGGTTTCATGATGTATGCATGCCCTTATTTTCAATTTTTTGACAACTTTTAATTTCTGAAAAGTTCACTCAAGTATATCAGAACTTTGGTGTTTAATCCGAATATACCGCATATTACTATAATTATGATGGTAATGTCCACAAAAGCCATACAACCACGTTTTTTGGCCCATTTTAGAAATTTGGACCTCTCAGGGTTGTCCAAAATTCTTGGATAACAAACCCGCCTTTTCGTTTGTTATTATGAACATTTTGGGAAAAACTTGAAATTTTTGATTATTATATACTTAATTACTCTAGTTATTGTCCGAAGTGACACATATTCATAAATAGATCGTTATATAAACATATGATTTTGGAAAAACTTCAGGAATTGTTTTATAATGTTCAAAATGAAAAAAAGTCTATATTGAATACCTATTTTGAGTTTATTGCAATGGCTTCATTTTCTTTGAAAATTCCGTAACAGATCACCCCTTGTTTCTGTTCGTTTCTGATCGTTACAAACAAGGCAGGATCGTCGTTTTTGAGTATCCTGAGTTTTGTTATGGTTTTTGCTCGATAGCATCCTGAGCGAGTCTCATTTGGGAGTGAGAGTCCAAGGAGTACTGTTGAGATGTCAATTCAGTGAGAGGTGCTGCTACCGTGAGTGTACAAGTAGGGTTTATCAACGGGGTGCGGGTGATTGCCAGCCAGGAGGGCTTCGAGTGAGTACCTTTTCTGTCGAGAATAGCTAAAACGGAGCAGCAGTGGGTGAGGAGAAGACCGGCGAGGAGCACTATGTCCACATTGGCGGAGCCACCTGGGCCCATGCTACCGCTCCCACCGACTGAAGTTCCCGCGCGTATCCGCCCCCACCAGACAACCTCCGGCCGAATGAACCTGACGCGGACTGACAGCGCTGACGCTCTGCCCGCGCACCCCCTCGACAGTCGCGACTCCACGAGGGGCTTCAGAACTACATGGAAGTTCGTTGAACCACAACAACGCGGTCACAGTAGGAGCTGGAGGCTGAGAAGACGCACAGTGGTTCAAATTCGAGGGCCACAATTTTTGGTTCCATATCGATACCTAAAGCACAAAGGCGCTAAGTCCAAAAACGGAGTTTTCACCATTGCACAATTCCTAAAATAAGGGCCTATTACACTAGACTCTTTAATTTCTCCAATAAATTTCCAAGCTATAATCATCAGAAAAGTCAATGATAGTTTTGTTGAATTTGAGTTTTTCTGAAATTAAAAAAAACAAAAAACAAGTGGGTGTGGCACTTAGCTTCCTCGTGTCCATAACCCGATTATATTGATGATCAGATGCATAGTAGTTAATCTCAAAACACCAATCTCTAAGTACCTTTCAGTACCCTCATAGGGGACCATCTACACGCTAATCTGGACAATCCTAGACAATTTCATCAAATTCGGATGAAAATTGTAAGTGAGTAGTGATTGGATGAAAACATTTCTTGGCAAGGCTGGGAGTCGAACCTGGGACTCCTAGGTGGGAGTCTGCACTGCTACGACTGAGCCATCAGGGCCTCGTGATGGGTTTTATAGGATTTGAGATTCTCACGTCACACGGGAGGGCGACAAATGCACGGCTGTTACAAAGATTTTACGTTTGCGCATGCGCAGAGGCTACTGTGAATTTTAAGGCCTTGATTTTCATTGGGGCTCTACAACCTAATCCGCGTAATCCCTGAAAATGTCATTGAAATCGGGTAGAAAATGTGGAAGTTATGGCTGTTACAAGGAATTCACGTTCGCGCATGCGCATCGGCTATTATCACTCCGAAGGTGGTGATTTTCATGGGGACCATCTAAATACTAATCCGCAACATCCCTGAAAATTTCATTGAAATCGGATGGAAAATGTAGAAGTTATGGCCGTTACAAGGAAATTCACGTTTGCGCATGCGCAGTGGCTACTATCAGTCCGAAGGTGGTGATTTTCATAGGGGACCATCTAACTACTAATCTGGACAGTCCTAGAAAATGTCATCAAATTCGGATGAAAAATGTAAATGTTATAGCTGTTACAAGGATTTTACGTATGCGCATGCGCAGAGGCTTCTATAAATTTGGCCTTGATCTTCTTTGGGGACCATCTGCAATCTAATCCGCATAATCCCTGAAAATTTCATCAAAATCGGATGGAAAATGTGGAAGTTATGGCCGTTACAAGGATATTCACATTTGCGCATGCGCAGTGGCTACTATCAGTCCGAAGGTGGTGATTTTCATAGGGGACCATCTAACTACTAATCTGGACAGTCCTAGAAAATGTCATCAAATTCGGATGAAAAATGTAAATGTTATAGCTGTTACAAGGATTTTACGTATGCGCATGCGCAGAGGCTTCTATAAATTTGGCCTTGATCTTCTTTGGGGACCATCTGCAATCTAATCCGCATAATCCCTGAAAATTTCATCAAAATCGGATGGAAAATGTGGAAGTTATGGCCGTTACAAGGATATTCACATTTGCGCATGCGCAGTGGCTACTATCAGTCCGAAGGTGGTGATTTTCATAGGGGACCATCTAACTACTAATCTGGACAGTCCTAGAAAATGTCATCAAATTCGGATGAAAAATGTAAATGTTATAGCTGTTACAAGGATTTTACGTATGCGCATGCGCAGAGGCTTCTATAAATTTGGCCTTGATCTTCTTTGGGGACCATCTGCAATCTAATCCGCATAATCCCTGAAAATTTCATTGAAATCGGATGGAAAATGTAGAAGTTATGGCCGTTACAAGGAATTCACGTTTGAGCATGTGCAGTCGTTTCTATCAGTCCGGGGATGATGATTCTCATAGGGGACCGTCTACACACCAACCCGCACATTCCCTGAAAATTTCATAGAAATCGTACTATAAATTCGTATAGTTATGCGCGTTACAAGGAATTCATGACAGACACACAGACGGACAGACACGGAACCAAAATTGTTCAGGAAGGGCTGAAACGTAAAACGCGAGTGGAAATTTTGATTTTGGAGAACTTTTTTTTTTCATCCTTGAAAAGTGAAAACAAAGCTTCCGCCACCTTGGTAGACTCGGAAGCAAAATTTGTGTCAGATGCCCCCATTTGGGTGATACACCGTCACACTCTTCTAACTAACTAATTGAAAACAAAATATAATTTAAAATAGTATCACCGTTCGCTCACTACGAGAATGTAAGGTTTGAACCTACGATAAATCAGAAACACGAGTGTGAATCGCAAAAGAGGCCTAATCCCCGTTCAAATTTTAGCTGACCGAAATACGATCGATGTTTGTCTTCATATTGGATGGTTGGTGGCTTCGCAGACGAGTGATCAATATAGAAAAATAATAAACCATTGTGTAATATTTAAATTTAATATTGCTGTTATAGTCTTTTCCGCGCCAGAGCAAAAACTTTAACGCCGTTTCATTTCAACCTTGCAACCCGCCCAACTGACCTGTAGTGCGGCTTGTCAAACTCCTCCGTAGAAGGGGTCACATATATGTTAACTTGAAAACTCGGAATTTATTATTAGATACCAGTTGTCCATTGTCGTATAGGTCGTCTAATTTATTCCTGAAATTCGTATTTAAATTTTCAAAATTGTAAGAATAACTCTGTCTTAAAAATTTAGCTAGGGCCGACGTTTTGATAATGTAATTCTAACACCACCTCAAAGTAAGGTATGTGGGCGCACCACTGCATTCACATTTGGATTCTACGTACCGTAAAACCGTCAAACTTTACCCCTAGATTTACTCCAAAACAGTTCCAAATACAATTTCTCCCGCTCGAAATGGGTTAAATTGATTTTTTTAATAAGTGAATTGATCTTCAGGGCTTCCTGAACATTTTGAGTGGTCGAGCTCATTGATCAGATGATTGTAACCCCCCTATTTAATTGTTTAAATGTTGGAGTAAAGTTACCTACGAGTGCGTCTATCTTTACTCCACTCTGAAAAACTCACGGTTATCGCTACAGAAACGGGCAGTGGTGCAATGTTACTAGTCGGGATTGAATTCATTACCCCAGAAATACTTGATAATATCAAGTATTTATAATATTATTATAAAATATATTCTGAAAATTGAACTTTTTAGCTTGAAAAATACAAGTTATACCTAGGAAAAATATAAATTCCAATGATCATTTATTCATAATTTATTTCAACGAATTTGCTTGAAATGCAATATTTCTGGTTAAGAGATCACAATTTCAGTCTTCCAGTATAGACAGACTTATGTAGGTAATCGAGCAAAACTTTCTACAAGTAAATAAATATTGAAGGACAATAAACGATAAACGAATGACTTAACAAAATCACAGAAAAAGTCTGTTTCACATTCGATAACTTTCAAATGAATTGCAATGGTAAATTCCAAAGTTAACCCACGAGTAAATAATATTGTAAATCACAACTTATGAGACCAAAGCACGTTTATGTTCATATCATTGTTGTGAAGTTTCGGTAGGGGCGCGTACCAAGCTTTTTCTCATTTCTTCTCCCCATCTCCTTCTTCTGCAACATGAGATACACTAGAAACCTTACATTCAACACTGCGAAAATTATAAAACTCAAATATTTTTCGAGATAAATAAGAAAAATATGAGTGAGGCTACCTTTATCCCAACCTTTATAGTGGAGTAAAGATACCCGGTTTTTGGAGTAAAGTTACCATCAAATTTTTGGTAAACAAGAGCATAACTAAGAAAACACTTTTTTGAGAATTTGATTAAGTAGTGAATTTTGTTCAAAATAAGATATTGAAAGTGATATGATGAGGGCTTGCCTGGTAAATCCACTCCAAACACCTGATATGGAAGAAATTTTGGAGCTCAAGAAACAGGACAAAAACAGCTGAACAGGAAACTATGACTGATAACAGCTGATAACATGGATAAAGGCGCCATCGCAAGCCGCATCGATTCTCTGGGATGTGGAGAATAACGAAAACACAATAGCTAACTTTTATCTACGTTCTACCACGCTTACGTCACAATTGAAGATTCTCACTTTTTGGGGTAAAGTTACCCCTGTAGGTCGATTCTCTAACTCGTTATGGGATAATAGCGACAACGAAGTGTCGTTATGATAACAATAACGATTAATAGCGATGATCGCGATTCTGCAGACGCGAAATAGCGACAACTGTCGCTCAGTCGTCGGTATTTCGGCCGAAAAGTGTCGTTACCATCTCGACGGCTCGAAACCCCCCGGTATGGATTACGACAACCGTCTTTATGAAAAAGTAGCTTAAAACGCTCTTTAATTCCTAACCTATTCGAAGTCATATTTCAGTTTCCGAGTTGCTCTGTTCATTTCCGTATTGTGGGTTATTAGTTTTGTTAATCAAATCATTTTGAGAATAAAATTTATACATTCGTACATAATTTCTGGTGAATATTTAAAAAATAATATCCGACCCTCATAATGAGCAGTTTATTCGCCGTTTTAATTTGTGTCTTACTTACTTGATTTTTTTCTACAATTGTATTAAACAAAAATCGTAGTATTTATATTATTTCAAGCTGTTAATTCGTATAGAAATTCATGCACTCTATTGATCATAATAAAGGGAGTATTTTCAATGGGATTGAGTTTTTGACAAACTATCAACAGCATTTTTTATAATATAAATGTTGATATTATAAACATTGAATGATGATAAAAATAATTATACTGTCATTTTCGAAAATTGGTAGGTAAGTACATAAAATTAAAATAGTTAGCTTATAAAATAGGTAGATTCTATTTGAATTTTTAACTATTTTATTAAATGTGTGCCTGCATAAAAACTTCCTAAAATGAAGAAAACCCCTAAAATTGATAATTTTTTGCTAAAATAATTGTGATGATAATGCTCTTTTTTATACCAACTTACCTGCTATTACCTGAGAAAATATTTACCACGAATTTACGATTGTTTATATCCGTAATCGACGTCGACGGTAGGAGAGAATATGACGTGGTAGATGAAAATCGTAACATAAAATTGAATAAAAGAAACATGAATGTGAAGGTAGATAAATAAATTACGTCATGAATCTTACGTTTTATTGAATACAATAATATGTTCATTCAGTCTTATAACATACATGAAACTTTACATGAGTAAAACAGCGATTCATAAATTTTGAAGTGATATTAGGTTTTTTTACCCTTGAGAGTGAAATACATCTATTTTGTTCTGAAAAGACGTCGAGAACTCCGAAATTTTCGTGAGTAGGGGTTAGGTACTTGTTTCCCGGAATCTGTAACAATAATGTATACCGCACACAATTAGGCAGTTAGCTATGGACTTCTCACTCAAAGTAGTTGAAGGTACCTACCAATAAGTATGAATGTGTGAGTATGAATAAACGATAAATAACAAGACGATTCTTACCTTGTAGTAAGATGGACAGGCAGTTGATTATTCGAAGCATCGTGGACGGACGAAATTCATACCAATGTGACTGATGAATCCGATTTATGAAAAGTAATTCTTTCCATTTATCATTATTCCATGATACAAAAGCACGAATCACGAGAAAAACTCCGTTTTTATGCGTCATTCCTTTGTATATTCATCACGGCAAAAAATATGAATCCGACATTTTGCAAACTGCAGTGATCTTCTACCCGTGATAACAATTGGAAACTAGCAATACGTCTTCCCATTGGCTAAAAATCACGCGTTGCTACCTTTCACTCGCTCTAGACCGAAATATTGTCGGATCACATAGCGACGTCGATATTTTGAAATGCAACGACCAAACTTCGCTATGCCCGATTAGAGAATTCCAATGTCGTTATCGACCTGTCGTTGCACGGGAGGGATACCGAATCCGACGCGATAACGTCAACCAAATAGCGAGTTACAGAATCGACCTGCTGGTGGGGTAAAGTTTGACGGTTTTACGGTACCTTGTTTTAATACGGTGCCTGTGATTTGAGACCTGGCCGCCAGAGAGATTCCTCTATTAGGTGTCTGTTATCAAAAGTATAGTTTCTGGGATGCATAACCTAAAAAAACATAAGAAAATAAGTTAATCTGTTCTTTTTCTTTTTTAGGACGCCCCACAATGATACTTGGGCGTCGTTATGCGATTAATCTGAGTTGAAGAAGGATAAGAATCAACGGAGAACAAAATAACAGTTCCAAGGTGGCTTAGGGGGGTTCCTCAGTTTCTGACTCAAAATACTAACTAAATTACTTTGAGTGAAACTGTTTTGTGCAGTGGAACGGTAAATATAAATGTATTTTTTATCGCTTACTTGTTGAAATCATTATCCAATGGGACATTCTCTGGAATGCATGTATTACTAAATACCTAATGTTTTATTGTAATTTCCTCAGAAATTGAGTTGACTCTTGGTAACTAATTATCAATGAATAGCATTTTAACCAAGCTTCCATTCATCTTATTAACTTCTACTTTCCATTTATTCATCTTGCTGACAAGCCCTACCCAAACAGTCCAAATGAGATGGTCAAGATTAGAAGATAAAGGAGTAGGTGGGGAAAGCGACTCGCCGGTCAGGTACCGGCAGTGGGTCGCTGGGACAGCCTCCCTTCTTCATTACAGAGTGCTAAGGGTTAAGGATACAGTTCACTGAATTCTGCAGTTTTTTTGAGACTTCCACAATTGTGTTTCTTACTGCTAGGATTGCTGTGTCGTCTGCAAATGTTGCTGTGACTGCTTCTGTTGGTTCTGGGAGGTCCCTTGTGTACAAAAGGTACAACACCGGTCCAAGCACACTACCCTGGGGTACTCCAGCTGATATGTTCCTCAACGTTGAGTATTCATCTTCATGTTTTATCGGAAGTGTCTTTCTGATAAGTACGATTTTATCAATAGGTAATACTGGATTGGGAGGTCTCTTTGTATTTTTGCTAGTAGTCCCTTAAGCCGAACTTTGTCAAAAGCTTGGGAGACATCAAGGAAAACTGCTGAACAAATTTTCTTCTCTTAAAAAAGTTTTTCTAATACACTTGTTATTCTGTGCACTTGATCAATGGTGGAATGTTGATCCCTGGTGGTATCAAGCTCGTTCGAGCGTCCCATATCAATCAAGGGGGTTCAAAGAGTGTAATATCGCGAAGAGGGGGAAACCAAGCTATTGGAGGAATGAACCTCAAATGGTGAAACATGTGTGGTTCTATGAGCCCCACCTGCTGTGTTGTACGCAGAATTCTTTCTCTGCTGTTGGCTTCAAATAGTATCACCTCGTTCAAGGTTTTTGTTGGATCAGTGGAAATCGATCATTGGAAAAAGCCGGCATGATGGTTCGACGGGTGCGGTTGTAAAGTAGCACGAGTTCCATGTAAATGACCCCTCGGCATACCTGAAAGTATATTCTAACAATGGCTTGAATAAAACAGAGTTATCGACAATCATCTTCTCCACTCACGTTCTGAATTCCAATAGAAATGGATTGAAAGATTTCATCGAGTTCAAAAGAGAGAACTGATTTCACGTGTATGACATGCGTGGACATATAAAGCTCTTGCCGCTGCTATTGAGATGCACGTAGCGTCTCAATTGTGATGGGCTTTCGTTCGAGTTGTAGATAAAAACTTACTTTTGATGAAACGGAGCATGAATAACGCGGTCAAAACTGCGTCCGCGTGTCTCAGAAGCTTCGCTACTGAGAAACGTACATGTTTCTTTTACCGTTTCATACGCTAAATTATTCATTCCTGTACACTTTCGAGGAAATGTAATCAATAATTTGGGTTACATGCTTTACAAAAGCTGGATACTGTTGGAACACAGGTTTGAGGTATTCACACCCCAATCCTATTAGGTTTGCCCAGTGGCCCCATGTTGTTGCTTCCGAGTCTACCAAGGTAGCGGAAGCTTTGTTTTCACTTTTCAAGGATGAAAAAAAAAGTTCTCCAAAATCAAATTTTTCACTCGCGTTTTGCGTTTTAGACCTTTCTGAACAATTTTGGTTCCGTGTCTGTCTGTCTGTGTGTCTGTGCGTCTGTGTGTCTGTCATGAATTCCTTGTAACGCGCGTAACTAAACGAAGTTATTGTCCGATTTCTATGAAATTTTGAGAGATTGTGCGAGTTGGTGTGTGGACGGTGCCCTATGAAAATCATCATCCCCGGACTGATAGAAGCGACTGCGCATGCGCAAACGTGAATTCCTTGTAACGGCCATAACTTCTACATTTTCCATCCGATTCCAATGAAATTTTCAGGGATATTACAGATCATTGTTTAGATAGTCCCCTATGAAAATCACCACCTTCGGACTGATAGTAGCCACTGCGCATGCGCAAAGGTGAATTTCCTTGTAACAGCTATAACTTCTACATTTTCCATCCGATTTCGATGAAATTTTCAGGGATATTACAGGTTAGTGTTTAGATGGACCCCTACGAAAATCACCACCTTCAGACTGATAGTAGCCACAGCGCATGCGCAAACGTGAATTCCTTGTAACAGCCATAACTTCTACATTTTCTACCCGATTTCGATGACATTTTCAGGGATTACGCGGATTAGGTTGTAGAAGGTCCCCAATGAAAATCAAGGCCTTAAAATTCACAGAAGCTTCCGCGCATGCGCAAACGTAAAATCCTTGTAACAGCCATAACACTTACATTTTTCATCCGAATTTGATGAAATTTTCTAGGATTGTCCAGATTAGCGTGTAGATGGTCCCCTATGAGAGTAGTGAAAGGTACTTAGAGATTGGTGTTTTGAGATTAAGTACCATGCAACGGATCATCTATATAATCGGGTTATTTTTCTCTCATGTTCCTGTTTCACCACTGGTTTCTGACTTCTATAAAAAAGTCTGTCAGCCAATCTAATCACCAATAAATGTTTTACAGAACGTTACAAACTCATTACTACCCTCACTTAGGAACAGTACAAATTTTGCCTTAAACCTTTTTTGAACCCTTGTTCATTTGAATTATTGTAACTCAAAATTTATGTTAAAATTTTCAAACTTGATTAACCAAAATTGCAATTACTTTTCAAATAAGTCTGTGTAAGCAGTTTTCAAATATTCCATTTTGTTGGAGAGATAAAACTAATCCTATTAGCTAATTTACATTCACCACATGGTGACCACGTGGTCTTCTATTCTAAACTATGAATATATTATAAACTAGCTTACATAACTATCTTATTGCTAAAATTATTGACTTATATCTATATCTACTTCTAACTTAAGGACTATCTATTTTTTTAATGTTTAATTTTTAAAATAAAATCCAATACGGTACGTAGATAATAATTACCTCTCACGTGTTACAGTGATATTAGGCGCAAGCTATTGCTAATACTCCAGTATGGGCATTACTCCATAACCCGTCTATTATTATGTTGCGGGTTCACCTTATAGGAACAATACACTACTTCATACGTTTCACTTATAAAACTTCTTCAACAGGCTACGCATTTCTTTGCTTAAATCCTCGACTGTTAATGGAGAGGGCTATTTCATCAAAATGTGGGCTTCAGTAAGAGTATACTTCATGACAACGTATGCAACTCATCTCAACGGCAATTAACTCAAAGCGCGCTATAATGAAGATACAGCATCAATCAAAGGGCTATGCTGACTGGAACTTGAGTGCTCTCATTCATGAAGATGTTGCTGTGATCGCCACTCGATGATTCTGCCCCACTCAAAACATTGGTTCGTCGCTGCTAGGGTCGCTCTCATAGAGGTAGGAGGTAGCCTTCTATCTTTATGGTTGCGCTACTATTAAACCTATAGGTGGCTTAGGTCTAGAAAATATTGTTGTACTTAGATTGGTTCATTATTTTCAATGGCAAACCTTTGGAATCGAGCAAGAAAAAATAAATTGTAACCTCCTCTTAAAATTTGAAGTTTACGTTTCAAAGTACGTAGAATCCCAGATCGAATGCATAATTTTCCGTCCGTCCGCCGTACGCGGCAATTTTCCCAGTTCCCATGGACCAATTTTGATGAAATTTGGAATATTGGCTGTGCCCCGAAACCTTTGGTTAGTGTCAGTCATTTCTAAGGGGTAAAAAATGGAGGAAAACATTTTCAAACAACATTTTTGAAAAAGGAGGTTGCAATAGTACTTAGCTAACTTTTCTCAGTTTGGTTGAAGTAAGAATGAGCGGTCGTCTGGCACAGTGAAGAGTAACCTTGTGCATTGAAGGTCGTCATGTTCTCCCTCAATTTCGTTTCCTTCCATTTCTTATTCTTACCTTCACTCAAGATGTCTTCAATTCTGAACCATTTCATGGTAGACTTTGTTGACCTCAGAATATTTCCTGATTGGAAAAGTTCCTCACATTGCCCTTATGAAAATAAGCAAAATTGGTTTCAAACTCCTCCTAAATTTAAAGAACATTATTAACGACTGAAGTCTCTAATAAAAACTAATTTCTTTGTAACTTTCTAGCCCTGGAAAATGCAATCTAACTCGCCCAATTCATTATCCGAATTCAATGAAAACTGTCTCAAAATGACACTTATGTTGAAAATATTGTAGTTTCTTCAGTTGGGTACCTTACATTTAAACTCAATCACACAAAAAAGTTTCAGAGCATGTGTTTATTGGAAAATTAACTCACAATTCTTCAAGTAATCTCGTTTGGGTACCACATATTGGATACCAGAGGAGAGTTGGTGCTGAGTTTACTCTTTGGGACGGGACGTAAACGCAAAAGGTTTCCTGAAAAAGAAGGCAATAGCATAAAATAAATAAATTCGTAATGATAAAAGACTGATCAAGTCATTCAAGCCTTAGAAAAAAAATAAAATAAAATAAAATAAATAATTTCGTAATGATAAAAGACTGATCAAGCCATTTTTGCTTCATGTTATTTCTAAATTTTGGTTTATTATTTTCACCTTTGGAATCGACCAAGAAAAAAAAATGTTTAACCTCCCCTGAAAATTTTTTGGTTTACGTTTCAAGGTACATAGAATCCAAAAATCGAATAAAAATTTGGCCGTCCGTCCGCCGTACACGGCGCTTTTCCCACTAAGCATTGACCGATTTTGTTGAAATTTGGTATGAAGGCTGGTAGGTCACCTCTAAGGGTTGAAAAATAAGGGTTGAAATTTTTGAAAACGCCCTAACTCAAAAATGTTTATATAAAGGTATTGTTTTTCCATCAATTTAATATAGTATTGCATTTTTAGAGACCACGCGGAGCCCTGCAGGACAAACCGTTCGCTTCCTACGAGAATTTAAGGGTTGGATTTACGATATATCAGAAACACGAGTGTGAATTGCAAAAGAGGCCTAATCTCCGTTCAAATTTTAACTGACCGAAATGCGATCGATGTTTTTCTTCAAGTTGGTTGGTGGTAACAATGGCAAAGCCGTGTTCTTTGCGGACAAGTGATCTATATAGAAAAATAATAAACCATTGTGTAATAATTTGCAGCGTATTGATAGGGTATTTATAGGAAGTTTTCTGGATTTTGGATATACTATTAAACATAAACACATTTTTATTTCCACTAAAAATACTTTTTTTAATCCAAATTGTGAATCCAAGTGTGAATGTGTGTGTTGAAAATTTGACACCTCAGGGTTTTCCAAAATCCCAGGCCAATCCATGCCGAGAGTTGCGCTTGGCCTCAGTCGACCCAGAAATGAATTTGAATATTTACATTTCAGTTTCAAACCTCCATGATTGAATTATTATTATGTACTTTTTCAGACTTGGAATTTAAAAAAAGTCAGCCAAGTTGCTGTGGCACATAGTTTCCTCATATCCTTAACCCGATTGTGTAGATGATACGATGCATTGTAGCTAATCCGTGTTCATTGCAGACTGGTGATCTTTACAGAAAAAAACAATAAACCGTTGTGTAATAATTTTCTGGGTGTTTTCTTGGTGACACGCCCCTCTGTTGAATTAAGTTGCTTACTGAATTGGCTAGCAGGTTGGTTTCTTACTTTGAACGTCGAGGCCCGGGAATGGTGAGCACGGTGTAAAAGGCGACGTCCTCAGCTCTCACGACCATGGTTCCTGACGCGTCAAGCTGATAAGGGGTGGCAGGAACCCCAGAACGAGTCGTCACCCTGGCCTCTCCCAGCAGCAGGTTGTGGTACAGGTCCATACCGCGGAGATTCCCCGCAACGACGAGGTTGTTCTTGGTGTACACCTTCACCGAACATCCGACGTAGCGGTAGAGGTGGGCCACAAAGTCGTCAGGAGTATTCATGGTCGACGATTCAAAACTTGCACGAAACGAGGAGACGACTCAAGACTGATCCGAACGAGTCAATTGTCATCGACAAAATGAGTGGCTTCAACCTGATCAGTTGAGGACCGTAAGATTGGTGACCTTGATATTCGTAAAATCCAAACATTCAGGGTTCAATACTCCAATCATCACCAGGTAAAGATTACAATTTGTCGCAATTTCGATATTTCAATAAATATTTCATTGCGATAATAAGTTGATTTCGTGATTTCTAGGGGAACTACTTCATGGTTATTTGATCATGCAGGCGTTGACAAAATCAAGGTCACGCAAGTCCTTGGTAAGATGTATAGTTCTTTTAACTCAGGTCTGCTAATAGCCCAGTAAATAGAGGATCCAAACTGGGGTCGAGCTTGCAAAAAATGTTTCTAGGATCGTTTGGTATTGTGTGAGTATGGAAAAACCTAGTTTTCGACCTCAAAACCTCTTGGGAAAACTTTTGGTGGGCTAAAAACCACGAAATTTTCGGACTTTTTTAAGTTTTTCTCTTTTTACGTCTGAACAACGCGTCCTACCGAAACATTGACCTAATACATAATGGAATATCATTAAATTCTGCGTCGAATGAACTGGTCAAACTTTAAATCGAGAGTTGTACAAAGATCACAATTGACAGTCAAAAAATATCGATTTTTTCCAAAATTTCTAAAAACCGTGAAACTCCCACTTTGAAAGTGTTGTATCATTGCAGCATCAATATTTATCGAAGCCCCTCTCCCTACCCTCTCCCTAAAAGCTGTAGAGCATCTATCAAAGAGTTCAAGAAACACAAAAAATCTAAAATTCGTTCAATTTTGGAATGTTTTAACACTCAAAAACCAAATTTTGGGAAATTCAATATTCCAAAAAATCTTATTTTTGCAGTTTTTTGTTGCCCCAAATTGCTTTTTATGCGAGTACGAGTGAATAAAATGACATTTCAATGCAATAGAATGGTTTCCAAAATGATTTCACTGAACATCGCAAATTCAACTACCTATTTCCCATTCGGTTTTTTTTTCTCCTGCCGTGGGTCAGCAAATAGAAATCTGTGAATTCGAATATCTGAGACTCCTAGAAATGGAAGTAACATCACTTGAAAAATAAGTACAGTCGGTTTTATTAGAAGACTGTAAAGATGAATTTCTTGAGATGTCAAGGTAACTACGTTTGTCAAGGTTCATACAGAAGATAATTATGAATGAAGTTAAAAAGAATTGAAAAGTTGCAAGACATGCATGATGATGATATATGTGCAAAACAAAAACAAAAACAAAACAAAAAACAAAAACAAAACAACAATCAAACAGGGCAAAATTGTGAGTATTGTCAGTTGCACATATCGTCCCTATCCCTGGTAAACCATGTAAGTCGAGTTTATCAAATTTTACAGGGGACACTAAAAACTAAATAATTCAGTTTCCATTCCTCATGCAATAAGTTTTTTCGTTCCATTCCTTAAAACAGGTGGTAACAGTAGTATTTCTAAGAGCCTGAGACTAATTTCATCAAAATTTACTTTAGCGAACGAAAAAATGGACTTACATGATTTTACCCAGCCTTTGACACCCGACTTACATGGTTTTCAATTTGATTTTCATGAAAATATACCCAGCTTGGGTTATTTAATTATTAGGAATATTATTCACTTTTTTCTCTCCAGGTTTCAAGGTTACACAAAATACCCAAATCGATGCAAAAGGAAAATATTTAAATGATAATTCATAGGCGTTGACTAATACACAGTCAAACTTTAAGGCTCCTTGAGTCAAAATGACAGTCTTCAGTCTTAATATTACTAGAGTTGAGCTATAAATTATTATACTACCAATTCCTCAATTACCATTTCTTAAATTTAAACCATTACTTATAGGAACACTTTACCTATCACAACCGTAACTAGGTAGGTATGCATTTAATGTGAAGTGTTAGGCAACTAGGTACTTTTGTTTCATTAAAACAAGGGATGAGTTAGGTATGGGTTAGGGGTTAGGGACATGTTAGGAATGGGCTGGGTATAAGTTAGGGGTTGGGATAGGTTAGGGACATGTTGAGGATGAGCTTGGAATGGGTTAGGGGTTGGAGATAGCTCAGGGTTATAGATGGACTAGGGATGGGTTGAGGATGGGTTAGGTATGAGTTAGGTTAGGGATGGGGTAGGGGTTAAGGATAGGTTGGAGATGGGCTAGGGACGGAATAGGGGTTGGGATAGGTCAGGGCTGGGTAGGGTAAGAACTGAGGATGGATTAGGGATGGACTAGGGATAAGTTAGGTATGGGTTATGGATGGGTTGGGTGTGGGTTAGGGATAGGACAGGGCTGGGTTGGAGATGAGCTGTGGATGGGTTGGATATGGGTTAGGGATGGGTAAGGGGTTAGGGATTGGTCAGAGATGGATTTCCTCAATTATTATCTCTTGTATCGTTAATTTTACAGAGTTTCCTGTAAAACATAAGCAGACCAATAGCACACTACTAATCTCTTTTTGTTCTTTCTAACATCAGCATTACAGCTAGGTCAAACAGCCAACAAATCAATCAATTCATCTAAAATTATCCTCCTAAATAATGTAAAAATAATTTAGAAACAATGCGGAATAACACGTTGGTAGGTCGTGATCTTAAGGTTGGTCACAGTATGGAAAATCACGTGTCTGCAGAACACAAGGAGTGGAATTTATTGCTGAAATTGATACTAATAAAAAGGTTTCTATTTATGATCACTTTCTCCGAACTCCATTTAGGATTTTGTAAACTTCTACATGGAAAATTTTTTTTTTAAACTGACTATCTTTGATGGAAACCTGCCACCAGCGTGAGCTGCTCACTCTTATGAAGGCGTACACAGGACTTACAGGACTGGTTTTCCGGCGAAAAAATAGGTAACCGACTTACACGTTTTTTCAATGCCTTCTGGGTAAAAAACTATTCATCAGATAGGAAAACGGCTTCACTAAATGAATCAAGCGACCCTAGTTTACCCGAAAAGCTCAAAACCTTATTTTCGAAAAAATACCGACTTACATGGTTTACCAGGTATAGGGACGATATATCATTATCATGCATGTCTTGCAACTTTTCAATTCTTTTTAACTTCATTCATAATTATCTTCTGTATGAACCTTGACAAACGTATTTACCTTTACATCTCATGAAATTCATCTTTACAGTCTTCTAATAAAACCGACTGTACTTATTTTTCAAGTGATGTTACTTCTAATTCTGGGAGTCTCAGATATTCGAATTCATAGATTTCTATTTGCTTACCCAAGGCAGGATTGTTCATCATGAAAAAAAAAAAACGATTCTATTACATTGAAATGACATTTTATTCACTTATACTCGCAAAAAAAGCAATTTGGGGCAACAAAAAACCGCAAAAATAAGATTTTTTTGAATATTGAATTTCCCAAAATTTGGTTTTTGAGTGTTAAAATATTCCAAAATTGAACGAATTTTAAATTGTTTGTGTTTTTTGAACTCTTTGATAGATGCTCTACAACTTTTATGGAGAGGGGTTTCGATAAATATTGATGCTGCAATGATACAATACATTCAAAGTGGGAGTTTCACGGTTTTTAGAAATTTTGGAAAAAATCGATGTTTTTTGACTGTCAATTGTGTCATTTGTACAATTTTCAATTTAAAGTTTGACCAGTTCATTCGACGCAGAATTCAGGATCAGCAGAAAGCAAGATCTTCCATTATGTATTAGGTCAATATTTCGCTAGGACGCATTGTTCAGACGTAAAAAGGGAAAAACTGAAAAATGTCCGAAAATTTCGTGGTTTTTAGCCCCCCAAAAGTTTTCCCAAGGGGTTTCGAGGTCAAAAACTTGGTTTCTCCATACTCACACAATACCAAACGATCCTAGAAAAAATATCTCTTGTTCCATTTTTTGCAAGCTCGGACCCCTCTATTTACTGGGCTATGAGGGCTAGTGGAAATAGTGAGGCGTCATATCTTAGGAATGCCAGATAGCGTTATAGTGATAATGCAATGATATACACTTATCGCCGGAAGATAAACAAGTAGACATCATATTTCTCACGGTCAAAAAGAGCAAATCTTCAAGGATAGTTATAAGACCAATTCAACTGAGGGCTATAAAATAAGAGATATAACTTTTTAATAACTTTACCCAGAAATTAAATAGTTTTATTTTTTAGAATCGAAGAACCGCCAGCTCATTGAGTAGATTGTTTTTCTGGCCATCCCAGGGCTCCTCAATAAGATAAGGAAGTTGAAGAGTATTGAGCTCTGAAATCGGCTCTGGATGTTGAAGAAATCATCTCCACGAAGGGCTTGAAAAGTTGAAGAATTAAGTTTCCGTATTGGTTGTGGGTGTTGAATTCGGCTTTCAGATCAGCTCTGATAGTTGAATAATAGAATATCTAGATCATCTCGGGAACATGGAGAATTGAGCTCTTAGATTAGATATAAGAGATTTAAATAATGAATAATTTGATTAATTATTGAATTGATTGAGATACTAAGGGATTTGACGAATTGAGCTCTCGGATCAGCACGGGAAGTTGAGGAATTATGATCCTGATGGTTCAGAGATAATTAATGAAGAACCGAGCTCGTAGATTAGCTCAAGGAGTAGCCAAGTAGAAAAATTGTGCTCCAGAATTTACTCAGGGTGTTGAATAATGCGCTCTCAGATAAACTCAGGCAATTGAGCTCTCAGATCAGTTCACGCAAAAAAAATTAGAAAAAATGTATATTAGAAATTAGCGGTGGGTTTGAGAGTTCCCTGGCAGACCATCTCAGAGGCTTTGGAACCATCAAATAGCTGAATCGAATTTCTAGATCAGCCCAGGAAGTTATGCAACTGTGCTACCGAGTCAGCTCAGGTAATTGAAGAATTGAGCTCGAACGAGGAAGTTTAAGGCTTTCGCTCCAAGATCATCTCAAAGAGTGACAAAATTGAGACCCCGGATCAGCCGTAAAAGTCGAATAAAAAAAAGAGCTCAATATTAACATTGAGCTCCCGCATACGCTGTCAAAAATTGACCAGATGAGTCGAGTTGAAGTCACTGATAGTAATTTTTCATGCTTATCAAGATTCTATAGATGAAAACTTAATCAAGATTTCCAAGTGTATATGAGACAGTTAATCGAACTACAGACACAAATGATGTCTACATTTGAGGAGTTTAATTCTAGAAGGTACTAAAGGTCATTTTTATCGAAATTGATTTAATACTTTCTCAGGGTTTTAGGGGGGTAGTTCTTCACACAAATGCGATCGTTTTGGAGCGAAAGATAATCTATTCCCTTGAAAAATCTCTATTCCGTTCAATTTCAAAAGGTACTATATCCAGCGCAATGGCGGTAACTTATCCGTTTCGCTTCAAAAAGTATTTTATCCACTCCGTTCGTTTTCAAAACGTATTAGATCCACTTCGTTTGATTTCAAAATGTACTAAACGCCACGTTCTGTTTCAAAAAGTACAATATCCATAAATGTGATATTTAAAATCTCGTTCGAAATTATTTTAAACTTCTCCCCCCTACTCCCGAACCTACGGACGTCAAGTCCTATAGACAATTTCACTGCTTCTAGGTCTCTCCAAGCTGTTTGAGAAGCTACTAAAGAAAAGACTCATAAACATAATGCAAAAAAGGAATTTAATTCCACAACACCAGTTTGGTTTTAGAACAAAACATTCAACGATTGAACAAGCCCATAGGATAAGATGTAATTGAAAATGCACTGGAAAATAAACAAGTGTGTAGTGCTGTATTTCTTGATGTGTCGCAAGCTTTCGATAAAGTATGGGACAATAGACTAAACAACAAACTGCTAGGGATGTTGCCTAATCAATATTGCCAAATGCTGGAATCTTACCTCAGCAATAGATACTTCAGAATCAAAAATGAATACTCAAATCTCAACAAAATTAGAGCAGGGGTCCCGCAGGGAAGTGTTCTTGGACCCCTCCTTTACTTGCTATAAACACATGATGTACCTCGCACATTGGGAACAACTATAGCCACATTCGCAGACGATACAGCAGTTTTGGCAGTTGCTGACACAGTTGAAACCTCTACAGAAAAGCTACAGGAAGCTACGAATGCAATTGGAGATTAGACTCGAAAGTGGCGCATCAAATTAAACGAAACCAAATCCACTCACGTGATCTTCACAAAAAAAAAAAAAAAAAAAATCCGCTGATCCTGAATCAATGCATATTCCCATATTCCAACTCAGCTAAATATCTGGGAATGACACTAGGTACGAAGCTGAAATGGGAAGAACACGTCAAAAAGAAAAAGGAACAGCTAACAATCAAATTCAGAAAACTTTATTGGCTCCTGGGACGATATTCACAACTTAGCTTACACAACAAAGTGCTATTATACAAAACAGTACTTATGCCAGTTTGGGCCTATGGTATACAGCTATGGGGATGCACAGCTAAAAGTAACATGAAAATTATACAAACGTTCCAAAATAAGATACTGATGAGTATTGTGAATGCTCCTTGGTACATTCGTAATGATGAACTCCACAAGGACCTCAAAATTGAGACTATCAACGAGGCAGCCAAAAGATACGCGAGAAACTACGAAAAGAGGCTTTACGTACACACAAGTCTCTAAAAATGCAATACTATATTAAATTGATGGAAAAACAATGCCTTTATATAAACATTTTTGAGTTAGGGCGTTTTCAAAAATTTCAACCCTTATTTTTCAACCCTTAGAGGTGACCTACATCAACCAAAATCTTCGGGGCACAACTAGAAGGAGCCTAAATAGGCCTAAATAGCCTAGATAGAGCACAACTAAATGGAGCCTACATACCAAATTTCATCAAAATCGGTCAATGCTAAGTGGGGAAAGTACCGCGTACGGCGTACGGCGTCTTCAATACTGCCAATATATTGTCCAGAAAAGAACATGTAAAAACATAAGAATCCGATCCCTATTGATATATTAACAAATGAACGCTCAGAAAAAATTAAACTTTGAACTAATTTACCATTTTTTCCAAAAATTTTATTATAATTTAGAAATATATAAAAAATAACATCATTGGTTTATATCACGTTTTTCAGGTCGCTACGGTTTTTTGCGTTTTTCTCACGTTTGACCAAAAATGGATATGGGTCATTTTCCCAGAAAGGGCGAATCGTTGTCCAGAGAAGATTCCGAATGCACATTTATGATTTAGGCGTTTAAAAAAAATTCTCCATAAACTATCAACTTTGTTCTACTTCGGGCAATCAATAAAATATGCACTTATTCCCGCTAAAATATAGAAATTAAAGTTTAAACTGCTAAATGTCCAGTAATCTGCCATGTCCGGACCCCTAGGTAGTCAACTTTCCTTGAACACTGTGAATCACCTATGAAAGCTGCGGCCTGAATTTGTAGTGATTCTTTATTGCATATACCTGGACATGAAAAAAATGGATTTGCAGATTTTTTCAGAAGCAAATAAAGCGAGCAGGAGGATAAAATGTGCTTGTCCGGTGGTTTTTGTCTTTAATCTGCCTTTTGTGTGTTTTCGTATTTTGGCAGTTCTTTATCGTTTCCCGCGGTTTTACTACCACTGTAAGAGGTGAGGTTAGTCGTTAGGCTATCAAAGAAAGCGGCGGGAAACGTATTCCTTCTGTGTGGAAGCGTGCGCAAGTGGAGTCAGTTGCGAAATTGTGGTGTCACAGTCACTGTCTGTCTTTCATCTGCCCTCTGTGAAACGGTAAGAAATCGATATTATTTTTTCTTTTTGGTCTCTAGTTCTTGTTTTTACCAAGCTGGTTCTAGCGATATGGTTACACTTCAGCAGAACAGCACCAGAACGCGGGAAAAGCTGAAAAACCTAAGTGCCACCCAGGAATTTTGTGTCTTTTTTTGTGTCTTTCATCTGCCGGTGATGGTGGCTTTTGGAGAGATGAAAGACTTTTTTCAAGTTGTTAACAATTTAATTTGAATTTTCCGTTGCAATTTAAAAACTTCACATTTTTCGACCTCAAAACTGTATTCAGCAACCGTAAAAATCCCCTGGTACCAAGCTTTGGCTCGAAAAACCGATAAATTGAGATTACTTGGTTACTTTCGGAGGTTTCTAGGTTGCTATCAGAAAAACCGTGTTATACGTTGGTTTAACCCTTTTCTACACCTGCGTCCCGCCATGGTTCAATTTTTGGAATAACTCCCAGCTATTGTTGTTGACAATTTAATTTGAATTTTCCGTTGCAATTTAAAAACTTCACATTTTTCGACCTCAAAACTGTATTCAGCAACCGTAAAAATCCCCTGGTACCAAGTTTTGGCTCGAAAAACCGATAAATTGAGATTAAGTTACTACTTGGTTACTTTCGGAGGTTTCTAGGTTGTACAAAACGATTGCAGAGCCGTGGGAATTTAAGAAATAAATTAGCCATTTAAATGAATTAAAATAAGGTATATTTCCTTGATTATTAGGTTTAAATTGAATTAAAGGTCCCTAGGTACCTAATACCTAATGGCCATTAGAAGTAGTTGTAAAAAAAATAACATATATCTGACTGAGATTCTAGATTGAATTTTTCGTACGAAAATCCGGTATTCTGCCGCTGCTGCAACGGCGGCGATGCAATTGCACTTCCAGGCACGAGGAAAGTGCCCGTCCCTGATCCTTGGAGGCGGCTTATGCCCAGAAAAGCGTCTGGGAATACGGATCAGATCCAGAGCCTTCAACGATGTAGTTAAAGAGTTACTTCCTCTAGAAGTCCGGCCTGGAACATCCACGATGGCGTGAGAACAAAGCCCGTAGGTACAATATTGATGGAAATTGGCGAAGATGTAAGAATAGTTAGGTACTCACAGTGCAATTAAGAGAAGAAGGAATTGAATGAAGGGATTCTGATGACCCGAAATGAAATGAATTCTTTTTGTCAATGTTGATTGTGAGACCTCGATGTCAACAACGAAACTGAACAAAACTTGAGCGGTCGCACGACTCCTGCGATATCGCTACCCACGATGCTCCTGGCGTCGATAACATTCTCGCAGGGTCCAATCATCTCCGTCTCACTTCTGGCGGTTACGTTTAAATAAAATGAAGGTGAATCACCTATTCCAAACATTCCGCCCACCAAATTTGAGACTCAACAAATTTAGTGCGTATTGGGATAAGCTGAAGAAGATAAGTGAGGAAGAGGAACAAGGTTCACTGCGGAACGTTTATACGTTGATGAGCTGGTTCGAACAGTTGCTACTCGAACTATTGCATCCTTGCCAGGATGTACCTCGACGACCTTGGCTATTTTCCACTGAAGAGGGGGAGAAGGTTCTTTCAGAAGAACTAGATCTCCCACTTCGAGGTTCCTCTGTGGTTGCTTCCATTTGGGTCGCCGCTGAAGAGTAGAGAGATACTCGGAACTCCATCGATGCCAAAAGTCCTCGCTCATTCTTGATACCATCTGCCACTTGCTAAGGCGGTTCTCTTTGATATCAAGGACGGAAGGCTCTGGGGCGACTACAAGAGGTCCGCCCACCAAGAAATGACCAGGGGAGAGATAATTGACCTCCTCTGGACTCGTGGAGAGGGGACACAATGGTCTTGAATTTAGAATAGCCTCAATTTTGGCAAACCACGTAGATATTTCTTCATATGTGAGATTCACGTCACCTCCAATGAGTCGGAGATATCTCTTGACGGACCGCACTCCAGCCTCCCAAATTCCACCCATGTGGGGGGTTTGGGGTGGATTAAAATGCCATGTTATGCGAGTTTTCATGGCATAATCCATCAAGTCGTGTTTGGTATCTTGTGATTTAAACCAACAATAAAGATCCTTCAAGTAATTTGCGGCACCAAGGAAATTGCTACCACAGTCCGAATAAACATCAGATGGGATGCCTCTCCTTGAAGTAAATCGTTGAAATGATGCTAAGAAAGCCTCCGTGGTTAAACGAGTGACGGCTTCGAGGTGCAGAGCCTTGGTGGTCATACACACGTAGAGGCAGAGGTAGACCTTGGAGATTGGTGAGTTTTTGCGATCAGATACCTTCATCGGAAAAGGGCCGGCGAAATCGACTCCCACGTGCTGAAAGATCCGCCCACCATTGACTCTGTAACTAGGCAAATCCCCCATTAATGGTGTGATTACGTTGGCCTTAGATTTGTAGCATTTTAGGCATTGGAAACCCCTTTGTCTAATGAGTCTGCGCAGTGATGGAATCCAGTACTGAGTCTGTATCACAGCTTGAAGGGTTGTTGGCCCAGGATGCATGTAAATAGTATGGAAGTAGTCTACCAAAATGACTGTAAAGTGTGATTCATGAGGAAGAAGGATCGGGTACTTCTGTGAATCCTTTACCGATGAGTTACGTAGTCTACCCCCTACACGCCAAATTCCGTTTGAATCGAGGAATGGTCTCAGTTCTGCATAGTTTTTCTCAATTTTGTGTGTGTCAGAATGATGTTTCTGGATGGCCTTGATACACATCTCAAGACCATGGTCATATTCTATCTTTCTTAGAGGACCTGTGCGCATCGGGCAGCAACAGCAACCTACATGTTTTAGATTGTAGAACCATCTTTTCAACCAGGCAGCTGCTCTGATGAGAGATGAGAAAGAGGAAAAACGTTCAATCCATGGAATTAGTGGATTCGAGTTAATCCTGGAGCTGAGTACAGGAAACTCATCTACCTTAACCTCAGGTACAGAATCAGGTACCTCAAAGGTAGAAATTGGCCATTCTTCTTCGTTATTCTTGAGCCATGTGGGGCCCGACCACCACAAGGGGTGTTCAAGCAGCTGAGATGGGAGCGTTCCTCGAGATGCAACGTCGCACGGGTTGTTTTCTGAAGTAATGTGTCTCCAATTGTTGAAATTTATGAGTTCGTGAATCCTTGTAACACGATTGGCTACAAACACTTTGAGTTTGTAACTGGGAGTCGAAAGCCATGAGAGAACTATTGATGAGTCTGTGAAGAATGTAGGTTCCTTTATAGTCTGATTCAGACTCGACATAAAGGGATGAACAGATTTGTATAATTGTGCGAGTAGGTACGCTCCAGATAATTCGAGGCGAGGAACTGAAATAGTCTTTGTTGGAGCTAGCTTGGATTTTGATGTCATCAAGCTGACCTGCCAAGAGTCTTGCGTGGTTACTCGAAGATAAAGTACAGCGGCATAACCTTTCATTGATGCGTCTGAGAATCCCACAATTTGGCACGTAGAATTCGGTGAAATTCCAAAATAACGTGGGACCTTAACCCTTGACAGAAGAGGTAGTTCATTTACTACGTCCGACCATGATTCTGCTAAACTGAGGGGAATATGTTGATCCCAGTCAAGAGAAAGTTTCCACAATTCTTGAATGAAACTCTTCAGGAGAAATGTGGTAGGAGTCAAGAATCCCAGTGGATCATAAATACGAGCCACTAAAGATAAAATTCCTCTCTTAGTGAATGTAGGAGTTGGCTGATTGATCAGAAAGGAAAAAGAGTCCATGTGAGAATCCCACTGGAGTCCCAAGATCTTAACCCAATGGTCCTCAATGGGAGATATGTCGACAGGATTACATTTGGACTTATCAGTAGGGGACAGAGTCTGAAGTAACTCGCCTGAGTTACTGTTCCACTTACTCAAGCGAAACTCACCTTGCTCGAGGAGTTTAACCAGTTCTTGTTGTAATAGAATGGCTTCAGAAACAGATTGAGCTCCTGTCAGGATGTCATCTACATAAATATCCTTCAGCAGAACTTCTGCAGCCAGTGGGTGTTCATTACCATGATCTAATGTCAGTTGCTTCAAGACACGCTGGGCTAGAAACGGTGCAGGTACAAGGCCATATGTGACCGTGTGTAGCTCAAATTTCTGAAGAGAATGTTGCGAATTTTCTCTCCAATAGACGTGTTGATACTTTCGGTCCTCACTATCTAGCTGAATCATTCGAAACATCTTGACAATGTCTGTCGTGAAGACCACTGGATGACGTCTGAATCGCATGATGACTTCTCGAATGTCATTTTGGAGCCTTTGTCCAGTCAACAGGTGATGATTTAATGAGCCACCGGGAACGTTGACACTCGCATCAAACACGACTCTTAGTCGTTGACCAAGTCTATCGTTCTTCACAACACAGTGATGAGGAATGAGGAACTTGGACGGAACTGAAGTAGGAGACATATGATTGAGGGTGTGGTACTCCTCCATGAACTCTTGATATGCTAGTTTCAAATTGATATTGGAATCGAGCCTTTTCTCCAAGTTGTAGAAGCGTCTAAGAGCTACTTGAGAAGAGTCACCAACTTCAGGAATGTCATCCTTGAAAGGAAGCCGCACTACATATCTCCCTGAGGGTAAACGGTAATGGGTTGATTGAAAGTGTATTTCGCACTTTTCGTCCTCTGGATTCTGGATGGGAATCGGTGCAGCAGCTTCTTCAATCTCCCAAAAGTGTTTCAACTGGTTGTTGAGATCATCTTCTTCATTGAAGGCGAGAAGACTTGTTGTCTGTATAGAATTGGAGCATCCATCGATGCGCCCCAAGACGACATGTCCAAATATAGTAGGAATTAAGTATGACTGACTGCCTTCTACAGGAACTGCTGAACCTTTAATGATTTGTGGGAACAGGTCAGCTCCCAGAAGAAAGTCGATTTGAGCAGGTTTCCAAAAGTGTGGGTCTGCCAAATGGAAGTTCATGCACTTCTCGATGAACGATGAAGGAAGAAAAGTCGATGGCAAAAATGAGGTAATATTTGATACGACAATAGCTTCGGTCAGTAGTTGAGTGGATTCGGAATGTCTTGACCGGATAACACAAGTTGTGGTACCTCTTGTTCCTTCCAAGGGGGTTTGGCCAATGCCAGAAATCCTTTTCTTCATCTTCCCCATTGGAAGTCCCAACTTATTCCAGCACTTGTGGGTTAGAAATGAATTCTGACTGCCAGAGTCAACAACTACTCTAACATCCTGAAATTGCCCACTAGCATCCAATATTTGCACAACGGCTGTCCCTAGAATCACCTGAGAGTCTTCTGCCATGGTTGAACTAAGTGATGCTTCCGCAGATGTAAGAACTTGATTGTGGTGAGGCAACGAGGAAACAGTACCGTCACTCGATTTATGGAGTAGTGAGTGATGCCGTTTTGTGCAGAAGCGGCAATGCCATTTTGAGGTGCACGTTTGAACGGTGTGAGCAGGGTTGAGACAGTTACGACAACCATTCCACTCTTTCAGTATTGACAAACGTTCATCAACTGTTAAGTTGTTGAATCGCTCGCAGTTTACAAGATTGTGATAGCCTGAACAAATTATACAACATGAACTGTTTGATGAGTTTTCTCCATACTGAGATTTATTTGTAATTAGAGACGTATGTACGATGTTCTTTGGTCTTGGAGGGAAGGAACTTCTTTTTCCTTGGATTGTGTGAGTCGAAAAATTATTATCTTGTGGGGAACGATAATTTGTGAGTTGCAGAGCGACTCGACGATCTTGAACAAATTTAATCAAGGATTCGTACGAGGGAAACTGTACATTCTTATTGGACATCTCGAAGAGTTCTCGAGTCGTGTTATCCAAGCAACGCACAGCTAAGTGAAACAATAAAAATGAAAATTCGTCATTTATTTTTAGGTTCTTAAATGCTGCTACTGAGTCTCCAATTCCAGATAGGAATATCTGAAGACTTTCCGCTGTAGCACGGTCTTGAAGAGGCTTGAAATTAATGATTTGTTCAACATGAGTGGATGCAACCAGTCTGGGATTATTGAAAGCATCATGAACAGCCTTCCACGCTGTAGAATAATTCTCTGCAGTTAGCTCAATATGGCTAATCACACTAAGCGCTCTACCAGTTAGTGATGTTCGTAAGTAGTGGAATTTTTCAATAGGAGACATGGCTTCGTCCTGGTGGACTAATGATGTATAAGTGTCTCGAAATTTGTTCCACTGTAAAATTTCTCCATCGAACGAAGGTAGAGTAATTTTTGGTAAGCTCCTTGACACCTTAGACTGACCAAAAGTTACGTCACCCATTAATGTGGACCTACGTCTCAATTCAGCAGCTGTTAAGTCAGCAAGCCGGCGCGATTCGATGTCAGCTTGTGCCTTGTTGAGCTGTTCTAAGTATGCATTTGCAGTCCAGTAATACTTGTCAGCAGAGGACCGCATATCCTTATCTTGCTGAGACGGGACAGGTTCACCACCAGCTTCAGGATTTTTCAGATCGCATAATTCGTCCCAAACTTCATCAAATTTACTGAACGAATTTTCAAGAAATTTTGTCATTCCTTTGAACGTAGATATAGCAAGATCAGTAGCGTCGGAAGATACAGCTGTCTTCCCAGCGTCCCTAACATGTTGAAGTCGAATACCATGTCCTTTCAAACGACGTCGTAATGAATGAAGAGAGTCCTCATACTCTGTAGCCATCTCGAAATAATAATATTTATCAAGTACAAGAGTGGCAACCGTATGGAGGATTAGTACGAAAGGAAACTAAGCACTCTGAACTGTTACGATAAGAAGGAAGTAAATAGGCCGGAGCTTGAACTGTAAATAGACCTATTACCTACTACCTAAAATTTCATAATTTATCGTAATTAGTAGTACAGTAAAGTCTGTACCGAGGACACTGTGAATAGCAATAGAACTATGTAGTTCTAGAGAACAACAGTAAAACTGTTAATAGGAAGCTTCTGAGTGAATACGAAAAATCATCGAACACAAATTATGAAACACCATTGATTCGAAATCAAACGTGGAATTTTAAATCTGGGCAAAACAAATTGAAACGAAATAATGTTCTGTAATACTGTACGTGATAGGTACCTAATATAGTTCAGATAATCTTCATCTGAACGAATCGGTTAGTTCTTTGATAAAATTTGTCTTATTAATTGGCTATTTGGTACCATCACCAATCAATTTATTTAGATTACTAAACCTAAAATGTACGAGTACCTACGTAGATTTTGACATAATAGAGTTGGCAGTGGAAGACTTTAAACAAAATACCTATTGATTAGCCAATAGGAATACAATAAATAACTAATTCCTTTCAACCACGCTCTGCTACCAGAAAATTATGTACAAAACGATTGCAGAGCCGTGGGAATTTAAGAAATAAATTAGCCATTTAAATGAATTAAAATAAGGTATATTTCCTTGATTATTAGGTTTAAATTGAATTAAAGGTCCCTAGGTACCTAATACCTAATGGCCATTAGAAGTAGTTGTAAAAAAAATAACATATATCTGACTGAGATTCTAGATTGAATTTTTCGTACGAAAATCCGGTATTCTGCCGCTGCTGCAACGGCGGCGATGCAATTGCACTTCCAGGCACGAGGAAAGTGCCCGTCCCTGATCCTTGGAGGCGGCTTATGCCCAGAAAAGCGTCTGGGAATACGGATCAGATCCAGAGCCTTCAACGATGTAGTTAAAGAGTTACTTCCTCTAGAAGTCCGGCCTGGAACATCCACGATGGCGTGAGAACAAAGCCCGTAGGTACAATATTGATGGAAATTGGCGAAGATGTAAGAATAGTTAGGTACTCACAGTGCAATTAAGAGAAGAAGGAATTGAATGAAGGGATTCTGATGACCCGAAATGAAATGAATTCTTTTTGTCAATGTTGATTGTGAGACCTCGATGTCAACAACGAAACTGAACAAAACTTGAGCGGTCGCACGACTCCTGCGATATCGCTACCCACGATGCTCCTGGCGTCGATAACATTCTCGCAGGGTCCAATCATCTCCGTCTCACTTCTGGCGGTTACGTTTAAATAAAATGAAGGTGAATCACCTATTCCAAACATAGGTTGCTATCAGAAAAACCGTGTTCTACGTTGGTTTAACCCTTTTTTACACCTGCGTCCCGTCCTGGTTCAATTTTTGGAATAACTCCCAGTTCTCGCAACTCATGGAGGTGGGGTTCCGAGTATTCTCCTTTACGCGGAAACCACGCCAATAGGTTTCTTTCGATAGGTTTTCTTCTCTAATTTTTAATTAATTAATTAATTTTTTTAATTAATTAAAAAAAAATTTAAAATTAATTAATTAATTTAATTAATTTTTAATTAATTAATTAAGCGTCCCATTGTGTGTTCTTTCGTCGAAATTCAATCAGTATGGTGTGAGGTTAATCCCTGATTTTTGGCAGAACTTGAGTCGAACTTTAAGTTTTCTGAAATCTTGGGATACCTACCGATTGTACCTTTCCAGGAAAATGACCCATATAGTACCTTTCGGAATCAAACTCCTCATTTATATTTAAATTAACTTCATTGTTTGCTTGTGAGGTTCCAATTACTATCAAACCATCTTTCGCCAAATCAAGTACGTTTGAGTGGCATTATTGAGTAACGGGGACAACTCAGAAGGGATCATACTATTTTAGAAATTAGGTTTTTGGTGGTATGTGGATCATTTCGTGTCTCCAACTTCTTCACTCGGTCCTTGGGATTGCCACAGGGATAGGTATTATGAGATCTCCAAGGGAAAGTAAGTATAGAATACTATCAAGGACGAATATGCTAGATGATGATTCTATTTTGATGAAGTAAGCTTCATTACTTCCACGTCTCTCAAATCGTACCTACCGTATTCCTGATTCCCTGATCGTTAAGTTAGTGGATCGTGCCGAATCGTGGAGCTGATGGTATACTATGAATGAAAGATGCCTTCAATTTGAGACATGGTACAGTTACAATGTGTATAATGTCGACTAAACGTGTTGTGAGGTTAATAATAGTGGTAGGTAGCACCTTGAAGCCGCAGACCGATCGGTTGCCGCCTCGGACTCTCCACACATTTGTTTATCAATATGTAATTTCATAATCATCTTAATGACAAGCTATGGGATTCTGGGTTGCCTTTAAAGGGATGTCGGGCATTAGCCTAATGGTCAATAAGTATACGGTTTCACTATACGATAAGCAAAGCTCTCAGAATAGTCGGCCAATGAGTGAGGAACACAGGAACTTACAGATTATGTTTTCGTATCATTTGATGAAATCATTACTTTAGAATTGTTCAAAGCAGACTGCAACAATTTGCCTATAATTATAACCCTTTGTGAATGAGGGATTGTAATAAGTTGAACGGAAATGGGCCTGGCAAAGGATCGGCACCGTTGGATCACGAAATATTCTAGAAAAACGAATTTTGGATCCAGATATTGGTAGCGGCAGCATTTGACCGTTCATTTATACTTCTTTGTACCCTCTGGAATTTGAGCCGAAAAAATTCTGGCTCCTTATTTTATTGGATATGTTACCAGCAAAGTTTAAATTCAGGCATTGTGTACAATTCCTAGGTAATGTACAGAATGCCCGAATGGATCAGGCAATGTGTAAAAGAAATCTCATTTTATACTTTACCTAGGCATTGTATAGAATGCCTGATAGTGCACTCGGCAAAGTGTGGTTTGAAAGGGTTTGTTCAGGATTCAAGGTTGGTTTGTCAATATCTTCTCTTCCCAATGAAATTTTTTTAATTTTCATTTGACATCGTTCAAGACTTGGAATGCGTAGTAGCCAACATTCAAGATCACCCTCATGAAGAAAACAACGAAAATAGCTCTGTTGATGGGGAAGAAAGTCCGTCGTCAGTGAAAGTTTGCTGCGTCTGTGAGAAGGAGAGCTCAGCAGAGCTCAGGTGTTCGGGCGTTAAAATAAACGGATATTCTATAACCCATATTTTTTTTGCATTCGATTTATACTTTGCCTAAATCAATGGTAGGAATTATATACACTGCCTAGGCATTGTGTACATTGCCTTGGAATTGTGTCTAAAGAGAGTTGAAAATGAAGAAATTTCATACATTGCCTAGAAAGTGCAGGGATTGTATACAATGACTAGGCATTCTATACAATGCCTGAATTTCATACTTTGTCGGTAACAGATATACTTTCGATGAAGTGTATGAATGAATAATATATGAATGAAATATATTTTTCTCAATCACAGATTCGGATTCTATATGAAATTCTATGAGAGACTTGTGGAATGTCTAACGAGTGAGAAATTTCGATTATTGCACCAATATATTGTTGTTCTGTACTCCTGCTGTACTCTTATTGTGGTTGTTGTGGAGAAGGAAGCTGGAAGGACGTTGTTATTCACCTTTCATTTGGCTAGCGCTTTCGGGGCGAGCTGTGGCCCCTTTCTCAAGCCTACAATAAAAAACAAAATTATTCGAAGACTAAAAATAATAATAATAACATTGAACCACTAGTGTAATATAATCACGGTTAGTAGAACCAACCAGTCAAACAAATATTGGTAAGCATTTTTAATTTACTTAATAACTATTTTTCGTTATTAAAAACAATTAAAAATGAGCAACCAAGACTACACCTATTCTCCATCATTAAAAACAATAAAAAGTAAGCAACCAAGAACTGAACAATACACACAACTAACACACACACATTAAAGAATAGCAAGAAGAGAAACAACCTACCTATGTTCAATCTTCAATCATACCCACTCCTTCTTCCATCCCTTAACTTCCCTTATCATACCCTCTAATCTTCCATTCCTCAACAGTCACCATTCCCACAACTCCGCCAATCTTGAAAACAATTCTCACAGGAAAGACAATTCGGTAATACGTTTCGCTCATAATTTTAAAAAAAAGAACAAATTCACAAACTAAAACATACAAAAATCAAATCTCAATAACCTACATTCGTCCATTCCCATAACAATTATTCTTTCTTATAAAAAAACTGGCAGGATCTAAAAATTATTTTAAAACTAATCAACCACACTATATTGTTTCTGTCGCACATTATTCTGCAGTCCCTTCCAACTCTGAATATCTCGTCAAGTTTTGTTATTAATTTCAATAAGAAGTATCCTAATTGAGCCACTCACAATTTCCAAAATCGAATCTGGGTATAATCGGAATTTCGTAAATACGATTTCACAAAACAATAAAATGAAAACCTTTTTAACAAAAAAACATATTGTTTAGTAATGCATGCATTCCAGGGGACGTCCCATTGGATAAGTATTAGATCAGTTTAACCAGTAGGTAAACGATAAAACTGTTTTACTCGATGTAATTTATTTATTACTTCAGGCTAGAAATAGTGACCCCCCTCCCCCTTATCAGCCATAAAATTTCTAGCGGCATCTGAGCCTCGAATCTGAACAGCATTTTAAAATCCATGATCTACGATACCCAACATGCGAATTCGAGTTCACCCCCCCCCCCCCCCCCACACACAATGGTGCCAGTCTGGCACCAAAGCGGAAATACGTCGCAACGTTGAACTTTCATCTCATAGTTTTAGTAGGCAGTCCGTCGAGGTTCACATCCGTATTCTAAGTGAAACACAAAAACACCTACGAAATGTGAGGTTTATGGTGTTCTGGCACCACGGTGGCACCAATATTAGTTCCATGGTGGTACAGAGAATAATTCATGACAATCTGGAGGTATTGTGAGAATTTTTACTCAATTTCAAAGCTTGGGTACAATTAGTAAGCAGTAAAGGAACCGAAATATTGAAAATTCGGATATTTTGTGAATATTATCCCCCCACTCGCCCCCTCCCCTTGCGAGTTTTGATACTCTGGTGAAATCATGTACAACTCGGGAGTTATTTGAGTCAAACAAAAGAAGAAACACGCAAATCGGTTGGAAATTGAGGCCTGGGCAGAGTTTACAAGATTATGCCTGCAAACGCACTTTTTTGAGCATTAACCCCCCCTTCCCCCCTTAAAAGGCAAAATTCGAAATTCCGGCGCCGTAGTGCACAACTAGATAGTTTTCCGCGACGAATAAAAAAAGAACCACGAAAATCGGTTGAAAACTAAGGCCTGGGCAGAGTACACAAGATTATGCCCAAAAACGCACGTTTTTTGAGCTTTAACCCCCCCTTTCCCCCCCTTAAAAGGAAAAATTCGAAATTCCGGCGACGTAGTGCACAACTAGATAGTTTTCCGCGTCGAACAAAAAAAAAACCAGAAAAATCGGTTGAGAACTAAGGCCTGGGCAGAGTACACAAGATTTTGTTACACACACACACACACACACACACACAGACATACACCTATGGTTTTTTTCGCGGTTTCTGATTCAGAATGGTCTGAAACGGATTACTGTGTGGTTATTTTTTTTTCTGTTGAGTGTTGTCCTCCTTCACCCCAGATCGATCGCATAAGGACGCCCAAGTCTTACTGTGGGACGTCCTAAAAATGGACTGACCTCAGAAATTAAGTCCGTAAACACCAAAAAGGGAAAAATAATAATCTCAGCGAAAACATACTTGATGTAGTAGGTTGTTGGACATAAATATCTAGTCAAGATTCACACTTATTGTCACACTCATATCCGTGGGATAGCCTGAGGTCCCATCTTTCCAAAATGCCCTTCATTATTGTTTTACAACACACAGTGCATGCAGGACAGAGCAAAATGTAGTGAAAATGGTCTCAACTCTCCCCACCTGACTGTAATCTTTTCACCAGTTCAAATAATTAAAGTCAGTCATTAAGTTCGACAAAGTAATTTTTCCAGTTATCACATTTATTCTGAATTCTGCTATTGTTAAAATCATAACTCAGATGAACCCGACTTTCACTCCGCAAGTTCAAATTCACAATTGTTAAGATAAGGTACGGACTGTCAGTAATGACTGTTTTAAAAGTCGTCCTCCGCGGTTTACGATTTTTTTGAGGTTCTAAGGGTAACATAATTGATACAACTGGAAGCAAGTGGACGGAGAAAAAGCGTTCTTTTTTTCACCGCTGCAGTGAATTTACTACAGTCATTCTCCTGGTCTCCCGTTCCTGTGAGGGAACGTCGAAATAAGTCGCGGTCAGACGTGATGGGAGGACGCTCGATTGAACTAAACTCAACCAACCGACCGACTGGTAATTCAACAGCGTTTCAGTCACTCCGCCAAAACCACTACAAACAAAAGATAGTAAATATTTGCGGCCCAACCGCTTTCTCCAACCCCATCGCACGGTTACTAATCTATAATTCTCCACAACGCTTGTCCGGCCAACGAACTGAAACTTGGTAGGTACTGATGCTTAGTTGACGGAATTGAGTTTCAAAAAATTTTTCCTAGCTACTCCTTGCTTTTTTTCAACTATGTGTAGGAAACAGTACTTACTTCAGTAGGTCGAAAGTCCACTAGCATCTTGAACGCCCCCCGATCCTAGCGACTTTTGCTGGATACTCAAGAGGTTATCTGAAATCGTTCTGCCTATGGTGTATCGTTTGACGACTACCTCAAATTGAGTAATACAATACGTCCATCTCTCCTTCTCTTACTCATATTTCCTAAATTTGAATGACTGCGTCAGACGATCCAAAAATTGTCGTAGCGTTCCAGATACTACTTCCCGATCCTAGAAATTGTTTCTTCTCGAGATCTTCGAATCGTGAACACATGTAAAGTAACTTATGTAATCGCGAATGTAAAGAAACATTCACGTATTTGTAATCGTAAGAACATTATGGAGTGTGGTATACAACGTGACAACCATACTATAGTGACTCTACTGGTAGACCCTAGAGTTTGCTACAAACTCACTTGGTATTGGCACCAACTACCACAACACACTGACGCGGCGTTTGTGCTTGTAGCAGCTATTTTCTTGCTATAAGCAGCATATTAAGTGCCTTCTTGTATATGTCACCCAGATGTGAGAATCCGTAGCATTATCGTACTCACTTAACCCTTAGCTTGACAAGGTGTCGTTTACGGTACCAACACTTCAAGGGTTTTTCCTCATGCTCTGAACTATTCCCCCCGGTTTTTATGTGTTCCCCTACTTTCGGGAACTCCCTGGGAGTGCCCTGGCAACACTGGCTCATCTGTCGACAGGTTATGATAGTGTTTATCAACAAAAAACATCTCCCGCCACACGAGAAAACATCATCTTGCCTCTCGGTGACAATCACGTAAGTTCATTTCTTTATTACTCATTTATATAAGTTTCTATCGACTCCAAGATTTGCAAATCGTTCAATTATATCGTAAAGTTTGTGAGAATGCTAAAAATCATCAGAAAATATATTTTATTTGGCTGGAATATGAATGTTTTTGTGGGATGTCGTAAACGGCACCTAGCCAAGGATAAGAGGTCATGGTGATTGGGTTGAAGAGATTGTTATTGTACGTTTTGGACCTATTTTATGAAGTTTTGAGACTTTTTTAAAAAGATATTTCAATGGTTTTATAATATTTTTATGTTCTATTTCATGACTCCAGGGTCGCTACCGATCGAGAGGAGAACTCATTCTATCCCTTGTCCCTCCTCTCACAACCGATTCAAGCGAAGAGGATGATGAAGATGAAAAAAAAAATAGTGATGAATATTTGAAATAGTTTAAAACAATAATAATTAGTCGAATTGTGATATATTCCAACTTCTAACTACCTGTGATACTCGTAGTTACTAATGGATATTTTTCAGCAACTTTACGCTAACTTTTTCATGCAAGGTTTTAAAAAATCAATAATAGAAAACCAGCCCGATTTATTGATATAGATAATTGGTGTTTAAAATGAGTTTGATAAAAAAATTCAATGAAAAATATCTGGGTTTTTGTCGTTAACGACACCTCCTCAATTAACCTAATTAAAGTACTGCCAATTTTTATTTCCATCATTTTATCTTTATTTGAGTTCTAACAAAGGGAAAAATACGAAAACCCAGTAAATCTACTCTCGCCAAGCCAAGGGTTAAGATCGTAATCATTTCACAGACATAAGTTGAGGATCTTAAGTTATTTTTTTCGAGACCCTTCTAAACGACTCACAAATGTTTCTAAAAATTCGCGAAGGTACTTATCGAAGACGGACATATTAGCTAACGTCAGTAAGACGTTCACCGCGTGATCTCAAAAAATTCCAAAAATTCTATACTATCTTAAATTGATAGAAAAACAATACCTTTATATCAAAATGTTTTGAATTAGGGCGTTTTCAAAATTTCAAAATTCATTTTTCGACCCTTAGAAATGACCTACATCAACCAAAATTTTCGGGGCACGACTAGACCCCAAATGGAGCCCACATACCAAATTTCATCAAAATCGGTCAATGCTAAGTGGTAAAAGTGCTGCGTACGGCGTACGACGGACGGACGGCCAAATTTCTATTCGATTTTGGTTTATCGACCAAGAAAAGAAAAATTTTAACACCCCCTCAAAATTTGATGGTTTACGTTTCAAGGTACGTAGAATCCAAAAATCGAATAAAAATTTGGCCGTCCGTCCGCCGTACGCCGTACGCGGCAGTTTTGCCACTTAGCATTGACCGATTTTGATGAAATTTGGTATGTAGGCTCCATTTGGGGTCCAGTTGTGCCCCGAAGATTTTGGTTGATGTAGGTCAGTTCTAAGGGTTCCAAAATGAATTTTGAAATTTTGAAAACGCCTTAACTCAAAACATTTTGATATAAAGGTATTGTTTTTCCTTCAATTTACGAGTAAGATTCGAATTTAAGAATTTTTTGAGACCACCCGGAGCTCTGTAGGACAAACCGTTCGCTCCACACGAGAATTTAAAGGTTTTACGTACGATAAATCAGAAACACGAGTGTGAATCGCAAAAGAGGCCTAATCTCCGTTTAAATTTTAGCTTACCGAAATGCGATCGATGTTTTTCTTCATGTTGGATGGTTGGTGGCTTTGCAGACGAGTGATCTATATAAAAATAATAAACCGTTGTGCAATAATTTGCAGCGTTTTGGATTCCACGTACCTTGTAACGTAAACCAACCAATTTTGAGAGGGTGTTAAATATTTTTTTTCTTGGTCGGTTCCAGAGGTTCATTATTGAACATAATAAATCAAAATATGTTAAAAGTTGTAACTAAATTTGAAATTTTCAAGGATTTTTGAAATTTATTAGTACACCTACCTAGGAATTGAAAAACTAAAAGATTGCTGCACGAATCATGAAAATCGACAAATAATTGCCATAGAAGGGGGCAAAACCGTTTATTCACTGACTGAGCCCCCCTTTCTCGTAGGGACCGAACGGTTGGTCCTACAGAGCTCTGGGTGGTCTCATTCGTTTCTAAAAACTCAATACTATTTTCAATTTATGAAAAAACAATAGGTACCTTTGTATCAACATTTATTGAACTAGGGCGTTTTCAAATTTTCAGTCCTTAACCTTTGAAGTGACTGAAATCAACCATACGCTATGGGACACAACTAGACCCCAAATGGAGCCCATATACCACATTTCATCGAAATTGGTCCATAGAAACTAAGGAAAGTGCCACGTACGGAAATGTTTATTCAATTTTGGATTCTACGTGCCTCGAACCAACAAATTTTGAGAGAGGGTTGAATGTTTTATTTTTAGGTAGATTGCAAAGGTTCAGTTTTGGAAATAATAAACGAAACACTGCAAATAATATTACACAAAGGTTTATTATTTTTCTGTGCAGATCACTCGCTAGCAAAGAACACAGCATTGCCATTGTCACTACCTACCAACTATGTTTTCGCTTCATAATCGAGTTTATTTAGATGAAATAAAAGCTTCACACTCCATTCGAAGAAATAAAGAATTCCTTCATTTAGAAATTTGATTAGGTACTGGTTGCTAAGGAAATGAATGGTCGCTAAGGACGTAAAACTGAGTACAACTCGAAGAAACGAATAGCGATCGCATATTGGTCAGCTAAAACAAGAACGGAGATTAGACCTCTCTTGCGATTCACACTCGTGTTTCTGATTTATCGTATGTCCAACCCTTAAATTCGATCTTACATCCTACAGCGTTCCGCGTGGTTTCTAAACATTTTATAAATTCAATACTATTCAGAAGTAGTGAAAAAACGGTACCTTCATTGCGACATTTATTGAGGTAGGGCATTTTCAAAATTTCAACCTTTATTTTTCAACCCTTAGAAGTAACTGACTTTTACTAAAAAGGTCGGGGCACAACAAGACCTCAAATGGTGCCCATATACCAAATTTCATCAAAATCGGTCCATGGGAACTAAGGAAAGTGTCGCGTCCGGCGGACGGACGGAACATTTTTTATTCAATTTTCGGATTCTACGTAACTTAAAACGTAAATCAATAAATTTTGAGGGGGCACACATTTTTTTTCTTGGTCGATTCCAAAGGTTAGACATTATTGAAAATAATAAACCAAAATGAGGTACCTATGTAGAAGGTTCACTATGTATCTTTGTGTCTACTGATGCATATGGCAGATTATAATCTGCCATAAGGTTGGGAGTGCCAAAAAGGTTCGACCTCAAAACTGACGATGGGAAACGAATAAAAAGGAGAGAATAATAATTTATTACAATCCAATGTACATAGATAGGTTGGTAGGTAGGTATGCATTGATTATAAATAATCAATGCATACCTACCTACCAACCTATCTATGTACATTGGATTGTAATAAATTATTATTCTCTCCTTTTTATTCGTTTCCCATCGTCAGTTTTGAGGTCGAACCTTTTAATGTTAAACAGGTTTTTTGCCCGGTGGATAATTAGAAAAGTACTACCTACCTGCTCATCGTAGTTGAGCGAAATTAATCCGATGTAGTGAAATTAATCACTCCGTATGGAGAACACTATTTTCATTATTGCTAGAAATTGACAATCCATTGCAGTAAGAAATAAACAAACAATCGAAAGTTACAATCAATATTCGGAAAAAAATCGGTGCAAAACAATAATCGTTGTAGAAAAATCGATTTGTGGCAAACATCGATAGGTAATCGATTCCCTACTCGCCAAGGAGAAAGTGAAAGGCAGTTTCTCTCCTTCGGTCACGTAGGCGCACTGTCGCAGTCAGGCTCCTAGCTTCCTTGAGTCAACTTCGCAGAACCTATTTCACCTATTCTTTACAAGATTTACGCTATTGTACGATTTATACACAATCCTGCTACAACCAGTCGGTTACCCGTGTTCTACATGACCACGGATTCTTTATCAATCTAAGGAAATACCTCATTGTTCAACTTTTCTAACATTCCAATCTCCAACTACTCGATTCGAACACTCAATTTGAAGGAAGAAACGAATAGGTAAATTCTAGACTTTGGTAAGAGGTTTATACGAAGTCTATCACATTCAACGATCTACTCGGATAAATGGCATCTAAACCATTTTCGCAATTTTTGTCCTTCAACTTGTAGGCCCATTGTTGGACCAAAATTCGCCAAATTTGGGTCATGTCCGCTGATGGAAATATAATATAGGTAATAAATTATTAGTTATTGCAAGTAAATTGATAGCCAGCCTTCTAAGTGAACATCATTTCCTCTAATTTCCAACCAGCACCGTTTTTAAAAGAAGAGGTTTTGAAGTGGCAAAGATACATTTTCCCACTCACTGAGGGGGACTTTTGATTAAGAATTAGTTAGTTGAACTCAATTTATTGTTTCCGGTCTCGTCTTCTTATCTAATAGAAGAGAAACGTACCTACAGGAGAGATATCCACAAAAGAAACAACCGAAAATCGCCAAATTCGAACCATTTGGGAATACAAATCGAAACTTTTGGGAATACAATTTAATAAAATAATTGTACTTGCGTGTGTGCTTGAACAATTTCCGTCAATTCCGCAAATTCGAACCACCATTTCTTCTAAAAGACGGAATTTCGGAACGGCAGAGATCCATTTCCCTACTAATCGTGGAGGATAGGTACAGTTTTCGACCTCAGCACCAAGTCTAATGGGAGAGAAACGTACAGAAGGGATACGTAAGAAACAGTGAAATTCGAAAAAAACGAACTATTTCCTCTGATATGGTCTGAATAATTAGTTTTTGCAAGTGAATTGATAACAAGCCCGCGAAAAATTAGTCTACGTTTCCGCAACTTAAACAAACTGCAAATTTTCAAAAGTAGTGGTTTTCAGTGACAGAAATCCGTTTTCCTACCCACCGCGGAGGACATTTGATTAAGCAATGGTTTGTAGCTTTCATGAAAGTAATCTGTTTGGAACAGATTCAGCTCCTAGTAAAACAGGAGAGAAACGCGCAGAAGAAGAAAAAATACACAAGGGAGAGAAACGCGCAGAAGAAGAAGAAATACACACGGGAGAGATGCGAAAAAGCTGCTGGGAGGTCGAGCTAATCAAGTCGTGCGCAGCCCGCACAGCAGCTTTCCGTTTCCGGTAACGGTTTTCTGTGTTTTATTCTTTAATTTGTTCCAATATTTAGGTTATTATTGACGCGGAATGTGGGGAAACGAAAAGTGAACGAATTCAAGTGCTTACCGAGTAGAAGAAAGGACTTACGATGAACAGTCATGCAAACCTAAGGTAGATACATCCGAGATGAAGAAAGAAATGAGTACTTCTCTCGTGAACTTAAGGTACGTACCTGATTAATTCAATATTCACTATTTACGTCAACTTAGTCACTTTTATAGAAAATTGATTGAGCGTTGAACTCAATTTCTTTTATAGTTTAGTGCCTTAGTATGAAAATAAGTTTTGTGCCGCGAAGGGCAACTTGGAGGTTTTTCATGTCCTTGTTTCCGGCGAAATGATGGTCGATCGTTCGCAAGACACACGAATGTAAAGTCATCTCGCGAATCTCTTCTCACAGCTTCTTTCATTTCTTGAAACAATAACAAGGCAGGGTACCTAAGTACCTGATCTTACTTCACTTACCAATAATGCACTAATTGTGACTGAATTGATAAAATTAAATTTAACCGGACGCTGTCCTTTGAATTCTATCACGCAGATTGTGGTTACCTGTTAGATCAACTATAAACGGCTTCGGTGTAAAGATACCGACTTACCTAGTATACCTACCTACAGATAGGATGTTATTTGACATCATTGGCCGCCGTAGTTCTCGTTACTTACCTACATTTTTAGGACGTCCCACAGTAAGACTTGGGCGTCCTTATGCGATCGATCTGGGGTGAAGGAGGACAACACTCAACAGAAAAAAAAAACCACACAGTAATCCGTTTTAGACCATTCTGAATCCAAATCCGCGAAAAAAAAACCATAGTTGTATGTCTGTGTGTGTGTGACAAAATCTTGTGTACTCTGCACAGGCCTTAGTTCTCAACCGATTTTCCTGGTTATTTTTTTGTTCGACGCGAAATACTATCTAGTTGTGCACTACGTCGCCGGAATTTCGAATTTTGCCTTTTAAGGGGGGGGAAGGGGGGGGGGGTCAATGCTCAAAAAACGTGCGTTTTTGGGGATAATCTTGTGTCGTCTGCCCAGGCCTTAGTTCTCAACCGATTTTTATGGTTCTTTTTTTCTTCGACGCGGAATACTATCTAGTTGTGCACTACATCGCCGGAATTCCGAATTTTACCTTTTAAGGGGTGAAATGGGGGGTTATTGCTCAAAAAACGTGCGTTTGTTGGCATAATCTTGTAAACCGTGCCCAGGCCTCAATTTCCAACCGATTTGCGTGTTTATTTTTTTGTTTGACTCAAATAACTCCCGAGTTGTACATGATTTCACCAGAGTATCAAAATTTGCAAGGGGAGGGGGAGTGGGGGATTATATTCACAAAATATTCGAATTTTCAATATTTCGGTTCCTTTACTGCTTACTAACTGTCCCCAAGCTTTGAAATTGAGGAAAAATTCTCACTATACCTCCGGATTTTCATGAATTATTCTCTGTACCACCATGCAACTAATAGTGGTGCTACCATGGTGCCAGGACACCATAAACCGCATATTTCGTGGTTTTTTTTGTGTTTCACCTTGAATACGGATGTGAACCTCGACGGACTGCCTACTAAGTTCAACGTTACGACAAAGTTCAACAAATGTTCAATGTTACGACGTATTTCCGCTTTGGTGCCAGACTGGCACCATTGGTGGTGGTGGTGAGGAGGGGGTGGGGGTGAACTCGAATTAGTATGTTGGGTATCGTAGATCATGGATTTTAAAATGCTCTTCAGATTCGAGGCTCACATGCCGCTAGAAATTTTATGGTAGATAAGAGGGAGGGGGGGGGGGTCACTATTTCTTGCCTAAAGTAATAAATAAATTACATCGAGTGAACAGTTTTATCGCTTACCAACTGGTTAAACTGATCGAATGCTTATCCAATGGGACGTCCCCTGGAATGCATGCATTACTAAACAATATGTTCATTTGTAAATCAATTTCATTGACAGGTTTCCTATACGTCTGTAGTATTTTATCAAGTTGGAAATTAAGGAATTTTCGTTTCCACATTTACAATATCAATCGTCTCGTAATTAAATTTCTAAAAAGAAAATGATTCTTTTATGATGACCCAACAATAAAATCATAGTAAAGTCGTGGTAGCAAGGCATTTCTTCCACATTTCGATGAAATTCAATGATATTCCTGAACCATATTGGTTACCTATCTGTCTATGTGTAAGATATCCTCGTAACAGGCAAAACTAAATGAATTTATTGTCCGATTTTGATGAAATTTTCAGAGATTGTGATGTTTGGGGAGTAGATGGTCCCTAATCAAATTTATTGACCCCGGATTGATAGCGCAGTCTTTGAGTTTGCGCAAACGTTTAACTTTTGTAACAACCTTCGCTTTCACGTTTTCCATCCGAAATCGATGAAATTTTCAGTGCTGAGTCTTGATGGTCCCCCATGAAATTCATTGGGGTCGGAAGATTGGTGGTCTCCGAGCATGCGCAAAGAAAAAGCTTTTGTAAGAACCATAATTTCTACATTTTCCGTCAGAATTTGATGCAGTTTGCAGGGACTGTGCGAGTTGAGGTGGTTCCTTAACAAGTTCATTGTGATAGGATCATTGGTAGCCTCTGCGCGTGCGCCAAGTTGAAACCCTCGAAAATCATAACTTCTAAAGTGTTTCAATATCGATGGGATTTTCAGGGATTGTATGCTTGAGACCCTATAAATGTCATCGTCATCAGATCACCAAGTTTGAAGAGCAGTGGTAGGTACTGGGAGATGGAAGTTTTGATTATCTACAATAAATCTGATTATCTATACAATCGTGTTATGTGCCACACCCACTTGGCACTTCGGGATGGGATCAAAAAGTCCCATTGATTTCCTTTCCTCGCCGGATATCAGCCACCGCGGATGAGCAAACGTTAAAAAAATTCATTATCGTACTCAGAAGTCCCACCATTTTTTTCTGATTTCACTGAGTTGTTAAAGGTCAGTGAGGGTTGTCTGGTAACTTTAATTTTGGTACCTAATCATACAAACAACGAGCATTCAAAATCATGAATAGTTCCGTTTAAACATAATTTTCTTAATACCCTATTGTCCTATTTTTCTCCATCTTATTTTTATCTATTGGTTTACATCCAATCATGTTACGAGGAAGCCACACACTTGGCAGACTTTTTTTTTCTTTATAAAGTAGGTACCAAAACATCTACGTTTTTTACCTAGTGTACGAACGACGCACCTGCTCCGAAGTGCGTATTAAATAACCATACAATAATTGTAGTACCTATTATAGGTACTCCTTATTCCATGCTGTATCCTTCTATCTTTTGAACTGGCCCTTCACACTTTGTTCAGTAACTCAAGTAAGTTACGATGGACTGGTCATTATTTCAACTCCAACTCAGGAGCATAGGGCCTGAGTGAAACTACGACATTATTCTCTTTCATTCTTGATCGATTTCAAAGGTTCATTACTCAAAATAATATACCATAAAGAGTGCTCCGATTAAGTTTTAAATAATTATTTCTGTATGAAAAAGCTGTGCATTTTGAAGAGCTGTGAAAACTATCCAGTGATTCGTTACCAGGGAGCATTAGAACGCTTCAAATTATTACACAATGGTTAATTATTTTTCTATACAGATCACTCGTCTGCAAAGCCACCAACCATCCAACATGAGGAAAAGCATCGATCGCATTTCGGTCAGCTAACATTTGAACGGAGATTAGGCCTCTTTTGCGATTCACACTCGTGTTTCTGATTTATCGTACGTCCAACCCTTGAATTCTTGTAGGGAGCGAACAGTTTGTCCTGCAGGGCTCCGCGTGGTCTCTAAAAATTCTATAGAATCTTAAATTGATCGAAAAACAATACCTTTATATAGAAATTTTTTGAGTTAGGGCGTTTTAAAAATTTCAAAATTCACTTTTCAACCTGTAGAAGTGATCTACATCAACCAAAATATTCTGGGCACAACTAAACCCCAAATGGAGCCTACTTACCAAATTTCATCAAAATCGGTCAATGCTAAGTGGGGAAAGTGCCGCGGACGGCGGGCGGACGGCCAAATTTTTATTCGATTTTTGTATTTTACGTACCTTGAAACGTAAACCAACAAATTTTGAGTGGGGGTTAAAAAACTTTTTTTCTTGGTCGATTCCAAAGATTCATTATTTAAAATAAACCAAAAAGCATATTAACGCACTTACTCCTTAGCCCTCCAGGGAAGAATCAACACAAACTCAGAAGAACTGACCATTGAAAAACTGTAACTTTCCATTTTTTGCTCTTTTTCTGCATGTTTCCATGGCAAACTCCCCACAAACATTCAAGAGACATTGTAGGATCAAAACCATCACTTGGAACTGCAAATAGTGTCCTATATTCTTAGTTTTCATCATTATTGGAGGAGGTGTCGACTACTGACGCAGTGTCGACTACCAGTACGTTTACCTTACCAGAAGATGGGCAACAAATCTACTGAAAAAGAGCTCATTCTCTCGTCTTTGTAGAAGAAGGTAGCATAGAGATGTAGCAGTAACCGTTACGTCTCCGCGTTTTCAGAGCAGCTGCAGCTGCAGTATTGAATTGCCATGTTCAGGGGAGCTAAACGCTGCCTCATGTCTCCTAGTTAATAATAACATAAAAAGTTGTATATTCCCAGCTCTTCCTAATAACATCATAGCCATAAAATAACTCTGCTATAGTAGAAAAAGCACATTGACATATCAGTGTGTTGGGTAGGAAGAGTCACAGAAATGGCTGCTTACTCCTCATTCCTTGAAATGACGATATTACTAGTTCGTAAGGCTGTCATGATAGTAGAACTGCCATCAAGTAAACATGCAGATCACCTAGCGATGAGAAAATCATCAAGAAATGGTATAATAGAGGTAGAGTAGGAGACTGTTTGACTGTTTTATTTACAAATGTGATACAATTAGGACCTTTAGGTCCTCTATTACATTATATCACAAGAAATAAACAAAGAACTTCCACTTATAATTATACAAAATGATGAGTGCAGAGTTGTGCGGGGGGAGAGAGAGAAGCTGAGGAGATTCAGATCGTGAATAATTTCGTTAAAATTCCCTCGCAATCGGTTCAACCGCAACGACTCCACGTCTCGCGATCAACGAGCCCAGGGTAGTTCCAATAATTTCTATTTGGTTCTTTCAAGACTGGAAAGGTACTTTTCACTGCTTACGTTGTCATGTATGGAAAGCCAAGTGCGTTTCTTGTTGAGTGAGATGTACTTGTACTACGCTTCCACGTAATCAAGCCACTCTGTTCGAGACTCTACCTTATAATTTATAACTTACTAGATAAAATGAAACAGACAACTATCAAGAGGTTAACCTTGTACCCGAACGTCTTTCGGCGTATACCGTTTATCTGCGTCCGTAGATTGTAAGGAGAGAAAAAAGAGTTGGGGCAGAATATTAGTATTAGTTATTAACGCTTCCGTTTCCTCGCCACAGATAATTCCGTCCAATTTCATTGGGAGATAATTCCTAAAAGGAAATGGCCATTACCACCTCATGTCTACAGTCATTAACACTTGAATATCAAGACCAATTATTTTTGTCAGTTTTTTTTTTGTAATTGAGGCATGGTGTGAAGGAAGGGGTGGAAATTTTCATAGATAAAGGTGAGAAGGTATCCACTTGGTTTCCGGAAAGTATTGAGGAACAGAATCTTCATGTGACTACAGTACAATAAAATGATAGAATAGTACAATAAAATCAATACATACAATTAGAACATTTTACTACAATGTAGTAAATTTTTATCGTATTAAATACCATTCTAATGTCATTAGAATGGTATTTAATACGATAAAAAATACAATCATACAAATACATACATTTTTAAAAGTCTGTCAAGTGGGTGTGGCACATAGCTTCCTCGTATCCATAACCCGATTGTATAGATGATCCAATGCATAGTTGTTAATCTCAAAACTTCAATCTATAAGTACCTTGTACTACCCTCATAGAACACGCACGCAACCCGACAGAGTTGAAATTCAAAACATGTTTATTTCTTGCTCGATTTCAAAGGTTTGCTGATGAAAATTATAACCGAAATAAGGATTATTCAATCAATTGTTACACTTGGTAATTGTAAAATGGGAAATTCATCAGGTAAGTATTCCCTGTTATAAGAAAATTCACGTTTGCGCCTGTGCAGTGGCAACCATCAGTCTGGGGGCCATGATTTTTATAGGGGACCATCTACAACCCAATCCGCATAATCCCTGAAAATTTCATCAAAATCGGGGAATAACTTTGTATAGTTTCGCCCGTTACAAGGATTTCATGACAGACACGGGACCAAAATTGTTCAGGAAGGTCTGAAACGTAAAACGCGAGTGAACATTTTGATTTTGAAGAACATTGTTTTTTCAACCTTGAAAAATGAAAACAATGCTTCCGCTACCGTGGTAGGATCGGTAGCAATAGGAGTTACTTATCTGTAAAAATACATTGTGTCCCTGACTGAAGTGAAACATCCATAAAGCGGAATGCGTTTGGAAGTATCATCTCTCCAATAATTAAGCATGCAACATCAAGATATGAACAAGCTCTTTTTTCAGCTCCCGTGTGAAAATTAAGAATGTTCAATTTTGATGCAAAACTAGAATTCTAGAGGGTGGATATGGTACTTGTTGGTTTAATCATTAATTTATACACCTACCGAAACACTAGAATGAGTCTTAATTTGGTGCTAACAACCTTACAGGTCGGTGTCGAATTGGGATGGAACCGCATAGACATCAGAGTCCATTCTTCTACCCAGGGTGTAACTTATCATCATTAAGATGGTTCCAACAGCATCAGATTCTGTGTTATCATGGTGAGCTGGGTTCTTGGAGAAGCAACATGGCGTTCCCAAAACTCAATAGCTTTTGGTGTGTACGTTGTTCAGATCATGGGGATGTCGGACATTTTGGTGTACAATCTTTGAGGAAGAATTCAGTGGAAGGTAACCTCAGAATTCCGAGGTAAAAGACCCAAAATCCTGTTATTGAGGAGCTAAGAGAGGTTTTTGGTGCCCTGTCAACGCTATCTGGTGTCATGATAACAGTACTTTGTATAATTGGGAGTCCCAAAACTGAACAGCTTTCCGAAATCTACCGTCCCGGGTCACCTTCAGAATCTCAAGGCAAAAGACCCAATATCCTATTCTCAAAACATGGTAAGTCCTAAAATCGAATAAACATTTGGCCGTCCGTCCGCCGTCCGCGGCACTTTCCTCACTTAGCATTGACCGATTCTGATGAAATTTGGTATGTGGGCTTCATCTGGGGTCTAGTTGTGCCCCGAAGCTTTTGGTTGATGTATGTTGCTTCTAAGGGTTGAAAAATAAGGGTTGAAATTTTGAAAACGCCCTAACTTGAAACATATTGATATAAGGGTATCATTTTTCCATCAATTTAAGATAGTATTGAATTTTCAGAATTTTTAGAGACCACGCGGAGCCCTGTAGGACAAACCGTTCGCTCCCTACGCGAACTTAAGGGTTGGACTTACGATAAATCAGAAACACGTGCGTGAATGCAAAAGAGGCCTAATCTCCGTTCAAATTTTAGCTGACCGAAATGCGATCGATGTTTTTCTTCATGTTGGTTGGTGGTAACAATGGCAAAGCCGTGTTCTTTGCAAACGAGTGATCTATATAGAAAAATATCAAACATTTGTGTAATAATTTGCAGCGTTTTAGCATTGGGAGTCCTAAATCTGAACAGCTTTCAATAATCAATAACGATAACCATCATGAAAATCCTAGTGACTCATCCCCATGGTAATAGTAAGTGCAGGCAGTCTACGGGTGTGTTTGACATGTTGTAGATTGTAGATTGTACCTGAATCTGCGGATCAGGGTGAGGGGAGCCCAAAAGCACTGAAGCCTGGTGGCTTATTGTGCTTCTCCGCAGATTCTATTGTCTAGTCAAACAGTCCCAGCCCTTTAGTAAGGGCCAGTAGTGGTTTGGCTAGATTAGTGCAGGGGTGCAGGGGAATGCCTCCATGGGTGTGGGTGACCCAAAGAGTTGGAACCTGCGGGTTGATAGAGCTTGGCAATCAAAAATTATGTGGGAGGCCTTTTCTTCAGCCTCACCGCATAGCCTGCATAGGGTTGTATCTTGCGTCACCCCTATGCGATTAAGGTGGAATCGGAGTGGGGTGAAGCCTGTTACCAGACCAACCACTAGCCTGACTTCCCTGCGGCTTAGCCGCAGCAGCTCCTCAGAGGCGCTGGGGTTAGGTTTGGCCACCATGCGCTTACTTAGAGCATGTCCTCCTAGGGAAACGAGAATGCTGATGCGCTGGCCAGAAAAGGCTCACTGACTCCGTTCATTGGTCCGGAGCCGGCCGTCGGCATTCCCAAATCCTCCTTCAGGGCGACCATAAATCGGTGGGTCACAAACCAAACCACAAGAAGATGGTCAAACCTAGGAGGACATGTTTGACATGTTGGATACAGTCTTGAGGTCAGTGGAAGATCACCTCAGAATGTCAAGGCAAAAAACCCTAGTATCTTATTTTCGGCATGTTCAGACATATTTTCTGGCCCTGGCGCCACTTCCTGGTACCATGGTAAAATAACACCAATTTTTGACATTGGGAGTCTCGAAACTGAAAACTTCCCAAAATTCATGATCGAAAGCATCCTGGTGCCGCAAGTAACTTAATTGCACAGAAATAGAGACAGAGAGAGTGAGAAAATACAATTGAAAATCATTAGATTTTCGAATTATTGACTAGTAAAGTGAAAGTCAGTAAAGTAAACAATCATTTCAGGTTGGATTTTCGTCCTACTGCCATTCCTGGCGTCGCGGACGTCATCAGGGAAGATCAGAATTTTTTTGTTGCGGAACGAGGAACGAACGGCGACCGACTGAGACCCCCTTAAGGGAAACAATATGATCGAATGCATAAATGGTCGTCCTAAAGGTGCGTAAAAACTCTATTTCGAATAAAAAATTAGACTTTTTGGAGGCGAGATCCTCTGATGGAGAATGGTTGAAGGAGGAGGCTTCATAATTTTGTACGGTTTTAAACTTCCAAACAGTTGGAATGCCGAAACCGCGTCGTCTGCGTTGGTCCCTCAATTCGATTTACTCAGATTGAAGCGGCCATGCGAGAAAGGCACGCGGAGAGGCCCATCGACTCTTCGATTCTGTCAAACATCGTCCTTGCTTCTGAGTACCGTGGCTGAAGTGTCCAGTCTCCAAGCCAAACCGCGGTCAGTTGATAACACCAGAAATTCGTCTCGGGGCGGCGGTGCGTTGTTTAGAGAAGGCATCACGTTCTCCAGTAATCGCTCTCTATAACTTCTCTTTCTGTTTCGCCTCCCTCCGATCTGGATTTTTCACAGTTCTGGAGGTGGTCGTTTAGGTGTATTGATTCGTAGTTACAAAAAGATGTTCAACTTAATCCCGAAGATTTTGTTCTTTGATTCTCCTACCTCCCATGAAGGTTCGATCATCCTCATCCATGGCACGAGTAAGTTATCAAAATATGTCGTCAGGTGAGATTGTAGTCAAAAATATCTGCCAAGGTCGTTAGTGATAATGACATATCCTCAAATGACATGCTAACTCTTCATAGGGCAAAGCATAGTGCAGTCATAGCTATGAGTTTATAGTAGGGCTGGATTCATGTTCATGGGCCTTTGGCTGTCTGTCCCGGTTGGAGTGTCCTGGTTGGCCCGGGGGCGGCCCCCTTGTTGGTTTTCTGAATATTGTCCTTATGGGCGTATGTCGGGAACTGCCATGGGTGGCTTTTTAGTTATTTTTAATTTTTGTATTTGCATGCCCTTTCCTCTTATTCAGAAATTTGTTTTCTCCTTTTGTTGTATCACATTGTTTTATTGTTATTTTTAGGACGTCCTTATGCGATTGATTCGGGGTGGAACAGGACAACACTCACTAGAAAATAAATGCATTCATGCAGCACGAGTTGATGAGGGAATTTTCAATGAAATCTTCCAGTTAAATACGGTCAACTTCTTGGTTGAAATTAAAAAAAAACATAAAATACTCTCCTCGTCACCCAGAACTCATAAAGTACACATACCTACGTAAATGGTAATTTTTTTCCTATTTTCTGTACACCATACTAACATACTGTATGCACAGGGTATATCTTGAAGATGTTAGGAGTCTAAATTCATGTTCTAGTCGTCTTCACGAACTCAAAGAGTACCCACTCGGCTGTTGCATTGTTGGGTACAACGAATATACACAAGTTTTCATTATGTATAAATTGTATTTATCGCTCATTTAATGCAATAGTCACATATCTCAAAATTGTCGATTCTCGGGTTTCTGAAGAAAAAACTCTCTTGCAGGGCTATAAACTAGTGCATGAAGTTCACTTCTATGCTTGCAAAACTAGTCGCGAGATGGCATTGTGTGCATTGTCGTACGTATCACTCCACCACCTGTAAAATATTAGTGGAAACAGTGACCACCGAATGCAACTGACTTTGAGATACGTTACTAATGCATAATATAAGCGATATTTGCTTTGGTGAAATTTGGGATACCGGCTAAATTGGGAGGGGGGGGGGGGGGCTAGTTGTGCCCCGAAGCTTTTGTTTTTTTTAAACTAATTTAAAATAGCGAGGATTTTAAAGAATTTTCTGACACCAACCAGAGCTTTAAAGGACCAACTGATCGATAATGAGGTTTATAAATTATTTAATTAGTGAATACATAATTACTGACAATTTTTCATCAATTTAGCATATAGTTCAAGTTTTAGAAACGAATGAGACTATCCATTTTGAACGATTTATCATGGTTAAATGAGAGTTGATTCTGAAATTGATCGAGATTACACGTGACCTGCTCAACCTCCCTCCCCCCCACCCCACCTCACCAACCGCCCTTGGGTCCCTCTTTTTGAATTCGCATTGGTAGTACCTATACCTAAGTGGGCCAAAAATGCGATCTTCTTCGTTTCTTCTAATAGAATTTTAAGTCACTCAGTTATGCTTCCTTAGCTACTAAAAAAAACTAAATTTCATAATGAAGGTACCCAAAACTTTGGGATTAAGATGTTTTGCTGATAGCACTGTCTATCAAAAGGTAGGTACTTGGGTGGAACCGTTGTGTAATATTTTGCATTATTTTCCAAAACAGTTCTTTCTCACCAGTTGGGACAGTAGGCACATTACTTCTTCACCATTACTAAGAATAGCTCCCAAGATGTGGGCAGTACATTTCCATTTTTGGAGCTCGTCATCTCCTTGTCTCCCCAAAATTCTTTCAAACAATATGAGATGAGGTTTTCCAGTACGAATCGTTAGCAAGTTTGTATCTTTTATTGAAACCAAGTCAAAAATAGCTTTTCCGACCAGTATTTTTGAACTCTTGATGAAGACTAACATGAGGTGTCTATTTTCATATAATACGGAGAGCACTCGTAGTCAAAATATACTCGGCACACAATTGTTCCAGTGGTTAGAGGCCCAGCTAGTAATAACCCATCCCATTACTTGGGTGGCTAATAGCTCCTGGCCTGGGAGGGCAAGAGCTCATTGTGCTGCGAATCCAACGATCCGAGTAACTAGAATATTTTTCAAGGCTGAAGCGTGTACATAAAACGGATTCGTTCTTGTCTACCTAGCATTTTTTTGAGGGTTAGTTCAGAAGAAATCGTAAGTCATCCTACACGTTCCCCCGTTCATTTTTGGTTTCTTACAACCACTTCTTGCAAAGGGTTGTCACAAATACTACTGATAGTAAAAATCTACTTCCAAATTCTCTCCATATGACCATCGGTCACCAGAGTGAAAAAATTTGTGGAGAACGATAACTAACTCATCAAGTTAGGTCGAGTTGGGTCACGTGATTCAATAATGGTTATATTTTCATATAATAATTCTAGCAAATTTATTAGCGGAAATAACATTAGGACGGTTCGCTATTATGATAGTAAAATTGAAGAGCAGGAAATGTGGAGGCAAATACGAAGACGTGAATTTTGAAATTAAATTCTTGGAGACATACCTACCTTGGTACTGAAGATGAAGGCGAGGAAACTTCGGAGGTAGGAGGCGGCAGAGGGTAGTATTGAGAAGTATTTTAAGAAAATAACACAACTTACTTGAAAAGTAAATACGGTAAATGCACTGAAGTGCATTAAAACCAAAATTAATGTGAAAAAAAAAAAAAAAAAACGTGAAAGAGAGGTAAATAAAATCACTCGCGACGAGACTGTGGAAACCCATTTTAATAAAAAACGGAGTTGAGAAGAACGTTGTCTATTTCCAAGAAAATAATTAGTTAAAAAGTTAAATCGGTTTCGACGGTTAAGTCAGTATATCATCAGTTATCAGTATATTATTATAGAGTTATTGTTTGCTACTGAACATGAACTAATCGTTGAAATCGATTTAACTTTGTAACTCATTATTTTCGTGGAAATAGACAACGCTCTTCTCAACTCCGCTTTTTATTGAAAAAGAAGTGCTTTTGAAGAAGGAGTTGCGCTGATGGCAGAAGACAGAAGGAGATTGATAGTAAGGAAGGCTGGTAGAGGATATCAGCGATCCCAAGGGGAAAACACGAAGTTCCAGCGCCTTATTTTAAACGCAAACAATAATAATTTATGGAATGCCAGCAACTGGGCTCATTAGAAAGTTGGTGAGAAATACCTATCACTGCACTTTTGGACTGTAATTTTAGGTATCGAATGATAATTTAGGCCACAGAGGAAAAGAATCTTTGACAGAAGGAATGAAGGAGACAGGGCCTGCATAGCCAAGGAAGTAAGGGAGCGCATAGGTATATAGACGGGAGAACATAGAGGATGGTGGACTGCACGGCTGGTGACAAACATTCAGACGTGGATGATACGGACTGTTTTATGCCTATCTTCATAAAATGGGAAAGGTATCTACCCCAACATGTTTACACTGCTAGAACAAAGAAGATGACGGTGACTGTGCGCTCTACACCTTTTTCAAATGCGCCAAATTGGCGCATGAAAGAAGTCAGCTGATGGCACTCCCCAACTGAGGTTAGTTCCCTGGAGTTCGACACCAGAGGTGGTTGTCAGCAGGATGCTGGAAGGTGAAATGAGCTGGACTTCTATGGCAGAGTACACAGAGAGTATCCTGACAAGGAAGATGCTCCTAGAACGAGAAAGAGAGAGGAGGGAGCATTTGGTCCGTCCCCTCACCCAGAACTGATCGCACACCCCAGGACTCAGCCTGAAGTAATGTGTTAAACGGTTCCAGGCTGAGTTCCAACGTGGGAGAAAAGGATGTGTTTTTTTAGTGGGTTTGAATCCCACATAACCTGAAGACGCGGACCCTTTTGGTATCTTACGGGATCCAACTCCACCTATGGATCTTAAAGATTTTCTCACCTGCCTGCAGAAAAAAAAATCTTTACTTTGTTGAGGAAAACTAAATTGCCAGTTTAGTTGTGCACCGTGGGTACTTAACATACCATTTGGGCTCTGCTCAGACTGAATGATTTGAGCAAGTGTTCTGTATTTTAATGTACAATATAACCACCTGTTGGTGGGAGATTTGGTGGGCCTCTCCATTTACACACTGATAACAGAGTTACGGAACAATCTGAAGAAGGGTCTGAAGGGGGGGGGGTTCTTCTGGTTAAAGTTTGAATGAACAGGCAGTCTGAACATGAATTAGTTGTTTGAACCTGGAAAAACGCGAAGGAGGGCATCGTACTGGCGGGCTAAGTAGGTACTGTGTCCATCCAACACCAGAGTCTCATGCCGGAAAACTGATTTCGTTCTTTAAAAAATGTTGTTTTTCCGTGTTCAAACAAAAATTACTCCCCTAAATTCGATTGTATCATTTTTCCAATAGATATTTGGAAATTGAGGTTCTGAAGAAGTAAAGTCTCTCAAAAACACCGTGTAACAAGGGCTTAAAAATGGGGGTAAACAATTTTTTTTTGGTCGATTCCAAAGGTTCATTATTGAAAATAATAAACAAAAAAACGGGTCAAACAAATACAATTTTAGAAAACTATAAAAATATTTCACTTTGAGCGCTTTTTTCACGCGTGAGATCTCCCCAAAATATTTTTGTTTGACATCAGGTAGATTAGAAATGTGATGTTCTTTCCACTTTTATTTTACCCTCCCTTATTTTAATATTTACACGGTAAATTACGGTAGTTGTAATGGTATAAGGTCGAAAACACGAAAAAATCACAAAAGCACACACAAAAACAACACAAAAAAAAACAAGGGGTTTAAAAAACTGTAAGAGGAAGCGTTTGTTGGAAATTAGTTGGAAAGTTTTGTTGGAAATCGATCCTTTGGAGGTTGGACACATTAAGTGTCTCCACGCAGTATTTTGCCTGTTACAAGGATTTGAGAACACGCTTTTACGTCACGGGTTGTTTAAAATATCGCTTGAATAAACAGAATCTATAATCAAAATACTCTTGGTAGGCGTGTTTTACCTACTGTAGGGAGATAAAATCCCACAGTAAATTATACAACATTCATCACATTTGTTCGTAGTACTATTCGCTGCTGGACGAGACTTCATTATTCAGTATTATGTCGCGTAAAACTTTGTTTCAAAGAGACGTCGAATGTGTCCAGGAAAGGCTCCATATTTCATACTTTTCTCCTCTGACGACCTAGCAGATTGGATACAGCTTTATGGTTATACTTAGTGTTTTCTGCGCTCATCTTTTCACGCGCTCAAAACGAAACGAGAGAAGTCCAAATGACACGAGAAGCGAAACCAAAAAAAAACTCCCTTGTTTTATAGGCCGGTCCCTTTTCCGAATAAGTACAAATAGTGTTATTTATTTTTTTATACGTTCCAACGAGTTTTTCGTGCTCGCTAATCCATCCATTGGAATAAAGAGATTTCACAAGTGGTAGGAGGCAGGGCGGAGCGGCGCGGCTTTGAGACTCGCTCGAGTTGGTGTCGTAAACGTCTGTCGTAAACGGAGACTAAATCAAATGTAGGGAACATCATTGCAAGGCAAATGGGATGTGCGTTCCAAGAACACTTGGGGTGATCCCGGTGCCGCCACGTCTGCCGAAGGGTTCACTTTCCTCTCTCCGAGGGGATTTTAAAAATTCTTGTCTCTTCAGAACCTTCAAAAGGTGCGAAACGAGCCGTAAACATTCGTCTTCTGGAAGCTTCTTTTGAAATTCAGAGAACTCACGTTCACATACTTATCGTTGCTCGAAGGTAAACGGGCAAATACGCCAAATCGACTTCGTAAAGAATATAGAAGCATAATGAGCTTCATTTCGAAAATAGGACGTACCTAATGAATTTTCCATTACACGAACCAAGTTTCCAAGTGTAAAATTTTATTGAATAGTCCTCATTTTTGTTATAATTTTCAACAACGAACCTTTGGAATCGAGCAAGAAAAAAACTTGTTTTGCTTTTCAAAGGAACCTAGAATTAGAAGAAAAATCCGTAGGCACCTTAGCTTGACATGTGCGAATATAAAAGTCGGTTAGTGGGTTACGAGTCTATTGGAGTCTAGGAAGGAGCGGCTCGTAGGGACACATGCACCAGTTCCTTACAGGATGGGAAAAAAGAACCCCAACAACTTGAAGTGGCTGTGGAGCGGGGGAGGCCCACTGGAGCCATGTCCTCTCCTGGGCTGATGAGTTCAAGTACTTGGCATTTTCTGTAATACACTTTTAAATAGTTGACAGAAGTGATGGTTTCTTCGATTTGTTTGGTTCAATAACATGAATTTATCTGATACCTATCTCAACTAGTATGTTACAATTTTCACCTTAGAAATTTCATGTTATGATTGAGATGAATAGATTAATTTACTTTTCAAGATTATCAATCACAGTGTTGTGTTCAGAGTGTTGTTTGATATTCAGCTCAACTCAACGTCTTATTCAGGCATCGAATTAACTGAAACTAAGCTTTGGATATGTGAGTTTTCTTTTCGTTGTTTATATTCACCCATGAGCTATGTATCCTCCGCCCTCAAATACCGTGGTCTCCCTCCAATCCATGTATTCGTCAGTAGGTACATTATTTTGAGAAGAGGATTTTTTTTCTAAATCAAAGGCTTGGGTCGAGAGACTCTCTATTTGAGTCTAACACAAGAAGAAACGCTGCAAATTATTACACAAATGTTTATTATCTTTCTATATAGATCACTCGTCTGCAAAGAACCCGGCTTACCCATTGTTACCACCTACCAACCATAGATACTACCTAGAAATAGATAGAATTGAAATTTTAGAGACCACGCGGAGCTCTGTAGGACAAGCCGTTCGCTCCCTACGAGAATTTAAGGGTTGGACTTACGATAAGTCAGAAATACGTGTGTGAATCGCAAAAGAGGCCTAATCTCATTCAAATTTCAGCTTACCGAAATGCGATCGATATTTTTCTTCGTGTTGGTTGGTGGTAACAATGGCAAAGCCGTGTTCTTTGCAGACGAGTAATGTATATAGAAAAATAATAAACCTTTGTGTAATAATTTGCAGCGGTTTTATTCGATTTTTGGACTCTACGTACCTTGAAACGTGAACCAACAAATCTTTTAATTTTTTTCCAGGTCGATTCCAAAGGTTCATTATTGAAAATAATGAACCAAAATCATGAACGCGCTCATTATTGCTAACATCTACCTACTATGAGATATTAGTTGTTCGTTTTATTTGTTTTCTATGTTTGTTGTTCATTGTGGACCATTAGGAGTGTTGCCGATCTGATCCGCACCTCAATGACAGGATCAAGTCACACGAATCAAATAAGAAACACTCCTATAACACAAATAAATTGGCTTTTTTCTATCTATTCATCAGACGAGAAAGTTAAAAGGGGTGTTCATATTGAGTGAGAACAACCCAGTAATGCAAAACTTTCGTGACAGACACAGATGGACTGAGCTCTGCATCCTCTCCTGTCTCTTGCAACAACTTTTTTTTTCTTTTTTAATTCCAACGTTACTAATCAATGGAGTAAATGAATATTCATAGATTAAGATGCTTTTCGCCCCTCCCCAGTCAATAAAATTTCATTCAGGATTTTGTTTCTCCGTCCTAATTTAGACCACTGGCCATCACCGCGTACGAGTAGTATCAAAACTAACAACCATCTGCTTAGAAGGATGTGAAAGCTAGCAATTCCTTCAACATTTCAACACCAGTTACAATTATTGGTATTTCATCGATCAACATGAAAAATCAGCGCTTGACGTTCTATTTTATCAACAAACTAAACACTTTTCCTGGTTTAATGCCGTCACAAACAGAAGAAGCAATTTTTGAGATGTGATAGTATTCCACGGCAGGAGCGATATATTATGAGCTTCATTTCGAAAAATACGACATACCTAATGAATTTTCCGCACAAACCAAGTTTCCAAGTATAAAATTTGATTGAATTGTCCTTTTCGGTTATCATTTTCTATAATACTGTGGTGCTGCTCGTTTCAAGGCAATCGTGGCATTAAATAGCGATTCAAGAACAAAGTACTGCGTTCATGCGTTGATGAGTATTGGTGTTCAACCAATGATGACATTCATAAGGACCTCAAAATTCCCACAATATAATATATTGTGGGAATGTTGAGTTTCTCTCAAAATTCTATATAATAAAATTGTACGATTTTTCTATGTAATAAAATTTAAGTTTCTCTCAAAATTCTCTCAAAAATTCTACATAATAAAACATTATCAAATTCCCAAAATATAACACATTGTGGGAATTTTGAGTTTTCCTTCAAACGGGCTTGTTTCTTACATTTCTTACACTTTTTGTTTTTTTCACGGATTCTGAATCTTTCGGATAAGGCCTACCTATCACCATACTAGTTGAATTCTTTCCGAAACGGTTTGCATCTCCCTTTAAAAGCTTGCTAAAAATCGGGTTTGACAAAAAACGGCTTATTCCATCCCATTGTTAATTAAAACTTTTTAATTTATTTGCATTCGGTTTTCGAAATTTTCGTACCTTGAAATTATTTTTTCTTGCTCGATTCCGAAGATTTATTATTGAAAACAATGGGTAAACAAATAGAAGAAAATGAAAATGAGAATTTTCTTCACACAACGAAAAACTCTTTTTTTTCTAAGTGGCTCATATCCATCGTTTTCATTAAATGGGTTTATATCCAAATAAGAAATAGCCGTGCCTCCCTTAAAACACATTCCAAAATTTCGAAATTCGGTTTTACAATCAAAAGTTCTTTGAACAAACAATTTGGAAAATTTGGGAACCCTAGACAACTTCCATCGCCATGAAATTAGTTTCTCTCAATTTCCCACAAAACATTCCAAGTGGATATAAGCCAGTTTGAAAGAAAACTCCTCATATGAAGTAGTCAAAAATCAAGTAAAAGCCAATCATCAGAGGCTACCTCATATCAACGCGGAGGCTGTGAAGTTGCTGGACGTTGATGATCTACTCAGGCGGCTTAACAGACGAAAACCACGATCTGTAGCAGTAGGGGAGGGATGTTTTCATGGAAATGTTCAGTGGATGTTGTGCTGTGCGCTCCTGTGAATCTAGTGCGTCAAATGACTCTAAATAGCTGAAAATTATGGAGGTGTGCTATGTACTGCACTCTCACTTCAATCACATATACAGATTCATTGTCATAGAAATGTTGCTAATAATTTGACTGTACCTACTTGGTGCAATAAATATAAAAAACAATTATTTTCAATATTTTCAATAATGACAGCAAGAAAAAACATTATGACTTCGAAAAATTGTATGTTTTACGATTATAAGGTACGTAGAATCCGAAAATAAAAAATTCCGACCGTCCGTTGTATGCGGTAATTTGGCTCCTTAACTTGACCAAAATGTATGAAATACGCTTTAGCTCCCACAATGTAAAGTTTTCATATGATTCCAAGGGCTCCAAAATCGCAGTACTGTTGGATTCGCCTCTTTACATTCCGGTCAATGGATGGAGTTACGGTACGTAATTCCAGGAAATTGAAGGCCTTGATTTGGGAACTGACTACGATGTTCGTGAATTAATTTTTTCACGCTGAATCCCAAGTCTACCGTCAGTGAACCGCCTTGATTAATCAAGGTATAGTGGGAGTTTGCACTTTAAATTCACTGAAATGCCAGGCTTTTGAACAATGGAAGAGATGACCATAAAAATGGTAAGTTGGGCTCGTGAATGCCCTAAAAACTAGCTCTGAACATTTTTGTTAGTGACTATCGCTCCAGATGTTACCTTGTGGTTGGTGAACATTTTCAACCCATGAAAGTGAAATTTGACTGACCTATAACTATCCTCCTGGAATCGAAATATCACGCTGTTTGTGATCGAGCCTTTTCTGTCAACTATGCAGATCACATCAAGACCCAAAACAAGTTTTTCAACAGAAACGTAGTGGACTCACTACTGGCGCGTAGAGAACGTCAACGCCAAAGCTATTGACACTGCGCAGCGCTGTTATGCTGGCAAAGAGGACTCAGATCTACGTTTACTGGATATTAACGCGTCATAATATCCCATATAAATCCCAGAATAAAGTAAAATCGGTAGTCCTAAGTGTCGTGAGATGATTTCTGTAAATAGCCGTATTTTTGAACTTTGTTTTTGTTTAATTGAAGGTTTTTTGTACTGCAACTCTCAGACAACCTTTTTGCTGTGTCGATATAATAAAATAACGCTCAAATGTATATTATCTACCGCCAACGTTTATTATCTACGTCACTGCCTCATCGTGTCTTACACCGACCTTGCTTACTTCAACATTCAGTGGAGTTCTTTGTGTCAGTTTCAAAAACTCGAGGCCAGTATTTGTTACAAACCATTTCCACTTATGTCCAACATGATTTATGTTTGCCTCGAGGATTTACGTCATTCCCTCATACCGTCAGTTCTTTGAGAAACATTCGAATCTCTCGTCTCCCGGAAAGGGCTTTGCGTGTTTTTAGGACGTCCTACAGTAGGATTTGTGCGTCCTTATGTTGTTGTATGGTTGATCTGGGGTGGAAGAGGACAACACTCAACGAAGAAAAAAAAACACACTGTTTCTGTTTTAGAGCTTTAGTTTCCAATCGATTTGCGCTGTTATTTTGGTTTATTATTTTCAATAATGAACCATTGGAATCGAGCAAGAAAAAAACGTTAATCCATCCCTCAAAATTGGATGGTTTACGTTTCAAAGTATGCATATTCCGAAAATCAAATTTAAAATCCGTCCGTCCGCCGTACGCGGCACTTTTCTTAGCATCCATGGCTGATTTGGTTGAAATTTGGTATGTGGGCTCCATTTGGGGTCTAGTTGTGCCGCAAAGCTTTTGGTTGATGTCAATCACTTCAGAGGGGTGAAAATTATGTGTTGAAAATTTCAAGAGTGCCCTAGCTCGAAAACTATTGAAATAAAGGTTTTGTTTTTATTACCAATCTGAAATAGTATTAAATTTTTAGAGACCACCCGGAGCTCTGTAGGACAAACCGTTCGTTCCCTACGAGAACTAAAGGATCTAACTAACTCTAACTCCCAGGCGCTACAGGACGATGTGTCCCTTGGCCTCCCTAACAACCTTCCTCCACACAGGCTTTACTCTTCCAGTTTCGTACTTTCATCTTTAGCAGATCCTTCTCCACGTCATCCATCCATCGTGTTCTTGATCTCCCCTGCCGCCTTCTTTTTTCAAGTCTTGATTTCCAAATCATCTTAGCGGGTATTTCAATAGGTATTCTTTCCAGGTGTCCAAGCCACTGAATTCGACTGGCTTTAATGAAACGTACTATATCTTTATTTTCAAGAATCGCCTCGATTTCCATATTGTTTCCGATTCGCCAGCGTCCTCTTCCGTATGCTACCCCATTCTTCCGTATGCGTCCTCTTCCGTATGCTACCCCATTCTTCTCATAACTTTTCTTTCAAATATTCTTAGCTTGTTGGCGTTAGTGCTCAAAAGGGTCCATGCTTCGGCTCCGTAACAAACCACCGGTCTAATCAGCGTCAGGTATAACCTTTTTTCAAGTGCTCTGGATAGTAGTTTTGATTTGAACAGCTTGGTATTGGCTTAGAATGCCCGGTTTCCCAGAATAATCCCACGATCAATCTTTGCTGTAATATTGTTGGTACTGGTGATACTTGATCCAAGATACGTGAAAGTATTCACTTCCTTGAATCTGAGCTCCCCTACGTCCAAATAACCAAGTTGATTACGATCGTGGCCGGTTTCTGCGCTCATGAAAGGATACTTGGTTTTTTCTTGATTTATGATCAAACCAATTTTGCGACCCTCAGCGTTTAGGATTTCGACTTCTCTCAACTCTTGCTTATTTCTGGCTAGTGCAGCTATATCGTCCACATATGTACTAAAGGATCGGACTTACCATAAATCAGAATCGCGAGTGTAAATCACCAAAGATGTTCAATCTCCGTTGAAATTTTAGCTAACCTAAATGCGATCGCTGTTCGTTTCTTTGAGTTGTATTCAGTTTTGCGTCTTTAGCAACCAGTTATCAAATTTCTTCTCTATTTTAGTCCCTATTTCAAAATTATATAATTCTCTATTTAAAAAAAAAAAAAAATGTGACAATGGCAAAGATGTGATCTTTGCAGACGAGTGATCTATATAGAAAAATAATAAACCTTTGCGAAATAACTTGCAGTGTTTTTTGTTCAACGCGGAAATCTTTCTAGTTCGCAGGAATTTAGAATTTTGCCTTTGAAGGGGGTGAAAAAGGGTAATTATTTACTGGAAATAGGGCGCATTCTGACAATACCTCTTGCGACTGCTTAGACGGGTCGTATCAACCGATTTGTGTTTCTTTTTTTATCCAATGCAGAATACTTCCCGATTGCTCATTATTTCACCACAGAATCGCAATGTGCCTGGGGGTATGTTCAGAGAATACCTGATTTTTCAATATATCTCTGCCTATTGAGGTTTAATAATGGAACCCCAGCATCGGATATTAATTTCAATATAGCTCTGGATTTTCATGAACTTTTCTTTGTACCGACGAGGACCAAATCAGTGGTGCCACCAAGGGCCTACACTGAAGTGTTCTTCTAAGGGACTACCTACCAAAACGAATAGAAGGAAGTTTACCGTTGTGGTAACTCATGGTGCCAGGTGGGCACCGGGAGAGGTCGATTTTCGATGTCAAAATATCCAGTTTTGGGTTCTCATAATGCTAAACATGATACGGTACTTCATCTGCTCTTACTAAACTAAATTGGTAGAAAATATTCTGTGAAGAGAGTAAAAAGATGAACAAATTTGTTTAAATCCGGTAAATATACTTTTGACCATCAACACCAGGGGAAGCATCAGTAAAATCAATGGTCCTCAACGTACCATTAGCGGCTGGCAGAGTAGGTAATACCGGGAGGACGGCCAGTGCGAGTTCAGCAACAATTGAGACAAAGGGTAATGGAAGGTTATGCTTTTTTTCTCAAAATTTTGCTATAGTAGGGAAATGGCAAAAATGGTAAAAAATTAGAGTTTGTTCTCTACTTCATAAATAGGCAATCTCATGGTTGTGAAGGAGTGACGAGGCATTTTATATGAGTCCATGTAGTTAGGTACATGATTGTGAGTAAATTTAATAAAAATTGGTTGCGGAAGTACTGCAATATATTAACTTTTTGTAGAGTGGTAATTACTTCATAATCTCCAAAATAACACTACTTCACCTGTAATTTCTTCATTCATCAATTTAGAAAAAAAATAAATTCGATCGCTTAAGTTCACTTAGTTATAAACAGCTCTTAATTAAAACGCTGTAAATTGTTACACAAAAGTTTATTATTTTTATGTAAAGATCACTTGTCTGCAAAGAACACTGCTTTGCCATTCTCACTACCTAGGTACCTACCATAATTTCGCTTCACACTCAACATTATTTAGGAGAAATGAACGCTTCAAACTCAATTCGAACAATGGAGTTGTAGGTTTCTTTATTAGGAAATTTGATTACTGGTTGCTAAGGACACAAAATTACGGACAATTTGAAGAAACGAACAACGATCGCGATTTGGTCAACTGAAATTTGACCGGAGATTAGGCCTATTCTACGATTCACACTTCTGTTTCTGATTTATCTTAAGTCTACCACTTAATTTTTCAAGGGGAGCGAACTATTTGACCTACAGGGCTCGGAGTGGTCTCATTCAATTCTAAAAATTCAATACTATTTTAAATAGATGAAAAAACAATTCCTTTTTGTTGTTGTGGATTGTTAAGGTTTTTAAAATGTCAGCCTTCATTTTTCAACCCTTAGATGTGACTGACATCGAACAAAAGCTTCGGGGCACAACTAGACTTCAAATAGAGCCCACATACCAAATTTCATGAAAATCTGTCTAAGGGAACTAAGGAAAGTGCCGCGTACGGCGGACGGACGGCAAAATATGTATTCGATTTTTGGATCCTACATACCTTGAAACATAAACGAACAAATTTTTAGAGATGGTTGAACTTTTTTTGTTGGTCGATTCCAAAGGTTCATTATTGAAAATGATAAACCAACATTGGAACATCAGACCAACTTTTGAATTTTTCTCGAAAAGGTGGTCGGATTTTGCGTTTCCCTGAGAATGATCCATGATTATGGATTATAATGGGGTGTGCGCATGGGTCGGAAAAACTGTTTATTGTTATTAATCTAAACTAGACCTCATTCTGAGAATTTTCGACACCAACCGCGACCTTCTAGTGTGAGATGACCTTTTTATATGATTTTCCAAAGTTTCGAATGTTTATGACGCTGGGGGGTCCCACCATGGCGGGAGGGGCGCGTGACGTCTTAAACATTCGAAACTTTGAAAATTCCTAGAAAAAGATCTACTCATCCAAAAAGAGAACGGCTGGTGTCAAAATTCTCAGGATGTAATCTACTTTCGATTAAAAATTAACAAAAAATCAGGCGCACCCCCCATTGTTTCCGAACTTTCATTTTTACCATTTTGATCGCCAAAAGTAGCGTTCTGAACCACTTTGCGGTGGTGGTAAAATTCATGAAGATATGAAATATTAACAACAAATATGATGATCGACCCGACAAACAATTCTCTGTCAAATTGATTGGGAATGAGGTCCTCAGGAATAAAACTCCTTCTTTGCCGAGCTTTCGGTAATTAACTCCGCTTTCTCCAAGCTGTCGATCCTCATATTTTTTACTAAATATTTATAACTGGACATGATGTTATAAACCTCCCATTTTTTCCCCCATTTTTTTATTTTTCATTTTACCTGAAATAGCTCCAAATTTCCACCCCCCCCCCCCCACAGATATGGTGGAATCTTAACTACCTGGTTGTTGATTGACGCTGATGTGATGTTCACTCGGTATCACAACCTTCGAGGCCTGAGGAAGGTGATAAATTTACCGAAAGCTTGGCAAGGGAGGAGATTTATTCCTGAGGACCTCATTCCCATTCAATTTGACAGAGATATAATATATCTTCTCATATATTATATGAAATATTATCGATAAATATGATGGCTACATGATCGAGTTAATCCACAATGTTTGGGTGACCTGTACCAATGTTTGCATGATTTTCCTCTCAAGCTCGAGTGGGGAGTCATTTATCCAGTTTATTTGGGATGAAGTTTCAGATATGGATCAATAGGCGTGTCTTCGAAAGAGCGAGACAAAATGGAGAGGGAGGTTCCAGAGCGGCCGGGGGAACGTTGGTTCCGCCCCTCGACACGCCCTCCCGCCCTCTTACCGACACTCGGGCTTGAGGCTCAGCCATTACCAGTGAGCTAGCTCTCCGTCGGTTCCATACTTCAACCACGTGTATCTCTACCCGCGGAGTGTCATGTAGAAGGAATCATGCCGCGTCCTTGCCGGGAATCTTACGGTGATCAAAAACCTCCTTACTCGTATATTTCTTTAACTGCTATGGCAATATGGAGCTCGCCGGACAAGATGCTTCCACTGTCAGACATATATCGTTTCATCAGTGAGCGGTTCCCGTACTACAGAAAAAATACTCAAAGGTGGCAGAATTCGTTAAGGCATAATTTATCGTTCAACGACTGTTTCGTCAAGATACCTAGGCGTCCGGATCGCCCTGGTAAAGGCGCGTACTGGACTTTGCACCCAGCCGCTCTCGACATGTTTGAGAACGGGTCTTTCCTCCGGCGAAGGAAACGTTTCAAACTCCCCAAACCAAAAGAGTTGGAGATGGCGATCAAAAGTGCAGAAGCCGCGTCGACTCCCAAGCAGTCCGCTCCCAGCAAGTCTTTCAGTATAGAGAGCATAATGTCTGACGACAGGCGACCTTCAGCGTCGCCTCCACGTCTACCTCCTCAGTTTCTGTCAGCGTATCAGCCGACGGCCGCCGTCGCAGAAGCTGCTACCTACGGAGGTTCTGTGGTCGCTCATGCTGCTGCGGCACAAGCAGCTGCTGCGCTCTACGCCGCAGCCCTGCATCGTCTTCTACCTCCGCCGCACTACCTGCCACTCGCTAATGCCACCTTACCCCCTCTTCCTCCACCAGCGACCGGTGAGTCTTGATCACATTATTGTTTCTTGATTCTGTACATATGATCCAATTATTAGTAACAATTCAAATTATTCATTAGTTCGGAAATTGTCCATCACAGTTTGGCTACGTGAAATACTCTCACTGTCCATTTTTCGTAATTCATTGGCCTTCTATGCAACATTCGGTCTTCAAAGGTATTTGATAGTTGACTAATATCGAGTTCACCTTTTAAAGTGTGGCCAGCTGCTCCATCGATACTGCAGCGTTTATATAAAATCGTCGTTGCAAATCATTTTCTATAAACATGACTCTTTTCTTAAATGCGGTAATGAATAGGAAGGTTCAATAGGGGGGAGCGGAGCGCTTTTAATGAAAAAGGGTTTCTCGCGGGGCAGATGGGAATGGGGTGTGGCAACGGTTCAGCTGTGTCTGGGGATAACCTGCAAGGAGGGGATCTAGGGATAAAAAGAATGGTGTGACATTATGTATTCATACACGGGGAAGATTTAATGGTGGAGCTGAGAGGCCCGGGAGCTCGGGTCTCGCATAATCAGCTCGGGGTCGTTAAGTAGAAAAACTTCCAGACGTTTTACAAGGGTAAAATGACTCGTGAAATCCGTGACGGGGAGCGAAGAAGTCAGCTGCACAACCGGTCGGCAGACGAGGCGATTTGAGCAAACTGGATTAACCCATCTGCAGCTAAGACAGCATTTTCATAGCCGGCACATCAAAGCCGATGCTGAGTAGAAAGTACGAATGATCGTTGCCAATCGTATTCCATCTATCTGGATGCAGGTACAAGGGGTACTTTCAAGTCACGTGATGGGAATCGATGCTCAAATAATTTCCATTCTAATCATGAAGTTCCTCTTATACTCTCTGTTATTGTACCTTCTGTACCTATGAATAAATGGCGCGTCCCATAACTCACCAAGTATACTGAAATTGAACCTGAAATACATTATTTTGCCTCTCCTTCCTCTCGCTTTTGTTGGTGACGACTTATACAAGTTATAACACATATATATTCTTCAAGTTTCACAATTTCATCAGCATGACGTCTCGTAATTTCACTCGTCAGTCTTTGATTCGCATTTTAAGTTAACCAAAGTGATTATTTTGAATCTATATGCTAAATAACATAACTCATTTTGGAAAGTAAATGAATTATTATGTTAATAGATGGTTCAGTATTATGGAGGAATTACATATTATGATGCTTCTCATCTCTTAGGTTCTTGGTAATTCCCGTAATTACAACATCACCATGAATGCTAACGGAGAGAAAATTACGTCCGCATAAATATGCAGATGGTTATAGCCCCTCCAAGCATCCATGCGTATTTTCATTACCTAGATCCTCGTTCACAACTGTCTCGTTAACGAACTGTCGTCACCATTTATAATTATCGAGATGCTGAATAGCCCATAGCTGAGGAGATGATAACTTAATAAATCTGCCTCTTGGTAGATCACAGACGCAATGCAGTTTTCTTTCAATATTGCAAGTTACGAGTAATTTGAATTTTTTTTCAAGTTTGCATTCGTAAAAGGGACAACAACTGTCAACCTGCTTTAATATTTTATATACATGAATACTAACTACACTAAAACACCAGTAGGCAAGAATCATGCCAAAATTTCGTTCCCTAAACGGACGAGTCAGCCAGGTAACTTCTACTTTGCACCTCAAAAATTGGACTGTGACGATTCGAAAATCACAACTTTCAAGACAACTTATTTGCAGTTTTGAGATTCCAAAACTGCTTGTAAAATCGCCAATTTCGGTTTATTATGATAACATCTTCAAAATTTGTATAAAATTTGATGGTTTACGTTTCAAAGCACGTAGAATTTGAAAATCGAATAAGACATTTTCCGTCAGTCGCCGTAAGCGGCACTTCTTGCCTTTGTTAACATGAATCGATTTTGGTGAAATTCGGTGTATCTGCTCCATTGGGGTCTAGTTGTGCACCGAAGCTTTTGGTTATTGTCGATCACTTTGAAAGGGTTGAAATTTTGATGTGAAGGTATTAATTTTCATCAATTTAAAATAGTATGTAGTGAATTTTTAGAATCGAATGAGACCAACCAGAGATTTTTGGACAAAGCGACCGCTCTCTATGAAGATTTAAGACGAATAATAAAGCAGAATAACGAGTGTGAATCGCAAATGAATGTTGACCGACGGAAGTAAGCCAAATCTCTGTTCAACTTAGAGCTAATGAAAGACGACATTTAATCGTTTTTTCGAAATAAGTTTCATTCCACCCAATTGCGGTTCCTTAGCAACCAAATTTCGTTATGACTATAAAAGCACCCACTAATCTCGAATAACGATGTTTTCATGGTAACTACTTTTTATCAAAATGAACTTCATAGTGCGATAATATGATGAACCTTGTGCGATAATGTTGTTGGTTAACTCATTATGGAAAGACGTGTTTTTTCCAGGCAAGTGATCTATAGATAAAAATATTAAACTTTGTGTTTTAATTTGCAGCGTTTTATAATTTTCTACAAATTAAAAATAATAAATTGAAAATTTTCTAAATACAAACTAGTTTCAGTCCTCTCCGGATAGCGTAGACTGTTTTCCAAATGATTTTAGGATGACTTTTTCATTTGATCAAAATTAACCAAGACGTACAATAAAAAGACTGAAAATAGTCAACTCTGACTGGAGAAAGCCATTTTGGAAAGAGGATTTGGAATTTGCAATTTTTCGGACATTGAGAACCAGGATTTAATTAGAATCAGGTAGGTACCTTGGTGTTTACGTACATCTGATAACGTTGGTAGGCCAGAACTCTCAGATTTAAGGTACGTTCGTTAGAGAGCGCTAAGGACCTCACAAAGAAGTCACAATAGAGAAAAGAGTCTGCCAAGTGGGTGTGACACATAGCTTCCTTGTATCCGTAGCACTATTGTATAGATGATCCGATGCATAGTAGAAAATATCTAAACTTCAATCTCCTAGAACCTTCCACTTCCTCAAAATTTGATGATCACATTGCATATTGATAGTTATATGAACCATTCATCCTAACAATTCCAGAAAATTTAATCGAATTCGGACGGTAAACATATAAATTATGGTTGGTATGGGGGTTTTACCTTTGCGCATGGGCAGAGGCTACTATCAATCCGGAGAAGATGATTTTTATAGGGGACCTGCCAACTCGCAAAAATCCCGAAAATTCCATCAAAATCGGACGAGAAGTCTCATGCCCGATACAAAGATTCGCGGTCACTCAGACCGACTTATAGACAGACAGACACGAATCCAAAATTCTCCAGGAAGGTCTAAAACGTAAAACGCGAGTGGAAATGTTGATTTTTGAGGACATTTTTTTCAACCTTGAAAAGTTTGTGCTTTCGCTACCTTGGTAGACTTTGAAGCAAGAAATCATAAGAGAAATACTGTAAAATCGAAGAAACGAACAGCGATCGCGTTTTGGTAGGCTAAAAATTCAACGGAGATTAGGCCTCTTTTATGATTCGTTCGTGACACTCGTGATTCTGTTTTATCCAAGGAAAACCCTCAAGTACTCGTAGGGAGCGAAAGGTCTGTCCTGCAGAGCTCCGGGTGGTCTCAAAAATTTTTGAAAATTCAATACTATTTAAAATTGGTGAAAAAACGATACCTTTATTTCGAGAGTTTTCAAGCTTGGGCACTCTTTAAAATTTCAACCCTCAATTTTCACCCCTTAGGAGTAAGTGACTGACATCAACCAAAAGCTTCGCGGCACAACTAGATCCCAAATGGAGCCCATACACCAAATTTGAACCAAATCGGTCTTGGGTTGCTAAGAAAAGTGCCGCTATTCTATGTACCTTGAAACGTAAGACATCAAATTTTGAAAGGTGGAGGGAGGGGGGGTTATTATTATTTTTTTCTTGCTCGATTCCAATGGCTTATTATTGAAAATAATAAACCAAAATAAAGTAAGGTTTTTCAGAAATGAGGTAGGAGGCGGTTTCAAAGATTAAACTCGTCAAATCAGCTGATTCCCGTAACTGACATCCAATCCGAAATTCACATTCGTGTTTTTGATTTCATTCGTCCATCAGCTCGGTTATTATAGACAGCAAACGTCTCTCCGAACGGTTACTAAATTGAGCAATATTTCAAATATAAAAGAAAACTTTGATGATTTAGGGCGTTTTGGAAAATTTCATTCCCTATTTGAAAACACTTAGAAGGGTTTTCCAGTAACCATTAGTTGAACGGCTCAGCATTTCAATGATTTTGGTCAAAATAATGGATTCAAAGGCGGACATTTTTTCTTTTTTATCAGGTTTTAGAGTCCTACGTAATTTGAATAGTAAAACATCACATTTTCAGATGTTGAATGTTTTTGCCTTTTATTAGGATAGAGGGTCCAGTTATAGACAGGGTACCCAGTGACAGGCGCCTTGAATTTGTTTTTGAATCATAAGAATTCTGGCTGTGATAGGTTTGCCCCAATACTCAAAAACTCCATATTTGTTTTCTATGTAAACACAAGAAGACTGCGTTAACAATAAAAGACTAGTTAGCTCATAAAAGACCATGTTACTTAGTTATTAATCAAGTGTTAATTAGTTACTGGGATTTAAAAAAACATGTTATACAACAGATTCACTCGGTAAAACGCTATTCTTGATTTCAATTAGAATATTACTGTCTGCAATAGAAAATTTCGGTTTTCAGGAATCAAAAAAAGACCATTCGAAAAACACGAATCTGCTATTGAAAAAAACATGTTTTTTAGAAATCTAATATTCGGGCAATCAACAAAGGAACCTGGAGCTGCTTAAGGTCAATCGGAAAAGTTTTCTAAATAGATACTAAAACGCTGGAAATTGTTACCCAAAGGTTTATTATTTTATGGAAAGAACACGGCTTTGCCGGTAACAATGGATGTTCAGATTTAGGACTCCCAATGCTGAAACGCTGCAAACTATTACACAAAGGTTTATTATTTTTCTATATAGATCACTCGTCTGCAAAGAACACAGCTTTGTCATTGTTACCACCAACCAACATGAAGAAAAACATCGATCGCATTTCGGTCAGCCAACATTTGAACGGAGATTAAGCCTCTTTCGCGATTCACACTCGTGTTTCTGATTTATCGTACGTCCAACCCTTAATTTCTCATAGGGAGCGAACGGTTTGTCCTACAGGGCTCCGCGTGGTCTCTAAAAATTCTAAAAATTCAATACTATCTTAAATTGATGGAAGAACAATACCTTTATATCAAAATTTTTTCAGGTAGGGCGTTTTCAAAATTGCTACCCTTATTTTTCAACCCTTAGAAGTGACCTACATGAACCAAAAGCTTCGGGGCACAACTAGACCCCAAATGGAGCCCACATACCAAATTTCATTAAAAAAAAAAAAACGTTCAATGCTAAGTGAGGAAAGTGCCGCGTGCGTGACTTACGGCCCAATTTTTATTCGATTGTTGGATTCTACGTACCTTGAAACGTAAACCAACAAATTTTGAGAGGGATTAAAACATTGTTTTTCTTGGTGGATTCCAAAGGTTCATTATTGAAAATAATAATCCAAAATGGTGCTTCTACTTGGAAAAAAACCGAGAATATTCCTTAGACTTGTCTGTAGCTGGTGCCTTCACACAACAAAGATTTGCTATTAAAAATATTAAACTAAAAAATACGTATTTTATTATAGATACGTTGGTCGTACTCCGGGTGTATCCTTGAAAACGGAAATATACAAATATCTTGTAAATATATCCATACTCATCATCAAATGTCATTACATTGGTCCAAGTCACCTACAAATTGCTGCTTGTTATAGTAATTCCCAAGAATAATTACGTTTTAACTTGGTGGTTGTACCTTCAATCAAGACGCATAATAAAATTATGGAACATTTTCAAGGAAAACATTGGTTCAACAATTTCGGCTCTATTCCATCCATATTTACGGCCTATAGAATAGCTTTTTCGATAATAATGATTCAATACGAATTCCCTAACGGAAGTAACTGTTGATCATCTCATTTGAAATTAGTTATTTTCCCGGTTACGCACGATAGTCGCATGATAAAACATTTCTATACTCGGGTTTGGGTGCAATCACTATGACTTTCCCATTATTTTGTGTGAGTAATGCTAGCTAATTTCGGTTATTGGAATCCCCCAGTTAATTGCATATTCTGATTTTATGAAAGTCAACCGTCAGTCGAGTCAGTGAATGCGTTTGACTCTACTGAAATCTTCGAAGATAAATTTGCTGAATTCTGACTAAACTGGAAATTCGACGGTTTTAAACATTTTTGTATACTTTCAATGTGAAACGTCTCAAATTTTACTCGAAAATAACCAACAGCCGGGGTAATTGGATCGAAAAATCCCGAGGAGGTGGAGTTCTATCGAAATTCAACAATGCTGCTCAGACAATGACAATTCTAAAGAACGCCTAGTTTCAGAAAACTTTGAAATTTTACAACTTCTTCTAAAGAAATCCTGAAAGTTTACACAAAAACTGTGAAATTTAATCAGCTTTCCAATGATGCACCCAACATTGCGATTATTTTGAAATTCGGTGGAGTTATTGTGTCTAGATTGTGAAAAAGCGTTATTGCTTCGAAGATACGTCCCGGCATTATCAAAATCTAGAAGTAACGAATTTTTCATGAACATGGGAAATGTTCTTGTGCCTCCTCAGTGTTGCCATATGGGAACTACCTTGTTGTCATATGGTAAAACCTCGAATTCCGACCACGAGATTTCTAAAATTATGTTGCCCGAGTTCCAGAGATCATTTTGAGGCCGAAATATCAGTTTTTTCGTAAATCGAGAAAAAAATGTTTCGGTTGCCAATGAGTTACGGTTCATTTTGTAGGGATGCTATAAAATTTCAAAATAACCGACGAAGTCAGTGATTAAACGTGGAAGAACTCCCGAAATTGTGTATCATGCGTATCTGCCTTCAAAATTGGAGCAGAATTCATTGGGCTACTTTTCTGATGACGTCACGATCCAATTTCTAAATTTTTGTTCTACGACGAATGCAACAACGGGTTCATTCTGAAAACACGGGTTCCTCCACCATAATAAACGTCGATGGTAGCTCTACTTTTAGTTCAAACTGGCTCATACAGCGAAGTTGCTTTCTGAAGACGGACAAACACCAAAATTGTTCAGGAAAGTCTGAAACAATTGACAATTTTGATTTCGGAGACTATTGGTTTATTATTTTCAATTATGAACCTTTGGAATCGACCAAGAAAAAAATTTTTAACCCCCCCTCAAAATTTTTTGGTTGACGTTTCAAGGTACGTAGAATCCAAAAATCGAACAAAAATTTGGCCGTCCGTCCGCCGTATGTAATGTTTTTCCATCAATTTAAGATGGTATCGAATTTTTAGAATGTTTAGAGGACAAAGCGGACAAACCGTTCGCTCCCAACGAGAACTTGAGGGTTGGACTTACGATAAATCAGAAACACGAGCGTGAATCGCGAAAGAGGCCTAATCTCCGTTCAAATTATAACTGACCGAAATACGATCGATGTTTTTCTTCATGTTGGATGGTGTTAACAATGGCAAAGCCATGTTCTTTGTTGACTAGTGATCTATATAGAAAAATAATAAACCATTGTGTAATAATTTGCAGCATTTTTGGTTTTATCTTTGAAAAGAGAAAACACTGCTTCCGCTAACTTGGCAGATTAGGACTCGATAGGAGAAAATTTGTATTAAATTATAGTATGATGATTGAAAGTACTATTTACACCTCCCATGTAAAGGGAAATTCCCTGAAAAGCAAGCATTGCTAAACAATAATTTTCATCTTGACACATTTTTGGTTCTCTTCCAAATCTAACTGCAGTTTTTAGGACCCATCAATCATTTTAATCTCATGAATTGATGATCGCAATTTGAAGAGAACGGAAGCTGCACAATCTTGAATGAAGTTCTAGTACGGAGATGATTTGTGTTCCCTAAGTGGTGGCGTAAACCTGATCATCGGAGTTCCAATTACTGGATTGTCAACGAACCATAGAGATGTTTTATAGCGTTCTTCCCTCATTTCTGTCGGTGACTCGTGAAAAAGAAGAGAGGAGAAAGAAACCCTCGACAGCTGACCGCAAAGTTGTTGAGTATTCAAATATTCAGTTCCATTAATTCCCGTTTTGATTCCGTGCCGCCTCTTAACGAGTTGCCCATCCGATTTGACTGGGAACAAGCTCACTACCGCCTTGTCACCAGCTCATCAACGCGGTGTCGACGAAGGCACGCGATTTGGTGCAGTTTGATGCCTGATTCATGCATGTCGGTAATTCGAGTGATTTGTTTCATGTAGAATCGGAACTTTAAGCTACTTATATAAATATCCATCTTCATCGAGCTTCAAATTCATACTTAGCTGTTCTAGCCTATTCAAGAAGGTTGGTATCTTCTACGGGATATTTCTAACGGTCATATCTTGAACAATTATTTGATTGGTGATTCGGTTCCCGTTACATTACCAAAGTAAGACGATAAGACCACTCTGGTTAGCAGTAATACGTTCCTTTACAACGAAATTTGGATTTTGTTTGCTAGGGAAGCACATCTGAGTGACATGAAATTTTCACATGAAATTGTAAGGTGTGATCAGCTAAAATTTTAACACATTAGTTAGAGTTAGGGCGTTTTCAAAATTCATTTTTCGACCCTTAGAAGTGACCTACATCAACCAAAATCTTCGGGGCACAACTAGACCCCAAATGGAGCCAACATATCAAATTTCATCAAACTCGGTCAATGCTAAGTGGCAAAAGTGCCGCGTACGGCGTACGGCGGACGGACGGCCAAATTTTTATTCGATTTTTGGATTGTACGTACCTTGAAACGTAAACCAACAAATTTTGAGGGGGTATTAAAAAAAATTTACTTGGTCGATTCCGAAGGTTCAATATAGAAAATAATAAACCAAAAATGGTTTCGAGGTTCGAGATCCTGGACAGTAGCGGTGAGGATCAAAAATGAATTGGCACGAGTTGATGGAGGGAGGATTGTGCATCTTCTGGCTATGCCATCAGCGGACTATTTCCATTCAATATGGATCGAGTTCAGTCCGCGGGCCCACGCTTACAGGTCTCTGAGTAGCAGCTGAACGCAAACCACCCAAATATTCCTCCTGTCAGAACTCGCGAAGTCATCCGCTGTATGATGAACAATGGGTGGCTCACCCGTACTAGATCCTTGACTGACTCCCTTACCGTATCCTTCCCCATATTGTTCTACTTATTACCCTTATTCGACTTTGCTTTTTGTTGAATAGCGCGGCTGCTTACTTTAGTAAGCATGATGTTATGAATGTTGGAATGTTGTTTTGTGCAAGTGAATGTTGTTCGTTGCTCTTGGTGTAACCGAGAGATCAGGACGGTTGTGTTTGGTGTTGTTTAAGATTGGCCAGAGTGGCTCAAGCATACAGGCCAATCTTTGCTAAGAGCATTGCCATCTTAATAGATCAAGGGCGGTTGCTTCATATACTTGACATTCCCCATCTGCATTGGTGATTCTTAGCACGCCGGCCTCTTGTCCTCACTACTTCTTTTGGTAGTCTTCAAGGGGATCTTGACCATTCCCAAATTTCCCTGTGGCTGTGGCAGTGCTCCTGATCCATTTTGTGCTAGATGGTTTTTGTCCAAAAAGTTTTGACTGGCAGACAGACACGGAACCAAAATTGGAAAGCTCTGAAACGCTTCCAAATCAATCAGGAGTGAGAGACAGAATATCATCCCGTAACACACCAAGTTAAGAGATCTCTCTTTCCTCGAAGTCGGTCAGAAACGGAGGTTGTTTTGATGTGTGCCGAGTATTTCCCACAGTAAGCGGATCTCGATCAAACAGGGAGAAATTGATTATAACCTGCGGTTCCATCCTTTTGAGTTTCGTAGTAGGTGAACTGTTATCAGAAGGAGGATTCAGACCTCACCAGTCCATCAGAAGCGACCGCAAGGCGGAGGGAGGGGAAGCAACCAAAATGGATGCTGGTAATGCAGTTATCGAGGATGAAAGCTTGGTTTTTCGGTTGATAGATTGTTAATAGTTCCAGATGGCCTGCGTGGGAAGGAGATCGGGGTGGAAAGCGGGAGGTAGCCGAGAGGAGACCAAAAGCTATTAGGAAAGGTGGGGAGTTGGATATCAGAAGGAGCTTTGCGGCTAACCCTTTCCCACGGGCTAACACCTAACCTTATCCCCTGTCACGTAGATTCGACTTGTTAGGCGATCGCGGCTCTTATAAACAGCACCGCAAACCCACAGGTGGGTTACCTTTAACGAAAAAAGCATTTAAATTCAATTACCCCTCTCCCTTGTATCCAGTCAACTCGCGAGGTTCCCATACCTTCAGGTAGCTTCTTATTTCTTCCTGGTCATTTAAAATGGTTCAGACCCTCGTATTTGCCGTACACGATCGCGATGATTCATTGCTCTCAAACCATGACTTCATACGGCTCTTCCGCTCTGGCAACGTCGAAATTGGTCATCGTTTGAAATCGCAATACAAAGTTACGCCTAGTTACGTGACATAACCCACCCGAGAAAGTCTCAAAAACGAGCACTGATTTTTGGATGGTAGAAGTGTGAGATGCTGTAATTTTGAATACGTAGGTTTGACTTTGGGCTTCTAGTCTCTCGGTTGTGATCTATCATCTCACTTGGCAGTCACTGACATACAAAGTGATTTATGTATAAGTGTAGATTTTATTTTGTTTGATAATAATTCTATATTGCATCATGTTACAACTTATTGGCAACATGTTTTTGACATGTTATTGTAATTTCGTTATTATGAAACTTGGTTTCCGAGTCTGTCAAACTTAATGTGCTTCTTGTAGCACTCGAGAAGCTCACTGTAATTTCACTGAATGGATTGCTCATTCGCGAGAAGACTTACCACAGGATATGAGGCTTTTTCTCTTTAGACGTCCGGGTAGGTTGTCATTGTCAACGTCAACCTACTAGGCAGCCTCTTCGTTGATGTGAACTAGTAACCGCTTGCAGCTTTGGCTTTACTGTTGGTATACAAGTAGTTTATATAATCGGACATTTCTGGTGTACCGGTAGCATCTACACTACTCTTTAGTACATTGCATTAGAACTGCTGTATAAAGACTCAGCCACATCCACATATCATATGTTCAAACTGGCTTGAGGACTTTATTGTACAGTGTTAATGCTAGTTGGACCATCTACAGCTGTCCCAAGGTATCACCGGTGTAACCAAAATTAAATTGCAATTTCAAAGTTAATGGACATCAGAATTTTTTGTGGGCTTTTGGAAGTCTCAAAGAAGAGTTTTGACAAAAATCTTCAAAGAAATCAATGAAAAAAATTTCAAAACTTTTTTCATAACATCATTTTTTGACTTCTAATAACTTACAAAAAAATGGTTCAAAAATTCAGCTCTGTCCATTAATTTTTTAAATTGTAATTTAAATCTAGATAATCTGGAGGTACTCTGGGACAGCTGTAGAATTCCTAAGATGTTTTTGGTGACACTAGCGACACCATGGTGTAATTAGGGTTAATTTGTTCTGAATTGCTATTTTTAAGCGCCAACCCGTTAATCAGTACATTTTTCTGAATTTGAGTACCAATTCTACCTTCTTGATCTTGACCACAATTTAGCGTCCAGGATCATGCTCAGATATTTTGCTTCATTAGCATGTGATATTGTTTTGCTGTTGAGGTAAGACGGAACGTAGTTGATACGAACTAATTTTGTTTCATTTATCTTTAACCTCCAGTTTGATTTCCAGTCTTTGAGTCGCTCAATACACTTTCGTATTGAGTGTAGATGGTGCAAGTATACTATCAACATCCAAGTATTTGGTGCCACCTAAATCTCTGGCATGCTATTAATGAGCTGTGTCGGCGTATAAAAATGTCTTGTTTAGGACTCAATGAGAAGCTGTGAGACATTGTCATTTGTTTGAGCTCATATGTCCCTATGACTATGTCTCTTGTGTGTATCATGTCCCTTGAAGTGAAGTGACGATGTATCGCAATTTCTTAAAACTGTCTCATCATTAAATGAAGAAATGTCATTTCAATACCACCAAAACATGGGGAACCTAAAAGGTCCTGACCCAATTGACTCGTCAATGAGATGATAATGTGAAATAATTTACAATTGAAATGAGTGTGCTGTATTAGACGATACCTGGACAAGGAAAAGAAAGGATTATTAAGGGGTATAATTTGGATTATTAAAGGCTAAAATTGGCAAGAATGGCCATCTCAAGGGTAATGGACAGTCTCGTCACAAATCTTTCAAATGACAGTTTCTATGGTTAGTATCAAGATATCCATTTCCAGAATTTAGTCCGAGTTTGTTTCAACGTGATCCGAGACAGTCATCAACGTTTTTGAATGTACTCCTCGAATTTATAGGCTTTTGTTTTATACCTTGAAAGGAGTAGGGAGTGAAAACATTGTAGTAAACGAGCAACTGGAGTGCCTTAGAAGTCTGACGCTGATGGTTGACTGGTCAAACGAATGATCGACATTAGTTTTCATTCCGCAAAGCTTTTAGAGAAACCATAACATGGGAGAAGAAAACCTGAAGCGGGCTGACCCTCGGCGTCGCATTAAGGTCCATGCATCCGGCCTTGGCTCGACCAAACAAGCTGTACTTCCTTTGTAATAGAGGCGGCTTATTGTTCTGTTTGAATGCATAACGCTTAGCCAACGAGTTTACGGCGTACTTGATCTAGTTGCTGCAGTTTTATTGTCTCTGTAACGTCGGGCGGCCCCTAGGCGTCAAAAGCTCGTTGGCTTTCAGTTAAATGAAACTCTCGATGAACCGGCCGCCCCAGTATTTGCTTCGACAATTTGTTCGACTCCACTTAGCACAAACAACTTCTTCGGCGTGAGTCGACAATTGATTTTAAACCAAGAGGCATAAGTTTAACACTTCCAGTTAATGTCCATTGAGTAATTCGTAATCCATCAGGTTTTACCACGTTTGTTGCGTTTATCGCTCTACTCAGTTTCTCACTGATGACTTTTTAGGACGTCTCACAGTAAGACTTAGGCGTCCTTATGCGATAAAGTTGGGACGAAGGAGGACAAAACTCAACGGAGGAAAAAAAATAACCACGAACAAATCCGTTCTAAACCATTCTAAATCCAAATCCGCGAAAACCCCATATGCGTAGGCAGGTATGTGTTGGTGTTTGTGACAAAATTTTGTGTGTCCTGCAGATTTTCTTGTTTCTTTTTTTGTTTGACTCAGACAACTTTGCATGTTGAGTATCGTAGATTGAGGCTCTTATGTCGCTATAAATGTTGTGGCGGCTAATGGCTAATTCAAAATATCCAGTTTCAGGCTCTCAGAATGCTAAAATAGTGTGGTACACCCTCAACATACTAACTAAATTACATTTTATTTGTTTACATTTTGTTTGACTAAAATAACTCCCGAGTAGTACATGATTTCACCAGAGTACCAAAATTCGCAAGAAGAGGGGATAAGTGGGGGGATAATATTCACAAAATATCCAATTTTTCAATGTTTCAGTTCCTTTACTGCTTACTAATTGTACCCAACCTTTGAAATTGAGGAAAAATTCTCATTATACCTCCGGATTTTTCATGAATTATTCTCTGTACGACCATGGAACTAACAGTGGTGCCACGATGGTGCCAGGACACCATAAACCGTATTTCGTGTTTTTTTTTTTTTTGTGTTTCACCTTGAATACGGATGTGAACTTCGACGACTGCCTACCAAAACTAATAGTTGAAACTTCAATGTTAAGACGTATTTCTGCTTTGTTGCCAGACTGGCACCATTGGAGGAGGCGGGGGGGGGGGGGGGGGTGAACTCGAATTCGCATGTTGGGTATCGTAGATCATGGATTTTAAAATGCTCTTCAGATTCGAGGCTCCCATGCCGCTAGAAATTTTATGGTGGATAATGGTGGGGGGGGGGGGTCACTAATTCTTGCCTAAAGTAATAAATAAATTACATCGAGTGAAACAGTTTTAGCGCTTACCAACTGGTTAAACTGATCTAATGCTTATCCAATGGGACGTCCCCTGGAATGCATGCATTACTAAACAATATGTTTTTTTGGTATTTTCCATACACAAAGGATATTTTTATGTTTCATTATTTGATCAAAATCGTTTCAATAGCTGATTTTTTTCTTCCTGGGAATTTTGAATGAGCAAGGTGAGTCTTACCTAAGCGGTACTCAAAACGAACGTTGGATTCAGGGTTTTTGGAGGATTTTAACCATTCAGGTTGCTAGAGAGGTATCATCCAGGCAGGCTTCATCAGGGATAATGTCAGCCAAGCTTCAACGTGTTGCGGAAAATCACTAGCTACCCGCCGTTGTTCTTTCCAATACGAGGTATGATCATCATGAGGCAGCGAAGGGGGAGAGAGTCACTAATAAACTGATAAGGACCTCCTATGTCATTGGGGCCTTACTATTCAGCTTTTCTTCTGCTGAAGGTATTAACTCTGAATGTGTATGCGTTTAAATTAATTTCTCTAAATTGAGTTTGTGTTTGATTTGGTTAGAATGTTGTATAGTCAGATAGTGTTACCAAGGTGTGGTTCCTTGCACAATCAGGTTACTGTGTAGTACAGAGAGGATGTAGCAAGTGTCGCACAATCGAGCTATTTAGGTTGGGGTTCGACTCATAGGTGTTACCAGGGAAACCCTGCACAATCAAATTAAGTAGTGGAGAATTTCAAAGGTTTTGATGCAAGACGGAAAGCTCAATCGATCCGCTGATTTGTTCAAGAAAGTTGGAGACGCTCAAGGTTTGATTGCATAAAAACGAGGCTTGAGAGTGTATTGCAACTGGCTCTTCAACTTCCTCTTCCCTAAAGATTTGGCTTGAGCCGCCGGCTATTTAAGAGGGTCTCTTTACTTCCTCAGCCCTTCCTGGATTGAGGATGGTCAAAAGGGGTGGTTGATTCTTTCGGTGAGGAATTCGCTGACATGGTACGCTGCTCTGTGCCATTTACGGTTCATTAATAATTATTATCTCACAAACATTTGACTCTTTTTTTTTAAAGGGCGTAAAGTCATTGCAACCAAACCTATGGGAGAAAAACATATGCCCTTTCAATTGCAAACGATGCGCCTAGGGTTTTAGAACAGAAAAATGAAGAAAAAGTAAAATTACATTTTTGTGGACTTACGCCCTTTAAAAAAAAAACGATTAATTTGTAGGTTTCGTGTGGAAGTTCAGGTAGGACCAGAAGCTGCCCTGAGGGACTCCAGCACGCCTACTCGTCAAGGTACTGACCAAGAGTGTCAGATAGATCTTCCAAAACACCCTTGCATATTGGGAGACACTTGTTTGATGTTGGCTTGTTGAAACTGTATTGCTTCCGAGTCTACCAAGGTAGCGGAAGCTTTGTTTTCACTTTTCAAGGACGAAAAAAAAGGTTTCCCTAAAATCAAAATTTTCACTCGCGTTTTGCGTTTTAGACCTTTCTGAACAATTTTGGTTCCGTGTCTGTGTGTCTGTGTGTCCGTGTGTCTGTGTGTCTGTGTGTCTGTCTGTCTGTGTGTCTGTCCGTCTGTCATGAATTCCTTGTAACGCGCATAACTACACGAAGTTATTGTCCGATTTCGATGAAATTTTCAGAGATTGTGCGGGTTGGTGTGTAGACGGTCCCCTATGAAAATCATCATCCCCGGACTGATAGAAGCGACTGCGCATGCGCAAACGTGATTTCCTTGTAGCGGCCATAACTTCTACATTCTCCATCCGGTTTCAATGAAATTTTCAGGAATGTTAGAGATCAGTATTTAGATGGTCCCCTATGAAAATCATCACCTTCGGACTGATAGTAGCCACTGCGCATGCGCAAACGTGAATTTCCTCGTAACGGTCATAACTTCCACATTTCCTACCTTATTTCGATGAAAGTTTGAGGGATAATGCAGATTGGGTAGTAGATGGTTCCCTATAAAAATCATTACCCCCGGACTGATAGTAGCCACTGCGCATGCGCAAACGTGAATTTCCTTGTAACGGTCATAACTTCCACATTTCCTACCTTATTTCGATGAAAGTTTGAGGGATCATACAGATTGGGTTGTAGATGGTTCCCTATGAAACTCATTACTCCCGGACTGATAGTAGCCGCTGCGCATGCGCAAACGTGAATTTCCTTGTAACGGTCATAACTTCCACATTTCCTACCTTATTTCGATGAAAGTTTGAGGGATCATGCAGATTGGGTTGTAGATGGTTCCCTATGAAACTCATTACTCCCGGACTGATAGTAGCCGCTGCGCATGCGCAAACGTGAATTCCTCGTAACAGCCATAATTTCCACATTTTCTACCCGATTTCGATGAAATTTTTAGGGATTACGCGGATTAGGTTGTAGATGGTCCCCAATGAAAATCAAGGCCTTAAAATTTACAGAAGCCTCTGCGCATGCGAATACGTAAAATCCTTGTAACAGCCATAACATTTACATTTTTCATCCGAATTTGATGAAATTTTCTAGGATTGACCAGATTAGCGTGTAGATGGTCCCCTATGAGGGTAGTGGAAGGTCCTTAAAGATTGGTGTTTAGAGATTAACTACTATGCATCGGATCATCTATATAATCGGGTTATGGATACGAGGAAGCTATGTGCCACACCCACTTGGCAGACTTTTTTTTAGTTTTTTCTGTTTTAGAAATCATAACTAGTCGAGCACGTTCCCATGCTTGTGGGAAGTAGTTGATGATCATTTGTGAGAGTAGCCTATTCTACCCACCTTGCGATGAACATAAAACTTCTACCTATAAAGGAAGTTTATGTTCAATTTTTTTCTCGATCCTATACCGACACTCTTTCGATACATTCAATGGTACCGGATAAAATCCGTGTAGGAAACAATCCAGTCAAGTTCGAGTGAATTGAATCGTCCCTAACTATGAAACACCAGACGACTGGTAAGATTTTCAAAAGCTCCAAGGCCCTTGCATCAGTACCACTCGGATAGTTAATTGTGAATCGATTAACTGCGGGGGCGCTATCATGGTAACGCCGGGACATGCACACAACCTGAGTCACGCAAATGAGCACCGCATCACAAATAACGTAATTATGTTACCGGAACGTTTGTTTACGCTTTATTATTATCCGTCGCAACACCTTGTGGAGTACAAGTGAAACATCCAGGGCTCATTATGTGATCATTAAAAAAATAATTACTTTATAAAAATGGAGATCATTATATTTTCTATATGTACTGTGCTGTTCCAGTACAGTTTTGTGCAGTTACATGTCGTTACCACGGAGAAATTTGTATAGCGACATAATTTAGGATAATAACGGCGTTCTGTGATTTGATTCCAACGAGAAGCTATTATTTGATTATTGAATGGTTCGATAATATAATGTCTTGAGTTAATAATACAGTACTTGTCAGCAACGTAACAATGATCTCACAATGTGCTTCCCTATGATCTTAGGGTCTAACTGAACTGCTGGAAGCCTGATGTTTCCAGGTTTTTCGTTTTAATGTTCCTATATAAGAAGCGTAAGTTTCGCTCAAGTCGTTCCATCGTCTGTCCCAGTTCCTTTCTTGAGTTATCTATCACCCCATTGAGGAGGACATTCAGCATATACGATCGTAATATGGCATGCCGTGAAGTGTAAGTAGGTTGAATCGATCCATCATTTCATCAAAACCCCAGTTCATCAAACGCTGTTTTTCATAATAGTTGTCTTCCTACAATTTCGGTGCGCAAATGGTTTCTATAAACGGATGAATTTATTGTGAAGGTGGCAATCGATGCCATAAGAACTGAGCTGGTCCAACGGTTTGCTCCCTCACCTTGTGTAGATGTCTGCTGATATTCCATGCGCACGCGCCATACTTTGGAATCGTCCATTGTTTGATTATGTTTAACAATCTTTGAGATAAGAATTACCTTATTAATGTTTGGAACGGATGGGAAACAGCATTAAAAAAAAAAAAATCTTCCCTCAAAAACGGAGGGGAGATCAAACCCCCTTTTTAATCAAGCTAAAAGATACAGAAACTAATTAAATTAAAAAATGTAATGGGGAGGTCATCCAGGACTACCCAACGCCAGTTTTGGGAATTTGGGAAGTTGAGGAAGGTGGGAGAGATGGATGGAAATGACCACCAGCCACGGAGGACGTGATGCCTCTGAGCACTCCTACCGAGATCCCCAGCTCAAGTAACTCCGCGGCGCTCTTCCCACACCACACCCCGCGCCACTGCGAGGTCGCCGCCATGATCTTGATGTTATTGACTGCCACTCCTTCTAGCTCGGGTCTCGCTTGCTTTAAACCTTGTTTGTAACATTTGCTCATATTAGACCACTAGGTCTGCTCCATCTTCAGCCTGCCGTTGACAACCTGAACATGGATTATGGTAGACCCATCGAGCTTTATGGCTACGATATCTGCCTTCTTGTTCTGGTTGCTCGGAGTATATATTTTTTTTTCGAAAATTTTATTGCACTAAATAATAACTTATCAACAATATCATTTTGAAATTAGGATAAGATACTTCAAAACCAGGTACTTCACTGAGTTTTGTTCACTTTGACACTTTCACTATGCTCTTCCACATCCACAGTGTCTCATCTGCAAACAATTTCGAGAGGTTTTATACGTTTAAATCTTCTGGTGATTTCACTTGTGTCAAGGAGACGAACAGCTTCCTCGTTGACATGAAATGTTAGCCGATGAAGATGACGTACGACTTTTCGTTTGATAGCATCGTTGATAGTTTCGATTTGGAGTTCATGGTGGAGACGCTCATTTTGAAAATACCATGGCGCGTTGACAATATTTCTCAACACAGTATTTTGAAACCTTTGGATGATTTCTCGATTTGATTGAGCAGTGCAGCCCTAAAGCTGCGCTCAGTATGTCCTGACAGGCTTTAGGACTTGATTGTACAGAGTTATTCTGGATAGACAGTTTTGAGCGTCTACCTATAAGCGAGTACATTTTTCGGAGTTTTAGTACAAGTTCTTCCTTCTTCTTCTTGACGTTGGCTTTCCACCGGAGCCTGGAATCTAGCGTCATACCAAGGTACTTGGCCTCATCAGCATAGGTAACTATTTTGCCATCGAGAGAAGCTGGTACGTATTCTATTCTCGGCGTATGATACAATATTTCTCTTTCAACATCCCAACCGCTGGATGACAAAGCACCTGCATCATGTATTGATATAATTCAGTTTGCTGCTCTGTCGTGTTGCTCAACTCGAACACCATTTTGAGAGGCACGTTGGAGATGTACTTCAACTCCAGTTACAATCTGCTTCATGTTGGCGGATAAATGAGTCCTCCATCACTGAATAGGATCGAAGGTTAAGAAGCAATGAGCGGTTGTTCTTCCAAAGGAGCTGCAAAGAGCGAGATGGGAGTCGAGAAAGGAGAAAGACGGAGCTACTCAGTCGGTAGGTTCCTCACATAATTGTATAAAACGGGGCTGGTTTCCACAGCACCTGCTGCCGGAATGGACTCAAGACGAACAATTACACGCCTATCAAATGGTTGCGCCGTTCATCTTTCTAACCGACGCGATAATATCGGAAAGATTAGCCGATTTCAGTACCCGTAGTTCCCAAAATAATCGATTAGCCCAACTGCTAGGAGTGCTAGGTCGTCCGAGGGGGAAATTAAAGGGGTCCTTTCAACACCCGTCGAGCCTATTTGGTTTCCGTATCAGATCTTCTTTCAACGATAACTTCCATTCAAAAGTTTATGAATTTTCAAAAAATTATACTACTTTCACCAACTTCAGGTAGGTTACTTTTTAAAAAATTATGATAAATTGGACCCAATAAAAATAGTGTAATAATAGGCAATTTCTGGTCGATTCGTTCAAATACAGACATTACTTAGAAAACTCTTGGAAATAGAAATACAAGAGAATTTTTACAGATTACTACTGAATTCCTCATTTTTGGGGCTTTACAATTAGAATAGGTATAGTGGAGTTTGGTAAGTCGTTGTGGACTAATCACCGAAGAAGAAAAATTCTACCAAGATAGGTGAGAAGTAGGTATAGTTTCCCTACGGAGATTGTACATTACTGGAGCACCTCACAAAACATGATTTTCACGATCATGTCTATGAATATGCCTAAATACTTGTGAGTCTGCTAATAGGTCACTGCCCACTTCGATATTACCTAAAGAAGATAGAAGAACTCACAACGGACTTCTGCCGCATGGAAATGGAATCACTAGGTCGAAATACATAGACAATCCTTGGAAGTGATCTTCTGACACTATTTCTAAGGCAACCACACCGATCTTCTCTGCTTTGCGAAACCATTTTTAAGCTCAAAAGAGTTTTCGTTTAGTCTTTTAAGTAGGCTTATGCAGCTTCTAGGCATTCAACAATACATCTCTCTAGGTCGCAGTGGAGGGAATCAGTCAATCAGTTCCTGAAATCCTCCTTCCTAAGAAAAAAATAAGAAAAAATGAGAAAGAAGCAAAGTAGTTATTCATTAGACAGTTTCACTCTTTTTCCGCATAGTAATAAGTTGAACGCATCATCATCCACTAAAACCTTACAAAAGTACTATATTTACTTGTCCACGGACGTACAGAGTACCTACTCATTCGTAAATTATTGATTTTTTCGATTCTCAGAAACCATACCGCATGATCATACTGTTTTAAAATTAGTACCTACTCAATGTTTATACATGTTTGTCTCCACGGACTCGAACACATCGTGCACAACGAGGAAAAGATGATTGTAGGAGTTGAAGTTAACTTTGTGCAGTAAAAACCCGGAAGCCACGTTAATTCAAGGCACATCCCATCCAGTCCCGAATATCCTGATAGACAACTGTATAATATAAACTTGCATGTATAATAGTACCATTGAAAACCGATATACTCCAACTTTTTGCCCAATGTTACAATAACATGTGGTAGACAAATAAATTAAAGAGATCACACGTTTGAAAAAAGGCGGGCCTCCATGAACGTACACATACTGAACGTACTTACGCCGCCGGTGTGTGTATTATTTTATAGTATCCAAGAGATTCTCAGTTAGGTTACCTAGACTACCCTCAGGAAAAGGTTTTGTCTCTTCACTATGCATGGATACGTTTTTTGAAGATAGTTTTTTCAAGGCGAGCAAGCAACGTCACACAACTTGCTACGTCACACCCTGCTGTCATCGTTCAAATCTCCAACTTTTATTAGCTTCCCTAATTTCTTTTAAACATTTTCTCGACGAACAGACCCGATTACCGTTATTCCTGAGCCAAACTCTTCTGGAAAAAAAAAATTAAAAAATTGACTGAAATACCCCATTTGAAACTCATAAGGTCCAACCCGCACAACCCGTGGGTATGAAATTCAAATTAGTCAAAGTGGGTTTTTTCTTTAGGTCTTGTTGGCTTTAAGGGAACATACTAGTGCATAGGTACTGTAAACACGAAATGAAAAATACTCGGAAGAATCCAAAATGCAAGAAGAAATTTTGATTTTGAAAATTCATCTATTATATCCGGCAAGGAAACCAGTGCTTCCGCTACTCTAGTAGACTCGGAAGGAAAATGAGGTTAGCAGTCAACTTAATATTCAAAGCTTCAAATAGCCTTGCCAACTGGATTTTCTCGACAAGCAATTTTGCGCTCCACGCAAACCGCTTTTCTCTATTCCGCCTATTTCGCTGTTATTTCGCGAAAACGTTGTCGTAATGGAACTGTAAATACATCTGTAGAAAGTGAGCGCTTTCGTGCACGGCATTCTCCCCGAGTCTCAAAAGGTTACTCGGATAGGTGTTGGCTGAGCATTACCATCAAGGTTCCAGCTACATGGAAATATCCGTCGGGGAGCCCACTCTCGTCCTTGCGTTTCCCTTCCATGGTATATGGGTGTATACTTACCTCTAACCCTCTATTACAACAAGTGGCTATGAATATAGTAACATTAAAAAACAATGCGACGACCGCTCTGAAACCTTTCGTGATCTACACTGTCCATGACTTTTGATGGACTACTGCGAGTTTCCAAATACATAACAATTTGTTCAATGTCGCAGGGTTAATGAATTGGTAATTTGAGCAGGGTGGAATATTTTTCTAGGCATATCGGAGAAGCAATGCCATGGTTGGAGCCTCCTAAGGGTAATGTTAGCACGACCTATGTAAGATATATCTCAGAATCAGTCCGATCTCAACTTTTCAATTTGAAAGTCTTCATTTTTGTGAGTTGTCTTAGCGAATTATGGCACATTTCCAACATACCAGTAAATCGTTTTGTGCAATAGAAAGGCAAATAAAAATGTCTTATCGTTTTAACCAGGTAATATTGAAAGAATTACTTCTTTTCCAATGGGACATCCCCTGGATGCACTTAATTCAATATATTCTTTATTGTTATTGTTGTCACACAGTAAGTATAGAACAATCGTCAAATAGTTAGATTATGATCTAATTCATTCAAGGTATACATCAAGAAGTAAATAAAACGCATTTAACACTGTGAAAAAATGAAAAGAAGTGAAACAGGAACATATTATGTGGATGATGAACTTAAGTAATCGGACTGTCTAGGAACTAAGGCATGTGTGGAGTGTCACCGCACCGGCCGGGGCGTCCAGACCGACCCACCATGGCGTCTCCCGGGGCTACCAATCCATTTCTGGAGAGGCAGCCCTGACGAACAGTCAGGGAACAGTCTACCATAGAGGCAGACCACCCATCCTCAAGAAAGAACCAAGGAGGCCGCCCCCAGGCCGATCAAGAACCCCGGGCCTTTGCTTAATGCTTTGCTTGATGAAGTCTAATGGAGGAAGATGGGTTGATTGATTTTTTGACTCTTCCCTGTTAATAATATTTATCCCCAATACCTGATATTTTTTGGCAATTTATTGAAAGAATACATGTAACTCATTCCACGTTGGAAAAGGGTTCGTGGAAGCAGTGAGTACTGTGCTCTGAAGTTGGTGATATCTAATAGCCTGCCATTGTGAAGTGCAGAATTTGTTGGAGTTCAATTGGTTATTTCAAAACTTTCACGTGGAAAATCAATCATGAGCTCATAAATATTCTAAATGTAAAAGATAGTAATGATGTGAGAAACTGGCCGTTTTATATCCTCATTTACTGCAATTATTTATCCCCATCAGCCACGTTGATTTGACCAAAACAACGCTGTTCCTCCCCGAAGATAAAGGTTCATCAGTAATTTTGTCGAGATTAACATCAGTCGTATAAAACCTGAAAGATCGACCCTTGTTCACGTTATCTTTTATGGGATAACAACGAGGTTTTTTTGGGTGCTCGATGATGGCGAGTGGCGGAGAGGGTCTGGGGTTTAGGGGGGCGATAATTGTCGTTTGACACCTGTAGAGTCAACGTGACGTCATGTTAGAATCAACCAATCACTAACGAGTTAAGGGAGATGCGGTAGTTATTGACCGCTTGGCAGTTGGACGATGAGCACCTTGCGCTGCTATGGGGGTTTCTACTTCCAGTCCCCAGGTGTCTCAATACTTCCGAGCTTCAAATTTTCTAAGCGTTCAGTGAGCATCAATGAGTTTAGACGGAAAGAATGAATAGATTTGATGGCAAACCATGATGTATGCAATAGGTAGAGGTCAGAATATATTAAGGAAGGGACGGAATAAAACATATTTTCCAAAACATACAATGGTATCGAAACTCAACAGCAAAAAATCTATATAAAATGGTGTGTCAAAATTAATTGCAATCCTTCCGAAATTCGGAGGTGTACAGAGATATTCTTCGGCTTGTCAGACCTTAGTCTGGTGACAGACAATTGTCACCAATAGTTACAATACTTAAGTAGCCTTAAGTATCGCTATCTCCAATCCTCTTTCCCTATGATTAGATGTTCCCAAGCAAAGACTGTCATTTTATTTAAATCAGGCACCAGCTGTATCTCGACTAACAAACTATTCCTTAATTCCATTATTATCAAGTCATATAACATTACAGGGATCGGAAAAATCAGGTGGGTCTCCTGCGCTATAGCTGTGCAAACCTTCACTCAGCAAAGATAGGGAGGAGGGAGTATAGGAAGACTGAAGGCTATGATGTTTGAGGTGTCACAGCTCAGTGAATTGAAAACATACAGTAAGAAAAAAGAATCTCACTTTGCGAGAGACAGACTGGCATTCAGGCATAGTCATTGTGGGGTTCGTGATCTCTCGATGTTGTGAAGGAAGGCTGGAGGCAACATACAGTAGATGCGGATCTGAGCCTCATGCCCGGTCAGGTCCGTCGAGCACCTTTTGGAACGGTTTTTACGATAATAAAAACCAGCAGTACTCGCTCGAATATGGCAAAATGAGTCTGCAGCAATAATCAGCGCCCGACGAAACAACCTCCAATGTAGGCTCACAATTTCAGAGCAAAGAGAGTTACCGCTCCAAGTTCTCCTTTCCTCCGCTCGTTGGCAGTTTTGAGGAGGACGGTAAGATGTTTGCTCAAAAACTCCAACCGCCCGAGACAGCCATCGCAAGTGGTCTTAATAGATTCCGGGCGGCAAAACCAACATAAAAAGGGCGTAAGGCACAAAGGAAAAAGAGCGGCGCATGGCGGTGAGGTGCCAGAGAGAGCAACCTTCTCATTCGCCAACGTCTTCAGCTGGACTGGAAGAAAAAGTCGGGTATTTCCTTACTTGCTGTACCCGCAAAAAAAGGGGGAGACATTAAAAACCATACCTAACCTCGAGTTTACAAATTACGAGTATATCGACCAAATAATGACGGAAGAGGCGGAGGAATCTGAAAATGCTTCTTTCGAGTTCCTAGGGGTCCAAAAACTCAACTCACGAACGTTTCAGTTTATTTCGTATTTTTGGGACTTGCCAGGAAAATTCGAAATTTTCGGTACGATTCTTGTTATGGTAGGTATCGGGAGCGGGGGTTCCTGAAGATGCCCAACAGGTAGTAGGTGCCTCATCAGCTGGGATGTTGATAGGGAGAGATTGTATCACACGGCTCATACCTACACTGGAGGTACTAGATTCGGGGTGACACTTCCTTTCATCCGTTTCTCTAATTATTTGGGTAGTTCTTGTTTAGGTTCCTATTTATATTTACAATCAACTAATCAACCCGATCGTTCAGGATCATTTAAGGCGTACTTTACGTGTTGAGTACCTGAATTGAATGATCAGTAGATCTCCCCTTTGAGAAATGCACGGCGGAGTTATATTGCGAAGGTTTTTATTCATCTCTGGATCTTTTGGTAGGTTCCTTGCTTCCCTGCAAATGCACCAATAAGCCTCAGGTTAATCTTGGAGTTTGCTAGACCTTTTTCCGGTCCATGTAAGATCAACCTTGAGTTTTGCGCTCCTGAATTGACCAATCAGTAGGTCTGCAAACTTTGGGGTGGCTAGGGGTCGTCTGTAGTTGATAACGGAAAATATCAGAAAATTTGATATACTCGTATTTATGATGAACCAAATTCAAAAGTCCTACTCTCTTGAATTTTTGGGCACCGGTTGATACATAATTATCTCTAAATTCAAAATGAATTGAATTAAACTCGAAAATGGGATCAGGTAAGTATTACGAAATCTATTGTTATGTCTCCCGTACCCTTAATAATGCTTAAACTTGGATTTTTCTTGACTTATACTTGAGACTGAAGCATTAGGTCTCCAAAGTTTGAGAAATTATCGATTGAGGTTCAAACCTTGTTACTATCATAGTAAGTAAAACGTTGTTATGTCTGCGTGTCGTCGAGTGAAGGAGATGACCTTGTCGATGCGGCTGATGTGATTTTTTTAGCCCCTACTCAAACGGCGAGAGATAGTCCCCAGCCCTAGCCTTTATGCACTGTCACCTCAGCGTCTTTCGACCGACCGATGGGTGGAGTAAATGGAGATGTGCTCGCCTGTAGTCTCTGGCGTCGGTGAAGACAGACTGTTGATCAACAGGACATTTACCTAATGAGCCTATGTAATGCGAGGAGATCTACTAAGGTAAAGTAGCTGCAGAGGTTGGCGCCGATGAAGGCAAACTGGGCTCTCTGTAGATGCTTTAGCTGGTCAAACTGAGGCAAAGGTGACAAGAATGAACAAGTTGATCGAGTGGAGTAGACTGCATACTGGAGCACCTATGAGTGAGCTTATGTACTCGTTGTATTTTCCTTGAGAGGAGAGTGGTGGTAGGGTGACGTCACTTGACATGTTCCCCCTTACGTATCTTCTTTATTTAAGAACTAAATGCTTGATATATGTGGGTCATAACAAAAGTATATTAAAGTAAAATTAGTAAGTATTAAGTAGTTATCAGGTTGAATTTTCGTCCGACTGTCGTTCCTGGCATAGTGGACGTCATCAGCTGCCGTCCAAAGGGGAGATCAGAATTAGTTCTGATGATTCCGCTCATAGCTACTTAAAAAGAGGGCAGTTCATCCACTGCCTAACTCGAAAAATAATCAGAACCTGCGTTCCCGCTAACAAGCGGTCACTAATCCAGATAATATCCCGAGCCGACTGGCCCCAACTCCAGTGATCTCACGGGGACCGATTTATTAAACCTGGTACATCGTAAGTACGATCTACATGAGGATACCTACGTGTGTTGACATCTAATCATATGTTGAACCCCAGTTGAACAGATGTAAGTGTAAACTGATTTCATTCCAGAAAAGCCAGATTCCAATACATGAAATGCAAAACTAAGGCTAGCTAGGTGTGGACCTGCTCGAAGGAGGGGTCGATAATGGCGGTCTGGTACATTCGATTATTCGGAACGTATCGATAGTTTGCGACGTCACCCGAAAACCACCAATATTAAGTACTATGAGTGGTAACCATCTCGTATGGTATCGTGTAGGCATGGTATCCAATTCCTCCTTGCACTCTCTTGCATACGTCATCCTCCCCACCACAAGACTTATTCATGTCATGATATTTATGGCCAGGATGGGGTAGTTATTTGCTAGACTAGGTACCTAATAATGCCGCCAGCAAGGTAGGTATTACGTGCATAACAATTCGATAGAGGTAATTCGACGGTTTCCAAATTCTCTTGTCTCCAAATGCCCTACATAGATCATGGTGTGAACTTATTGGTTCCATAGGTCATTCAATTCCCCAATGGCATCTCGTACTTCATTTTGAGTGAATTGAGCTGGAACGGAACTGATTTGCACCGAGAGCTACACTTTTTTTCGGTATCAGCTACTAACTACCCTTCCTTCTACCTTTGGGGTATTGGGACTAAATACCCCAATTGGGGAATTTGCCTCAATTTTAGATTCTGAAGTTTCAAGTCAAATCATATAATAGGGCCTTAGAATAACGTTTAACACCAGGAATACCCAAGGAAAAAAATTACCGTAATAGAAAATGCCTAAACAAGTGAAGTGGTGTCAAAAAACATCGCGAAGATCGAGGAAAACTGATTACGCCACTCCCAAGGGTTCTCCCCGCAAAACTGTGCTCTGGAGAAACGTAAAAGGAGTTTCAGCAAATAGTATCAAAGAATGTCAACAGGTAGAGTCGTAGGCGCCCTCGTGACCATATGAAAAAATCCACTAAAATAATGTGATTCAAATATCAAAATTAACTGATGTAGAAACTAAATAAGAGAAGGTGAAGACTAATAATGCTTGATAGAATCGTATTGCAAAAAACGCTGCAAATCATTACACAATGGTTTATTATTTTTCAATATAGATCACTCGTCTACAAAATCACCAACCATCCAATATGAAGAAAAAAAAAAAAAAAAAATCAAAAGAAAAAAAATTTAGAAAAATCAAAATCACCAACCATCGATCGCATTTCGGTCAGCTCTAATTTGAACGGAGATTAGGCCTCTTTTGCGATTCACACTCGTGTTTTGATTTATATATATATATTTCAATATAAACCCTTAAATTTTCGTAGGGAGCGAACGGTTTGTCTTACAGAGCGCCGCGTGGTCTCAAAAAATTCTGAAAATTCTATAGAATCTTAAATTGAAGGAAAAACAATACCTTTATATCAGAATTTTTTGAGTTAGGGCGATTTCAAAATTGATTTTGGAACCGTTAGAAGTGACCTACATCAACCAAAAGCTTCGGGGCACAACTAGACCCCAAATGGAGCCTACATACCAAATTTCATCAAAATCGGTCAATGCTAAGTGGCAAAAGTGCCGCGTACGGCGTACGGCGGACGGCGTACGGCGGACGGACGGCCAAATTTTTATTCGATTTTTGGATTCTACGTACCTTGAAACGTAAACCATCAAATTTTGAGGGGGTGTTAAAATTTTTTTTTCTTGGTCGATTCCAAAGGTTCAATATTGAAAATAAGAAACCAAAAGAGGGAGTGAAATTATTTTTTTTTCCGTCGCTTTCGTGTTTGGGTTCATTCTGCCAGTTCGCTCAGTGCTCATGTACGCTCAGTGGTAGCGCTGCTGTCGTAAGGGGAAACCAGACACATCACAGACTCCCGGTACATTTAACATGTCCATCTTCCTTAAATTCTATAATTTGTTTGGATGCGTTTTCGAGCACCACACTAGGGTTTTCTTCCTTTTCAGTGAACCCTCTTTCGAAAAGAAAATAAAAAATTGTGAGGCGAATTCCCCATTCTATAATTGATTTTTGCCGAACACTAATCCAACGCAGCTGGAGTCACGGCGGCGGAATTTGAAATTTAAATACGCGCGAAACATCTCCGTGACAGGTTGGGGTCGGGAACGTAATAAATACAGCGGTGCTACGGTATGTTTAGTGGAGAACAATAGCACCCTCCCGCGACCTAGTTGTCTGTCAGTCGTTATGTGAGCAGAGATCCCCTGTCGACATGATGCTATCGCCCTCAAATGATATTCGCCTCACGATAGTCCTCGTACGTGTAGGTACCTACATCCATTAGTTAGATATCATCACGTATCATTTTTTGAATAACCGCTTTCCGCTTTCATGTTTTCACAGCCGCGGCAATTACCTCCGTCTTCTTTTCCAAAAAAAGGAGGAAAAAGTCAGCATCCTCCATTGGAAAAAAATACATGGTTTCCTACGATGATGTAAACGGTTTTGGCAACAGATCGCTAACTCACGAAAAGAATATGGTATTTACTCTTTGAGACATGTTTTGTAGCTATAATATTGGAGACATGTTTTCTATTGTTCTTCAGCAATTCGATCTTGATAGAATGTAAGAACCTTGTGATGCAAACTGAACATAATGGCGATTAACCCACGATAAAGAAAAACATATTGTTTAGTAATGCATGCATTCCAGGGGACGTCCCATTGGATAAGCACTAGATCAGTTTAACCAGTTGTTAAGTGATAAAACTGTTTCACTCGATGTAATTTATTTATTACTTTAGGCAAGAAATACTGACCCCCCCCCCCACCATTATCCACCTTAACATTTCTAGCGGCATGGGAGCCTCGAATCTGAAGAGCATTTTAAAATCCATGCTATACGATACCCAACATGCGAATTCGAGTTCACCCCCCCCCCTCCTCCTCCTCCAATGGTGCCGGTCTGGCACCAAAGCGGAAATACGTCGTAACATTGAACTTTCATCTGTTAGTTTTGGTAGGCAGTCCGTCAAATTCACATCCGTATTCAAGGTGAAACACAAAAAAAAAAAAAAAAACACGAAATAAGCGGTTTATGGCATCATGGCACCATGTCCTGGCACCATGGTGGCACCAATATTAGTTCCATGGTGGTACAGAGAATAATTCATGAAAATCCGGAGGTATAATGAGAATTTTTCCTCAATTTCAAAGCTTGGGGACAGTTAGTAAGCAGTAAAGGAACCGAAATATTGAAAAATCGGATATTATGTGAATATTATCCCCCCACTCACCCCCTCCCCTTGCGAATTTTGATACTCTGGTAAAATCATGTACAACTCGGAAGTTATTTGAGTCAAACAAAAAAAGAAACACGCAAATCGGTTGGAAATTGAGGCCTGGGCAGAGTTTACAAGATTGTGCACGCAAACGCACGTTTTTTAAGCATTAACCCCCCCTTTCCCCCTCTTAAAAAGCAAAATCCAAAATTTCGGCGCCGTAGTGCACAACTAGATAGTATTCCGCGTCAAACGAAAAAAGAACCACGAAAATCGTTTGAGAACTAAGGCCTGGGCAGAGTACACAAGATTATGCCCAAAAACGCATGTTTTTCGAGCATTAACCCCCCCTTTCCTCCCCTTAAAAGGCAAAATTCGAAATTCTGGCGACGTAGTGCTCAACTAGATAGTTTTCCGCGACGAACAAAAAAAGAACCAGGAAAATCGGTTGAGAACTAAGGCCTGTGCAGAGTACACAAGATTTTGTTACACACACACACACACACACACACACACACACACACACATACACACACACACACATACATACACCTATGGTTTTTTTCGCGGATTTGGATTCAGAATGGTCTAAAACGGATTACTGTGTGGTTATTTTTTTTTTCTTTCGAGTGTTGTCCAACTTTACCCCAGATCGATCGCATAAGGACGCCCAAGTCTTACTGTGGGACGTCCTAAAAATGAAATAAAAATACGGGATATTGCCACTGCTATAAGAGAACACAAAATTCTAAGTAATTAATTTATTACATGAAAGTAAGGATTCCGGTTCTCAGGGCTTCACAGATAAAATATGGTACTTAACATTAGGTACTTAAAGTCCAGACTTAAATGGTGTACCTACGAAGCTACAACTAGAAATCAGGTGAAATGAACCTAACCTCTTCAGAGAAAGATATCTAATATGGGCTATTTTCTCGCTACTTGCAGTTCCGACGGCCGTAGAAAATTTTAAGTAGGTATGATAGGAACTAGTATGATACCTATTTTCGATAGGTTCGAGGGAAGGAAGGACTGGATTCTCTGTGGATCCTAGACAACATGGGCTGGCGTCCGACGGGAAAACGTTTTGCGAAGATTAGCTGAAGTGCTGGAGAACTTCTGATTTTTGTCGGTAGGTACCTGAAACTGTCATTAAAGACAAAGAATTGGAGCGTTACCAAGGTTTTCCGGATTGCAGAATGGCCGATTAAAAGTCATGCCTACCGGTACGAAGTGATGAGGTAGGTCGCCTGCAACTTTTAGTGCAGACGGCTTCAAGTTTTCTTCCAAACAGCTCCGGATGCAGCTCAAGCGAGAGATTTCGCCGTATCCTGGTAGATAACGAACGGAGAACGAAGTTATAAGAGAATCTCATTGTCTTAAACGGAAAAATTGACGGACCACGCGGAGTGGTACATTATCTTACCCGTCGATAAATTCATTTAGGTAGCGATGTGAAGACGACGTGAATTTACGTTGGATCTCCAGAAGGAGGTAAATCGGCATACGAAATTTTGTTGTAGCAGAAAACATTCAACATTCGCAGAACGAGACGAGACGAGAGAAAAGGACAAAATGGCCACAAGTACTTCTTCCCGCAGACAGCAGCACCTTCTTGGTTCAGTTCCTTCCACTTTTTATTCATAAAATGTTTGTTAAAATTGCTGGATTTATTATAATTTCCAAGCAATTTTTAGATACTGAAGAAAATCGTAACGGTTTCTTCGCGTTTGAAGCCAAAATACCAGAAAACTATTTTAAGATTCAGAGGTTAGACTCCAAGGTAGGAATTACAGGTAGGAATTGGCTGAAACTCCAGAAACCGCTAGAATTTGAAAATTTCAAAATTTTATTAACGGCACTACCTAATCTCGACGGTGTAATAAAATAATTGTGCATTCGATCAGTGAGTGTATTCACATCGTCTAAAGATGTTATCCCTCATAAAAATATCCCTATTGACAAATGTTTACATTAAATTTATAATTCTTGAAAGGTTTTCTAAATAATTAGTAGAAAAGCATAACCGCGCCCCGACGTGGAGTAATCGGTTTAAATCAATTTTTGGCTCAACAATGTGACGACAAAACTCAATACCATCCATCCATCAGCTATGCCCACCAGAGCGAGTTGGGTTCAACGAAATAATCCTCCAACATTGTGTTCGTGGGGCTCATTTGGAGAGGCGTGGCGGCTCGTTTTACCCTGCCCTGATTCTTCATTCAAATTCTCTTTGGTGGTTTTTTATTGTGTTTTTTTTTTCTCTCACCTAGAGCCTAATCCTTGAGAAGAATGGGATCCTGATTATTGATTTACCTCTGTTAAAAGTACAATATCTCGTTTACAATTACCTCTAGCAAGGTCTCGACATTGAGAGCACCACTCGGCGTCAATAGTATAAACTTGGTTTATTTAAGCATTGTTCTTAGGCTAACAATCGAACTTTTGATCCGTGCCGATACATTATTTGATAGTTCATTCATGCAACGTGTGTCATCAAGTTAATAAAGACTACCTCGCCAGCTTTGTGCCGTTTCACTTTGTCGGCGTCGGCCCATGCCGTCTTCATTCTTCGGAGACTTCTTCTAAAGCTCTTGTGTGCCCGTAATTCCTTCTTTCTATTATTCACTTGGACCACGAGTCACTTCCGCGTCAAAAGATTTCACTCCTCGTCTCTCTTCCTCCACTCATCGACCTCTTCAAATAGAAGCTTGAAGAAACTCGGAGCACCTTCAAATCCGCGGAACCGTCGCTCCTAAGTATTTGGTTCATTTATCGTATGTACTTCAGGTTATCAAATTGCATTGGTGGTTTCAGCAATTTAATTACATGGTTGTGCAGAAGATCCATACAATACATCGATATCCGAAGTATATAAATATCCCAACCTCTTCTAATCATTAAACAACGGAACCTGGAGTGTCATTTCTAAAAGAACCAGGCTTATTGTTACATGGATTAATAAATGCAGCGTTCAAACCTCAAAATAATAAAAATAGGGGCAAGCCCCTGGACCCCCGGATGGTTACTCTTAGAGCCTTCGGCTGAAATTCAAGAAACATGGAACATGCTTTAGCCGGGTTTTGTTTGTTCGATGTTTCCTTTTACTAGGAATTTGGTGCATGTTGTTTGAATTTAGCTCTTCATGGGCCTGCTTTTCAAATTGCTCGTCATTGCATTTACTTCTTGATATCCCAAAGGTATTGTGATTATTACGAAATCGAAAACACCTAAAACGTTGAAGAAAACTAACAAGCCCGCGTTCATGTCTCGCCTAGGTTTTAAGATCCTTTGGTTACATTCGTAAATACCAAGCCAACCAACAACATCAATATAATCCACCACCGATGTTGGTTTTTTCCGCAAATGTTGTTTACAGTTCTTTTAAATCAGAGGTATATTTCAGCTTCGTCCATATTTACAGCTGTTTTGACAGTAAATTTACGCAAAAATTGAGGGCTTTTCAACGAGTGGCGATACATTTCCCTAGAAACGGGTCGGTTGTGAGTGAAAATCATACAAAATCCCGCGCTACTTTCGTTCCACGGATTCGTCACGTTTTTGCCCAGTTAGGTGATGGCTAAAGCATGTTCCATGCTAAAAAGTCAAAAATCGTAATCTTATAACACCGAAGACCCTTCTTGGTTTTTGGTTGTTTTTAAGTGGGTCAAAATTGACATCAACTGTGATAGTTTTGGTTTATTATTTTCAATGAATGAAACTTTGCAATCGACCAATAAAAACACATTTAACCCCCCCCCCTCCCCTCAAAATTTTTTGGTTTACGTTTCATGGTAGGTCCGCCGTACGCGGCACTTTCCCCACTTAGCATTGACCGATTTTGATGAAATTTGGTATGTGGGCTCCATTTGAGGTCTAGTCGCGCCCCGAAGCTTTTGGTTGATGTCAGTCACTTCTAAGGGCTGAAATGTTCAAAACGCCCTAGCTCTAAAACTTTCAATGTAATGGTATTGTTTTTCCATCAATTCAAAATAGTTATGAATTTAGAGAATCGTCCTGTTTGGTCGAATCAACATCAACTTATTAATTCGTTGTCACAATAAATAACGACAACTGTGATTGTTTTTTATATTAATTCTGTCAATTATTAAATGAAATTAGAACGCAGTATGTTTCGTGTCTTATTTCGAGAATGAATACCAACCTCACGTTTTCTTATCAAAATAAATATTGGCGTATTCTGCTAAAATCATTATCACCATCACTCTGGAATGCAACTAATAGGTTTCATTAGGAGTCAATCTTTTATTCAAATTTGTCTGAAAGTCTGTAACACAGTCAGTATCTGTCCATGGTTGGTAGGATCAATATCAACCTCATATTTGCTATAAAAATAAATGCCATCAACTGTGATAGTTTTGTTTATAACTTCGAAATTACAAGTGATTCCGACTGAACGGAAGATCAGTGATAAACAATAGGTTCTCCAAAAATTGGACGTCTCCAGCTCTGTGTGTTTTTTTTGTATTTAGAGAATAAACACCTACCTCACGTTTCTTATCACAATTTGGATAGCCTATAATGCAAAATGCGAGTGGAAATTTTAATTCCGGGAGAAACCCAAAAGTTATTACAGACACAAAATGTAAGAAATGGCAAGAAAAATTGTGTCTCTCGCCTTCCAATCCTTGTTAGTTGGAGGTCCAACTGCTCTAATTCGCTCAAGTAATTAATTACTGCGAGCTCTGGTTTCCAGCGTCAGACTGTAGGAACTCAATGAAAAATGTGGGAGCTGATAGGAGACACTTTTGACCCTTCGTGCAGGTTTTCGCGGTGGAAAGGGAATATAAAAGTGATGCATGACCTTCGTTTCATTCTATGTACTACAATTTATTCCAGTTCTCGTGGGGTTTATTCTGAAAGAACTCCTAAGACGTGTTTACTTTCCTCAATCCAACTGAAATATAAGTTTTGTATGAGGCTGGAAAAAGATCATCTGAATTAGTATTGAAATGGGCCTGATGAACTTTTTACTCAATTCAAACAAACATCTGTGAGGTCGTAAGTTCGTGTACATAGCCAAGAATAAGGTCATTCAAACCTCATATACTTACATAAATTGATTTCTAGGATTGGTTTCTGTACAAATGGGGATGGAGCTCCAAGAATTTAAGTTTGTAGATTCATCGTCAGGGAGAATCATTGTTCGGTAATGCATTCCAGGGGAAGTTTGTTAGGGTTGGAAGTAGGCCGTTTTTTCTTCCAACTACAAATAGATGGAAAATACCCTTGCTATGTTTACCCACAACTTTTTCACTCAATGTTATGTGAATTTCATACTAAATATATATTTTGTTCATAACAGCAAACGAAAAGACTTTTCTTAAGGAGTTTTCCTTATGGTCTGACACTCATTACAAAGGTCAAAAGGCTCTCTCAGGATTGACAAACCTGTTGGACGATATTCCGAGAGTTTTTTTTTTACAGTTTTTAGAAAAGTGAGTTTTTCAGTGTTTTGCCTTTTTCTAAGAAAACAATTTTTGAAATAGAGAAAACTATCCAAAAAATGTTTTTTCCGTTGTTTCTATTTGGTGATTGATACAATTTTCAAAAATCCAAACCCTAAATTTTTCCTGTGCATCTTTCTGAATGAATCAGGGTGATGCGAAACTTTTTTTGATGTTTGTATTTGCATAGATAAATTTATATTAAGGAATGAACCTTCACCCGACCTAACTTTAACTTTAGTGCTCTCGACGACCTGATGATGATTTTCCAATGAGGCACATTAACAATAATTGAATCCACTTCAACGGTAGAATGATCATATTGACATCAACGCCTTATCGTCTAGTCCAATGTGAATCTTGAAGCTTATTTTGGAGGGTGAACCCCTCTCAGACAATGTAGCGTTTTATTAGCACTTTCGATCGGCCTTGCTGGGATCGACCTGTCGGTCGGACTGTGCGAAAACAGAACCGTGTCAATCGATTAGTTCTGAGGATGCGGATTGGACGGTCAACCGCCGAAGTCATCTCACTCAACCAAGGATCCATCGCCGCTTCTGTCACTACTTTGAATCACCCTGCTTTGATTCAAATCGTAGATTTGTACGAGATTGGTAATTAATCGCATTCATAACAACCGTCACGATGATTGTCGCTGACGCGAGGTTACTAAAAAACTTGGATATCAAATCCTGCATGAAAACAATAACTACTAACAAAAAACTATAAAATAAATAATAGTTCACCCGGAATTAAACTGAATGACATTTTTTCCACACACAAATCTGAGCAAGTAGTAAATGATGACTAATATTTAAAAATCTGTGGAATACGATTAGGGACGTGGTGGACTCTCAGTGATATTCTTAGGAAATAGCTGGCGTTCGTCAAGATTAATTAAATTTGCTCAGAATGTAAATTTTTTGCGTATCTGAAAACGCAAATGTGCTCAGTATTGAAAGACTAACATAGCTGTGATTGCATTTCTTCTAAAATTCGTTTCAAAGTTAATACCATTTTTTAAAATTATTTTCAATAATAAACCTTTGGAATTGACCAAGAAAAAAGTTAACCCCCCTCAAAATTTGTTGGTTTACGTTTCAAGGTACGTAGAATCCAAAAATCGAATAAAAATTTGGCCATTCGTCCGCCCTACGCCTTACGCGGCAATTTCCTCAGTTAGCATTGACCGATTTTGATGAAATATGGTATGTGGGCTCCATTTGGGGTCTAGTGTTGTGCCCCGAAGGTTCTGGTTGATGTTGGTCACTTCTAAGGGTTGAAAAATAAGGGTTAAAATTTTGAAAAGCCCTAGCTAGAAGAATTGTGATATAAAGGTATTGTTTTTCCTTAAATTTAAGATAGTGTAGAATTTGTAGAATTTTTTGAGACCACGCGGAGCTCTGTAGGACAAACCGTTCGCTCGCTAAGAGAACTTAATGATGGACTTACGATAAATCAGAAACACGAGTGTGAATCGCGAAAGAGCTCTAATCTCTTTTCAAAGTTTAGCTGACCGAATGCGATCGATGTTTTTTCTTCATGTTGGTTGGTGGTTACAATAGCAAAGCCGTGTTCTTTGCAGACGAGTGATCTATATAGAAAAATAATAAACCTTAGTATAATCATTTTCAGCGTTGAAAAAATCGAATTATCTTGATTGGGTTGTTGGGAAATCAATTGTTAGTGGACTTCAGAATGACGTACATTTAGCTGTATTCCTGACTGCAAGTCTTCTTGCTGCCTGACTGTGAGGGTTTTTTTCTTTTTTTTTTGGCCAACTAACTGACTATATTGACGAAGAGGAATTCTTCGTGAAAATTCATGGAAATACTCTTAATATTTATCACTTACTCAATGCATTCTCAAATTTCTCCTATATTCATGTAGTAGGTTCATAATTCAACCTTAAATTTTCGAAACTACACCCCTGTGGATCTTTGCTTTATACAAAAATAGATTGTTCCGGTAAATCCATTACGTAATTCAAATAGATGTGAAAATGATAGATGACTTCCTACATTGAATGTCGTCGTTTTTGTTGTGTAAAACACTCTTATCGTCGGGGGAAGAGCTCGATTTCGATAGAAAATTGCTTCAATGCTGAAGAGATTATATTCTTACGACTCAGATAATTTGAGAAATAATAGTGATTTTTGGAATTCTGAAGTTGAGGCCGTTAACTTCAATGATGTCGGTGAAATCTTTTAAATGTGACTTCTGGTTCAGCGTAACATGATAACGACATTAGATCCCGGATAGAGAGACCTGGATAGTCTCAGATTGCCGAATTAAAACCACCCAAATTTGATGGAAACTTGAGTAATTTTGAAGGATTTTGGCAAATGTGGATGGATTTAGTGTTGCACAAAAAAAAAAAAACAGATCGTGATAAAACAGACCAGGCTTGTCATTAACTAGCTAGCTATTCAGCTGTTGAGATCTCTTTGTCCCCTTACTGCCAAACGACTCAACAGATATTCGTCGAATTTAAGTATTGCTAACGACAGTATGCTAACATAATATGAAGATACGCGGTCGTACAAATATGAGCGCAATATACAGTTTTCGTTTCCAGCTGAATGTTGCGAACACTAGGTACCTACCTAAGTGTTCAAATTCTGGATTATTTTCGTACCCAAGCTAAATGTTATTATTAATTTACTGTGAATTATAAATAAGGGATGAATAATTAGGTAATTGTTTGTGATAATTAAATAAAATCGGGGATACAGCAATTGAAAGAATCAGCTGTTGCCGAGCCGCCATTTTTTTCGTAACCAGGATAAACTTCATCCAATCCCAGTCCTTGGTAGGGTTACGTTACCCAGGTAAACTTTTCGATTGTCTCGAAAAACAATCGATTCTATCACAATTTTTCTTACCAGGGTTACGTTACCTAGTGGTAAGCTTTAACCTTGGGGTTAAATTTTTTTGAACACCTTCAAGCCCTTAGAAGGTTCTAGTGCAGGGTTCAAGGTAGAGTTGGGTGCCTACAACTGGGTCGATGGATAAAGAGCTCAGAGGATGGTTGAGTGGTTGGACAAATGATGAATCAGAAACACGCGTATGAATCGCACATGAACGTTGACTGACAAAAGTGAGGAACATTTCAGCTGATAAAAAATCAATCGTTTGCATCAGAGTCTACCGATGTAGCGGAAGCTTTGTTTTCACTTTTTAAGGTTGAAAAAAACGTTCTCCAAAATCGAAATTTCCACTTGCGTTTTATGTTTCAGACCTTTCTGAACAATTTTGGTTCCTTGTCTATGTAACTATACTCTTGCCTTTATTTAAAGAGCTCTGGACCGCGGGTTCCAAAACCCCATCCCTGCCAAGAGGTGGCAACGTTGCAAGGTGCTCACCTTGCGGTGAAAACCCTTGCGGTGAAACCTTGGGGTGAAAACGGTCACAACCCTTCGCGGTCAAAACCCATCATCCCTCTTCCTTCTTCCTCTTCTATCAACATACAATTTAATTATTTATCGTTCGGTGAACATTTTTTGTAATTGAAATTCGTAACGTACTAATTATTCTGATGAAAATGAGTCCAAATTTCCTGTAATTCGGCGAAGAGGGCGTAATTCGTTTGGGTGGATTGGCCGGGAGAGGGCTGCTGAGTTTTAATCGTACCTGCCTCGAGTTTATACTCGATTTGTTCAATTTTTCTCGCTGATCACGATTTTGTTGATGGGATGATCGAAATAATTTGTGAATCAAGTGTGCATTTGCAGAAGAGGGTAAACTGTTGGGGGGCTGGGGGGGCTCACGGGCGGAGGGGTCGCGCAGGTATACCTCGACCTTCGGCTGGGGCTCGGATTCTTGCAGCGATGCCGAACCTTTGGGGCCTTTAAAAATCCCAGACTCTTTAAATAAAGGCAAGAGTATATCATAAAATCCTTGTAACCGGCATAACTATACGAAGGTCTTGAAATTTCGATGAAATTTTCAAGGATTGTGCGGGTTCGTGCGGGTTGACGTGTAGACGGTCCCGTATGAAAATCATCACCGGACTGATAGCAGCCACTGCGCATGCGCAAACGTGAAATCCTTGTAACCGGCGTAAATATATGAAGTTATTGTCCGATTTCGATGAAATTCTCAGGGATTATGCGAATTAGGTTGTAGACGGTCCTCTATGATAATAATCACCCCCGGACTGATAGTAGCCACTGCGCATGCGCGAACGTGAAGTCCTTGTAACAGCTATAACGTCCACATCCGATTTCGATGACATTTTCAGGGATCATGCGGATTAGGTTGCCGATGGTCCCCAATGAAAATCAAGGCCTTAAATTTGACAGTTGCCTCTGCGCATGCGCAAACGTAAAATCCTTGTAACAGCCATAACACTTACATTTTCCATCCGAATTTGATGAAATTTTCTAGGATTGTTCAGATTGGCGAGTCCCCTATGAAAATCATCTCCCCCAGACCGATGCTGCTCGAATTCCTTGCAATAACTTCTAAATTTTCCATCCGATTTCGACAAAAATTCTCAGGATTGTTCAGATTAGCGTGTAGATGGTCCCCAATGAGGGTAGTGGGAGGTACTTAGAGATTGATGTTTTTAGATTAACTACTTTTCATCGGATCATCTATACAATTGGGTTATGGATACGAGGAAGCTATGTGCCACACCCACTTGGCAGAATTTTTTGTTTGTTCGAATAGTTTCACATCGCTTAGTGTGTTTCCTTAGCTACCAAGATCCAAATTTCGTAATGAAGTCACCCGCAACTCTCAGATTACGATGTTTTGCTGGTCGGCACTTTCTGTCTAAACAAAACCTGAATGTTGATGTTGCGCGATAATATTATCTGTTATTACTACTGACGAAAAGTCTTGCTTATCGCAAGTGGGAGATCTCCACAGGAAAATAACAAACCTTAGTGTAATAATTTTCATCGTTTTTCCCTCATCGATTCGGTGGAGTATAATCGTGAAGGAGACCTTTTCATACTTCGGCAGAAACACGTTATTCGGCATTTTATCTCATTCAAGAAGACGAAAGTGAAAGACGGAATCGTGAGCTTTATTTTTCGGCGAGGGCCGACATATGAAGGCAAAAGTCCTGCTCAGCTATGATGCAGCCCCCGCGATGAGCCATAGAGATTAATGGTCCGTGAAATGTCGCAGAGGTTTCGTGCTGTCTTTTGTGGGCCTCCCTCCACAGAAACGCCCTTGTAAAGTTCGCCGTTCACGCCGCTGCGGAAATGCGCTTTTCGTAGACATTCAGGGGATTCAGAGGTTTATTATACCCACCGTGACTTTGTCGATGCACTTGATGGTCCTCCGAGTTACAGCCTCTTAAAGTTTCCCGCCACTGAACTTCAATACTAGTTCTGGTTTACCCATTTAGATTGTCAATTTGTGGTTGGGCTGTGGCGATGAAATGTTGAAGTAACAAGCACGAGAAGTAATATTGATCTACGAGTAAAACAGTTGATTGTATTCTCTCTTCAGGATTTATACAACTTCAACCACGAATATATTGCCTTTGAGCGAATCGAAAAGATGGAAAATATCGCCGTAGGCTATTTTCCATTTATTACTCCTACCTTATTGCCTCCGAGTCTACCAAGGTTTTTGTAGGTGAAAAAAAAACCTACAAAATAAAAATTAACGCTGGCATTTTACGTTCAAGACCTTGTACTGAGTACTGAAATTCTCATTAGGAAGGGGCAAGTGGCTGGATAATATTCACAAAATTGCGATTTTTCGATATTTTGGTTCATTTAGGGCTTATTAATGGTACCCAACAGTGCCGTCCTTAGAAAATGCGAGGCCTGGAGCAAAACATTTTTGCGAGGCCTTTTTTAACTATGGATACCGGGGGGGGGGGGGGTTCCGGAAAATATTTGTCAAGCTATACTTGCAAAGTCGTAATTGTAAGCTTTTTGATAAACAAAACGTTTATCTCTTACACTCTAAAAGGGGGAGGGGTGGTGCAAAACACCCATTTCAGGTTGGTATGTTTCGAGTAATTTCGTTTCAGGTTTCAGGTTAAAAAAACAATAGGAATCTCAGAAAAATAAGCTAGAAAAATCAAAACAAAGTTTATTCTTTAAGTAATGTTTAAACAGTGCTTGTTAATGTTAAACATAGTAATTTTTGTCTAACAAACAATAAATTCATTAGAAAAAACGAAATGTCTTCTTTCTTGCATTTTATTAAATCAAATAGTAAATTATGATAAACATATACATTATTGCAAATACCTATTTAACATTGACGTTCCATATCTTTTTAGATGTTCATATCTTGTTTATTAAATTCTTCCTTTGTTCCATTGTTAATGTAGGTTTATAAATTTCACATCACATCTGTAAAATAATAAAACACATTATAGCCTACAATAGAGGCCTGTTAAAATATGAGTTATAAGATAAAATAACTTAATAAAACAGATAGTTCCAGCTAAACCGATGTAAAATAATACTGTAATCGTTCATTGTTAGATAGCTATATTTAAAATTGTGTTATTATCAACTTTGACTCACCTTATATGAACTGTACTTTTCTCGCTTTCATTCCAGCGAAGTCGTCAATAATCTCATCAAAATTAATTTTGGCTGTCGTGTCAGATTCAATCGATAGCATTGCCAAGGATGATAGCCTTTCTTGACTCATGGAAGACCTTAAATATGTCTTGATAAGTTTCAAGCGGGAAAAACTCCTCTCTGCTCTGATATAATCAGACTTTATATTTTAAGCATGTATATCTTCACTCTGCACACTATTTCAATTCAACCAAAAACTTTTACTTATTGTGTCTTAGCGAGAGTAAGGCCTGGAGCGGCCGCTCCACTCGCTCCGCCCTAAGGACGGCACTGGTACCTAAGCTTTGAATCTTTATGAATAAACCCTTGTATTTTCATGAACTATAAATTTTGACACCATGGAACAAATTAGTGGTGCCACTGGTGTGTTTCACCTTGAATGTCTACTCCTACGGACTACCTACCGAAACTACCGATGAAAGTTGTACTGGTTGTACTGAAACCGTTGAAGAAGGAATGGTGTGAGGGGGGGGGGGAATTGAACTCGAAATCACACGTTGGTTATCTTTGATTATAGATTTTACGAAGCTGTTTCAATTACTAAAGGATATTTTTGGAGACAGAATTATAAATATCTTCCGTTTTCAGTCTGTTTTATTTTTCCGACAACTCCCAATCTAATAAATTCTCGTTTTATACACCTCAAGTCATAATTATTCTCATTTAAAACCAAATTGATCATTTGGGAAAGAATAAAAATCGTCCAAGAAAAATAAGTGACATCCTTGAAATAAAGAAATATTTTCCACGAAAACATATTGTTTAGTAATGCATGCATTCCAGGGGACGTCCCATTGGATAAGCATTAGATCAGTTTAACCAGTTGGTAAGCGATGCGAATTCGAGTTCACCCCCCCCCCCCCCCCCCATCCATCACCAATGGTGCCAGTCTGGCACCAAAGTGGAAATACGTCTTAACATTGAAGTTTCATCTATTAGTTTTAGTAGACAGTCCGTCGAGGTTCACGTCCGTATTCAAGGTGAAACACAAAAAAAAACGTCTGCCAAGTGGGTGTGGCACATAGCTTCCTCGTATCCATAACCCGATTATATAGATGAACAGATGCATAGTTGTTAATCTCAAAACATCAATCTCTAAGTACCTTTCACTATCCTCAAAGGGGACCATCTACACGCTAATCTGGACAATCCTAGAAAATTTCATCAAATTCGGATGAAAAATTAAGTGAGTAGATGTATGTGATTGTATCAAAAAAATAGTTAGCCTCGGCTGGGATTCGAACCCGGGACCCCTGGGGGACAGTTGAAGTTACGGCCGTTACAAAGAAATTCACGTTTGCGCATGCGCAGTCGCTTCTATTCGTCCGGGGATGATGATTTTCATAGGGGACTATCTACAACCTAATCCACATAACCCCTGAAAATTTCACCGAAATCGGGAAGAAAATGTGGAAGTTATGGCCGTTACAAGGAAATTCACGTTTGCGCATGCGCAGTGGCTACTATCAGTCCGGGGATGATGATTTTCATAGGGGACCATCTAAATACTAGTCTGTAGCATCCCTGAAAATTTCATTGAAATCGGATGGAAAATGTAGAAGTTATGGCCGTTACAAGGAATTCACGTTTGCGCATGCGCAGTCGCTTCTATCAGTCCGGGGATGATGATTTTCATAGGGGACCGTCTACACACCGACCCGCACAATCCCTGAAAATTTCATAGAAATCGGACAATAACTTCGTATAGTTATGCGCGTTACAAGGAATTCATGACAGACACACAGACAGACAGACACACAGACAGACAGACACACAGACAGACAGACACACAGACAGACAGACAGACAGACAGACAGACAGACAGACACGGAACCAAAATTGTTCAGAAAGGTCTAAAACGCAAAACGCGAGTGGAAATTTTGATTTTGGAGAACTTTTTTTTTTCGTCCTTGAAAAGTGAAAACAAAGCTTCCGCTACCTTGGTAGACTCGGAAGCAAAAAAAAAAACCCATGAAATATGTGGTTTATGGTGTCCTGGCACCATGGTGGCACCACTATTAGTTCCATGGTGGTACCGAGAATAATTCATGAAAATCCGGAGGTATAGTGAGAATTTTTCCTCAATTTCAAAGCTTGGGTACAATTAGTAAGCAGTAAAGGAACCGAAATATTGAATAATCGAATATGTTATGAATATTATCCCCCCTCATCCCCTCCCCTTGCGAATTTTGGTACTCTGGTAAAATCATGTACAGCTCGGAAGTTATTTGAGTCAAACAAAAAAAGAAACACGCAAATCGGTTGGAAATTGAGGCCTGGGCAGATTTTACAAGATTACCCCCGCAAACGCACGTTTCTTGAGCATTAACCCCCCCTTAAAAGGCAAAATTCGAAATTCCGGCGCCGTAGTGCACAACTAGATAGTTTCCCGTGTCGAAAAAAAAAGAACCAGGAAAATGGGTTGAGAACTAAGGCCTGTGCAGACGACACAAGATTTTGTCACACACACACACACACACAGATAAACCTATGGTTTTTTTCCGCTGATTTGGATTCAGAATGGTCTAAAACGGATTACTGTGTGGTTATTTTTTTTCTGTTGAGTGTTGTCCTCCTCCACCTCAGATCGATCGCATAAGGACGCCCAAGTCTTACTGTGGGACGTCCTAAAATGGGAACAACACCAAAAATCGATGAAATTTGACAAAAATATTCCCCCCACTCCTTCCTCACTAGCAAAAAGAATAATTTCGGTTCATGAGCTGTAGAAGCATTAGTACGGGAACATTTTCCCCAAATATCATTAACATTAAACGTGTTGTCATGGGGATATAGCTATTTGTTTGAGTGTAAAACTTTGAACGCGATTTCCCGAAAATCACATTTTTGGACTTGTACCCCTCTTCTAGGATATGAGCGATATTATCTACGATTTTGGATTCAGAATGGTCTAAAACGGATTACTGTGTGGTTATTTTTTTTTTCTGTTGAGTGTTGTCCTCCTTCACCCCAGATCGATCGCATAAGGACGCCCAAGTCTTACTGTGGGACGTCCTAAAATGGGAACAACACCAAAAATCGAAGAAATTTGACAAAAATATTCCCCCCACTCCTTCCTCACTAGCGAAAAGAATAATTTCGGTTCATGAGCTGTAGAAGCATTAGTACGGGAACATTTTCCCCAAATATCATTAACATTAAACGTGTTGTCATGGAGATATAGCTATTTGTTTGAGTGAAAAACTTTGAACGCGATTTCCCGAAAATCACATTTTTGGACTTGTACCCCTCTTCTAGGATATGAGCGATATTATCTACGATTTGTTTTTGCCTGCATTTAGCAGGCTTTTCAGATAGTTTTTTATAAAACTAATGAAATATTAATATTTAGAAGGTTTCTAATTACTCGTATTATGATTTGCATCATTATTGATGATGATTTGGAAGTGAACGTAGCTCATCTAGAGGGGCGTCTCCTGGAATGATTTTATAAGTGAACAATACGGTCGTGTCTATTTTGTTTACGATGGACGTTAGTTATCAGTATTATTAGTTTAATTAACGAGTTATGTTTGACAGATCGCTCTCCAGTAGTCGAGTGAAGGGTACAGGAAGACCACAGGCTGTGAAGCTGCCATAAAAATAGCTCCAAAGTAAAACGGTGTTAGTAGCACTTGATTACCGGTGATGACTAGACAGACGAGCGAGGGTAACGGGGCGGCCTCTCTGAGCAAATAGAAGCGACCAGAGTTGAAGCCGCCGCTCAATCATTCAACACTTTTTAATGCCCGTTGATTCGGCTTATGTCTACAAAAGGAAGATCGGGCACTCGGATGGACTTTCACGTCGTTACCGATCCTCTTTGTCTGGAGGGATGCAGCTGTTTGTTCAGCGCTTGCGTCACCCCCGCATGAGCTCTTATTACCTCGGAGGTCAACCAGAGTTTCACTCATGATCCCTCGATCCCCAGTTTCCCAACTTATATGCGAATCGTGAGCATTCCGCAAGACCAGACTGGAACATGCTACAACACTGTTGGGTATCAGCAACTTAAGGGTGTTCATGAGTCGGTTCTGATTTAACAATTTTTCATGTACCTGTTTCTCTGGATATAGGTATTCATGATATCTTCATACTTTTTTTTTAAATTCTTTATTTACTCTTCACATAACCACTGAGCGAGTTTCAATCTGTTGTGTAAATATTATTTTACCTAGAGACAGTTCTTTCATATTTTTCATGCTTATGATTTTTCAAATTCTAGCCATGTTTCTATTGGGAGTTTTCCGTCCAAACTTGTTCAATTATTGTAATAAACTCCTCTCGACAATATAAAAAAATTCAAGTTGACAGCTCGATTGGCTACCGAGAAACAGGTACCTAAGTGACGAAAAACAAGGATTTTTCGGAGAGTTGGAGAAAAACCGCGATTTGTGAAAGGTTACCGTTTTTTGAGGTATTTGATCGATAGTTCGTGATTACTTCACATTGAAGAAATTAAAAATGAGGTCTGATTATTCCTTATCTATGATTCTTATCAGTCATTGTTTGCACCGGTCATGGACCTAGTATCCTAGGTCCTAGGAAAGATCCCAGAGCTCTTTAAATAAAGGCAAGAGTATAGGTCCATGGCACCGGTTAGGTAAGGTTATTTCATATCACGTAGTACTGATAAGAATAATGGTTATACACTATTGGTTCGCTTGATTTCTTCATTAGTCTAGTGCTATGCTATTTTTTTACTATTTGGTGGCATTGGAACCAGTGCTGGAACCATGGAGTAGGACATAGTAGGTATCAATCAGAACTTATGAAACAGCGGAAGAACGGTAGGTAGTTACAGAATTACAGAAAATATGAACCTGGTGCGGGAAACAGTTATCCCCCGGAAACAGCGTTTGGCTCCTCAATCTTTGAAAACTCATATCTCTGCTTTCAACTGCTCGAATTTAATATTTTTATATACCAAAATGTATGGAAAAACCTGTAAAGTTTTATGAAAATGAAAACGAAAAAGTCGAAAAAATTTTCGATTTTGATTCATGAACCTCCTTAATAGGTGTAGAAACCCAGGTACGTAACCACCATAGGTACACCGGTTTTTTTTTTAATCAATAAGACCAGTAATATTAGTACCTATAATAGGAACACGACCTTTCTATTGGTGAACACAATCGTTAAATAGGCTTTTAGGCGAGTTTTATTTTAGCATCACATTTCTCGTTCAAACCTTCTGTCCGTGCAGGAGTGAACGGTAGGTCCTACAGACGGTCTTTATCGATTGCCACCTGAGCAGTAGAAAATAGTACGATTGCCACCCGAGAGGTCCGGGCTTGAAGGGGTGACCATCAACTGCCTTAAGAAATGTCACCAATCCCCCCCCCCCCCCCCGCATCGAATGAAAATTTACTATTGCCTTCCGGAAAAAGAAAATCTTCCCGAAGTACTATCTTTCAACTGTTTGACATAGCTGTGGTAAATTTTATCAGAATAATTTCACGGCTATTTTCTCCAGTCATTATTCGATAGTTGACCTTCAAAACCATTTGAAATGCATACAAGATTGCAATATCATGGATATCTTGCTTTGTTGGTGAACAAAATTGTCGAGTTGGTAGGTCTATGACGACCATAACATTTTTTGACTGTGTTCAAAATGTCATGTAACGCTCTCATCAACCCACCCTTATTGATAAAATCATTGTATAAGGACGTTACTTTTCATTTCCTGATAAATGCGCTGCAAGTTATTACACAATGGTTTATTATTTTTCTATATAGATCACTCGTCTGTAAAGCCACCAACCATCCAACATGAAGAAAAACATCGATCGCATTTCGGTCAGCTAAAATTTGAACGGAGATTAGGCCTCTTTTGTGATTCACACTCGTGTTTCTGATTTATCGTACGTAAAACCCTTAAATTCTCGTAGGGAGCGAACGGTTTGTCCTACAGAGCTCCGCGTGGTCACAAAAAATTCTAAAAAGTCTATAGAATCTTAAATTGAAGGAAAAACAATACCTTTATATCAAATTTTTTTGAGTTAGGGCGTTTTCAAAATTTCAAAATTCATTTTTGAACCCTTAGAAGTGACCTACATCAACCAAAAGCTTCGGGGCACAACTAGACCCCAAATGGAGCCTACACACCAAATTTCATCAAAATCGGTCAACGCTAAGTGGGGAAAGTGCCGGACGGACGGCCAAATTTTTATTCGATTTTGGTTTATTATTTTCAATAATGAACCTTTGGAATCGACCGAAAAAAAATTTTTTAACACCCCCTCAAAATTTGATGGTTTACGTTTCAAGGTACGAAGAATCCAAAAATCGAATAAAAATTTGGCCTTCCGTCCGCCGTACAATTTTGCTATAAAGGTATTTTTTTTCCTTCAATTTAAGATTCTATAGAATTTTTTGAGACCACGTGGAGCCCTGTAGGACAAACCTCAACAAATTTTGATGGTCGGGGGGGGGGGGGGGGGTAAACATTTTTCTTGGTCGATTCCAAAGGTTCATTATTGTAAATAATAAACCAAAAATACTAGCTAGATATTTTATTTGTTTGAAAATGCTGTTGTGTCACATTAACCCTAATTGGATCGTGGTGTCGCTAGTGTCACCGAAAACATCTCAGAAACTCCACAATGTCCTGAATTTTCGAACTATATTTTGTAGGTTAATAAAAATCAAAAAATGGTATACAAACATTTTTGAAAATTTTTTCATTGATTTCTTCGGACATTTCTGTCATAACTCTATTTAGAGACTTCCAATAGCCCACAAACAATTCTACGGTCCATTAAATTTAAACTTGCAATTTCATTTTGGTTACTCCGATGACACTTTGAGACAGCTGTGAAGTTCCTGGGTTGTTTTCGGTGACACTAGTGACACCACGGTCCATTTAGGGTTAAATGGATATTCAGCTTCCTGAAACACCAGGAAATGAGAAATATGAGTGAGAAATGAGTGAGAACATGAGTGAGAAATATCTTCTAAAATGAAGGAGATAAACATTGCAAAGTGACTGGTGACAGGGTGGCCAATATTAGGAACACCCGGTCCATGACTGGTGGAAAACTTATTATTCAAAACACACGGAAAAAAAATGATCGCTAGATCTTTAATTTTTTTGAAAATGCTGTTTGTGTCACATTAACCCTAATTGGACCGTGGTGTCGCTAGTGTCACCGAAAACATCTCAGGAACTCCACAGATGTCCAAAAGTGTCACCAGACTAACCAAAATAAAATTGCACTTTTAAATTTAATGGTCAGAGCTGAATTTTTAGAACCATATTTAGTAGGTTAATAAAAAACAAAAAATGGTATACGAACATTTTTGAAATATTTTTCATTGATTTCCATGGACATATTTGTCATAACTGTATTTAGAGACTTCCAATAGCCCACTTAAATTCAACGGTCCATTAAATTTAAACTTGCAATTTAATTTTGGTTACTCTGGTGACACTTTGGGACAGCTGTGAAGTTCCTGGGATGTTTTCGGTGACACTAGCGACACCACGGTCCATTTAGGGTTAAATGGATGTTCCTGAAACACCAGGAAAGTGAGAAATATCTTCTAAAATGAAGGAGATAATCATAGCAAAGTGGCCAGTGAATGGTGACAGGGGGGCCAATATTAGGAACACTCGGCCTATGACTGGTGGAAAACTTATTATTCAAAACACACGGAAAAAAATACCCACTAGATCTTTAATTTTTTTGAAAATGCTGTTGTGTCACATTAACCCTAATTGGACCGTGGTGTCGCTAGTGTCACCGGAAACATCTCAGGAACTTCACAGCTGTCCCAAAGTGTCACCGGAGTAACCATTATTAAATGGCAATTTTACATTTAATGGTCAGAACTGAATTTTTTGAACCATATTTCGTAGGTTAAAAAAAATAAGAAATTTTATACAAACATTTTTGAAATTTTTTTCATTGATTTCCTTGGAAAATTTTGTCATATCTCTATTCAGAGGCTTCCAATAGCCCATAAAAAATTCTGCTGTCCATTAAATTTAAACTTGCAATTTAATTTTGGTTACTCCGGTGACACTTTGGGACAGCTGTGAAGTTCCTGCGATGTTTTCGGTGACACTAGTGACACCACGGTCCATTTAGGGTTAAATGGATGTTCCTGAAACACCCAGAAAGTGAGGAATATAATCTAAAATGAAGGAGATAAACATTGCAAAGTGGCCAGTGACTGGTGACAGGGTGGCCGATATTAGGAACACTCGGCCTATGACTTTTGGAAAACTTATTACTCAAGACACACGGAAAAAAATACTCGCCAGATCTTTAATTTTTTTGAAAATGCCGTGGTGTCGCTAGTGTCACCGAAAGCATCTCAGAAACACCACAGATGTCCAAAAGTGTCACTGGAGTAACGAAAATTAAATAGCAATTTTAAATTTAATTGTCAGAACTGAATTTTTTGAACCTTATTTTGTAGGTTATAAAGATCAAAAAATGTCATAGTCATTTTTTTTTCATGTCATATGTCATTTCTCAAAAATTTTTCATTGATTTCCTTGGACATTTTTGTCATAACTCTATTTAGAGACTTCCAATAGCCCACAAAAAATTCTACGGTCCATTAAATTTAAACTTGCAATTTAATTTTGGTTACTCCGGTGACACTTTGAGACAGCTGTGAAGTTCCTGGGTTGTTTTCGGTGACACTAGTGACACCACGGTCCATTTAGGGTTAAATGGATATTCAGCTTCCTGAAACACCAGGAAATGAGAAATATGAGTGAGAAATGAGTGAGAACATGAGTGAGAAATATCTTCTAAAATGAAGGAGATAAACATTGCAAAGTGACTGGTGACAGGGTGGCCAATATTAGGAACACCCGGTCCATGACTGGTGGAAAACTTATTATTCAAAACACACGGAAAAAAATGATCGCTAGATCTTTAATTTTTTTGAAAATGCTGTTTGTGTCACATTAACCCTAATTGGACCGTGGTGTCGCTAGTGTCACCGAAAACATCTCAGAAACTCCACAGATGTCCAAAAGTGTCACCAGACTAACCAAAATTAAATTGCATTTTTAAATTTAATGGTCAGAGCTGAATTTTTAGAACCATATTTAGTAGGTTAATAAAAAACAAAAAATGGTATACGAACATTTTTGAAATATTTTTCATTGATTTCCATGGACATATTTGTCATAACTGTATTTAGAGACTTCCAATAGCCCACTTAAATTCCCATTAAACGGTCCATTAAATTTAAACTTGCAATTTAATTTTGGTTACTCTGGTGACACTTTGGGACAGCTGTGAAGTTCCTGGGATATTTTCGGTGACACTAGTGACACCACGGTCCATTTAGGGTTAAATGGATGTTCAGCTTCCGGAAACACCAGGAAATATCATCTAAAATGAAGGAGATAAACATTGCAAAGTGGCCATTGACTGGTGACAGGGTGGCCAATATTAGGAACACTTGGCCCATGACTGGTGCCTCCACCCCACTGGGAAACCGTCGAAAAGTTGCGGAGCTTTCACGGAGGGATGACGGGAGGTGCGATTGTGAGAGCGAGCGTTGATTTGCCAGTCGCGGAGATAACGAGGAGCTGGAGGAGATATTTCAAGGGACTCGTCTGTACAACTCGAGCCGCCAATTTGTTTGAAGTTGAGAGTGTGAACTGGGCAATTAGAAACTTTCTAAACGCCGGTAATATGTTGGGGGGAAAATGAGGGGGCCACAGCTTATTAATTGTTGGAACGGGTTATATCGTTTAATAAAAACATATTAGAATAAAGAGCGGAGGGCGGGCGGGGAGGGGGTAAGGAGGTGTGATTGAAGTATCCGAGAGGGAGGCTGGTTTGATTTCTATCAGAGGCCCGCCACGCCCACCTCCCCCCGCGGGGCCCGCCGACAAAAGGCCCCGCCGCCCGACCGCAAATGTGTTTGAGTTATCCGTAATTACAGGTTTAGACGGTTAAGGGGAGGACTGGGGGGGTGGAAACAAGGAACGTTTACTCTGGCATCCTGGAGCACCCCCCCCCCCCCCACGGCGTCCGTAACGTACTAACCTGCTCGAAAACGTACTTTTTCTCGAGTGGTTCACCAAGGGAGCTTCTCAGTCACGTGGTGCGAGGGTCCCTCGTAATCTGGACCTTCATCTTCCAGCCTCCGCGCTTGAACGCTGTCCGGACCCTAATTTCTCTCTTTCAACTATTTAATCGCTGGAAAGAGTAACTACGATGGATTCAGAACTATCACAACTTCTCGAGGAATGTAGAACATTATTTACCTAAGACTGTCAACTCCGGGAGACAGCGTGAGAACTGGGGTATCTAGTCGAGTAGAATACAGTTCTGGGTGTGGAATGTGCGAATATCAGGAGTAACTCTGGACAGTAGAGCGTTCTACTCTGCTGAGCATCTGACAACTCTGGGAGCCAGCACGAGAGTTGGGGTATCTTGTCGAGTAGAATACAGTTCTGGGCGTGGAATGTGCGAATATCAGGAGTAACTCTGGACAGTAGAGCGTTCTACTCTGCTGAGCATCTGACAACTCTGGGAGCCAGCACGAGAGTTGGGGTATCTTGTCGAGTAGAATACAGTTCTGGGCGTGGAATGTGCGAATATTAGAAGTAACTGTGGACAGTAGAGCGTTCTACTCTGCTGAGCATCTGACAACTCTGGGAGCCAGCATGAGAGTTGGGGTATCTTGTCGAGTAGAATACAGTTCTGGGCGTGGAATGTGCGAATATCAGAAGTAACTGTGGACAGTAGAGCGTTCTACTCTGCTGGGCATCTGACAACTCTGGGAGCCAGCACGAGAGTTGGGGTATCTTGTCGAGTAGAATAGAGTTCTGGGCGTGGAATGTGCGAATATCAGAAGTAACTCTGGACAGTAGAGCGTTCTACTCTGCTGAGCATCTGACAACTCTGGGACCCAGCACGAGAGTTGGGGTATCTTGTCGAGTAGAATACAGTTCTGGGCGTGGAATGTGCGAATATTAGAAGTAACTGTGGACAGTAGAGCGTTCTACTCTGCTGAGCATCTGACAACTCTGGGAGCCAGCATGAGAGTTGGGGTATCTTGTCGAGTAGAATACAGTTCTGGGCGTGGAATGTGCGAATATCAGAAGTAACTCTGGACAGTAGAGCGTTCTACTCTGCTGAGCATCTGACAACTCTGGGACCCAGCACGAGAGTTGGGGTATCTTGTCGAGTAGAATACAGTTCTGGGCGTGAAATGTGCGAATATTAGAAGTAACTGTGGACAGTAGAGCGTTCTACTCTGCTGGGCATCTGACAACTCTGGGAGCCAGCACGAGAGTTGGGGTATCTAGTCGAGTAGAATAGAGTTCTGGGCGTGGAATGTGCGAATATCAGAAGTAACTGTGGACAGTAGAGCGTTCTACTCTGCTGAGCATCTGACAACTCTGGGAGCCAGCATGAGAGTTGGGGTATCTTGTCGAGTAGAATACAGTTCTGGGCGTGGAATGTGCGAATATCAGAAGTAACTGTGGACAGTAGAGCGTTCTACTCTGCTGGGCATCTGACAACTCTGGGAGCCAGCACGAGAGTTGGGGTATCTTGTCGAGTAGAATAGAGTTCTGGGCGTGGAATGTGCGAATATCAGAAGTAACTCTGGACAGTAGAGCGTTCTACTCTGCTGAGCATCTGACAACTCTGGGACCCAGCACGAGAGTTGGGGTATCTTGTCGAGTAGAATACAGTTCTGGGCGTGGAATGTGCGAATATTAGAAGTAACTGTGGACAGTAGAGCGTTCTACTCTGCTGAGCATCTGACAACTCTGGGAGCCAGCATGAGAGTTGGGGTATCTTGTCGAGTAGAATACAGTTCTGGGCGTGGAATGTGCGAATATCAGAAGTAACTCTGGACAGTAGAGCGTTCTACTCTGCTGAGCATCTGACAACTCTGGGACCCAGCACGAGAGTTGGGGTATCTTGTCGAGTAGAATACAGTTCTGGGCGTGAAATGTGCGAATATTAGAAGTAACTGTGGACAGTAGAGCGTTCTACTCTGCTGGGCATCTGACAACTCTGGGAGCCAGCACGAGAGTTGGGGTATCTAGTCGAGTAGAATAGAGTTCTGGGCGTGGAATGTGCGAATATCAGAAGTAACTGTGGACAGTAGAGCGTTCTACTCTGCTGAGCATCTGACAACTCTGGGAGCCAGCATGAGAGTTGGGGTATCTTGTCGAGTAGAATACAGTTCTGGGTGTGGAATGTGAGAATACCAGAAGTAATAACTATGGACAGTAGAGCGTTCTACTCTGCTGGGCATCTGACGACTCTGGGAGCCAGCATGAGAGCTGGGGTATCTAGTCGAGTAGAATACAGTTCTGGGCGTGGGATGTGCGAATATCAGAAGTAACTCTGGACAGTAGAGCGTTCTACTCTGCTGGGCATCTGACAACTCCCGGAGCCAGCATGAGAGTTGGGGTATCTAGTCGAGTAGAATACAGTTCTGGGTGTGGAATGTGCGAATATCAGAAGTAACTCTGGACAGTAGAGCGTTCTACTCTGCTGGGCATCTGACAACTCCCGGAGCCAGCATGAGAGTTGGGGTATCTTGTCGAGTAGAATACAGTTCTGGGCGTGGAATGTGCGAATACCAGAAGTAACTCTGGACAGTAGAGCGTTCTACTCTGCTGAGCATCTGACGACTCTGTGAGCCAGCACGAGAGTTGGGGTATCTTGTCGAGTAGAATACAGTTCTGGGCGTGGAATGTGCGAATATCAGAAGTAACTCTGGACAGTAGAGCGTTCTACTCTGCTGGGCATCTGACAACTCTGGGAGCCAGCATGAGAGTTGGGGTATCTTGTCGAGTAGAATACAGTTCTGGGCGTGGAATGTGCGAATATCAGAAGTAACTCTGGACAGTAGAGCGTTCTACTCTGCTGGGCATCTGACAACTCTGGGAGCCAGCACGAGAGTTGGGGTATCTTGTCGAGTAGAATACAGTTCTGGGCGTGGAATGTGCGAATATCAGAAGTAACTCTGGACAGTAGAGCGTTCTACTCTGCTGGGCATCTGACAACTCTGGGAGCCAGCATGAGAACTGGGGTATTTAGTCGAGTAGAATACAGATCTGGACTGTTGAAGTTGTTGTTATTGAATGCCTTAATTAATTTAGTTAGACCTGGTATCAATCCGCATAACAAACGATCGGTTGGTCTTACAGAGCTCTGATTGGTCTCATTCAATCTTCAAGAATTGTCACAATTTGAAAGTATGAAAAAAAAACCTTTTTATTAAAAGTTCTTGAACTTGGGTGCTTTTCACCCCAAATAAGTTACTGACAACAAAACCAAAATAACAATAACCTCAATCATCGTTGCATAGTTAGACCCCACATGGATCCCATCCGACAAATTTCATCAAAATGTGTCTTAAACGGAAACTGACTGGAAATTGTGCTTCCAAGTCCATCACGATGGTGGAAGCATTATTTCCACTTTTCAGGATTAAACAGGACTCCAAAATCGAAATTTCCATCGCGTTTTATGTGTTAGACCTTCCTGAACAATCTTGGTTTTGTGGATGTCTGTCTGTCTGTCGATCTGTGTGTCTCCAAATCTTTGTAGCAGGTAAAACTATACCAAGTGACCGTCTGATCTTTTCCAAGGACTGAACTTGCAGAATTCTGGCTACCGTTTCCAGAGTACAATCCATCAACAAGCTGTTTGTTCGCGCTGCTTCTTAAAGTCTTCCTTTCTCGTTGGTTTTAGTGCATCACAGCCGGAGAACCCGTAGCGAAATGCAGGGGCATAAATCACGTAGTTCGCTCTGGCAAAAAGTAGCAGCATTGTGAGGGTAAATTGTGAGCACAAAGAGATGGACGGAAGAAAAAATCGCCAACGAATGAAAAAACGGAGCGCGTAATTCCTTGAGCAAAGAGGACGGTATAACACGAGAAAATAGCGTGAGAACAAGTTGAAAAGCGATGCAGACAGGCGATGTACTCAACGACCTCAGAAGAGGAGGGCCAGCAGAGCAGAGGGCTCATTTCATGATTTTTGATAAGTTGAATTCGAAATAATTATCAGAAACAAAATTACGAGTCCACTTGCTTTTGGTTTATTGTTTTCAATAATGAACCTTTGGAATCGACCAAGAAAAAAAATTTTTAACACCCCCTCAAAATTTGATGGTTGACGTTTCAAGGTACGTAGAATCCAAAAATCGAATAAAAATTTGGCCGTTCGTCCGCCGTCCGCGACACTTTTGCCACTTAGCATTGACCGATTTTGATGAAATTTAGTATGTAGGCTCCATTTGGGTTCTAGTTGTGCCCCGATGATTTTGGTTGATGTAAGTCACTTCTAAGGGTTCAAAAATGATTTTTGAAATTTTGAAAACGCCCTAACTCAAAAAGTTTCGATATAAAGGTATTGTTTTTCCTTCAATTTAAGATTCTATAAAATTTTTTAAATTTGTTGAGACCACGCGGAGCCCTATAGGACAAACCGTTCGCTCCCTACGAGAATTTAAGGGTTGGACGTACGATTAATCAGAAACACGAGTGTGAATCGCAAAAGAGGCCTAATCTCCGTTCAAATTAAAGCTGACCGAAACGCGATCGATGTTTTTCTTCATGATGGATGGTTGGTGGCTTTGCAGACGAGTGATCTATATGGAAAAATAATAAACCATTGTGTAATTATTTGCAGCGTTTTTTGTGTCTTACACAGACAATTGATACTCCATGAAGAAACGCTGGAAATCATTACACAACTGTTTATCATTTTTCTATGGAGGACACGGCTGTTCCATTAATAGAGTCAATGAAAAATCGGGTTTGTTCAGCTGCTGACATGCAGAATAGTCTAATAGCCCTGTGGAATAAGTTACAGTAAAGATGAAATTCTCAGAAAATCCTAGTAATGGGTTGGCAGAACATGTTAAGGCGAGTCCGCCAGCACTCCTTATAGATATATGTTTTACGTTAATGTGAACATGTAAAAACGTCTGATAAGTGGGTGTGGCGCATAGCTTCCTCGTATCCATAACCTGATTGTATAGATGATCCGATAATCTGTAGCTTACCTCAAAACGCCCTCATAGGGGACCATCTACACGCCAACCCGCTCAATCTCTAAAGACCACCGAATTCGTGGAGAAAATATTGAAAGTATGACTTTTACAAGAGTAATTTCCTTGTAAAAGTCATATTTTCAATATATTCTCCTCGAATTCGGTGGTCTTCAGAGAATTTGCGCATGCGCACTGGCTGCTATCAGTCCGGGGGCGATGATATTCATAGGTGACCATCAAAATCCTGATCCGTACAATCTCCAAAAACTTCATCAAAATCGGATGGAAAATCTAAAAGTTATGGCAGTTACTATTTTCTTTTTCTATTTTATTTTATTTTTTTAAATCCCCTCAAAGACAAAAAGTCTATCTGACGGAGGGGGCACGCCATAAAAAAAAAAAAAATAAAATAAATAAATAAATCAAATGTTATGGGGGAGGACGCCCAATTCCGACAATCTCCTGTACCATTACCTACCCAACTAGATTATGGATGAAGAGGAAGCTATGTGCTACACCCACTTGGTAGAATACTCTTTCATCACCTAACTGTACTATATACCTCATATTTGGTTCGGCACTATGCAGTTCTGACGATCTCCTATACCATTACCTACCCAACTATATTATGGATGACGAGGAAGCTATGTGCTACACTCACTTGGTAGAATACCCCCACTCATCACCCAACTGTACTATATCTCTCATATTTGGTAGGGCACTATGCAGTTCTGACGATCTCCTATACCATTACCTACCCAACTATATTATGGATGACGAGGAAGCTATGTGCTACACTCACTTGGTAGAATACCCCCACTCATCACCCAACTGTACTATATCTCTCATATTTGGTAGGGCACTATGCAGTTCTGACGATCTCCTATACCATTACCTACCCAACTATATTATGGATGACGAGGAAGCTATGTGCTACACTCACTTGGTAGAATACCCCCACTCATCACCCAACTGTACTATATCTCTCATATTTGGTAGGGCACTATGCAGTTCTGACGATCTCCTATACCATTACCTACCCAACTATATTATGGATGACGAGGAAGCTATGTGCTACACTCACTTGGTAGAATATCCCCACTCATCACCCAACTGTACTATATCTCTCATATTTGGTAGGGCACTATGCAGTTCTGACGATCTCCTATACCATTACCTACCCAACTATATTATGGATGACGAGGACAGTTGGGTGATGAGTGGGGGTATTCTACCAAGTGAGTGTAGCACATAGCTTCCTCGTCATCCATAATATAGTTGGGTAGGTAATGGTATAGGAGATCGTCAGAACTGCATAGTGCCCTACCAAATATGAGAGATATAGTACAGTTGGGTGATGAGTGGGGGTATTCTACCAAGTGAGTGTAGCACATAGCTTCCTCGTCATCCTTAACATGGTTGGGTAGGTAATGGTATAGGAGATCGTCAGAACTGCATAGTGCCCTACCAAATATGAGAGACATATTATGTGGTAGGAAAACTCACATACTTGAGCATTCTTAAGTACGTTTGATATGGCTCATGCAGGTTCTGAGCGAATAACCCACTATAATTTCCCCCTTTCTCATCCCCCGCAGTACCTTTTAGTTATCGGAACCCCCTCATAAAGCATATCATCCACCACCACGGATACTGGTAGAACATATCTCAAAAAGAATCAGACAGATTGGTACCAGAATAAAGAAATGCAAGGTGTTCGGACATACACACAATAAAAAAGAATAAATGAATTAATTTTTTAAAAAAATTTAAAAAAAAATCGTCGTTCCATGACAACCCGAATTGAGTACCTCCTCTTTCGCGCGCCTCTGGCGCGCTGAAGTCGGTCAAAAAGGAATATATGCCTAGAACGGTAGAAAGAGAAGGGAGAATCTGGTCCGTCCTCTTACCCAGAACTGATGAAACACCCTAGAACTTAGCGTAAAGTAATGTGTTAAAAAATTCCGGGCTGAGTTTCTACGAAATGAAATCTGAAATGGAGAGGTGTTCACCAACTAGAAAAATTATTAGGACATGCGATCGCGTCCGCGAGCGATCACCAATCCAGAGAATCTTCTGAGCCGACTGGCCCTAACTTCGGTGATCAAGTCTGATCTTCTTGAACATTCACTAGTTTTCAACGGGAAACGATTTACAATACGTTTCAGCTTGGTAACATATTTGTTTCAAGTAGGTTAACAGCCCCGCATCAACTGTTCACACTGCATGTGCCAGTGGTAAAAAACCTTATCGAATGACTTAAAAGTGTAAAGAGGTTAACTACTGAGCAGGTGGGAACAACCCATGTGTTAACGAAATGGAGTGAGTGCAATCAGCGGCCTGAGATAATATTTCAACCAACTGCGGTTGGGTGTCGCAATAAATCTATTTCTCTATCTCTATGTGGTTACTCGGCGGGAGGCTCGGTAATCAAACACTCGCATACGAGTAAGCGCAATAACCTTCGACGAGGGCGTATCGCGGTTCTGTTTTCTAAGTCGTTGCGAGTCTCCCTGTACGACAAACAGAATTTTGGTGTTACATACTTGGGGAATAAGAATTAAATTATTGTTAACACTTCGGCTGGGATATGATTCAAATTCTCATCCGGAGGGCTACCTGCTTATTAGGCTAAGCTACACTCTAAGAGAGGTCCACTTTTTTGGAATCCCTCTAAAGATTTCGCTTCGTTCTTTCAGAGGCACATTTCTTTCAGGCACGTGAATTAAAAAACGCTGCAAATTATTACACAATGGTTTTTTTTTCTATATAGATCACTCGTCTGCAAAGCCACCAACTATTCAACATGAAGAAAAACATCGATCGCATTTCGGTCAGCTAAAATTTGAACGGAGATTAGGCCTCTTTTGCGAGTCACACTCGTGTTTCTGATTTATCATAAGCCCAACCCTTAAATTCTCGTAGGGAACGAACGATTTGTCCTAATGAGCTCCGCGTGGTCTCAAAAAATTCTATACTATCTTAAATTGATGGAAAAACAATATCTTTATATCTAAATTTTTTGAGGTAGGCAACTTTTTATTTGAAAGTTGGAAACTATTTGTAACGGGGCATCCACTAGGTACTAACTGAATTACAAGTTTTGTCGCTTACCTACTGATTTAAATTGACCTAAGGCTTATCGAATGGGATGTCCCCTGAAATACATGCATTAATTAAAAATGTATTTACACATGAATGATGTAGTCACTCTTAGAGCAACATACGCCTATAAAATAAAGAAATCCCAATAGAATCGCCCCTAGTGGCTACAATGTGAATCAAGCAGGCATTAAAGGAATATATTATGTTCTGGACGATAATTTAAATGCTTGGGGTTCAGAATATGATCACTGTTAACGTAGCTTATAGGAGAAACCGTGGTAACCAGCAAGTGGAGTTCGGGAGAAGCGCTTTTATCAAGGTAGGTGATGATGGTGTCCTTACATCGAATGCGCTCCTCTCGTACAACACTTGCCGGATACCACGGATTCTCCGATAAGGTTCGTTCACGACAACTGAATTTAGGTGGTTCGATTACCCGAAAGTAGAGCTTTGGAGTTTGTAGAGGAAAGTTGGGTACAAATCCAACAATCTATAAGGCATTATATCCAACAAAGTGATATTTCTAGATGTGTATGAAAGTACCAACAAGAACGAACAAGTTTTAAAAAATCAAAGAGATGAATTCTTGAAGAAAACTTAGACATCTGATTCCAATGAAATATTTCATCATTTCAAGGGTTGATTGTATCAAGATGAAGAGTAGAATTCCATTACATTTATGGAGTTGATTTCCTATTTTATTTATCAAGTTATCCATAGAAGAGAGCTATGTGCCACGCCAAAATCTAATTCATCTATCTACATCTAAAGAGTGTTATCTTAAAAAGGTATTTTTTTTATTTATTTGACTTGGAAGATGTTGAATTTGACTTGGTAATGCTATAAAATATAATTGGTGTAAGGGAAATACTCTCTCTCTCTCTCTCTCTCTCTCTCTCTCTCTCTCTCTCTCTCTCTCTCTCTCTCTAAATTGTACAGATAAATAATAAAAACAGTCAAACAGTCTCTCTCTCTCCATACCAGGATCTCTATCTACCTCTCTATCTATCTCTATCTACCAGGATCTTAGCAGGCTAAATGAATGGTGTATTAAACATGGCATGACGTTAAATGCAACCAAAAGCAAAGCGATGCTCATTGGAAATTCCAGACTGCTGTCACAAATTGACCGATCCACTTCTCAACCCATTGCAATTGGAACCTCCCCGCTAGAGTTTGTAGATCAATTTAAGAATTTAGGCGTGATGATAACCAGCACCCTCGACTGGAGCATTCATGTAGGAAATATATGCAGCAAAGTTTATAGGAGCCTCTACCAACTACGTAGACTAGCCATTGACTTTCCTCAACATGTGAGAGCTAAATTGGCGCAGTCCTTACTCTTACCGCATTTCGACTACGCATCATTGGCGTTTTGTGACCCAAATAGCGAGCAGATGGATAGGATCCAAAAAACATTGAATTCGGTCATTCGGTTCGTGTTTCGTCTGCGATTGGATGCACATGTCACCCCCTGCTTCGCTAAATTGGGGTGGCTCAAAATGAGAGAAATGAAAAAACTTGCCATAGCAACTATGCTTTTTAAAATACTTAAATTTAGAAAACCAATGTATTTGTATTCCAAATATGAATTTAGAAATGTAATACACGATGTATCAACCTTCCACGCACCATGTACCCTCCAAATACCCCAACATAAAACAATACTATTTAGCAAGTCATTCACACTACAAAGCATCAAACTCTACAATGAAAATGTCAGCCTTTTCGATCTATCAATCTCTGTAAGTAGTTTTCGGAATAGATACAAAATAATACTACTTGAAACCTATAAAGAATAAAATCAGATTTAGGTAAACACTGTATGAACATCTGATAATATCCTTTTGAGAGTGCATTATAACATTCTTTATTTTTAGTTTAGTTTCTTTTTTAGTTTTTAGGTTTTAGTTTAAGTTGAATATATATATATATGATTGTATGGTGATTGTACGACTAAATTGTACAGGGAGGGTGTAAGAGAGGACCTTAATGGTCCTAACCCATACCCTGTTGTATAAATAAACGCCTTCAATCAATCAATCTCTCTCTTTCTCTCTCTCTCTCTCTCTCACTCTCTCTCTCTCTCTCTCTCTCTCTCTCTCTCTCTCTCTCTCTCTCTCTCTCTCTCTCTCTCTCTCTCTCTCTCTCCATATTACGTGAAATTAGGGTGGCTGAAGATCCATGAGAGAATAAATTATCTATATTAACAATGATATTTAAAATTCCGTTTACTCAAATACCTGCTTACCCATTATAATTTCTCAAATAACATTCACTCTGTTCCCACCCATCACGCCTCTTCAACTCTCCAAATTCCTCATCATAGTACCATCCTTTTCAGCAAATCCTTCACTCTTCAATCCATAAAATTATATAATGAATATTCCGAACATTTCGATCTATCCAAATCTGGCCATAGCTTCCGAAGCAACTTGAAGAAATTATTTCTAAATTCATATAGAGATTAACAGAAATTTATTTGATTTAGTTATTTCAAGTTTTACTAGCACCTACTGCATATTCTTATTGTATATTTGTAATTATTATATTTTGTAAGATTCAGTCACTATTTTTGTTTTGTATTAATTCTAACCTTCGAACGTATGAGGAATAATTATTTAATATTTTACAGGGAGGGTGAAAGTGAGGACTCTTTTGTCTTAATCCTTCCCTGTTTTGTAAATAAACGCCATTCAATCTCACCCTCTCTCTCTCTAAAGAGAGTGCTCTTATAGGTTGCGAATGAGCTCCAAATTATCCAAAACAATACAGGATTTGGATTTGAATGCTCTAATTGGGTCGGATTATCCAAGTAACTGTTCTGATCGAGGTGAGAAGGTTCAAGCCAGGGCATTACGCTACGGTGCTGCGAGATGCAAACCATCAATTCTGCGGAATCCTGATGGAAGTGCAGGATTTCTGAGTGGAAGCCCTTACTGGGGAACTTCAACCGCAGACAAGAGGAGTCGCTTCTTACAAAATAGGTGGACAGAAGAGTCAGTCATGCCGCCGTGTCACTCAGAAAATTGAAGCATCGGGCTACCAATTTCCTGGGATGAAATATGTGAGTGTTCTCGGCTCGGTGTGATGAATAGTCGCGACGTATTTCACGCGGTCCGCACGCCTGGTGTCGGCCCTCGTGTCCGCGGAGAAACGTCGTAATGGATGTTTCCTGTCGTCGTGAGCTGGTCATCGCCTCGATGTTCCTTCCACGATCCATTATTCATGAAAGGATCGCCTCTAATGTTACTTTCGAATCGTCCGCTATTTTTCGGGTGGAATCGGGAGGAGGATGCTCAGTTTTGTAAACAATCGTGTAAGGAAGTGGTATATTAATGGCTCTTAATGCCGTTGGGCGGAATTAAAAATGCCGAGTGCTACAAAGCGTGTAAAATAAGAGACAACCATGGGAAATTGATCCACGCAAAGAAGAATCACAAAGCATTAAGTAACTTATCAAACTACACCAGTTCTTCAACTAGCCAACGACCGAACTGTGATCCTAGCCATAAAACTGTTTTTCCCCTCTCCATTTCCATTTTTAATACATTCTGGACTTTATGTTCTACATTGTGTGTTGATGATATCGGCGGGGGGACCCATTATGATAATTTTTTTAAAGACGTATAACACGTCATTTGAAATAACCGCGTTTTAGGTATGACGTGTGAGGCGAGATAACATGACATGCCCACGGCGCGGCGCGGCGGCCCATTGTTTACCTACTCTCTCTTGACTCACACTTTTTGCCTGTTTATTTCTGGGCGAGCTTAATGACGCTTGATTTCCTCACGAATTTACATTTTTCAGAGGTTTTCTCAAACTTGTCGTGTTCGGTGCTGTGAGCCCTCATTCTCGAGTTGGTTGCGAGTTGTTCCCGTTTTCATAATCTTGCCACCTCAAACCCACTTACCTGTATAATTTTGGAAGTCAATGGATCAAATCATTCGTCCAGAATTCAGAGCACCAAATTGAGAGTTTTTTCTCATAGTTGACTTCACATTGTTTAGGATTTACATAACAAGACAAACCGCAATCATTTGCATCAAAGACAGAAATGATGTTTTTATTTATAGTAAACAATTACTAAGTGGCAATTAGACGTATATTTTCTCAAATCCTTAATGCTACTCTCTTCTTCTTTTTAGAAATTGTCCAATGTCTTTGCTATCCTTCAGCGTTGACGAGTTCTTCCTCGAAGGGATTCAGGCTTCTGAACCACCAATCATTAGTTTTACTGTCCTTACTCCTCTTGCCATCATCCGTCCCGCCTTTTCCAACAATTTTACCATTAGGTATTTTTTCCTCCGGTATCGATGTCTCAAAACTGGAAGACAACAATTTTGTCTTGGTGCTTAACACTCTTCCGTCTCAGGTTTTGTCAAGATGTATAGATTTGGATTTGTGACTTCACATGAAGGGTCCATGGGAAAAACCGACTAAGTCACTTTTTCTTGAAAATGAGAAAACTCATTTTGAAAGTTTAAAACTCGATTGTTTTTGGCGAAACGCGAATGAAAAACGCTGCAAATTATTACACAATGGTTTATTATTTTTCTATATAGATCACTCGTCTGCGAAGCCACCAACCATCCATCATGAAGAAAAAAATCGATCGCATTTCGGTCAGCTAAAAATTGAACGGAGAATAGGCCTCTTTTGCGATTCACACTCGTGTTTCTGATTTATCGTACGTCCAAACTTTAAATTCTAGTAGTGAGCGAACGGTTTGTCCTACAGAGCTCTGGGTGGTCTCAAAAAATTTTAAAAATTCTATAGAATCCTAAATTGAAGGAAAAACAATACCTTCATATCAAAATTTTTGAGTTAGGGCGTTTTCAAATTTCAAAATTTATTTTTGAACCCTTAGAAGTGACCTACATCAACCAAAATCTTTGGGGCACAACTAGACCCCAAATGGAGCCTACATACCAAATTTCATCAAAATCGGTCTATGCTACGTGGCAAAAGTGCCGCGTACGGCGGACGGCCAAATTTTTATTCGATTTTTGGATTCTACGTACCTTGAAACGTAAACCATCAAATTTTGAGGGGGTGTTAAAATTTTTTTTTTCTTGGTCGATTCCAAAGCTTCATTATTGAAAATAATAAACCAAAAACTATACTATCTTAAATTGATGGAAAAACAATATCTTTGTATCAAAATTTTTTGAGTTACGGCGTTTTCAAAATTTCAAAATTCATTTTTCGACTCTTAGAAGTGACCTACGTCAACCAAAATCTTCGGTGCACAACTAGACCCCAAATGGAGCCTACATACCAAATTTCATCAAAATCGGTCAATGCTAAATGGGGAAGTGTCACGTACGGCGGACGGCGGACGGACGGCCAAATTTTTATCCGATTTCTGGATTCTACTTACCTTGAAACGTAAACCAACAAAGTTTGATGGGGTGTTAAAAAAAAATTTTCTTGGTCGATTCCAGAGGTTCATTATTGAAAATAATAAACCAAAATTGAAATAAGTCCTATTATGCAGTAAAACATCTATTGAAGTGTTTCATAAAATTTTAGTGCTATTATTATACTAATTACTAGTTAAAGAATTCAAAAACTGAGCAAACCCCCCAAAAAATAGGGGAAGAACCGGCGATGTCAATTCTCATCCATAATTTTTCTGTTCGTACGTCGTTTAATTATTGTATAATGGTAAAACTATCAAAAAACAAGATAAAATCAGATTTTAAATGTTGAAGAACATAGGTAGAGGTAGTTCTTTTTTCCGAAAGGCCTTTTGAACTGTTTCCGCCATCTGAAGCAAGAGCCATTCCCACTCATTACATATCGATTTCATTTACAAATAAATGTATATAATTTTTTTGGAAGTGAGAGATTGACCATACTTACAGGTATCAATCGTGCCGAAGTTTTGAGAAAAATTTCGGCGCAGCTGGACCACAAAATTTGAGGAGGCTGATTGGTTGATGAGACTGATAGGAAACAACGAATGTCAATATTTATTATACCTTGCTGTATTATCTCTGTATTAATCTGTACTGTATAATCAAACGATGCTTACCTTCGTAGGCGGGAAGAGGCGATTCAAAATGTTCGGGGTTCAGTCTAGGAACAGTGACATCGTCGGTTCTTCCCCTGGACGCGAAGACTTCGTCGGTTCTTCCCCTGTACACCAAAAAGTCTAAGCCCTATAACTTTTCTTTTATGTTTTTCCTCTCTTTTTAGTTATTAAAAGGAAGAGCATCATTTTCTGAGTTCAACGATATAAAAAACTCGATTTGTTATAAAAAGTGACAGTCGGTTTTTCCCCAGAACCCTTCAAATTTCCCGTCGTATTTTGCGTTGACAGCTCTTCATACGTACGAAGCTTTGTCAATCCAGATACCCTGGATTCTGCCGCAAAACCCTCTAGTTCTTTGGCGGCCAAACTCCTGACTAAGACTTGCAAGATTCTTCTTTTAGCTATCAGTCCTTTGTTTCCAAGAGCGCGTGGATCAGAATGAAGTCACTCGTTGTTATTTTCTTTCAGAGCGTCCAACTGGCGCGATGTGATGAGAGACATCCAGACATCCATAAGAAGACTCCAGCTGGTTTCCGAGGATCTCTATCTCTTGCGTCAAAGTTGCTCGCTTCTGTTAGCCCTCAGTATCGCTATCGAGATGGAAGTCGAGGCAGTTGAGATAAGTTTAAGCCAAAAATATGAATTCTTGAAAGAACATTAACAAGTTCATTGGGGCTCAAGGAAATGAAATGTTAGCATGAGTGTCACATGTTTCGTTTGTCGCAAAAATGGACACATTTCGAAACAAAATTTTGTCTCAAAATACGAAACGATGGGGACCATTTCATAACGCTTATGTTGGGATTGTGGTGCAACACGTCTACTCAGATAGTTCTCATTGAACTGTCGATGCTTTGTAACCTGTACTAGGCCATCCAAGATACAACCCGGGAACTCACCCTTTGTCTTTGCCATTGGAACTTACACCTCTTTTAAGCAGCTAATCAAAGTAGTCACTTCTCCTCTTGTAACCTACAGTGCCCCATCTTCATCTAGTCAACTTGTACATGAGTTTCTGCCTACAAACTGGTCGGACGGTATGATTACCTACATTGAACGATTTTTAGGTACTACACGGAGAAACCCTGGTGACTTCTCTAAAAAAAACCATTCTCCAAACAGGATCCAGCCTTATCATTTATGTAAAAACTCCGACCTTGAAACCTCTAGCCAAACATATCTCAGATCCAGTTCAAGGAAATACCCTACATCAAGAAGGTCCTCAAGAACTCCAATCATGTCATCTCTACAGAAGCCTTTTGATGGACCTTTTGATCTGATTGGGCGCAGTAGCGAATAATACTTTGACCTCAGTATCCGGGGGGAAGATCTGAAAGTCTCAATGGAACGATTCAAACCAGTGGACTCGATTTTCATGCATTCATACAATCATCAATTCCCAATCCGAATTCCCTTACAGCCAAGTTGTGAAACTAGTTGATCAAAATATGTTCGTCAAAATATAATATCGTGTCGTAATACCGAACAGAGTGGGGTTTTTTATGCTACAAATTCGTGGTTTTAGAGATAAATGTACACTGCGGAATGCTACACTTTGTGGGAGGTTGGTTTGAAGGTGTCACATGCGAAGAACCAAAAGTTGTCTACAAGACGATTGTTAGATTGAAAACAGGCCACTATGTATCTAAACAGGTTGAAACAATCGCCACTATGCCATTCTTGCTGTCTTGAAGAAGACTCCTCAGCAACACGAGTTCGCTGCGGAATTCCATCTTAGGAAACTGTTAGTTTGTTCATCCAACTCCATCCTGGCAGGAAATGAAAATATATTAATTTTTTTATTACATAATTTCCTTTGTCAAGATTGATAATTAATATGAAGTGCTAATCTCGAATCCAATTCTTAAAAATAAATGGATTCATAGGAGTTAGCTTCAGTAAAAGCTGATCCGCGGAGCTCTCTGGTAGTGACAAAGATTTTCCTCTTCTTCAAGGCTTGGAGGCATCAAGGAAGCTATGAGAAGACAGTTCGTGCTGATAGAAGTACTGTGTTGATACATCACAACCAGCTTATCCAAGCCGAAGTCACTCTTCTTACAGCACTAACCAACCTATTAACGACTCACACCTGGTTTATATTATGAAGCCGTTAAAAGCCTGCGCCGAGTTTGGCCTCGTTCGAGTTGGAAGAACGCACGCACAGCATCTCGCTGAGCCTATTGGATTTTTTACACCTTCGAGTTTTTTCATACAAAATGTTGCAAAAAGTTGGCTTTCAGCGTCTCATTTGTTGAAAGTCCTATCAGTTCTTCAGTCACGACTCCGCTGCGGTAAATCCATATTGCCAAAAGATGAAACCCATTGAGGAATTTCCACCGTCAACATGTTCACAAAATTCATTCTGCAATGACTGCAAGGTTGCGTGACACCCTAGGGGTATTCAACTGTACAATACAATACAATACATACTACCTATAACTTCAAACGTATTGACGAAGTTCCTGAGCAGGGACTATCCCTTCTCCGTTCATAAACCGTTCATCTTCTGTTAGAAAGACTCTGTTTAGGAGCAGAGGAGAAAAGATTCCATGAGTGCAAAGCAAATAAATCAAATATGATAGCGTTGCATGAAATGACAGCCTTCTGATTAGCGACAAAATCAGCAGTGGGGCTGTCAATTTGTGTGCAACCCTCACAGAGGAAGAGTTTCTTCCATATCACGACCTCCCGGCGATAGCAGGTATATTAAAAACTGGTATAAATAATAAAATTGGTAAAGTCAAATGCTACCTATGGCAAGAAAGGTCAAGGAAGGGTCAAATCGAATGAATTTGCCACCCTGATCACTAGTTTCATACTTGGGCTCTCATCAGGGAGTTGAGATAATTTTTGGAGTGACAAAATGACATGTGAGTCACAACTGCACGTACCAGAATCGCAACGTTAATCTTCCCAACGCTGAAAATTATTACACAAAGGTTTATTTTTTTCTGTATAGATCACTCGCCAGCAAAGCACACAGCTTTGCCATTGTCACTACCTACCAACCATATTTTACCTTCATACTCAATGCGAAGAAATAAGGAGTTGTGGGTGCCTTCATTAGAAAATTTGAATACTGGTTGCTAAGGACGCGAAAATGAGTACAACTTGAAGAAACGAACAACGATCGCATTTTGGTCAGATGAAATTTGAACGCAGATCAAGCCTCTTTTGCGATTCTCACTCGTGTTTCTGATTTCTCGCGTCCGACCCCAAAATTCTCGTAGGGAGCAAACGGTTTGTCCTACTGAGCTAGGACAGTTTGTCCTAAGACCCCAAATGGCCCATACACCAAATTTCATCAAAATTGTTCCATGGTAACTAAGAAAAGTGCCGCGGACGAACGGCAAACGTTTTATTCGATTTTTGGATTCTACGTACTTTGAAACGTAAACCAATAAATCGTCGAAGTTATAATGATTTTATAAAGGTACAGAGATTTTATATGTTATATAAGTTTTTTAACAGATACCTACTAAAATTGTATAAATAATGTGATACTAATTGTTTTTATACTTGAATTGATGTCATATCAATATGATTGTGATACTAACATTGCCATGAATGCTTTTTCCCGTGGACATTTCCTCGTAATTCCAGATAAGTTCATGAAAAAATCCTTGTATGTCCAAAAACCTTAATGAAACGCGTGTTTCAATCATAAATTGACTATTTATTACTTATTATTACGGGAACATGAGAATCTTATAACATTTTTCTGGAATAAAGGACAATGGGCGATGCGAGTCGTTTCCATGAGGTTTTTTGTGGCTCCTGTAAAATTTTCATTTTGGAACATACGAGGTTTTGCAGGTATACGGTCGTATTGACACTGTATTCGGAATAAGCATCGAATTCCTTGTAAGAACAATTTATCAAGTAATGGGTAAAAACGCTGCAAATTATTACACAACGGTTTATTATTTTTCTATATAGATCACTCGTCTACAAAATCACCAACCATCCAATATGAAGAAAAAAAATCAAAAAAATAAATAAATAAATAAAATTAAAAAAAAAAAAAAAAAAAAATGAAAATTACCAACCATCGATCGCATGTCGGTCAGCTCTAATTTGAACGGAGATTAGGCCTCTCTTGCGATTCACACTCGTGTTTTGATTTATATATATATATATATATATTTCAATATAAACCCTTAAATTTTCGTAGGGAGCAAACGGTTTGTTCTACAGAGCTCCGCGTGGTCTCAAAAAATTCTAAAAATTCTATAGAATCTTAAATTGAAGGAAAAACAATACCTTTATATAGAAATTTTTTGAGTTAGGGCGTTTTCAAAATTTCAAAATTGATTTTGGAACCCTTAGAAGTGACCTACATCAACCAAAAGCTTCGATGCACAACTAGACCCCAAATGGAGCCTACATACCAAATTTTATCAAAATCGGTCAATGCTAAGTGGCAAAAGTGCCGCGTACGGCGTACGGCGGACGGACGGCCAAATTTTTATTCGATTTTTGGAATCTACGTACCTTGAAACGTAAACCATCAAATTTTGAGGGGGTGTTGAAAATTTTTTTTTCTTGGTCGATTCCAAAGGTTCATTATTGAAAATAATAAACCAAAATCTGTGTGAATGTCTCTTACAGCTGAGTCATATTGCAAGAAAGGACTTTTAAATAATATAATACAATAAACTTCGAGGCATGCCGATTATCTCAATAACAAACCTTTGGAATCGAGAAGGAACAGACAAAATGTAACCCTTCCTCAAAATTTGATAGTTTGCGTTTCAAGGTATTCGTGGAATCCTGAATTCGAATGAAAAATTTTGTCCGTCAGTCGTTTTCAAGTAATGAAAAGTGGGGGTTGAAAATTTCAAAATTTAATGTAAAGTTATTGGTATGATTTGAAATAGTGACGACTTTTTAAAATCGAATGAGACCACCCAGAGCTGTTAAAGCCCAATCGTTTGCTTCCTGTGAGGATTATTGGTACCAGGTTTGATTAAATTAATTAGTCAATGTTCACTGATTGTGTTCGGGACACAAGACGACCCCTTATCAGTTTCATTGCGATCAGAATGTAACTTCGACAATTTCGTGACTTCCCTCTCTTCATCTTCACCGCCAGATGTGCGTACTTGATCGACGGTTGTGACGGTTGGCGTCTCTTCGTTTAATAAATATGATTTATTTTGATTGGGTGGGGGTGATATTTGACGAATGTATTGACCAATCGGTAAACCTTGTTCTTTGCAGATGGGTGATCTAAACAGAAAAATAATAAACGTTGTTAATATTTTTGCAGCTTAACATTGGCTAAGATTGTTTCATGCAGAACAAAGCTAATTAAACATGCACGTTTTATTGCTTACTGGTTGAAATTGAAGGTTGTACTCCCCATCTGAAATGCATCCTCTGGAATGCATGCATTACTAAAAAATATCTTTCCAATTACCTCCTCCGCTCGTCCCCCAGGGATTTAAACCCCGGCTCGGCAGTCCACCAAGACCATCTTCGTTTGATGGCTTGTCGAAAAACAAATCAAACCGTGAATCAATTTGTCCTTCGGCATAAATCTTGAGGTAACAATGACCTAATCATATGTTAATTGGTCGGGGAAAGATCAAGTTCGAGGCCGGGAAGGGGCAAGCGTTCCCATTTACATCCGTAATAACGCTCGGTCCTGGAAGAGAGGCCGCTCGGCATTAATCGAGTGTGTCATTTGTAGTGTAAAACATTTCTCTAACCAGACCTCGAAGACTGTTGTGATTGCTTTTTCGAAACCTCTTTCGAAGACCCTCTCTCGATTTGAGCGGGTACGGACCGTGAAAACCGACCGGTCTCGTCCATTTAATTAGCCATCGGTTGACGTCATCGCTGCCTTGTTGTCCTTCCAGTCGTTAGTTATGGGACCTCGTTTTGATTAGCAAACCTCAGGCTGCATTCTGCCATCGTCAAATCGATTAATGGTAATAGTTTTCGAGTTCTGAACCTTCGCCGTTTGAACCGCATTTCAGGTTATGCTTCGATCTTCGTCAGGGTAATCCGTCGATATACGAACTGTTTTTACTGGGTATAGTTCATCTTCGAGAGGATGTTTGATAATGAATGTAATTGATGCTGATGGGATAAGTGGTTTCCACCTCCCTCTCCGCAGAAGGGTATCCCCCACTCGTTGTTTTATCAACTCGCAAATCAAAATTTGATTCATCATTTAATCAGCGATCGTTTAAAGATCTCACTCTATTCCACTACTTTTGGTTTATTATTTTCAAGAATGATCCTTTGGAATCGACCAAGAAAAAAATTTTTAACACCCCCTCACAATTTGATGGTTTACGTTTCAAGGTATAGAATCCAAAAATCCAAAAATCGAATAAAAATTTGGCCGTCCGTCCGCCGTCCGCCGTACGCGGCACTTTTGCCACTTAGCATTGACCGATTTTGATGAAATTTGGTATGTAGGCTTCATTTGGGGTCTAGTTGTGCCCCGAAGATTTTGGTTGATGTAGGTCAGTTCTAAGGGTTCCAAAATGAATTTTGAAATTTCGAAAACGTCCTAACTCAAAAAATTTCGATATAAAGGTATTGTTTTTCCTTCAATTTAAGATTGTATAGAATTTTTAGAATTTTTTGAGACCACGCGGAGCTCTGTAGGACAAACCGTTCGCTCCCTACGAGAATTTAAGGGTTTTACGTACGATAAATCAGAAACACGAGTGTGAATCGCAAAAGATGCCTAATCTCCGTTCAAATTTTAGCTGACCGAAATGCGGTCGAAGTTTTTCTTCATGTTGGATGGTTAGTGGCTATGCAGACGAGTGATCAGTATAGAAAATAATAAACCATTGTTGCATTGTTTTTTTTTTTTTTTTGAACTTTTTATTTTCATTGAGCATGTTAACATGTTAACATTTCTCATTGGCAATTATGGTAAGTCGTTCAATTGTTTCACATTTTTAGTGTTTCCTTCATGGAGGAAAAACTACTTATGGATTAATATTCGTTAATTAAGTCCGTGATGTGACGCGGTCGTACTAGGCGCTGTACCTCCGTTCGTCTAAAGCCCTCAGTGACGAGCGGGTTAGCATGATCTTGATTCTGTTCGACGAACCTTTTCATATGTTGATTTCTAATTTCTGTTGGTGTGTCCAGGCCAAAATCGTTGAATATCGTCTCATTTCTGATAAATTCAGGGTTGTGAACAATATTTCTTTGAAGGATGCCATTTTGTTGTTGCTGCACATTTCTGAACTGGGAGGGGGAACAAGTACCCCATATGTTTATGGTATATGTCCATAGTGGAACAATCATGGTTTTGTAAATTATGATTTTATTCTGAACTGAAACGTTCCTACTATTCAGCAGTGGTTTCAGATAGGACACTCTACTTCTCACTCTCCAGATCAGCTCCGATATGTGCTCTTCGAACTTCAGCCGCTTATCAAGGAATATTCCAAGGTATTTGTGTCCAGTGGCTTTTGGTATGGGCCCCCGAGCATAAAATACTGGTGGCTCATCATATTTTAAGTTGTAGGTATAGGTGACAACACATGATTTCGTGGAGTCGATTTTCACTTTCCATTTGGAATACCTCGAGGAGCTCCTGCAGTCTTCTTGTTGCTTCTACTATGTCCTTACGGCATATTGAATATACAATATCATCAGCGTACATACCCGCGAAGTCTTGTTCAGCTGGAAGAGGAATGTCATAGCAAAATATAGAGTACAGGTACGGGGCCCAAACGTTTCCTTGTGGTGATGCTCTCATCATTCTTGTGATCGAATTCTTGTTCTGGGCTGTCACAACGAACGATCGATTTGACAGGTAGTGTTGGACCATGGAGAATGGATTGTTAGGTAGGTGGGGTCTCAATTTCATCAGTAAATCTTAATGCCATGTTCGGTCAAAGGCATCCACTACTACATTCCAAATATCCTGAGAAGCATCAAATTTCACCCCTGTGAAAAGAACAAGAAGATTTCATACTATGTTATAGAGCTCCCTCCAGTGATGTATGAATAGCAAGCCTCTGGCTTCCCAACATTGAAAATGTAGGTATGAGCATGATGGGGACATCAAAATTCCGCAAATTATTACGCAACGGTGCATTATTTTTCAGTGTACTACCGAGTGGTCTACACACCACTCGCTGAGAGTTAAAATACACCGCTAGCTGAGAGCTATGGGTGCCTCCATAAATAAATTTGTCTCTTCGTTGCTCAGAAAACTCAACTAGATGACTAATTCTGATGACTCTGGTGGCAATATTTCAGTTTTTCAATTCCCTAGGGCCGTGCACTAATGAATTTCTAAAATCCTTTAATATTTCCAATTTAAGTACAACTTTTTAAGTGTTTGCCCCTTCGATTTGGCGAAATACTGACCCGGAACCAGGAACGAACGTCGACCGACTGAGACCCCCTTAACTAGACCCCAAATGGAGCCCATAAACGACATTGCAACCAAATCGGTCAATGGTAACTAAGGAAAGTGACCACTAAGTGCGTACGGCGGACAGACTCAAAATTTAATGTACCTAATCCAAAAAAATTTTAGGTGGGGGGGGGGGGGGTTAAAAATGTTTTCCTTTTCGGTCGATTCCATAGAAATATATATTGAATGTATATTGAAAATATTGAAATATAATAAAACGGAAATATTGTAAATGATAACTTGAATATTGTGTATATAAATTAAAAAATGCAGCATGTTTTAAATTCAAAAATTTGACAACCCCATGTTTTGAAACTTTTCCTGTTGGAACTATGTTGGAATTATCACGAAACAGCTTGTGTGAAAATTAGAGACCAAAAACAAAAATTAAGATCCAAAAACTTGGTCCTTGGAAGACTAGACTGAATTTGTGGGGGCATTGCCTGGCAATCAGGCTCCTCATATAGAACTAGTTCTATAGATACCTGTGCTTTGCTGCTCTTTCTATCGAGACGCAAGAACATGATATGCAATATGGTTGACAGAAGTGCAGTGTGATTTCTATATAGATTACACGTCTGCAAAGAACACGGCTTTGCCATTGTCACCACTCACCAACCTCCTTACTATCTTAAGTTCATAATCAAGTTTATTTGGGTGAAATAAACGCTTCACACTCAGTTCGAACAAAATAAAGAATGGCCTTCATTAGAAAATTTGATTACTGGAAGAAACGGATAACGATCGCATTTTGGTCAGCTAAAATTTCAACCGAGATTAGGCCTCTTTCGCGATTGAACGGTCGGTCCTACAGAGCTCTGAATGGTCCCATTCGATTCTAAAAGTTCAATACTATTTTAAATCGAAATTTTTTGATCGTTTTCAAATTTTCAACCTCTTCTTCAACCCCTTGGAAGTGACAAACACACCAAACAACCAAAAGCATCGGGGCACAACTAGACCCCTAATGGAGCCCATGTACCAAATTTCATCAAAATCGGTCCATCGGTCCAACGAAGGAAGGTGCCGCGTACGGCGGACGGACGGAAACATTTTTGTTCGATTTTCGGATTCTACTGCCTCGAAACCTAAACCAACAAATTTTGAGGGATTACACTTTTTTTCTTGGTCGATTCCAAAGGTTCATTATTGAAAATAATAAACCAAAATAATAAATTTTTGTGTTATAATTTGCAGCGTTTTTTCTCGTTCGATTCTAAAATGCCATTATTGAAAATAATGAACCAAAATATTCCATGTTATTGTGGATCCTCCCGTTTTCCTCGCCTGGATGCTCCTGGTGCCCATCCTGACGAGCTTCTTGGGTGCTCGTATTGAAAATTTCCCTGTCGTAACCGAGACGATCCTCGAGATCGTGGCGCGGGACCGGTCATTGGATAAGTCGGGGCGAAAGGTGTCGGGGGGATGTGATTATCAGGAACATCGGCTTTTGTGGTGCTCGAGCCGCCGCTGCGGGAAAAACCGACTAAAAACGATCGAGAGTGAGTGGGCACAAAACGGGCGGCCTCTTCCGAGACCCGTTTAGAACCGTTTAAAAACTCGCGTCGCTAATAACCCGCGAAGATTATTTTACTTTTTGAAGCTTCCCCCTCCTCGGCTTCAGCATCTTTCAACTCTGCCATCACTCGGTCGCCCGTGTCAGCTGCCTCATACGAGGCCCGTTAGACCATCCATTACTGGGGATTCGTAGCATTCTTCCGAGAGACGAATTGTTTGATTCGATTATTTTTCGATTGTGAAAGGAAACAAATGGTCCGCCGACTTCCCCGCCCAGAAACAATCTAACGAACCTATCTGGGAGGAAATTGTTTTCGTCGTTTCATCATCCCTGCCGTCTTCGAGGGGGATAACGGCTTATTATTTGCAACCTGACCGTCATTCTGTTTGTAGACTCATTTTCAACCACTTCAGATACGCAATGGGTTCGCCGACCACCAGTCGTGGTTTGCCTTTCGTTATGTATTTACTGCCACGTTATTCAATCGTAGTATGTAGACAGAAATCTTAACCAGGTGAAATTCTTACAGGCCTCCATAGTAGCCAAAAGCGCAGCAAAACCTTTTTTTAATTACAGAAAATTATTATTATTTTTTCATCAGTTCCTTGCTTTTTGTATGTATCACTTATTTGCAAAGAAATGTGTTTTTCCTTCGTTTAGATATCCCCCCCTAATAAATACATTACCCTTTACAGAGTTGGATCCCCAGTAAAATTAACTATTAATTAATTACTAACCCTAATAAGCACCGGTGATTTGTTATCGCGTAACACACTGGTGAGGTACGGTACCCCCCTAAGTAAAAAACGCTGCAAATTATTACACAAAGGTTTAATTTTTCTGTATAGATCACTCGCCTGCAAAGAACACATCTTTGCCGTTGTCACCACCTACCAACCATAATTTCACATCAATCAAGTTTATTACGAAGATAGGTACCAGTTATCACATGAAGGCACCAGCCTTCATTAGGAAAGGTAATAACTGGTACCTATAGACGCAAAACTGAGTACAACAACTGGGTACAACTCTTTATATCTTCGTAATAAACTTGATTGAGGTGAAATTATGGTTGGTAGGTGGTGACAATGGCAAAGCTGTGTTCTTTGCAGGCGAGTGATCCATACAGAAAAACGTCCTGCAAGTGGGTGTGGCACATAGCTTCCTCGTATTCATAACCCGATTGTATAGATGATCCGATGCATAGTAGTTAATCTCTAAACATCAAAACAAGTTAATCTGTAACATCCCTGAAAATTTCATTGAAATCGGATGGAAAATGTAGAAGTTATGGCCGTTACAAGGAAATTCATGTTTGCGCATGCGCAGTGGCTACTATCAGTCCGAAGGTGGTGATTTTCATAGGGGACCATCTAAATACTAATCTGTAACATCCCTGAAAATTTCATTGAAATCGGATAGAAAATGTAGAAATTATGGACGTTACAAGGAAATTCACGTTTGCGCATGCGCAGTGGCTACTATCAGTCCGAAGGTGATGATTTTGATAGGGGACCGTTTACACACCAACCCGCACAATCCCTGAAAATTTCATTGAAATCGGACAATAACTTCGTATAGTTATGCGCGTTACAAGGAATTCATGACAGACAGACAGACACACAGACACACAGACAGACAGACACACAGACACACAGACACTGAACCAAAATTGTTCAGAAAGGTCTAAAACGCAAAACGCGAGTGAAAATTTTGATTTTGGAGAACTTTTTTTTTTCGACCTTGAAAAGTGAAAACAAAGCTTCCGCTACCTTGGTAGACTCGGAAGCAAAATTAAACCTTTGTGTGATAATAATGTGCAACTCGAAGAAACGTACGATCGCATTTTGGTCAGCTAAAATTTTAACGGAGTTTAGGCCTCTCTTGCAATTCACACACATGTTTCTGATTTATTTCAAGTCCCATCCTGAGCATAAGAGCAAGTCTCCAAGTAGTGAATTACGATGTTGGAAGGTCTCAGGTAAACCAAACTCGTAATATGAAAGAGGTGTCCTGGAAGGTAGCTTGGAGGGTTTAAGGAGGTGGTACCTGCCCCCTTCAAGGAGGGAAGCCACTCATTCTAATGCCCTTAATAAATTGATTTCCCACTCACCAAATCAAGATAATTTTATATTTCGTCAGCAGTCGCCAATATTGGTTTAATTTTATTGGGGTTGGTTTGTATGCTCATGGCAATGAATCAGAATTATGGACTGGACATGATTTACCTCATAAAACTTAACGTTAAAAAGATACAAAATTTTTATCGAAATTGAAGTGGAATATCAAAAAACTGCAATTAGAGCTATCTCAATTCATAGCACATTCGCGTTTTCCAATTGAAAAAAAATTAATAATTTTCGGATGCAAACTTAAACTTTTAACCTCCCCACCAATGCCATCTATTTTTTGAGAATCACACTAGGTGGCCGTCCACCATTGAAGTTCTAACAGGAGCAAACAGTTGGTCCTACAGAGCTCTGGGTGGTCTCATTCAATTCCAAAAATTCATTACTATTTTAATTTGATAAAGAAACAATACCTTTATATCGAAAGTTTTTGAGCTAGGGTGGTTTGAAAACTGCTGCCCTCATTTTTTACCCCTTAGCAGCGACTGACATCAAACAAAAGCTTCGGGGCCGTCTCAGTCAGCCATGTTTTCCCCATATTTCTCGGGCAATTATTGTTCGATTTTGATGATTCCAGCGTCAATCTTTCAGTTTTTATATCCCCAAGGCCCATGCACTAATGAATTTGTAAAATCTTCGAAAATTTAAAGTTTAGCTACATTTTATGGGAAAAACATAACTGAATTTACGGTTTTCCCATTTTTCTGTGGCAATTATTGTTCAATTTTGATGACTCTGGCGGCAATATTTCAGTTTTTCAATTCCCTAGGGCCCTGCGCTAATGAATTTCAAAAATCCTTTTTTATTTCCAATTTAGGTACAACTTTTTAGGTGTTTGCCCCTTCGATTTGGCGAAATACTGACCCGGAACCAGGAACGAACGTCGACCGATTGAGACCTCGTAACTAGACCCCAAATGGAGCCCATAAACGACATTGCAACCAAATCGGTCAATGGTAACTAAGGAAAGTGACCACTAAGTGCGTACGGCGGACAGACAGCAAAATTTAACGTAATCCAACAAATTTTTAGGTGGGGAGGGGGTTAAAAATGTTTTCCTTTTCGGTCGATTCCATAGAAATATATATTGAAAATATTGAAATATAATAAATCGGAAATATTGTAAATAATAACATAAAGATTGTATATATAAATTAAAAAATGCAGCATGTTTTAAATTCAAAAATTTGACAACCCCATGTTTTGAAACTTTTCCTGTTGGAACTATTTTGGAATTATCACGAAGCAATTTGTGTGAAAATTAGAGACCAATAATTAAAAATGAGACCCAAAAACTTGGTCCTTGGAAGACTAGACTGAATTTGTGGGGGCATTGCCTGGCAATCAGGCTCCTCATATAGAACTAGTCCTACAGATGCCTGTGCTTTGCTGCTCTTTCTATCGAGACGCAAGAACATGATTATGCAATATGGTTCACAGAAGTGCAGTGTGATTGCATTTTAGTTTATTATTTTCAATAGTGAACCTTTGGAATCGAACGAGAAAATGTTTTTTTTACCACCACCTCAAAATTTGTTGGTTTACGTTTCAAGGTACGTAGAATCCAAAAATCGAATAAAAATTTTGCCGTCCGTCGTACGCGGCACTTTCCCCACTTAGCATTGACCGATTTTGATGAAATTCGGTATGTAGGCTCCATCAGGGATCCAGTTGTGCCCTGAAGATTTTGGTTAATGTAGGTCACTTCTAAGGGTTCCAAAATCAATTTTGAAATTTTGAAAACGCCCTAACTCAAAGAAGCTTGATATAAAGATATTGTTTTTACATCAATTTTAGATAGTGTAGAATTTTTTGAGACCACGCAGACAGGACAAACCGTTCGCTCACAACGAATATTTAAGGGTTGGATGTATGATGAATCAGAAGCACGAGTGTGATTTGCAAAAGAGGCCTAATCTCCATTCAAATTATAGCTGACCGAAATGCGATCAATGTTTTTCTTCATTTTGGATGGTTGGTGGCTTTGCAGACGAGTGATCTATATAGAAAAATAATAAACCATTGTTTAATAATTTGCAGCGTTTTTCATCTACATATAATGGACCTGTTCTGTCCATAAACTATCAATTTTGACTTAGTCGTGTTTAAAGTTGAATAATTATTGTGAAACCATCTTCTTAATTGGTTGAATATTTGGTTTGCGCCATTGAAAACTTTCTTTAAGTGTCGCCTTCACAAAGTAAATAAGTATATTTGTGAGTTAGCTGGTTCTAGATGTGCTACTTCATTTATGTGTAATAAAACTGTATTGGCCCTAAGTACTTCATTGAATCAACTGAAAAATAATTGTAATAATTTAAGCAGATGCCATTTGAGGGAATTGTTGAAATTCCGAACATAATTTTCCTTCTTTGAGTGGACATGGATTTCTACGTTTCCCTGGGAATGGCTGTAATAACGAGGACGGCAGCCATTTTGTGGGTTGGGACGACAGAGGGGGATAAAAGATTGGTCGGATGGTTTTTAGAGGTTCCTAGTATGTTGAGAGATTGTCGGATTTCCTTGATGGGCCCACGCCCGTCGCTTCGGGACCTTGTTATTTCCACGAGGGATAACTGTTATTTCGGTCTTTATAGCCTCAATGAAGACCCGATACTGATTGATTCATTAACCGACCCCGAAGTATCTCTAAGATCGAGTCTTTAATTTAACTAGATTGGCTATTTTGAGTCTCTCCCAAATCCTGCCGCCAAATTAAGAGTTGTGGGACAAACACCAGGAGCTAATCAAACCCGAGTTAATTATAGTCTCTCAAACTCTTTTTAAAACACCGCAGAAAATTTCCACTTTGATAACGTTTCTGGAGGCATTCTTGTTTGTCTTCAGCATCCATGTCAACGGATATTAGCAGTTACTCAACTACTCTTATACACTCAGTCTTCTCTCTTTTGCCTGCTCCCATTCCATTCTAATATCCAGTTTGGCCAGTACTCCAGTTCACCTCCCGACTCAATCATAATTTATTGGTTATCTCCTCAGTTGTCATTTCACACTCTTGTTTATCTTTCCATTTTTTTCTTTTAACTATACTCAGTAAACTTGTGTGTCAAATTATCAATTAATTACATGTAGAGTAATATTATTGTTGTGAAAGTAACTGTAAACTGTGTGTCAACCAGTGGATGTAGTTGAACTAAAGTGCTAATTATATTCTTTACGTTTTGAATACACATTTTAATGCTCCTTATAATTTGTTTTTCTTCATTTATAATAATAATCTCTGAAGAAAATTACCATCAATTTGTTGCAATTTGCTTACTGGTATATGAGTGTACGATAACTGGTACAAGTGTGTTTAATAATTGGATTCTTGTGTGTCAAATAACTGGATCCAAGCGGCATTCATTAACTGTTTCATGGATGTTTGGTTGCTGGATTCATGCGTATCCAATATCTGGTTCATGGGTGTTCAATAAATGTTACAAGAGTATTCTATAGCTGGATTTATGGGTATCTAACAATATATCTGGTACATGGGTGTTCAATAACTGTTACAAGAGTATTTTATAGCTGGATTTATGGGTATCTAACAATGTATCAGGTACATGGGTGTTCAATAACTGTTGCAAGAGTATTTTATAGATGGATTTATGGGCATCTAACAATGTATCAGGTACATGGGTGTTCAATAACAGTTACAAGAGTATTTTATAGCTGGATTTATGGGCATCTAACAATGTATCAGGTTCATGGGTGTTCAATAACTGTTACAAGAGTATTTTATAGCTGGATTTATGGGCATCTAATAATGTATCAGGTACATTGGTTTTCAATAACTGTAGTAAGTAAGTGAGTAATGTAAATAACCATTTCAGGTTGAATTTTCGTCCGACTGCCATTCCTGGCGCCGCGGACGTCATCAGCTGTCTTCGAAAGGGAAGATCAGAATTGGTTCTGATGATTTCGCTCATGGCTTCCCATTGCCTCACCGCCCTGGGTTGGGAAGAGTGAGAGCGGCGAGCCGCAAATGCCCGAAAACACGCCCGGTGACTGAGACTCGAACTCACGATCCTTCCCGCAAAGATCGGTTCATATCTTGGCCCTCCGTATACTGTTTGATTTGATAATAATTAACAGGTTATACATGAATCGCATCAGACCGCCCCTGTTCAATAACTGTTACAAGAGTATTTTATATCTGGATTTATGAGTAGTATCTAATAATATATCAAGTACATGGGTGTACAATAACTGACTCATGGGTGTTAGATAGCTTTTACATGAGAGTTTAATAACTGAATTCAAGGGTGTCCAATAACACGGGTGTTTGATATCTGGATTCATGGGTATCAAATAACTGGAACATGAGTGGTTGATAACTGGATCTATGGGTGTCCTATAACTTAGTGGATAGGTATTCAATAACTGTTTCATGAGTGACTGATAGCTGGATCCATGTGTATTCAACAACTGGTATATGAGTGTTCAATAGCTGGATTCGTGGATTTTAATTATTGGATTATTGGGCATCCAATAACTGGTACTCACATGTGTGTTTGATGACTGTAACGCGGATGTTTAATAACTGGTACATTGCGTCCAGTAGCCAGTACACATGTGTTCTTGAGATTCAGACCGTTGAAATGCAATCAGATTCTATCAAATATCAAATTATATTTTGTCCATTCAACTTCAAGTATAGGAACCTGTGGAACATCAACAAAAGTTTTGTTAACAGAAGTTGCACAATTTTGAATTACTCAAGTCCTATTATGCGTGTTGATGATGTTGAAATTTTCGATCAAGCTTCCAACGACTGGTACATTCACGCTATAAACCGCATGAAACATGTTTAAATCAATAATAGTAGTATCGAAAAATTATATGGAATATTTGAAATGTTGGTACCAACCGACTTTGATTGAGCTTCACAAAAGGTAGGAAAAAATGTCATCATGGTAATTGGTGTTTTAGAAACATTTGGAAACACTCATGAATTGCGTTTGGAACCATGGTTCACAAAATCGTGCTGCCGATACGCTACTTTTTCTCAGATTATGTACAGTGAAAAACTACGTTTTCAATGGTCTTAGGACTATTTGGTTATCATAGTCTTCTTGCGTCAAATATTGTCTTGAAAGTAGACCCTACGTGTGAGTAATCCAAGGAGTTTTTGTTCACGTTTGAATGATTCGACTTCAGGTTTTTGATATAATTTACTTCCGAAGCGTGTTTACGAATCAACCCAAAGAGGAGCCGACCCTGCAGGGGAAAAAATAACTTGATGGGTTACAAGGAGAAGGGTCGGGGAGGGCAAAGTGGTTTGAGTTCGACTAACCCAGAGGATGTTGTTGAGTCGCCAAGCAGTCTGATGCTCTTCCACTCTACTATCCCTGACGATAACATCCGTCTGAGGAATCCCCCTGGAGACGGCCGATTATTACCCGCCGCTCACGCTCACGGCCGTTCGGCCCCTTTTTGGAGGATAATTGATAGAAAATATTCATGGTCATATTTCGTGTCGGCCGTTTAATGAATAATTATAACAAACATGTGGTCAAACAGTACCTTGGGAGAGGTACCGCTGGAGAGGGCTTCATAACCGATTATTCTAATGTACCTCGGAGAGCTGTGAAAGGGCCCAGGTGTTTGCTTATTAAGGGACCGATAGTACTCCGCCGCCACCTCCTTGTTCTGTTTTTGATTTCGGCTCGTCTCTCCCAGGTATTTACATAGGCTTATCTAGTTGCTCCCCAACGTCTAGTTCCATATCGTAGAATATACGATATTCAGTTTATAGAGATCTCATCATGACCTAGCTTTCCTGCATAGACACGAATAATGTGCTCCACCTCATAGTTATCATGGTTTGTAAACGTGAATTATCGGAATATAGCAATAATAGTGTGGAATCGAGCTTTTATGCCCACCTTATTATACAGAATCGTTTCATATAAATCTCAACCCTCAGTGCCCGACATGGTTTTTTGGGTGCTTATGCCCAACTAAGTGTTTCTCAGACACCCACTTCCTAAATTTGGGTTAAATTACTATATTATAATTTTTCAACAACGAATTTTTATTGTTGATATCTCCTAATGACAAGTTGACAATAAGAAGTGAATAGGATAAGTAAAATATTACCCGCGTTGCATCAAGAATGGCCTCAAGTAAGTGCCTCATTATCACAATACATGATACCTATGTAACGACTAGCTTATAACGTTGTGTAAAGGTACATCATTCAAAAATCAAATATAAGTAGGTGGAAATAACAAATATTTTGAAGGCACATTAGAATCAAACCCTCCAAAAAATAAGGAACTGAAAAGATTCAAAAAGTAAATGTGACCTAGTAAAAGTGGTAGGTACGTAACAAAAATTATTGCTTCTTAGAGACTACTTCTAAAGTATTCATGATCTCATAAAACGGCCATCGTTCGATAATTCTGATATCCTTTCCGCGAAATGTAGGTCATTGACTAAAATATACTCCCTCTCCCTCGAGGACTGTGCCCTTGGAATGCTGGAACTCACTCTAGAATTGACATAAACAGATATCGATGTACAGGAATAGTACATTCTGCCCGACTAAGTGTCTGAGAGAAACCTACCACATTTCTCCGTTCCCCACGACAAAGTGTCTCACAGACACCTTCTTTGCAGTAATCGTGCTGGGCGAGGTCAACCTTAGAAGAAAACAAACCAACTTCACTAATGTCATCCACGAGACTGGGGGGGAAAGGTACTGACCGCGTGGGACCGCTCAGAAAGCCAGTGGAGCCAATTTTTCGTGGAGAAAATCACTAGGTGTCTGTAGGACACTTGCCGGGCACTAAGGGTTAAAGTCAATGATATCTTGTGACGGACAAATTTACATTATCGTTCTAAAGGCAATCATAATTCAGCAGGAATCAAAAGTAGGAAGTTGCAGCCATTTAAAGTGGAGGATCAGTACGAGGAAATTAAAATGCAAGACCATCTGTCAGAATGAGGGAATATCAGCCTGTCAGGATGTAGGATCTTCTGAGTGTGACACCAAATATGCAAACCTCTTCAGACATTCAGAACGCAGAAACTTCAATTCAATCGGAATGAAGGAAATTCCAGCCAATCAGGATGAAAAAACTTCTTACTCTGAATGCTGGTACGCCAGCCAAACAGAACGCATACTTAAATCTAATCAGAATGCAGGAATTTAAAAGAAAATAGAAAGAACATCCATCAAATCAATTAGATTGCAGCAACTTCACCTTAACAGAATGCATGCGTCTCAGTGAGCCATTAATAACACAAGTAACTCCAACCAATCAGAATGCAGGAACGTCCCCTCGATCGGAAAGCGCTGAACTCCAGCCAAGCAGAACATTGGAGTCTCAGTAGGAACAAATAAGGTAGCAAGAGTCTCCAGCGAATCAGAATGCAGGAACTTTCAGTCAGTTATAATGCAGAGCCAATCAATCTGAGCACGGCAACCTCAGCCAATCAGAATACAGGCACTTCATCCTAATAGAATGCAAGAGTCTGGGTGTACCTGTGTACAACAGCCTCCAGCCAAACTTCGGTCAACCATAATGTGGGATCCTCAGTGGATGAAAATCAGAGCATGAGAGCCTCAAGCCTAACAGGAAGCAGTCATCTTCCTCCGATAGAAATGCAAGAGCTTCAATGGGTACCAAAAATAATGCAGAAACTTCCAACATATTAGAATACAGGATTTTCTAATTGGGGAGAACACATCAACGGCAAACCAAATTGCAGAAACTTCAGACAAGCACAGTGAAAGAACAGGAGAACTACAAGAGACTGTACCAAACGTCAGCCAATCAGAATGCAGGTGCCTATAATTAGACAGGATCCTCCAGAAAATAAGTCATAGGTACGGATTGGTTCTCGGATGAAAATTCGCAGAGGACAATGTTGAAAAATTGTAATATTTCTCCTAATAAAAATCCTATTGTATCTCATAGACGGAGAACGACGAAAATGAATCGTATCCGGTTTAAGATTTCCAACTGTCGTGAAGGTGAGCGGTGGTAAAGTAAATAAATTAGCATCGATACGGTATATCGTAGATGATGATATTATATCCCTGGGTCACCCCAATCGTAAACCCAATCCGGAGTTTGAAATGTTCATTCCGATCTTTATGATTCCTCTTCGTGGGCAATAAAACACGGACGACTCATGGATTAGTCAAATGGGCTACTGTACCACGTAATAGCGTCACAACTGATGGGCTTATCACCGAAGGAGGTTTGGGGCGCAGGAATTTATAGCTACCTACCTGCCCTATAAAACCCTTCTTTGTCTTCGAATCCTCTCGCTCCGACTTATTTACTCGGTTGGCCACTTTTATGTGAGGCTGCTACCTATAACGCCTTATTTCTTTTGACCGGCTTTTTTATTTGAATATTACAGGTTCACGGGAATGATTGATCGTCTATTCCTGATCTGGTAGGTGTATTGTTGGTAGGAAACTTACGTGGAATTTTGAGTGGAATTCAATTTTTCACAGATTTGAAGATGTTTGTTTATCATCTATTTGTTCCTTCAATGAGCATTAGTCGTTGATTTTCACTCGAGGATGTGCTCAGTAAGCTTCTACTACACGTCTTTTAGGTGACACATCCAGTTCCTGCCTCGTGTGAAGTAACGTTAACGTCATCAAAATGGAAACCATCCTACAAAGAGAATATTATCTCCTCTTCTCTACTCGATCATATTACCAAATTTCAAATTTTGAATTTTTCTAGAGTACCAACATAGCATGAATATTCACTGAATTGGATGTGTATTTTTTTTCAAGTCAGCTCACCTAACAAACCGCAAAGTTTGTAAATTGGTTAGTATTTTGTCTCAGCAGGAAAATGACTAGAGATGAGATTTTTAAAGTAATTTGGATATTGTATCCAAATTTGGTCTGAAGTATCAGTTCATTTTGGAAAAGAGGTTATCTTGCCTAAAACCTAAAATAGTTTGAAATCCCAGGTTGGGATGGTCCGCTAGCAATTTCTCCCCCCCCCCTCCAGCATCAATTTATTTCTACTCGAATCTCTGATTTCAAACGAGAGTGGAGTTAGGTACTTAAATTTGAGTAACTCTCAAGAATTCGATAGTGATAGGACCTTTGATAGAAACTGAGCATGTGCAGACATCAAAAGTCCTTTTGTAACCAGTATAAATATGATCGAGATTCTACATGGTCCCCTATGAATTGAATTGTGATCGGATCATCGGTAGTCATTACGGAATGCAAGCTGAGCCGTATAAGGGCTCCCATAAGTTTGATAGCAGCATTTATACCTACTGATAATTATGAAACTTAAAGATATCTCACAACTTGTCTTATTTTGCTCAAACTTGGAAGGTTCTTGGGGATTAAAAAAATATAAATATATAATTTAGTTGATTACAATAAAATTGTTCGATCCAAACTCCACAATACTTCAACTTCCCATTATCGAACTTGTGCTGAGGGTAGGAGTACAATTAATGCGTAATACGAATTAATAGGTAATACGATCGTTCAATATTAAATATAAATTTCTCAAAGCCTTCCGTTCCCCTTCTTAGTTTACTATTTTCAATATTGAACCTTTGGAATCGACCAAGAAATTTTTTTTTAACCCCTTCTCAAAATTTGTTGGTTTACGTTTCAAGGTACGTAGAATCCAAAACGCTGCAAATTATTACACAACGGTTTATTATTTTTATATAGATCTCTCGTCTGCAGAGCCACCAACCATCCAACATGGAGAAAAACATCGATCGCATTTCTGTCAGCGGAGATTAGGCCTGTTTTGCGATTCACACTCGTGTTTCTGATTTATCGTACGTCCAAACTTTAAATTCTCGTAGTGAGCGAACGGTTTGTCCTACAGAGCTCCGGGTGGTCTCAAAAAATTCTAAAAATTCTATAGAATCTTAAATTGAAGGAAAAAATACCTTTATATCAAATTTTTTTCTATTTAGGGCGTTTTCAAAATTTCAAAATTGATTTTGGAACTCTTAGAAGTGACCTACATCAACCAAAATCTTCGGGGCACAATTAGACCCCAAATGGAGCCTACATACCAAATTTCATCAAAATCGGTCAATGCCAAGTGGCAAAAGTGCCGCGTACGGCGTACGGCGGACGGACGGCCAAATTTTTATTCGATTTTTGGATTCTACATACTTTGAAACGTAAACCATCAAATTTTGAGGGGGTGTTAAAAAAAATTTTCTCATCGTCGATCCCAAAGGTTCATTATTGAAAATAATAAACCAAAATCGAATAAAAATTTGTCCATCCGTCCGCCGTCCGCCGTACGCGGCACTTTCCTCAGTTAGCCGACCGATTTTGATGAAATTTTGTATACAGGCTGCATTTGGGGTCTAGTTGAGCCCCGAAGATTTTGGTTGATGTAGGTCACTTCTAAGGGATGAAGAATAAGGGTTAAAATTTTGAAAACGCTCTAGCTCAACAAATTTTGATATAAAGGTATTGTTTTTACATCAATTTAAGATAGTATTGAATTTTTAGAATTTTTAGAGATCTCGTGGAGCCCTGTAGGACAAAGCAATCGCTCCCTACGAGAATCTAAGGGCTGGACTTACGGTAAATCAGAAACACCAGTGTGAATCGCAAGAGAGGCCTAATCTCCGTTCAAATTATAACTTACCGAAATGCGATCGATGTTTTTCTTTATGCTGGTTGGTGGTAACAATAGCAAAGCCGTGTTCTTTGCAGTCGAGTTACAGAAAAATAAGAAACCTTTGTGTAATAATTTGCAGCGTTTTTATGGACGCTATGGTCCAAACTAGCTATTAGTCCGAGGTACAACCGGCCTGAGGTACGCGACTTTCGCCTACTTTCTTTCGTTCCTGAAATGTCCTGCAGCATTGAAAAATATTTGGGTGCAATGAAGAATAAACTTGTTATTTATCCATAAATTGACCATTTCTAATAGACTTCAGAATACAGGAGAAAATTCTCGGAGAATCAACAGAAAAGTTTTGGGGGGTTGTGTGAGCAAAATTTGAGCCCTATTTGGCAACCAAGAACATTTTCAAGTAGAGGCAAAGCAAAAATTTTCCAGGTCAAATCTCCAGAAATTTTTTTTAAAATTAGAATTTCAACTAAACCGATAGTAGAACACTGTCATAGTAAACCAATTTACAATATTTTGTGGCTCTTCGGATAATGGATGGGGTGAATTGATATAATCAAAACATGTCATATAATTTTGTCCGTGAGTGACGGAGTTTAGCGTATGAGCGAGCAAAGCGCAGATGGAACCAGTTATTTAATATTAATGAGCTAGAGCTACGATTAAGGTTGACGGCTCTGCGTGTTCGGGCGGCTCATTTTCGAAAGATATGTTGGGCGTTTTGGAACTATTATTTATGCAAGGTGGGCCTCCCCTCCCTGCTACCTGAGTAAATGTTTAACTTGAGGTGATACCAACAACACCTTGCCCTCACCTTCCTTTTCTATATAAAGGTTCTATAAAGATAACCACTAGGTGTCCCGCACCTGCCGTTTTTCTCGGCTGTGGAAGTTTCGTCATTATCCAATAGTAAATTGGATTCCATCGCCATCTTGAAAGCCCTTTCGGCCGGTTTTTGTGAAATCTTCCAGGTCCTTAGTGGGAGGTTGGGAACCAGTGCAGAAGTTCGACTTTTTGTACGATTAAGTCGACCTTTTCTATCAATACCTACTCAGTTGCGGTGAATTCTTTTTCCAAGGGAAAACGACACCCAGTGATTATAAACATGAAATGAGTCTGCATCATGATACACTTTTGAAAAAATTACTCCCTTCTGTGATCATGTCTGCTTAACCGGCTGCCACCACAATCCTCTTTTGTATTTGAAACTGAACATGAAATCCTCGTGTCCCAGAATAAACGAGAACCATTACCTCTTCTTTTGAGGCCATCCATCGTCTTTTGAAAACCTTCTTCATGGATATATTCCCAACAGCCCGTCCCTCGAAATGACATAAATATTACAGTCCAGGATCTCTCATTTCATAGCCTAGAGAGTTAGTTGCTTGCGCTCCAAGCTTTGCTCCTACAGGATACTTTCACGTTCTCGATACTTAGTTCTTCGGAGGTTAGAGAAGGTGCCCCAAGTATCCAGTTTTAGCCCTCTTGATGACATAAAAGAGCTTTCAACTGAAAAGGGCCTGGCTCAAAACAGGCTTTTCTAAAAATGAAAAAAATTACAACTGAGCCAATTTTATAATTCATTTGAGTTTTCCAATTTTTTTAAACATCAGTATTAGTCGTAACGCCTGCATGTGATGGTTGTTAGTCAAACCAATTCCATTTGGAAAACAAAAACGCTGCAAATTATTACACAATGGTTTATTATTTTTATATAGATCACTCGTCTGCAAAGCCACCAACCATCCAACATGAAGAAAAACATCGATCGCATTTCGGTCAGCTTTAATTTGAACGGAGATTAGGCCTCTTTTACGATTCACACTCGTGTTTTGATTTATATATATGTATATATCAATATAAACCCTTAAATTTTCGTAGGGAGCGAACGGTTTGTCCTACAGAGCTCCGGGTGGTCTCAAAAAATTCTAAAAATTCTATAGAATCTTAAATTGAAGGAAAAACCATACCTTTACATCGAAATTTTTTGAGTTAGGGTGTTTTCAAAATTTCAAAATTGATTTTGGAACCCTTAGAAGTGACCCACATCAACCAAAAGCTTCGGGGCACAACTAGACCCCAAATGGAGCCTACATACCAAATTTCATCAAAATCGGTCAATGCTAAGTGGCAAAAGTGCCGCGTACGGCAGACGGCGGACGGACGGCCAAATTTTTATTCGATTTTTGGATTCTACGTACCTTGAAACGTAACCCATCAAATTTTGAGGGGGTGTTGACATTTTTTTTTCTTGGTCGATTCCAAAGGTTCATTATTGAAAGTAATAAACCAAAATTGAAGTTTTCAATATGCGCTTTCAAAAAGATGAAATAAAACCATTTGATATTTTGAATTTGATTCGATGTTGTAAATATTAATCTCATGTCTTAAAGTGTTCATCTTTCTGTCTGACCAGATCCAGTTATAGCTAAACGGCACCACGGATATCTATTAAATTCTGTAAGTGTTCGCAGTGTGCCTTAAAGAAGGAAATGCAGGTTTATTAGGAAAGTTGCGCGCAACTTTTTGCAAGTTCTGAACGGCTGAATCAGTTTTGAAGGCTAATTTTTCTTTATATTCTCTAAAGGTTGGTTGCATATGACTTAAACCTCTCTGGAACCAATTACTGCTCAACGGCATAACTCTTCAACAAGAAGATGTAGGTGCAATCATGAAAAGATTGTGTTGTTTCAGTATGCAACCCGTAAACGGCTAAACCGATTTTGGTAGACATTGAACTACAAACCTGCGTTATTAGAAGATATGATGTATCAATCAGCTGATACTGAGATTTGAATACTCACTTGTACGAGTATAATTTGTCCTACTCTATCCGAAGTATGGACTTATTCTTGCGTACTGTGAGACTAAGAAATGGGAGACTACTATGCGTATAAACTAGGAACTACTAAACTACGCGAGACTATAGACATGGGAGGTTACTACGCTCATAAACTACGAACTACTAGATTACAGACATGGGAGACTACTATGCTTATATACTGAAAACTACTGGACTAAGCGAGACTATAGATATGGGAGACTACTACGCGTGTAAACTACGAACTACTAGATTCCGTGAGACTATAGAAATGGGAGACTACTATGCTTATATACTAAGAACTACTATACTACGCGAGACTATAGAAATGGGAGACTACTATGCCTATATACTAAAAACTACTAGACTAAGCGAGGCTATAGATATGGGAGACTACTATGCTTATAAACTACTAAACTACGCGAGACTATAGATATGGGAGACTACTATGCTTATAAACTACGAACTACTAGATTACAGACATGGGAGACTACTATGCTTATATACTGAAAACTACTAGACTAAGCGAGACTATAGACATGGGAGACTACTATGCTTATAAACTACGAACTACTAGATTACAGACATGGGAGACTACTATGCTAATATACTGAAAACTACTAGACTAAGCGAGACTATAGATATGGGAGACTACTATGCTTATAAACTACGAACTACTAGATTACAGACATGGGAGACTACTATGCTTATATACTGAAAACTACTAGACTAAGCGAGACTATAGACATGGGAGGTTACTATGCTCATAAACTACGAACTACTAGATTACAGACATGGGAGACTACTATGCTTATATACTAAAAACTACTAGACTAAGCGAGACTATAGATATGGGAGACTACTATGCTTATAAACTACGAACTACTAGATTACAGACATGGGAGACTACTATGCTTATATACTAAAAACTACTAGACATGGGAGGTTACTATGCTCATAAACTACGAACTACTAGATTACAGACATGGGAGACTACTATGCTTATATACTAAAAACTACTAGACTAAGCGAGACTATAGATAAGGGAGACTACTATGCTTATAAACTACGAACTACTAAACTACGCGAGACTATAGACATGGGAGACTACTATGCTTATATACTAAAAACTACTAGACTACGAGAGACTATAGACATGGGAGACTACTATGCTTATATACTACGAACTACTAGACTGAGCGAGAATATAAATATTGGAAACTACTATGCTTATAAACTACGAGAGACTATAGATATATAGACTACTATGTTTATATACTACGAACTACTAGACTACGCGAGACTAGAGACATTGGAGACTACTATGCTAATAGACTACGAACGTACATTTACGTTATGTTGACCTCTTGGTTGTTCAAGTCCAGTGTTCTGCACATCTACTTGGTTGAGGGAGGGAAGCTATGAGACATGCGAGTAGAAGAAAAATATTTGGCTTCCAGTTGTAAGGTGAAAGTGAATTTATATGTTTATTGTTTCGTATCTGGAGTTTTCAATTTTCAAATCGAAACAATTATGTAAGAGGAATTCAAGATGGCGAAGCATCGCAAAGAAGTTGGTTTTTCTAAAGAGAGAAAAACACATATTCTCGTTCGGGGTGAGGAGCGAGGGTTTTTGCGCGGCGGTGAAAGGGCGTTTGTCGGCAACGGGCTGCGGCTAGATCTCTTCAAGCCCTGTAATTAGAAGGCAACAGATCGGCCGAGTGACTGAGTGTGGGGGGAGTGTTGGATGAATCTTGCCCCTTGGGATTTGCTCAGATGGGAAAGATGCCCAAAGCCGCTAACTGCAACGTGATATTATCCGTAACGCTGACAGAATCTTACCGTTCTTCAACATGCACGTCGCAGCAGTTTCTTTACGATGTTTACTACATAACCTCTTATTTCGAGGAAACATGCGATATCGTCCTGTGATAGGTACTAAGGCTATTTCAATTTTCGTTCCTATGGAATTACAGCTATATTGTTCCACACAGGCAATATCATTAGAGGCTAAATTGTAGTGAGTTGTCCTTTGTGCCTACATTTAATTTTCCTTCACATCAATAATGTTTTAGGCTGAGTCAAAGTGTGCCAAAATCGGGAGCAAAGTCTTAAAGCTGTTGTTGTCTGACTGTGGAGTAGTTTTGGACCAGTGAGTCTACTTGTAACCTCTTCGCCACCGCTGTAGTCAAGCAAAGGCACCTCGGACAGGCTGGAATCCTTGGAACTTACTCTGTAGTTATGGAATTGCCCACTCAGTTAGACCTGGATTTGGTGTAACTCCTGATCAGGTTTGATTGTGTGACCAACTTATTAATGTCCACAGTACAACTTATAGTAGTCGGTAGGTAAATATATAATTTCTATCTTGGTAGCTATTGGCCACTATACGACAGGTACTTTAATAGAAAAATCTTCTAGTATTGTTTTGAACCAGTCAGAGCCCTTAATAGTTAGTTTCTTCATAACAAAATCCTAACCTAAATAGTTTGAGAACTTACAATACTTATTATCTAGGTATCCATTAATTTAATATCTATCATTTAGGCATTTTACAATCTCTCAGAAAGAGGTGCTTCTTCAAGAAGTAAAACATTATTACAGACTTAACATTGACCTAGTCTCATTACTTATCAATCAGCATAATATGTATTATAGATACACGTTACAATGTAGACAATGAACTTGCTTAGAAATCAGTCTCTACCTATCAATCTTTCGGAGATACAAAAACTGATGGTTTGGAAACATAAGTGAACCTTCCCAATACTTCATTTTTCTCCATATGCCTGGATGCACAGTATCTATATGTGACCAAAACAAAAGAACCAAGGCATATCGAGCTCTGAGTAATTTCTTGTTACAAAAAAACGTGTCGCTCCTCTTTGGAAGATACCGCGCGATTCCAAAAGTTGGAAAAAGTGTGGGCGTTTGATTACAGTCAAGAAGAGGGCAGACAGAGAGCGATGACTTCATAACACCTACGTTCCTTTTCTGTCGGATCTCTCCACATCTCAGTTAATAATTTGACTCGGAAATGTCCGAGAGTGGGAGACCCGATGAAATCTCGACATTCAAAAAACTACACCACGATATCATTACGAGTCTTCAAATCGTCAGTTTAACGATGTTGTTGACGGCAAAACCACTTCGGGAGTGAAGGTGGACTTCATAATGGAATTTTCGTATCAAAAGGCTCATGACCAGGAAAGAAGAGTTGCACGAGTAAGAGAAGCGTCGTCCAACTACACTCGTAGAAACCTACTTTTCCTTGAATCTCTAAATCGGTCAAAATATCATAAGAACTAGACCATTTATCTTTTTTTTAAATTGCTTTCAGTTGACGACGACTCTCTGGGTCTTCTCAGGAACGAAAGAACTACGTGTGTATTTCCATGCAAAAAAAAGTATTTTCTTTCAAAAGTATGTATAGCGCATCCATACAAATACGATTTCGAGTCTCCATCGACAAAAGACAAGCAGAAACTGCACGTACCGTTCACTACCACAAACCGCATTTACCAGCTAAATTTGATTAGGAATGAGTTTGGTCTTAAGCGTTGGAAAAAGGGATGGTGCTGTAGGGTTTTGCCAGATTCAAAATTCTCTTGTGTTTCCAATGACACTGGAAACATCCTCCCTCAAAGTAGACGTTTAGATGTAAAATTGGTGCAGTTTCTGCATACTGAAGCCTACAGCGAATATGGACTTTGGTACTTATATTAAATTTCTTGCAATATTCTTAATTAGAATGCCTTTCATGTTTGTAATTATTATTTTGAAAAAAACTAAGAAAATTCACGAGAAAAAGCAATACAAAATTTCGTAATTAATTATTGAGTTGTGCCCCGAAACTTTTGGCTACTAAGGTATGAAAAATTGGAGATGTAAGTTTAAAAACGCCCTAAATCGCAGAATGTCAATAAAAAGGTATGTTTTCTATTCCGATTTCAATTAGATCGCGCTATTTATGATCGAATGAGACCACACAGAGCACTGTAGAGCCAACAGGACTTGAGGTCCTTGGGGTCTTGTCTATGCGTTTTCAACAGGACTTGAAGCAAAACGAGTGGTAGTTTTCAGTTAGATAGGATGCAGTAAAACGAAGGGACCCCATCGCCATTTTTTAAAGTCAGCTGATTTGACTGGAACGTATATCAATTTTTATCAAGTAAAATGATAATTTATGTATAAAAGTTATTATAAATAGGTACCTATATACATTTACAAACCACAAATAATTTTCTATTTTATTTTAGTTTTCTTTATTTTATATTTATTCATTTATTTTATTTTCACTTTAATTATTCACAATAATTTTATTTTATATTATAATTACTATTTATTAATTTATTTTATGTGTATATTACTACTGAAAAAAAATTACCGACGCATTCTTGAGGCGTGCTTCCTAGTCCTTAGTTCTCAACCGATTCGCGGGATCCTTTGTTTGTACGACACATTCATGTTGCACGTTACTTCATCAGGGCATCGAAATTTGCACGAGGAGAGAGCGACTGGGAGGATAATATTCACAAAATACACGATCTTTCATTATTTCTACTCTGTGGCTTTCTAATGGAACCCTCAACCTGAAGCTTCCGGATGGAACATCAATATCTTGTATACCTCTGCATTTTCATGAACTACTCTATAAGCCACGGTAAATCAAATGAGTGGTGCCGTCATGCTGACAGAACACCAGAAACCTTGAATATAGATGTGACATTCTACGGACTACCTACCACAACCAACCAGTACCAACGTTATGACGTATTACGGCTGTGTTGGCGCAGGTGGGGTGGGGGGTAGGAGTAGAATTCAAATGTTGCGTTTCGTAGATCGTAGTGAAACGATTTCGTGCAACAGGAAGGTAAATAAGAATGTACGTTTCATCACTTACTGGTTGAAATCGAAATAATCGTTATCCAACGAGACGTCCCCTGGAATGCATGCATTACTAATCATCATGTTTTTTATACCTCTCAAAATGCCCATTTGAATTTTTTCTTCGAGTTTTCAACCTTGCGGCACAAAAAAGGTCACAATTTTTAATTTTCTATGCACATTTTGGCTTCTGAGCACAAGTTATCGTTAACCTGACGGCGTATAATAAATAAGGTTGATTATCCCTAATTTCTACTTTCTCAGGACTCAAATAATCACCCATGATAAGGAAGTCTTGGAATAATCGGAATTATTTAAATCAAACTATGGGCTGTATTTGTACACTTTCGTCAGGAATGAATATATTAAGAGGCGTTTAATTGAATTAATATGGATCTGATTAAGTCAGATCGTCCGACCCGGAAGACTCCCCCCTCTATAAACATACGAATGCAGTAGGTATGTGAGCTTGGTCATTTTCTCCACCTCCATATATTAATATACATTAATCATAATAATATACATATGAAAAATTGTTAAACTTCAGAAAACGTTTTAGTATGTTCCAAAACTGGTTTCAATGAAGAAAATTTTCAAAATTCCCCATCCTAAAAATGTTGAAGCCGTTGCAGCAGCTTCGTTTTTTTGAAAATTCGCTATAAACATATAAATGTATCAAGAGCTCATCATATGGGAGATTTAACGGCCTTTCCAAAGGTGTAACAAGATTTGAATTTTTACGAAAAATAATCGATTTATGACCAAATTACTGCCGTAAGGTCGAAAACCTGAGAAAAAAAACCAAAGCGAAAAAAGTGGCATTTTAGCGGGTGAAAGAAAGTGCTAAAAGCAAAAAGTTAAAATCAATTTTTGAAGTACCACTGATTCGTTTCAGGACACCCTGTATGATAAAACACGTTTCATGTAATACGAGTGATTTTGATAATAGTCACGTGCCTAAATAGTCGCAGTAAATCCAGGGAAGGACGATAATCACCACGATAATCTTCACTATTGACGATAACCCTGAAGAGTGAAGAATGATTATGTGGGTTTTATTTATTTTGTGTGAACTGGGTAGGATAGGGTCGGTTTCAAGCCGCAGAGAGAAGGGACGCAGACCACGCCCACCAGGTGCTGCCTTCTTTCAGGTAACCCTGCTAGGAGCCCTCTACTTCATTTTCCAAACATTTCCAACCCCCGAGAGTCCATATTATGATTACACCACGCACACCTTGGAGGCCTCCCCACAAGTATTTATATAGTGAAGGTGTGCTGTCTTAAAGAAAAAAAATGATAATAATAATAATGACAATAACTGCTGGAAGTTGGTGCCCGCCTAATTATATCCAAGTATTACCAACGTGACGGATCTAATCCTACTCTAGTGGATTTTACTCACTCTATTTGAAGATCGTGTTGAAACCACGCAATATTTCTATACAATCAATGACATTAGGTATGTCTCCATCTTGAGTTCGACTGGTGAAAACAAATTGAGCTCTGTGTGGTTTCATTGATTTCTTTCCTTGCTATCGATATTTTAACATAGAAAACGACAGGAAGAAGAATATGAAAGAGAGAAAGAAACCAGTCTCAACACTCTCAACTCAAGTCAGTTTCGAGTAGTTTCCATATTGCAGTCGAGACGTCTTTGAAATGTTTATTTTTCAACTTCTAGTGAGTTCCTAATCATGAAGGAATATAAAAACGGAAACTTCAAGAGGCTAACTATATGTTTTATCTGTTTTATAAATGGACAATTACCAGCCCGTCACGGGAAGTTGGAGGTTACAGAAAGTTTGTGTGCATAACAATAGTCGCCCTTACTGGTAATCCGCTTTGGTACAGTGGAACAGCTAAAGATTGAGCTTCCCTCCTTTTGCAAAAACAGTTGAAAAGGTTCTTTTCCTAAAAGGAATTTCGAAATGCCGGAGGTAAACGTGCGAGCTAATCGATTCGATTCCGTTGAGTTGTGAGCGGGGACTTCAGACAAGGAGCTCTGCACCTTCTAATCCCATAAACAAGGTTTTCTTACAACAAACTTGCAACTCTGCTAGAATAATCCCTTCTCTCTCAGCAGATCGTCACTGGCGTTGGAAACCTTTTGTGCTGGTACGTTGACTTTCATATTCCTTAGTTCAATCAGCCCAGAAGAACAGAGTGATCGGATGTTTGTCGCATGGAGGTCGAAGGCCTTTCTAACTGTATGCCGAGTAATTGGCATGTGAAAAGGCAACCCCGCCATAACGAAATTTACTATCCAGAGACGAAGTTTGATGGCGACTCTTCGTCAATACTTTGAGGTCAGCTAGTCGTGAGATCACTCTCACCCTGCGTAGAGTATTCAACTATAGAAAAAAATCGACAATCTATTTAAAAAAAATTTTTTAACCTTGAAAAGGTTTTAGCGATGGGACCCCCGCCGAAAAGCGACAGGAAAGTAGCGCTAAAGATAAAGAGGGAGAAAGATAAAGAGGGAGAGGGAGCAAAAACCTTTTCAAGGTACTTATGTCACATTTTAGCCATTAGGCTCTAAGCGGAAATCATCCGGGGGTGCAGGGGGCGAAGCCCCCGCCGAGGCGCGCTGCGCCGAGTTTTTCATGAATTTATTGTCAGTGAGTCCCTAAAAGTTTCGTAACTTTCACGTTTTTGTACCAAATTTGTCCATATCTGTAAGAAACACAAAAAGAATGTTCCATACATTCCACATAAATATACAGATCTTTGGAAGTGAGTCACACATTCGGTGTGAAATCACGGCTTCCTTCATTCGTTTCTCAAATTTTTTATTTATTCCTTGGGCAAAAGCAAATTTTCTCATAAAGAAATATGATACCACTAAATGGAGTTCAAAAACCCCTGAAAACGTCGTCCTCTTTGAAAACTGTCCGTACTTTCGCATAGCTTTTCGTGGACCACTGCAACTGCAAGAGAAGACACCATCAATCTTTAGGGAGAGGAATCAGCTGTAGACAAAATTTGAGGAAGCTGTGGCATGAATAATATAAGTTGGTGAAAATAGTTCAGTGATTACAATACTTGATTGGTGATTACAGTAATTGGTTGATGATTGCAATACAGTGATTACAATAATTGGTTGGTGATCACAATACAGTGATTTCAATAATTGATAGTGATTACAATACAGTAATTACAATAATTGATTGGTGATCACAATACAGTGATTTCAACAATTGATAGTGATTACAATACAGTGATTACAATAATTGATTGGTGATCACAATACAGTGTTTAAAATAATTTATAGTGATTACATTAATTGGTTGGTTATTACCATACAGTGATTACAATAATTGATTGGTGATTACAATACAGTGATTACAATAATTGATAGTGATTACAATACAGTGATTACAATAATTGATTGGTGATCACAATACAGTGTTTAAAATAATTTATAGTGATTACATTATTTGGTTGGTTATTACCATACAGTGATTACAATAATTGATTGGTGATTACAATACAGTGATTACAACAATTGATAGTGATTACAATACAGTGATTACAATAATTGATTGGTGATCACAATACAGTGTTTAAAATAATTTATAGTGATTACATTAATTGGTTGGTTATTACCATACAGTGATTACAATAATTGATTGGTGATTACAATACAGTGATTACAATAATTGATAGTGATTACAATACATTAATTACAATAATTGATTGGTGATCACAATACAGTGATTTCAATAATTGATAGTGATTACAATACAGTGATTACAACAATTGATCGGTGATTACAATACAGTGTTTAAAATAATTGATAGTGATTACATTAATTGGTTGGTTATTACCATACAGTGGTTACAATAATTGATTGGTGATTACAATACAGTGATTACAATAATTGATTGGTGATTACAATACAGTGATTACAATAATTGATTGGTGATTACATTACAGTGATTACAATAATTGATTGGTGATTACAATACAGTAATTACAATAATTGGTTGGTTATTACAATACAGTGATTGCAATAAATGATTGGTGATCACAGTACAGTGTTTAAAATAATTGACAGTGATTACATTAATTGGTTGGTTATTACCATACAGAGATTACAATAATTGATTGGTGATTACAATAAGTGATTGGTAATAACCAATAATTAGTTTTGATTTTGAAAGAAACTGAAACAAACTTGACACTTGGCTTGTATCTAAAAATATAATCATTAAGCGTTTTTCACTTATCAAGTACTCGGGTGTTGTTACTATTCCAAAAAATTATTAATTTCTACGTTGATATAAAATGTCCCGCATTCATAAAATCATTTCACAAAACAGACTGCACAGGCTCGTTAAGCCGAATGTCATTCAGACTAAGAAACCTGCTCAAGTCTAGTTAGCATGTTAATTTCTTCTTTGGGAACCCCTTCGAGGTTCAAAAGGACCCCTTTTTCATGATGCCCCACTTTAAGACTTCCCTTTTGGGCTTTTATATTCACGCTGCTATCAGTTTGGGGGCAATGCAATTCTTAGAGAACCTCTACACTTCAATTCGCACAATCTCTGGAAGTCTTCGTAGTCGGACGTATAGTTATGCCCATTACAAGAAGTCGCGATCACACGAACAGGCTAAGAACCAAAATAGTTCAAAATGGTCAAGAACGTATAATTCGACTAAATGTTGACTTTGGAGGCCTTTTTTTAAATTTATTACAACGCTTTCGCTTTTTTATTTTTTCAAATAAATATTTATTTTTCAAATAAATGACAAAGAAAGTTTCTTGTTCGTTTCCAATCTGGTTGTCATTTTCAATCCAACAGCAAGAGGATGAGGTTTTTGTGTAGTTCATAAGTGATATCAGCAACAAAAAATTAAAGTGTTTTTTTGTTATCTGCAGTATTGGCCAGAGGGTTGTCGAATGCTCTCCAGGAATTGAAGTGATTAGAAACGAACAAGGCACTTTCATTGCCAAAAAACCCGCATTTATCAATTATTCTTGATACATCATCCATCTAGAATATAAGTCAATTCTGTGAAATGTTGAAACAACATGAGCATCACCACTGTTGTTATTTCCTGAAGGGAATAACTCCTTTCCTTCTTGATTGAGGGTGACATAATTGTTGAATGCCCTTTCCCGTCGGTCCAGCTGAAGGGAAAAAAGGGCCTAAGGGCTGCGGCGGAGGCTGCTTTAATATATGAGAAACGGACGGAATATTCAATACCAAACTCAAATGATGCGGTGCCCCCGATCATTAACTGCCCCTCCTCCCTGGACCCATCTCCTGTACCATCGACAGCAACACCTGTGATTCTTCACACCTTTAGATCCCCCTCGGCCCGTCCCTACAGGATCTCAGGTACCTACGCGCACGAATGCTCTAAACTGTATCTCTAATGTAAACGGATAGATGCAGGGGCCCGGTGGGCTCATCTATGTATATAAAATCAGTTTATCTTTTCGATGGTTCCCTCTGAAAATATGAACTGGTTGTCAAAAATATCCAGGAGGTGGACGGCTGAATAAATCACAATCTATACCTTGCTTTCTCGGTTTCAAACATTTCTCTTGACAGCAAAAACTGAACTTCCAATTCTAATCTTCAGCCCATACTTTTCTGCATGTATTCAACTCAAAGGGATAGTATAAACAAATAAAGTTGGAAAAAACGCGTTTCAAAATTACAAATATGTACCGTAAAACAGGGTGAGTTGAGGCCACTTTTGAGGTTTTTTCATCATAACTACCTCAAAACCAATCGCACAGGGCTAATTTTTTTTAATCACATAGCTACACATCTCACCTTTCCATTTCCGTCGAAAAAAAATTTTCATTCACCCAAGGGGGGTGGGAGCAAAAATTTTTTTTGTGGTACCATCTCACACCGCCATCGTGGTGAGAAAGGGCCACCGACTTTTTTCGCCTATCTACGCGTTATAACAGCTTGTGGATCCTTCTAACACCATCTCCTATGAACTAGAGCACATTAGATTTGCAAAAAAAAATTTTTTTGTTTAGTTAATAAGTGTTAACAAATATAAAACATCAACTTTTCAATAACACTGTATTAAAATTATTATCTTCACTTTAAAATCATCATTTTGACAGAAACATCGACTTAACAATAAAACTTCATTAAACTTCGACTCTTCTCCAACAAAAAATTGAAAATATTGAAGAAAAAACTCATTTTTTCAAGGAGACGGCGAACTTGTTGTCTCCCACTTTGCGAGGCGGAGGAAGGGGGGTGCGCCTTGATTTTTTAAAGATTTTTAATCAAAAATAGACTACATCCTGAGAATTTTGGCACCAACCGCGACCTTCTAGCGTGAGTAGATCTGTTTCTATGATTTTTCAAAGTTTCGACCGTTTATGACGTCACGCGCCCCTCTCGCCTGGGCGGAACCCCCCAGCCAACTGTAACGTCATAAATGGTCGAAACTTTAAAAATTCATAGGAAAAGATTTACATACGCTAGAAGGTCGCGGTTGGTACCAAAATTCTCAGAATGAGGTCTACCTTAGATTAAAAATAACAATAAACAGTTATTCCTACCCAGGCGCATACCCTATTTTCCCCTTGATTTGCAATTGCCAACTTTTTGTTTTATTTCAATTACGTGGGAACGAGTCGTCCCACAAAGACGATCATTCTCCTGCACTTACTCAGACGATATAAGAACACAAACATCAACTTCCCAAGCATACACGACAACTCGAAATTGGATTTCCTCCGAAGGTTTTGCCACTTTTCCAAGAGGTCAACAAAAGTATGAAAAACGGAAATCACCACAAAACGTAAACAAAACCGTTCAAGAAGGTTTCTTCAGTACCGCGCGCTACTGGCACAATCTTCCCATCTGGGAAAAATAGGCAGAATCCTCTAATTACTACATTGGCCGCTAGGTAGCGTTATGATGTGAAAAAGCTGAGTTGGACTCATCTCACCCCGGTGGCCACATCTCACCTCATTTTACGGTATATAGTGTAATTAAGTTATTACACTTAAGGGGGTCTCAGTCGATCGCCGTTCGTTCCTCGTTCCGGGTCAGTATTTCACGATTTTGAAGGCGCAAAAACTTGAAAATTTGTACCTAAATTTTAAATTTTAGAGGACTTTAGAAATTCATTAGTGCACGGCCCTAGGGAGTATAGAAACTGAAATATTGCCGCCGGAATCATCAAAATCGAACAATAATTGCCAGAGAAAAATGGAAAAAACCGGCAATTCAGTTGTTTTTCTCATAAAATGTAGCTAAACTTTGATTGTCAAGGATTTTAAAAATTCATTAGTGCATGGACTGAAGATTAGAATTGGAAGTTTAGTTTTTACTCTCAAGAGAAAAATTTGTAACCGAAAATTAAAATCTTAAGTTTCGTTGAACCGAATTAGAATTTGAAGTCTCGTTGAATTGAACATGGGAAAACCCGTTTATTCAGTAGTTTTTCCAATTTTTCTTTGGCAATAATTCTTCGATTTTGATGATTCCGGCGGCAATATTTCAGTTTCTCAATTCCCTAGGGCCGTGCACTAATAAATTTCTAAAATCCTTCAAAATTTCAAATTTAGGTACAACTTTTTACGTTTTTGCGCCTTCAATTTCGCTAAATACTAAAAACGAACGGCGACCGACTGAGACCCCCTTAAATTGGGCATAACTTCAGGGTTCGATTTTTTAAAATATTTCCAACAGTAAAATTCCTCTTAATTTGGTTTTAACCCCTTGTTTTTTCAAGTTTTTTCATTCAATTTAAAGATTTTTTGATCTTACGTCTCTAAAATTTTCATAATTCCTGCTATTTACCAAGTAAATTCAAATTTGAGGATATAGTTGGAAAGAGCGTTAAATTCCCAAGCTACCTCGCGCAGAACCAATATCTTCTTTTCACCAATATCGATTTTAAAAAATATTTCCAATAAGAAAATTCCTCTTAATTTGGTTTTAACCCCTTGTTTTTTCAAGTTTTTTTTTTTTCAATTCAAAGATTTTTTGTGTGTTTTTTTATCTTACGTCTCTAAAATTGTCATAATTCCTGCTATTTACCAAGTAAATTCAAATTTGAGGATATAGTTGGAAATAGCGTTAAATTCCCAAGCTACCTCGCGCAGAACCAATATCTTTTAGCGATACAGCATTTAAAAAAAGTGAAGTCAAAAATCAAATTTTTAATTTTTTCGAAATGTGAATTTTTATGATCGATGTTTTCACTTTGAATCGCTGCCTATTTCGATAGACGCTCTTCGGATAAAAACATGCTCAAATTGTAACCTTTCCAATGGTTTATCGATTTTTCTTTTCAAAATTCAAATTGGAAGAGTAAATCAAGTTTAAATGCCAAAAAACGTGTGGTTGCAAGAAAATCGAGTGTTTTACGCGGTGTACAATCTCAAGATGACTTGACGAGTTTGGTCGCATTTCCTATGTAATTTTTCACGCTGAATCCAATGGTGATACCTTCGAATAATTCTGACCGCTAGAAAGTGGATTTTTCGAAGAAATAACGGAAGAAGATCAATTAGAAGAACCTCCAAACTCAAGGAACACTTTTCAATGTTTTGCCTACCGAACCTTAGTGTTGTTTGAGTCCCATAAGATTGAACTAAAACATAACACAGATAAATTGCTAAGAGACATTTTTAGTTGGAAATATCTTGTAGAATCGAACCATGAAGTTATGCCCAACTTAAGTGTAGACACTCTCTATATAACTAAATGGAGATACACAACCCTATACAAATGAAGAGGAGAAGCACAAAGGCGCTATGTCCAAAAACGGAGTTTGAGAAAAACGCAAAAGAAGTTGTCACCAGTGCACAATTCATAAAATAATGGCTTATTACATCAAACTCCTTAATTTCTTCAAGAAATTGTCAAGCGATAATCTTCAAGAAGGTCAATAATAGCTTTGTTGCATTTGAGTTTTTCTGAAATTAAAAATAAATTAAAAATGTGGAAGATGGATGGACATAGCACTTTCGTGCTCTAGGGTATCGATGTATAAGAAGATGTTTATGAATAAAAACGAAAACGCTCGGGTTTGAAGAACAAGAGAATTGGCACATCGTGTCCTCATTCTCAACCCAAATACCTTTATGATGACATTATTGATATACAGTTTCGCCAATGCAACACGCATAATTTGAAAAAAAAGGTTCTCGGTGATAATACTCGTAATGTATGTTGGCAACGAATACTACGAGTTGGTACCTACAGAAGAAGCCCGATAACGTGGAAGACGGTAAATGATCTGAAAATGAATTAAATGATGAGGTTGCCTCGACTCGACCAGATCTTGGGATATTCCAAGACAGCACCAGCTTAGAGGAAATTATCGTGTCCAACGTGGACGGTGTTTACGTTCCTGACAGAATCGCCAACCCGTCGAATCTCCTTCGAGGAGTCGAAGCAGTTAACCTCGATACGAGAGATGGAGGGCTCCAAGACCAGACAGACATGATAATGTTTATCCCTGCGCGAACCTAATGCAACGGAGAGAGCCGTCAATTCATTAACATTCCCAGCGGCACCTTTGCTCAATTTGATTTATTGCCTTCAAACTTCCATTCCTTGTGCCACAATTAATGATTATCATCACTCCTAATTATGATTGGTTTACAAGTCAAGTAGTTGTTTTTCATTCAATAGGACGAGCCAACTTTCTGAGCCAGTGGAGTTGCCAACCAGACCGGATTTATAACGAGTTGGCGTTACTGGTAGTTGTGACTAAACCGTACTCCTCTAATTTCCTTCTTGGGTGACTAAGATTCCACGGATTGTTACGTGAAGACTTCTCAGACAACAGATCTATCATCTCTGATTGCTCACTGCCTTCTACATACGATGATTACCTATTTGATGAGTCGCACACTCTACATGAGTCACACACCTTTTTATTCTTCCGGACATAACAAAAAAAAAAACAAAAAAAAAAAAAAAAACGATCTCCCCACATCTGGAAGCTGAGTTGTTTTACCTTTCGAAGTACAAACGAGTAAATTCCGAAAATCTAATAAGATAATAATTTCAAACATTTTGTTTAGTAATGCACGCATTCCGGGGGACGTCCATTGGATAAGTATTAGGTCAATTAATACTAGTGATTTATTAGCACTTACAGTTTTCGCTTTCATGCAATCATAAACTGTTTCGAAAAAGAAAAAAATAATTCATATCTTGCTGGCGATTGTTAACACAACAACACGTCAGTGTTTCAGCTCCCAAATGACTGGAAAAACGTCTGCCAAGTGGGTGTGGCACATAGCTTCCTCGTATCTATGACCCGATTATATAGATGATCAGATGCATAGTAGTTAATCTCAAAACACCAATCTCTAAGTACCTTGCACTATCCACATAAGGGACCATCTACACGCTAATCCGGACAATCCTAGAATATTTCGTCAAATTCGGATGAAAAATTAAGTGAGTAGATGTATGTGATTGGATCAAAAAAATACTTAGCCTCGGCTGGGATTCGAACCGCGACCCCTGGGGGACAGTTGAAGTTATGGCTGTTACAAGGAATTCACGTTTGCGCATGCGCAGTTGCTTCTATCAGTCCGGGGAAGATGATTTTCATAGGGGACTATCTACAACCTAATCCACATAATCTCTGGAAATTTCATCGAAATCGGATGGAAAATGTGGAAATTATGGCCGTTACAAGGAAATTCACGTTTGCGCATGCGCAGTGGCTACTATCAGTCCGAAGGTGATGAATTTCATAGGGGACTACCTGAATACTAGTTTGTAACGTCCCTGAAAATTTCATTGAAATCGGATGGAAAATGTAGAAGTTATGGCCGTTACAAGGAATTCACGTGTGCGCATGCGCAGTGGCTACTATCAGTCCGAAGGTAATGAATTTCATAGGGGACTACCTGAATACTAGTCTGTAACATCCCTGAAAATTTCATTGAAATCGGATGGGAAATGTAGAAGTTATGGCCGTTTCAAGGAATTCACGTTTGCGCATGCGTAGTCGCTTCTATCAGTCCGGGGATGATGATTTTCATAGGGGACCGTCTACACACGAACCCGCACAATCCCTGAAAATTTCATTGGAATCGGACAATAACTTCGTATAGTTATGCGCGTTACAAGGAATTCATGACAGACAGACTGACTGACAGACACGGAACCAAAATTGTTCAGAAAGGTCTAAAACGTAAAACGCGAGTGGAAATTTTGATTTTGGAGAACTTTTTTTTTCGTCCTTGAAAAGTGAAAACAAAGCTTCCGCTACCTTGGTAGACTCGGAAGCAAAATAGAGAAGAGTTAAACACGCTGATCCAAAATTTGGAACAGATCATGAGGATTCAGCGATGCAACTTATCCTAACTTATCCTAATTGAAATATTGCCAGAAATGGTATTTTTTTAAAGAAAATTTACGGGGAAAAAATGTGTGAGAATCCCTGCACTAGATAATTTGTTACAAGAAAAATTATTTTTAATAGCCAGTACAATCAAGGAAGGTGTATAGCATTGTTCGCGTCACGATAAAACTTCACACGTATTCAGTGGAAACTCCGTGATAACGCCATCAAATTGTCGCCGTTATTTGACGGCATCCGACAAGCAATGAAGATGTGACGTTTGAGTGACTAATGTGGAAGCAGTTTTGATGAACACCGTGAAAATTACCACCTCAGATACAACGTTGGTATTATAATATGCTCGTAATTGAGGGCATCGCTATGAGATGTAGTCAGATCTCGGGAGTAAATTATTTTCCAAGTTCGGCACCCCGTGTTTTCCTTCCATTGTTACTTCTCGAGAGGGTGATCGGCTAGACTGGGTTCGTCCTTTAATTTCACGATGGTCGTCAACACTCATTAAGAACGGTTATAATTTTGTAGCGCGGAGCTGTAGAAGCTAATTGTCAATGGTGGCTTTGTTTGCTACGAAGCGGATGTAAAAACCTATACATTATGTGCGGTTCCTCTTCATGGACGAGGTAAACTGTAGTGCTCTCCCACCAGGACCACCTCACTGGATGTTCTAACTTTTTGATGTTATCTGTCTGGTCGGCAAACTAAGTTCATTCTTTTCCTTTTATCTGACCTTTTGTGAAGCGTAGCTGAAAAACCCACCTTCCTGACCTGAGCCGAGGAACTAACAACTACCTAATCATTCAAAAAGACATGTCGTCAACAAAAATTGTCAAAATTGGAAAATTCCGGTGTATTGGGATTTTAATTTTTGATTAACACGCTGCCAATTATTACACGTGTTAATTATTAAGGTTTATTGTTTTTCTGAATAGATCACTCGTCTGCAAATAACACAGCTTTGGCATTGTCACAACCTACCAACCATATTATTGGCAAACAATCAAGTTTATTTGGAAGAAATAATCGCTTCACATTCATTTCGAAGAAATTAAATGTGTTTTCGAAGAAATGAAAGCTAAGCTTGTCATAAACCAAATGCCCGAAAATAAAGTTTCAGATTATCCTGACTTTTTTTCATACAATAAGGAAGATAAGATGAGTAGAGTGGCACCATATTATCTTCCTTATTGTATGAAAAAAAGTCAGGATAATCTGATATTATCATGTGGAGGCACCATATCTTGGCGAAAATACGTAGTTATAGTTTGTGAAAGTGTACGTTGTACAAGCCTTCAATTTCCAACCACTTTACAGGATTGTACGAGCATTTTTGTGTGACTCGGAGATGTACATCTAGTGGTAGATTTCATAATATCTAATAGGATTATCTGTCTTTTCAAGTCGGTGATGGTCATCTTAAAGTATATGATGACTTTCATTGACCATCTACACGAACGAAACAACAACGTCGACTTCCGTCGTGGTGTCAAACCGACACTAGACTACTTTTGAATTCTCATGGATAGCGTTGATCATGAATTTCCGAATGCTATCTAGCGTTTGAATAGTCGTGGAAGTATGCTATTATATTACGGCTCAATATATGGTAGGTGGTGTTAGGTAAAATGTACCTAACTCTTACCTTACTATTATTTAAAATAGTAATAATTATTATCCTTATTCTTCGTCTGCAGGGATGTCCTTTGGAATTGATGCATCCAACCACACGTTTTCTTGAGTTCTCTTCTTAAGCCACCGATATGCCGTTCTCCAACATATCGCACCCCTCGTGGAACAAGGAAACAACTCAAATAATGTGATTTTTGGGGAATCGAGTTTAAAGTTTTGCCCTTTTTCAAATGCCATTATCTCAATGGCAACATAGCTATGATTCTTACGAAAATACGTTCCAAATATAAAGGCTTCAACAGCTCACGTTCGGATTTTTTTCCCCACCACCGTAGAAGGAGTGGAAGGGATGTTTTCTCGAATTTAAACGATTTTCGGAGTTGTTTCCTTCTTTGAAGGACGTTATTTGAATATTTTTTGAAATGTACCTTTTTTTAGAACAATTCCTATCAGTTTTTAAACAACCAGTTTCGTTTTAGACAAGAGAACTCATAACTAGATATCCGACAAGAGGGCAGAGGGGAATATTCCCAATCTAAGGTTGTAATTACATCTGCACCCCTGAATGGAAAATGAAACTCATTAAAATAGAACGAACGAATGTTGTATTAAGTACCAGTATTTGAAATTTTTTTTATTCATAAATTTTTCATGGATTTTAATCACAATCAAAACACAGTCAGCCGTGGGCTAAATAGACGAAAATACTAGTCGCAATCTCCTGAAAAGTTAAATCTCGAAATTCGGTACCACCCAGGCAGACTAAACATAACCAGTTGTTGGCGGAAAGCCGATTGTTGTGTTATGAGTGAAGTATTACCGGGTACCTAACAAGTATAAGAGTATTAGGATAACGGAAAACGTTTGGAAATATCGCCTTGTTAACCCATTAACAATGAAATAGTAGGCCACATTTATTTTCCTTGAGCCACCTTCTCAACAAAACTGAGGAATGATTTCTTGTGCAGGTACATCTTGTTACAAATTTACGTTTCTTTTCAGTAGCCCATAATCTCCGAAATACTCAGAAACGAGCATTGCTATAAATTTTCGCTATAAATACTTTCTGTAGATCGTTTAGCAGATTCACCTAGAGAGTAGGGCATGCCATTATTTATGTCAGGTAATACTTTGTCTGCAGCAGCAATTGAATTGATCCTGGTGGAGTAGAGTTGTTAGTGGTTGCTCTTGAACTAACAGCACAATATCGTTAGGAGTTTAGTTGTAGAGCTCGAAAATTGCGGAAACTGTCCAATAACATTTCACCAGGGCAGACGAAGCATCAAGCATACAACCAATGTTTCCAGTGTTTTGTCAGAAATGTGGGTGATATTATTAATAATAATTTTTATGCCGCAAATGTTTACCGTAGAAACCAAAATAAAACTCTTAACGCCGATTCCGACCTTTGCAATTTTTTCTTCTGATTTGCGGTTTTTGATGTACGAAATGGGGTGTGCGCATGGGTCGGAAAAACTGTTTATTGTTATTTTTAATCTAAACTAGACCACATTCTGACAATTTTTACACCAAACGCGACCTTCTAGCGTGAGAAGACCTTTTTCTTTGATTTTTCAAAGTTTCGAATGTTTATGATGTCACAGTGGGCTGGGGGGTCTCGCCCAGGCGGGAGGGGCGCGTGACGTCATAAACATTCGAAACTTTGAAAAATCATGGAAATAAATCTACCCATCCGAAAAGAGAACGGCTGGAGTCAAAATTCTCAGGATGAGGTCTATTTTCGAATAAAATTGTTAAAAGAACTCAGGCGCACCCCCCATTGTTTCCGGGAAGATACGGAGAAGAACTTCTCCCAATTTCGTCAAGCTCCTGAGAGAGTTTTTGAAGATTTTTTGTCCATCCTACTTTTATCTCCTTCCAAACATCAATCTGTGGAGCCAAAATTGTGTATAAACGTTATCTATAAAAATTGTAGTACAAAAAAATGATAAGTTTATAAGGGTCGATTACAATGGCTTCATTTACACCTTTGATGAGGGTTCAGGAAAGCAAAAATCAATCATTATATGGAGGTCGATGGATTATTCAGAGCGTAGAAGACACCTGCAGTTATGATGAGCCTCTTGTTACGCTGCACAAAAGTCATCAACTTTTACTACAGCCCTGCGCACGCTTGCCGGTATCGGCTCTACTCGAAGAAGTAGAAACATTACATGATTCCCTCGTGCGACCAGCCTGCATCAGATCAGCGGAGTCCAGATTGATCTTGGATAACTCCACCAATTATGACAATTAGTAAGCGGCTTGATATAGTGAAACGAATCACGACGAATGCTCGGCGGGAGACGGGTTTTCAGTTGTAAGTTTGAAGCTCAGGTCTGATGTGGTCTAATTATCAATTTCATCGCCCAACTTCGAGGAACATGCGGCGAAACGGTTTCCGTGAAGCAATATTCAGCTATTTCTACTCACAAACGGCCCAGGCCTCAGCTAAACATGAATATATTATTCTGTATGGTAGTCTTGACAAATTACACAAAGGCAAATTAATATACAAAGATTTAATGTTTTTCTGTATAGATCACTCGTCTGCAAAGAACTCGGCTTTGCCATTGTCACCACCTGCTTACCACGTACCTACAGCGATCCCATCTTGGTCAGCTAAAATTTGAACGGAGTTTAGGCCTCTTTTGCGATTCACACTCGTGTTTCTGATTTCTCGCAAGTCCAACCCTAAGGTTCTCGTGGGGAGCGAACGGTTTGTACTACAGAGCTCCGCGTGGTCTCTAAAAGTTTTAAAAATTCAATACTATCTTAAATTGATGGAAAAGCAATACCGTTATATCGAAATTTTTTGAGTCATTAGATACTAGTCTATTGAGTCTATAGAATACTATCCTAAAACCGCCATTCTAGCTTCACATCCTGGTGGTATCCTGTTCTTGACTAGAGTACCGGATATTATACTTGCTATGACACGCTACAGTTTTCCTCTTGGTTGTTTCCTTCTTGGACACAAAATGTATGCATCGCTTCAACTTCTCAGCATTGATAGTACGCACATTGAGTCCCCGGTCTTGACAATTCCAGGCAGGAACGCCTGAAAGTGAAAGTAGTTGTGAACAAAGACAGCCAAAACCATAACTCTGTCCACAACTCCTGAATTTCAGATTTTTAGACTATATCTTAAGGGTAGAATGAAATACTATTCAGCTAATTATGGGTAGGTATTTTTTTTAAAAATAATCTCCCCTCAAAGACTAAAGGTCTCTCTGACGGAGGGGGCACGCCATAAAACAAAATAAATAAATAAATCAAATATAATGGGGAGAACGCCCAGGACTCATCCGACGCCGGCCCTAGGGATGAGGGAAGATGAGGAAGGTGGGGGTGGGAGAGAGGGATGAAGGGAAGTGCCTCTATAAAACGACCACCAGTTCAGATATGAGCCGAGCAGGACGCGGGTGGTGATACCACGGAGTACGCCCACCGAGATGCCCAACTCGCGCAACTCTGTGGCACTTTTCCCGCACCACACTCCGCGCCACGACAAGGTCGCAGCCATCACCCTGATGTTGTTGGGTTCCACTCCTTCTAGCTCTGACACTGCTTGCCGTAAATCATCTCTATCATACTTTCTTATCTTAGCCCGCCAGGTCTGCTCCATGTCCATGCTGCCATTAACAACCTGGACATCCAGGATAATGCAAGACCTGTCAGGCTTGACGGCAACAATGTCAGGCTTCTTGCCCTGGTCACTTGGCATGTGGTATAATCTCTCCCTTTCAACACCCCAGCCGCTGGATGACAAGGCACCTGCTATCTGCTTGGCGACCGCATCATGACGTAGGATGCGGCCCCCATGAGTTCGTGGACACTGCTGCACTACATGATACAGATGTTCATTTCCACTCCGACAGGCACGGCAAAGGGTATCTGTCATCCCACGACTACCCCTAGAACACCGTACCGCTGTTGGCAGTGTTGCCACGCAGACGGCGTGGAAGTTCCGGTAGTTGCGGGCCCCAATGCCCTCCGAAGCCCAATCCACCCATTGGGATGAGATAAGACTTTCGGAGCACTGTCGGAGTTCTTTATCATCTACTGACTCATGCAGGGCAGCAGCGAACTCAGCAGACGAACTGGGTTTTGGAGCAGAAGGTGTTGCTCGGTCGCACCATGCTAACTGCTGCCTGACAAAATCAAGACCAGCAGCAACACAGGCGACCTCCCAGCTCGACCCCTGAAGGGCTAGTAGGCGCTGGCGGTGCAGAGAAGGGATACATGCGGAAAGAGACACAATGCCAAGCCCACCGGATTTGACCGGTGCATGGATATAGGCACTTGGGACACCAGGTGGGAACCTCAGCCAAGAGCGCACAGCAGAGCGGACTTCTCGTGATGCGGGCTAGCGCCCTACCAAGGTCCACACGGCTGGCAGTAATGGTGGCCACCTCCATGAAGTCGACTCCAAGGTACCCCCAGACCTCCAACACAGATCGAGAAGGAATGGGGGCCTGTCCTATGACAAAACCCCCATCCACAACCTTCACTTTATGTTGGCGACCCGACGGGACCAAGGAAACCGACCCACATTTATCGGGGTTGACCACGAGTCCACACCTAGATAGCTGCTTAGCAAATGCATTGAGGGCAATGTGCAAGCCCTCGCGGGTTTCTGCGAGTAGGATAACATTGAGGTTCATTGAGGTTTTTCTAGTTACTCAGATCATACGAATTTTGAAACAACGTCTTCCATGATTTTTTGTCTCTGCTAACGTTTTGACGATGAATCGTTTTGAACGAATGAATAATAAGACATTTCTCCAACTTATGGGTTAGAAGATGTGTCTGGAGATACCTTCAGAAGAGATCCAACATTTTCTTGTCGGCACGAAATCGAATCATGTAGACGTCGGATTTTGATCTCTTTAGATGCCCTTTGAGTATCCTCACGCATAATGCTCAATCGTCTCATACCGTGGTGACGGAGCAGCTTCGTATAAACGAATGTATGGAGACTGTAATAAGGCTAAAATTCGTATCCATTCGAAACCCATCTCAAACTCTTGTAGGCTTGATGCCGGACTGATCTTTGATTTATGGCAAATGAAGTGTCCGCTAGCTAGCACAACGCCATGTCATTATAGTGATCATCTGAAGCATTCAATATGGCGGATTAGTTTCTTTCTCGCAAGACAACTTGGGATACTAAGAAATACAATGTCTACAGATCCGAAATGTATTGAATATGAAAAATAATAGATACAATGATTTTTCAGATCAATCAACTGGTGAGAGGGTGGTTTGAATTTTTTTTGCTCGATTTAAATTTGGAATTAATAAACTATAATAGAAGAAGTGTAATATAAATGATAGATTGAGTATACGAGTTATTACCATTTCAAGGCAGATTTCCTGGTTGCTGACCATACTTTGCTTAGAATTCAATGAATTTACTATCTTCGAGTACTAGTAGGTCGGAAAAAACCTAATAGACAATATCGATACCTACCTTAAAGCACAAAGGCGTCATGTCCAAAAACGGAGTTTTCAGAAAAACGCAAAAGAAGTTTTCACCAGTGCACAATTCCTAAAATAGTGGCTTTGGGCTTTTAATGTTTTATAATGGATGGTCTTTAGTTTCTTCAACAAATTTTCGAGCTATTATCGTCAAGAAGGTCATTAATAGTTTTGTTAAATATGAGTTTTTCTGAATTTAAAAAAAAAGAAAAAAAAATGTGCGATGGATGGACATAGCGCCTCCGTGATTTAAGGTATCGATTTGCAATCGTTATTTTCTCAATAATAACGTGAAATCATATTGATAAACGGAAAGGATCTCGTTTTCGGCAGCTCCCTTTTGTACTAGAAAAACACTAATGGGGGGGTGCGCCTTGATTTTTTTTTAGATTTTTAATCGTAAGTAGACTACATCCTGAGAATTTTGGCCCCAATCGTGACCTTCTAGCGTGAGTAGATCTGTTTCTATGATTTTTCAAGGTTTCGACCGTTTATGACGTCACGCGCCCCTCTCGCCTGGGCGGGACCCCCAGCACACTGTGACGTCATAAACGGTCGAAACATAGGAAAAGATTTACACACGCTAGAAGGTCGCGGTTGGTACCAAAATTTTCAGAATAAGGTCTACCTTAGATTAAAAATAACAGTAAACAGTTTTTCCTACCCAGGCGCACACCCTATTAAGAACCGCGTTGTTCAAATGCGTTACCTTGAATGCTCGAATCAAATTTGAAAAACCTCCTCTACTTTAAAAAATTTTTGAAAACTCCTGTCGTCACCTCTCCCAGGTGACCACTAAAAGTCACTTTTTCTAAAAAATTGAAATAGCGTTGTTTTATAGAAAATAATAAATAATACCAGCTACCTACCAAGTTATACTATCCCCTCGATTTCTAAATAAGACCACATCACCTATTCAAATCTTTAGAAACAAAGCGTGAAAATTCACTTAACAAAACCCGTGTTTTGTAAAAGTAAAGTAAACAACTATGTCAAGTTGAATTTACGTCCAACTGCCATTCCTGGCGTCGCGGACGTCATCAGCTGTCTTCCACAAAAAATCAGAGTTGGTTCTGATGATTTCGTTCATGGAGAGTGGGGTTCAACAACGGCCCAACCCAATAAATGATCAAGACTTTCCATACCGCCCTCGAGATGTCACCAATCCAATTTTGTAGTATCAAGTTGAATGAATCAAGACGTGTTCCTTCAATTTAAGATTCTATAGAATTTTTAGAATTTTTTGAGACCACGCCGAGGTCTGTAGGACAAACCGTTCGCTCCCTACGAAAATTTAAGGGTTTATATTGAAATATATATATATAAATCAAAACACGAGTGTGAATCGCAAAAGAGGCCTAATCTCCGTTCAAATTAGAGCTGACCGAAATGCGATCAATGGTTGGTGATTTTGATTTTTTTTTTTTTTCATATTGGATGCCTGGTTGGTGATTTTGTAGACGAGTGATCTATATAGAAAGATAATAAACCATTGTGTAATAATTTGCAGCGTTTTCTAGTGGAAAAGTGGGGAAATGTATGTAATTCCGAAGAAGGGAGACAATTAGGTAGATGATTGCTAAAACAATAGATTTATTATCAACCAATGGTTTCGAAGTAAAATAAACATGAGGAAAATTATAGTTAGCGTAACAAAATTGAACTAACCTAAAACAATAGAATTGAATAATAGTCCTTATCCTCAGCCTTCAGAACAATGTAGGTAATATAAATCTTAAGTTCTTGAATTTAACGTTCCATAGTAGCAGTATTAATATTCATAAAATAATATCATCACTTCATAATACAAAACCACCATATCTCTACTTAAAACCTTCCCTGATGGACATGTTAGTTCACATATTGCAAGAGTGAAGGAGCAGTACAGTTAGGTACATATCTTAAATTATGTACCTACATAATTTACATGTATGTATTAGAGGGGGAAAATCATTATAAATTAGTGTATGATTGATCTTGAACAACACATTTTTTTTTTCTGTCTGAGATCACAATATAAGGTTTTTTCAACTGACTTGTTTTTGAACGATAGAAGATGGGTTTTGTTAGGCAGGGGTGTTTTATTAGGTATCAGAATAGTGTTGTATCTATCAGTGTTGTTTGTAAGTGAATGAGGATAGGGCTATAGACGTAGGTGAGGCGGCGAGAAAAGATGAAACACGAGCATGATGTGTTTGTGGCAATGGAGGGTGTCGGTTATTTGACAGGTATACAACCTTTGAAGGCACCGCTGGCCCCCACAGGTAGCCTGCGAGATTCGAACCACCTTCTGAAACTAACCACCAATTTACTATCCCCCCTTGACGACCGCCACCTCAACAGATCTCTTCAAGATCCCATACGGGTCTCACACCTGGGGTTTTCGACTGCCCAGGACCGCCCATCAAAAAAACCTTATTGATCTTCAGGAACCGGGAAAGGGCTCTTTTCAAGCTGTGAAATCCTCACACCAATTTTTTTTGGGCGGCGTGTAATTCAACGTGTGGCTCGGAATGGCAACTGATCTCTGCATTATCGAAAACAGGAATCCCCCGACCCTTCGTCTAATCCAGCCAGTTGGACGTATTTTAGTATAGTGAGGGATAAGTGTAGTAAGCTTGGCAACTATACGTATTATTTCCCTTAAATGATGGAGCTTCAGATCATAATTTGATTGAACTCAAATCACTTTGCTCAACATCAATCACTGAACCAAAAGGGGTCTCAACATTTCAAAACATTCCTTCAAAGCATAATACTTAACCATCAAAAATATAACTGAGACCAATTGACAAAGAACTATTGACCTTTCAGGAGTAGATGTTTTCAAGAGCGAGTCATCTAAGGTGGTTTTTAGTGTTAACCTTCAAGGAACACAATTTTGACTTGTCTCCATGCAAATCCAGGAATTCCAGTGGTTTTTTACAAAATGTGATGTGTGGGATGACAGGAGGGCTGAAACAAGAGACTCCTAGGGTGTTTTCAGGTCGACAGAGTGCGGAAACTTTGTAGAAAATCTCGTTGAATCCAGGATGTCGAGAAAATCTGGCCAGTGGCAGTTTGGGGGAAACACTGAAGATGACGTTATTTGACACCCCCTCAGTCCTGTGAATGTTTCATTCGATCCTTTTGTGTGTGAGTGATTTGTTGTGAGTGGTGAGTGACTGGTTGACTGTTGGTCCACGTCCGCAGCAGAAACAGTGAAGAGGCTTTAAAAGGAAAAGGAGATCAGACGAAGACCTTCTAGGACTTGAAGAAGCTATTTATAACCAGTTTAAAACAGATGTAAAGTGGAACACCAGGAAATTATTCTGCCTCCTTGACTCAACGCACTAAGAAAAATGCTCTTTTCACGGGGTCATAAACCAATATATCCCTTTCTAGAGATACTCTGTTTGGGTTGCAAGAGACGAGGCGTGTTTGCATGATGGATGCTATACTCCTAGGACTGTTTGCACACCCTGTCGCAAACTTGGCGTTTGTTCATAAACAGCAACTACTGGTCCATCCAGTCTTTCCCCAATATTTTCATGTTGGCCAAATAAATGTTTGCATAGTTGAGGTTGGTTTCCTATGCCTTTTTCGAAAAATGTATTACCAACCACCCAGAGGAAGAGACTACTTCAGCATCAAGAAATTGACAATAAATTTGCAAAACCACGTTAGTCGATTACGCATTGCTTCAAATCAACCCTATATGCATCAAGGCCATCCAATTCTAATAGTATACCTCTAAACCTTTTGCTTAACAATTTGTGACCAACGTGGTTTTGCAAGTATACTGTCAAATTGTTATGCTGTGAGAGCTGTAAGTTCAAAAACACTGAAAATGGTTACACAGCGGTTTATTGTTTTTCTTAAAGATAACCAGTCAGCGAAGAACAAGGCTTTTACAGGTACATCATTTGATATCTTACCAGCTATCTTATCGCCCAATCAAGTTTTTTTCAGTCAGGAAGTTCCTGCCAGTTAAACATCGTTATCCCGAAGTTGTGGGTGCTTTCAATTGATTTGATTCTCGGTTGAAATGAAATTCTATTCGAACAAACAAAAAAAAAAAAAAAAATCGAATTTTTCAGGTGAAATTTGGTTAACTTCCGTCAGCGATTGTTCATGAGCGATTCAAATTCGTATTTCTGACTCATCAATCGTCCAACACAGCGTAACTGTGACAACTTTTTTTGCCATCTAAGGTGAACAAAAGTTCTGACAAATTTCACAATAAACGCTTATTTAACTATATTTGATCATTTGGGTGGTGGTATCATTCGTTTTTACAAATTGAACATTTTATTAAATTGATGAAAAAGTCATGAAAATTCACTAAATAGGTAAATTATTAACCACGTTAGGCAAATGGTTGGTCATACAGATCAATTTTTCGAGCTAGAGTGTCTTGAAAATGTTTTCCCCCACTTATTACGCCTTAAGATTTTTTAATAATAACAAAAAGCTTTGGAGCACAACTAGACCCTTAATGGAGCCCATACAACAAATTTCATCAAAACCGGCCCATGGGAACTGGACAAAGTATCGCGAACCGACGGAAACATTTTCATTCGATTGACCGGTTCTACGAAGGCACCTTGAAAGTACAAGGGTACTACAATTGTACTTTGTTCTACTTGGTACTACAATTGTTTTCTTGCTTGATTCCAAAGGTCTACTATTGAAAATGATAAGTCAAAATTGACTGAAACTGAGTACTCTGAGTATCTCTGTGGTTGGTGTCGGAGCTAAATGGAGTGGCACCCAACATCAGGGTGACAACCTTATCATGGCGAGGAGTGTGGTGCGGGAAAAGTACCACGGAGTACCGCGAGTTTGGCATCTCAGTAGGTGCAGTACTCCGTGGTCACCGGTATTTTTATGGAGGCACTTCCCTTCATCCCTCTCTCCCACCCCACCTTCATCGTCATTTCTCATCCCTAGGGTCGGAGTCGGGTGAGTCCTGGGCCTCCTCCCCATTAATTTTTTAATTTTTCATTAATGGCACCCCTTCCCCGTTTTTGAGGGGAGTTTATATATTTTGTAACCCCCCCCCCCAGAACAAAAAAACAAAAAAAAAAAAAAAAACCAGTGCCAATGGCATAGCTGTGTTCTTTGCAGACGAGTGACCTTTGTAGTAAAATGACAAACCTTTGAGTATAAATTTGCAGCGTTTTTATTCAGATGTTTACAGTTCATCCAAGATGATCGAGCGAGAAGTTCCCAGAGAGAGCAATGGCAATTGTGCTCAACAGAGAGATGAAAGTATCGGTTACCGACACCGCAGCTCATATTGCTCCGCTAACAGATCTCTCACGTCCCGGGTCAGTTCAGATTTCCCCTCCCCAGACTTACGACCTATCGATAATTCAGTGGAAATTGGCCCCATCCAACACTCATTCCTCCACCTCGATTCCCCCTACATCTGTGTCCGCCTTTGCCCCTTCATTCATCTCCGCAGCACCACCCTCCAATTTAGGATCGAAGCGACGCCCGCTCCTCCCACTCGCCTTTCTTGCCAACTCGTCCCATGCACACACAGACACATACGTCAGGGGACTGATGAAACTCGAAAAACCCTGTCGTCCGCTGGAAGCATTTTCAGGCGTGCGGCAACACGGCATTCCCAATCAATGTTTTAATTTGTACAGTTTATCTACTTCAATAAATTCTGATACCTTATTTTCCTCGATCCAAGTAGGAGATGAAAAAACTGAACTGGAATTACCGAATAAGAAAATATAAACAAAGATGATAGTATTCATTAACAGAGTACTTCTTTATTTCGTTTTTGCTTCCGGCTCTACCAAGCTGGCAACAGTTGTTTTAAAATTGTTCAAAGGTTAATAAAATTAAATTAAAAAAATAGACCACTGGCTTTTTAAAGTTTACACCTTTTCGAACAATTTTGGTTTTGTAACTTTTTTGTAATTTTCGTAACTTTCTGTCTATCAGTGTGTCTGTACGTCGGTGGGTGTCCGAAAATCCTAGAAACGCGAAGAACTAAATAGTTATCTTTCGTTTTTGAAGGAATTGAGGGGATTGAGCAGGTAGGTGTGAAATTAAATTCATTGACTTCGCACGGATAGCAGCCTCTGCGCATGCGCAAACGTGAATTACTTTTAACAACCTCAACTTCTACGGTTTCCCTGTAGAAACATTTGATTGTGTGGCTGGGACTGTGGATGGTGTCCTGTAAATTTCTACGGGGATTCCATACATTTTATGGATTCTTTATAACATTTAGTTTTGATTAACCACTGTGCTTTGTGTCATTTATAAAACTGTGTTGCGGTCACGAAGAAGCTATGACCAGCATCCATCACAAAGCCGCAGGACTATTGTTTCACGAGACTACAAATCATAAATAACAAGTCAAAACATAACCTTGGATGAACGGTCACGCTAGTAATTTACACGTTACATTAGTACCTTCGTCCATACGTGTTGAAAAACAAATAAAAATGTTGGATTTTTATTCACAATATTGTATGTCAACGCTTAAGGAGTTTGAATGCGAGTCTGATTTATTGTCTTTAAAAGTTAACCATAAATACGCTATTACGACCCTCAACAAATAAACTCAGAAAGTAATAGTTGACGTAAGTACGATCATCCTAAGTCGTACCTATGTATTGTGGTATTAATTTACCGATTTAACTAAATCCATCAGGAATTGAGGGCGTATTGCCTATACGGAGATCTAGGGTTCATAATGACAACAATAAGATTGCACAATTAAGAGAATTAGGTATATTTTACGCTGAACCATACCGATTTTCCTACGTGCCTCAGATTGTGAAAATTATAATTACACTAATTGCGAAAGAAATTACTCGTTGCGAAAGAGAGAGAAGAGGAAGTGCCACTCACAGAAGATGCCCACCAGATGCGTAAAAGGCATCAAAGAGTCAATTGATGCTTTTGGTTTATTATTTTCAATAATGAACCTTTGGAAACGACCAAGAAAAAAATTTTAAACACCCCCTCAAAATTTGTTGGTTTACGTTTCAAGGTTCGTAGAATCCAAAAATCGAATAAAAATTTGGCCGTCCGTCCGCCGTACGCGGCACTTTCCCCACTTAGCATAGACCGATTTTGATGAAATTTGGTATGTAGGCTCCATTTGGGGTCTAGTTGTGCCCCGAAGATTTTGGTTAATGTAGGTCACTTCTAAGGGTTGAAAAATGAATTTTGAAAACGCCCAAACTCAAAACATTTCGATATAAAGGTATTGTTTTCCCATCAATTTAAGATAGTATAGAATGTTTAGGATGTTTTGAGGCCACGCGGAGCTCTGTAGGACAAACCGTTCGCTCCCTACGAGAATTTAAGGGTTGGACGTACGATAAATGAGAAACACGAGTGTGAATCGCGAAAGAGGTCTAATCTCCGTTCAAATTAAAGCTGACCGAAATGCGATGTTTTTCTTCATGTTGGATGGTTGGTGGCTTTGCAGACGAGTGATCTATATAGAAAAATGATAAACCATTGTGTAATTGTGGAAGTAGGTAGTAGATTTCCAGATCCAGGCCCTTCCGTAGCTGCAGCCCCCGTGATGGTCCAATGATTCGTCGTGGATCAATAAAATTACTAATGATTGAAGGGTAATCATCCACATGCAGGAGTATTAGATCCGATGGCTCGCCAATGCTGCTGAAGAAGTCTAGAGCGGGGGTACCCTCCCTACCCGGCGTCCAGGATCAGCTAATCGCACTGTGATCATTGTGATTCCCGAACATCACAGTATATTACCCTGCGTATACCTACTAAAAATAATTGCTACTCGAATCATGTATTCAAAGGTCACATGAAAATGAGCCATCCATTTTCGACATTTTTGATAGAAATAGGGGGATGAAAAATTAAATCACTGTTCCGGTGTATGTAGCTTGGAAGCTGATAACTTTTCCACTTAGACCCAGTGTTCATCGAGTTTGGAAATCAAAAACTTGTCGAGGACATTCCGAACTCAAAACCACAGTCCTGACAAGTTTTCAGGGTATAGATTTTTGTATAATTTTTCGGTGGAATGTCTTTCTGTCTGTGTTCTCACTCTAGTTCATTCCATACCTACTAATATAAGATGAAATTGTATTTAACTCTAACGAAGTCTCAATTTCTGTTGCAGGTGAAGGAAGCAGCCTCCTAGCTTTACCACCCCCGCCTTCGACTTCGATTCACCTTGCTCTGCCACCTCCGCCGTCGACGTCATTCTCCCACTCATAGCCTCGCTCCCTCCTTAGATGTACATACGAGTACCAACTCTGAACGAAATTACGAACTTAGACAGGAGAACCAGCGCTGCCAACCTGATACTTTTATACATAAAACGTTCTAACAAAATAATCCGAAATGAAGTATCAACAAAATTGAGGGGAATCTAGAATAATTTTTGCACAAAGTACGTTGAAAAACGATTTTTCTTAATCGACAATTTTGATTTTTACAACTTTGAAATGGTTGCCAATTTTAGCGAGGAGATGGATGAAATGAAGGCATTGTATGAAAAGCTCATATTTCCAATTTTCAACCAAAATGACGGCCTAGGATCATCAATGATCAACTCAGAATGTCAAAGAATTTCATACTAGGTATATATTCCAATCCTTAGCTCCCCCGAAGATTTTGGGGAAAAAATATACGAAATTTTCATATTGATTTGAAGTCGCTGAGGAAGGGACCACAATTCAACCTCCTAATTGTTTGTAAATTTTTTTTTTTTTTTTTCTGAATACATTGTTCTTCAAGTTCACTGAAAGCATTGTTTTCAATATTAAGGGTGGAAAGAATTCTCCAAACTCAAAATTTCCTCTTTGATTTCACGTTTGAACCTTCTAAGTCTTCTTTTATTCATGGACCTTCCCAAACAATTTTGGTTTCGTGTCTATTTCTATATCTGTAAATCTCTCTGTGTCTGCGAATCTTATCTGACTCCAGATGGTACCCTGCGAATTTAATTGGTAATTGACAGTCACTGCCAGTGCGCCAAAGGATTTCTTGTTACAAGCATAACTTCTACTGTGTCCATCCGATTTGAGAGAGACGTTTTGATATGAGAGTCTAGCCCCCAACAATCCTTGTCGAGTTTCAGCGCTACCTCCCGCCACTTCAACGAACTACCATTCCTGATTACCATAACTACCATTCTAAAGATGGTTGTCTCGTAATCGTTTTTGCTTCTCATATTTCTATAACATTAATCAGTGACGACTTTGGAGATCAGCTTTGAAATTAAATTACTTCGGGCGCGTTTCGCAACATGAAACGACATTTGGCATCAGTTTCACGTCCATAGGTAACTGTTCAGAGAGAAAACAATAAGAGAAACGAATATAAGAAACGAAAACGATTGCGAGACAACAATCTTTAGAATGGTAGTTATGGTAATCAGGAATGGTAGTTCGTTGCAGTGGCTGAAAGGTAGTGCTGAAATCCGACAAGGGTTGTTGGGGGCTAGACTCCCATCGTTTTGATGACTTACCATTCGAGTAAGATATGTGCAACACTCACCTGGCAGAACTCACTTCAGTTATTAAAACAAAAATTGTGTGCAACATAAAAGAAGACTAAGGGTTTAAATAAGTATTAAAATAGAAGAAGGGGAAGCAGTTTTTTAGGGTCCCAATGGGTGAAAACAACGTAATGCATCGGATATTTAATTTTTTTCGACTTTAGTTTCTTATATGAATTTTAATTTAAATCGGGTATAATCCCCTAAAGGATATTTTGCGAGAAAATTAAATGCCATTGTGTACTTACTTAGTGTTGCTATGGAAAAAGTAGTGAAGGCCTTTTGAGCGTTACCTTATCATTTTGGGTTTAGGATCTACTATTTGGAAAGTTCCTATAGGATCCTACAGGATAGATCAATAATGATCTACTATAGTGTTCCTTTCTAAACAATAGTTTTATACAATTATAACGAATATTTTGAAACCGTGTTTGACGTCACGGATGGGTTGAGTCAGCTGATTATGACGAAAATAAAAAAAAACTCATGGAATTTCAGAAAATAATTGAGGCTTCATTTTTGCAATATTATTTTTCTTTAATAACTTCGTTGTTATCACCTCAAATAAATAATTTATTTATTGAGTGTGCACACATGAAGTGAACTGTTGCAAATTTGCTAAGTATATAAGTTTATGGTTTTATGCTAACCATATTAGTTTGTATGGTTCTGTCATCTAATCTTAGTGATTATTAAAATACATTTTCTTTGTTATTCAACTAGTATGAAACCATATTACATAAATAGATAATCATATACGAGTATACTATTATAATATTTCAGGAACAAAACTGTACGAGAACCAATGTTACTGTTAATTATTACACTATCGGAAAATATTGGGATACATCATATTGAATGGCTTATTGGGAATTTTACATTGATCAAGAATATCTGCTAAGATAGTTCAGTTTTTTGTGATGATGGTCAAATCGAGTAATTTATTTAAAACTGAGCAAATTGTGGTCAAAATCTCTACCGTTATAAATTGAAATTGGGCATTCATTACCTTATTATCAGGGAATTTAGGAATTAATGAAAACTCGAAACAATATAATGCTGATTGCAAAAAAATAACACTGAAATAACAATAATTGTTACACAGCCGTTGGCGACGATTCATCGTTAAATCGAGAATCAACGCGATCGGTCACAAAAGAAAATTTTCTTTTTATGAAGAAAGTTATTTTAGTGGAAAACATAAAAATAACAACGTACTCTAGTAAAAAAAAAAGCTGCAAACTTTTACACAAAGGTTAATTATTTTTCTATATAGATCACTCTTCTGCAAAGAACACGGCATTGCCATTGTTATCATCTACCAACCCTAGATACTTCACGCTCAGTTCGGAAAAACAGGGATTTAAGGTTGCCATAATTATTAGGAGGGTCGATTACTGATTGCTAAGGACGCAAAACAAATCGACGCAAAAATACAACTCGAAGAAACGAACAACGATCGCATTTTGGTCAGCTAAAATTTGATCGGAGCTTAGGCCTCTTTTGCGATTCACACTCCTGTTTCTGATTTATCGTAAGTCCAATCCTTAAGTTTTCGTGGGGGGCGAACGGTTTGTCCTGCAAACCGGGTGGTTTTCTTCCGGGTGGTCTCAAGAAAGTCTAAAAATTCAATACTATTTAAAATTGGTGAAAAAACTATACATTTATTTCGAGAGTTTTCGAGGTAGGGCACTATTGAAAATTTCTACCCTTAATTTCCACCTTTTAGAAGTTATTGACATCAACCAAAAGCTTCGGGGCACAACTAGACCCCAAATGGAGCCCATGTACCAGCTTTCATCAAAATCGGTCCATGGGAACTAAGGAAAGTGCCGCGTACGGCGGACGGACGCAAAATTTTCGGATTCTACGTACCTTGAAACGTAAACCAACAAATTTTGTTTTGGGGGGGGGGGGGTAACAATAGTTTTTTTTCTTTTGGTCGATTTCACTATTGAAAATAATAAATCAAAACATAATTCAAGGATAGATAACCCTTGACAGAAACAAATTTCATCTTTATATCTACCCTTGCATTTCTCAACATGAAAAAATTATCTTCGGCCTTCTATGCTATAACAAGATTATAAATGAAGAGGAATATGGCGTATCAACCATAACAATGAATTGCAACCGTTCTACTGTATATTTTGTAACAAGAACGACTGTGAAGAATCATCAAGTATCATTGCGATTGGACACGAATAGTCCCTGAAGTATAAACTTTATGAGCTAAAAAATAATTTTTTCGACTTTTTTTTGTAGTTACCTTTATTTTGCGTGGAAAATATGAAAAAAAAATATTGATGAGTAGTTTACTCCACTAAAATAATAATAAAAATAGGACAAATTCAAATAACCCTTGAAGAAAAACCATCTTTGTACTTACCCTTCCACTCCTAAATGTGAAAATATGATCTTTGGCCTTCCATGCATCATATCATATAAAGGAATATGACGTATCAACCATAACAATGAATTAAACTCGTTCCATTGTTTGTTTTGTTAGAAGAATCATAAGGGGTTTGGGGTGCAAAACCAAGCCCAGATGTTATCGACCCTGTTGATCCCAAGGATTCGAAGGCCTGAGGAGGACATCGGCTGATTTTTTCAGGCACCCCTAGTCGTAACTCAGTTTCTGATGTTGAACGCCAAGGGATGTATCACTTTTCCCGGGGGCTTCGCCAAGCTGGTGTGAGAAGGACCATTGATCCCCGGCCTCCGTCAGAAGCCATGTAGTTGCCCTGAAAGTGGAAGCTGCTTCGAAAGTGACCGCACGTAGGGGAATATGTCTAACTGGCGCTGAAGTAGTGAATATGGGCCACCCATGTGACCAAAACTTCCAATGGAACCTAGTAACCAAGTTTGATCATGCTCCTACCTCAAAAAATATATGCTTTGCGCAGCATTTAAACAGATTCAACCAATTGGACAGTATCCTCCTAGGCAGTGGTTGAGTTTTCGACCAAGTCCCGCATGTTGGGGGTGTGATGGGCTGGGTAATGTCTGTCGTGACTGTCCCACTTAGAGCACCTGAAAGCAGAAGTCAACAAACTCTTGGGATAATTCTTATACTCGTAGAAAACTAGAGTGTTAAACACGATCTGCACTCATCCACACGTCTCTACAATTCGTCGCCATGCTCCTAACTGCTACGGAACACAACAACAACGAATAAGCAGGATTTAATACATTTATTTATTTATCTCAGCAACAACAACAACAGTAACAATGCTTAACAACAGTAACGAATAATGCTTAGCAACTCCTCAAAAATGTGTTAGTTACTCTCGAATAAATTAGTTACACACTTTTGAAATCATTTGTCAATTGAATGAAACGCATCAAGAGAGCTTCCGTGCGTCTGGTTCGATGTAGATCGTCGCACCTGACGGCATTTCGTACAACGTATATTTTCTGTTATTCAATAAAAATTAAAATGTAGTGTCAGTTATTTATGTTTTCACTAAACTCAAGGAATATGTCGATATCGGTAATATTTACGGACTATTGATGTATGGTGTATTCGTGATTACAGTTCTCTGTAAACCTTCAAAGTACTTAATACGAGTATGTTTCATTGAGCCCATCCTGTGCAAGCCTTGCTGAACTGTATAATGCTTCATTTTTGCTAACTGGATACACCAATATGTCATATTAAGAAACTATACCTACTTGTACGGTCGTCATAAAGAACTACCACTTTTACCAGCCTCACTTCATAGGTTGAGTGCGTTACTGGATAAATTACTTAAAACGAAATTCAATCTAAAGCTTTATTGTTTTATTGTAGTTTTAAATCAAAACAAATTGTCAGGGTTGGCAGAGCTGAACTGATGTACTTATTAATGCGATGGTCGTTCGACAGACTGGCTTGGACGGCCCAATGTCTGTTATATAATTATGTAGGTTTTTACGACTATGAATCACTTTTAATTTTACTCTATAGATTTTAGGTATTTATTGATCCCGAGATTAGGGATGAAAATAAAATAAGAATCCTTTTGTTCTAATCATTAAAATGTGTGCAATATGATTATAAATACAATATTGACGTATCAATTATTTACTTATCCTTGACACCCAAAGAATGAATGAACGAATTTAGTTAGAAAAATGGCTTTGTGTTTCATTATTGAAATTGATGACCTAAAAGACTATCAAATTTGATGAAATTTGTACATCGGCTTCATTTGGGGTTTAGTGTGCCCCAAATTTTTTGTTTAGTTTGTCACGTCTAGAGGGTAGGAAGTGAGGGAAAATATTTTCAAAAACCCCTAGCTCGAATACTTTCGACATACAAGTGTTGTTTTTTCATTAATTTAAAATCGCATTGAATTGTTCAACACCATTCCGAACTTAGTGGGACCAACCATTCGCTTCCTATGAGGATAATTTAATTATCTAATTAGTGATTGAATAATTAATGTCGTTTTTACATCAATTAACGATAGTGTTGAAGTTTTAGAAATGAATTGAACCGTTCAGAACCTCTGAACGATGAACACTGGGTAAATGAGATTAGATTGTGGAATTAGAGGGATTACACGTGATTGCCTGAGCTTCCCGACCAAGGGCTTCCCTCTGGGTCTCTCAACACCCCATCCCCCTCATCCATTCAACCTTCGTTAGGGACATCCATCGGTGTATTTTCCGCGGTTCACTTTTCTGCTGACATGCGAACTACTAAAACTTTAGCGATTTGCTGATCTGTCGTTCTGTTATTTATGAAACATGGTACTTATCTATATACATACATGCTGTCTGTTTACAACATTCAACATGTGTTGGCTGAATAGTTAAAATTTGTTACTGAAGCCAAATAAAATAATATAAAAAAGGTGCAAATTGTTACACAAAGGTTTATTTTTTATGTGCAGATCACTCGCCTGTAAAGAACACTGCTTTGATATTGTCACTACTCACCAACCATAATTTTGCTTCACAATCAACAATATTTTAGAGAAATAAACCAAGTCAACACCACCAAACACCACACCAAACCAACCACTAACCAACACCAACCTTCAAACTCAATTCAAGTAAATCTCGAAAGTTCTAGTTTCTAGTTTTCTAGTTATTGATAAATTTGACTACTGGTTGCTAACTGACTACAAGTCAAAGAAACGAACAACGATAACTTTTTGGTCAGCTAAAATTTTAAAGGAGATTAGGCCCTTTGCGATTCACAATCGCGTTTCTGATTTCCATCCCTCAAGTTCTCATAGGGACCGAACGGTCTGTCTTTCAGATCTCTGGGTGGTTTAATTCTATTCTAAAAATTCAATACTATTTTAAATTGGTGGAAAAACAAAACCTTTATATTGAAAGTTTTTGAGCTAGCACGTTTTAAAAATTTCAGCCCTTATTTTTCAAGACCCCATGGAGACCATTCACCAAATTTCAACAAAATCGGCTCTTGGGAACTTAAAGGGTCCCGCGTACGGTTGACGGATGACAACATTTTTATTCAATTTTCGGATTCTAGGTTCCTTGAAACATAAATAAACAAGCTTTGAGGGGGTTAACATTTTCTCGGTCCTATTCTAATGATTATTGAAAATAATAAACCAAAAAGCAACCTCGCTGTATAAAATCACCAACTTACTACCGTTTCACGGAAGTTCACAGAGGCAAGGATGTGTCTTATGATCATTCTATACAATAGAAAGTAACTTCCGGAAAGAATCTCTGGTCAATCCTTCAATGAATCAAAATTCATGAACCTTCAACAAATCATAATGCACTTTATTCTTCTCGCATCGTGATTAATGAATAATAATGGATAATAATAATAACGAATAATGAATAATATTTACTTCCAACAGAAAAATAAAATAAAATGAATATATGCGCTCCTTGTCTGTGCTTAGGGAGGGAGTTCCACGAAAATTATTTTGCGTATAGATAAAGCGAAAAACTACCTGCAATGAATAATAATAATAATTATTATTATTATTATGTATCTGATTAAATTTCTAATTAGAAAAATTGATACTAACACTTGTTAATACTTGATGTCACGGCATCGCATACTGAGGGTTTCTATGTAATAAGGAGTTTGGGTGAACTAAATTAGCTGGAATGAATTGTAAAGTGAATGGTAAGCCTGTTGCCAAAGTTTGAATATTAGAGTGTTGTCGTTTACATCGTCAAAGAGTGCATTTAACCGACGCTACTGTCGATGACTGGGGTCAGCCAATGGGTATTGGTAGCGTTGCCGCAGGTACTCTTGCAGTGGGCTTGATTTTTGAGAAACAGACAGAAATCCTGTTTGGCAGACGTCGCATAGCATTAAAAAAGTAAAGTAAAGTTAACAATAATTTCAGGTTGAATTTTTGCCCAGCTGCCATTCCTGAAGTCATCAGCTGTCTTCCAAAGGGAAGATCAGAATTTGTTCTGATGATTTCGCTCATGGCTTCCCATTGCCTCACCGCCCTAGGTTGGTACGAGGGGGTGATGAGCCCATGAACCACGAAAACACGCCCTGGCGGCTAGACTCGAACACCAGACCCCCCGCAGTAGCCGGTCCGAGAATCGCCACCAAAAGACGCGTGCTTCAGTGAACACGGTCACATCGCTCCCAAGGACGTCGCATAGTCTCGTAAGGGACATTACATTTAATTTTAATTCAGTTAAACATTTAGTTTAGTTTAATTCGTCTATGGAATGGCTCCAGTTGCTGTTGGTAGTGACAAAACCAGCGCTCCACATCAACATAACCATGGTCATTTAAATTAAATCTTATCATTTCAACTCCAATAATAAGGAAAATAACACCGAGCAATTAATTTACCGATGAATTTCAATGGACCTCATACAAAGCGTTAAACGTTTTCACACCGATAACACTCAAAATTGGTTGTTGATGGAGAGATTAATCAGAATTAACGAACACCCGGAAATTCCCCCTCGCCTTCCCCCTCATCCGCGAGTAATTAAGAAAAAGAATTATGAAAACAGGAATAGGTACATAATTGCCCGCAGTTCAGGAGCAATTAATCCTTTTATTTTTGACTTTGGGGCACCTTTCCAAGTCCGTTGTGCCCAATTATTCTATTGAAGGATCCTTCACGTGTTCGCCGATGAGGGGTTCCTCCGTTAATGTTTTATAATTATTTTTGTAGAAGCTTCGTTGAAACACGACTCGAGAGATCATGTTGATAACAGGAAACTACTGTATACTTAGAATAGCTTATTGGTTTATCCGAGTTTCGGGTCACTCAGAGTGGTGAACATAGTAATGACACAGCTTTATTGAGAAATACTCCAAGTATACACATATTCTTCGTAAATCTGTAACATCTCATCTTCGAGTTATTTTGAGTTTTGTATTGATTTGAGGCCCTGAAGAAGCCATCGTGCCTAAATTGGCCGCCAGAGAGCTGATATTAGTATTCATATGATGAAAATTGTTGTAACCCCCCACCGTTATTGATGGTTACATTTGTAGGTATATCGGCTCTATTAGGGGGTCTAGTTGAGCCCAAAATGCTTCAGTCACACATTTGATTTTTCATTAGTTTAGAATTTCTACGATTTCTACGAAAAATTGAAACCCCTCAAAGCTCTGTGGAACAACTGTTTTCATAATGATGACAATTAATCACCCAATTAACGAATGTTACATGATGCGTTTTTATCAATTTAAGATAGTGTTCAATTTGTAGAAACGAATTATATCATCCTGACGATCAACAATGAGGAATTTCACCGAATTCTGTTTGCATTTTTCCTGAATAGTTAATGGTGTGGGATAGATGAAAATCGGGCTAATTTCGGAAAATAAGTCTCCTGTTATTTTTGGGAGACAATCAAAATTTTTGATTTCAAAACTAACCGGGAAAACGGACGTGAAGCGGAAACGCTCGCTGATTGAGCTGTTCGGATCGCCTTCTCCTCCCAGTGTTGCCCATTGGGACGACGAAATCATGTTTTCTAAGAGAAAAGTTATCAAACAAAGACAGGGGAAACCTAATTTTCCCCATCTTGCTTTTTCTAATTTTTTCTTCAGTTTTTCGATTTCGAACTTTACTGTTTCGTGAAATTTTGCATCTGGGAACTATGGATTTCTCGATCTCAGCGCTTCAAGCGGCCATAAATGAACTCTTCCAGGATGACGTCATTTTCCCGGTTTTTTTAAACATTCGTATTTGCTACACTGTTTTGTTTATTCGTAAATTAGGAAGTTCGGGCTGAAAGTTTGGCTTAGGGGGTTTTTCGAGGTGCTGAATCCAATTTTGGGGTCAAAAATAGGAAATTCCGACATGGTGAAATTCCTCATTGTTAAATACTCGTTTATAGTACAATTTATTGGAACTCGTGAGCCCTGCGAGCTTAGACCTTAAGGACCCAAACCCTCTTCCCCACCTACACCTGTTCCTTAGAAGATACTTGATAGTTAACTCGCAAGGTAGAGTGTTTATGTTATTTAGAGTTAGAAACGGACGTTAATCGCACATGAACGTTTGCCGAAGAAAATGAGAAAATTTTTTCAGCTGATCAAATGCGATTTTTTTTCTTTTCTTCGAGTAGAATTTTATTATGGGTAAAATTAAAGACGGATGATCTTCCAAGGCGAATGAAATTCAAGTCGAGTGATCATTTATGAAAATGAAATGTTTAAAAACCATTGTGTAATAATTTTTACTGTTTTTGAGATCTCCCCGAGAAGGGCAAATAAACCCACACGCCCCTCTTGCATTTACTAACTCAATTGAAATGGAATGACACTTTTATAAGTTTAAAAATTGAACTCGAAAGACATAAAGTACTCTTGAAAGTTGAATCCTTGAACTTTAGCCACTGTGCGTCCCACGTTAGTTGTATTGTACTCTTTAATTTCATCGATAAATTTTTCCAGCTATAATATTGAAGAAGGTCGATAATAGTTTTGTTAATTTCAAGTTTTTCTGAAATTGGAAAAAAACGCTGCAAATTATTACACAAAGGTTTATTATTTTGACATTTTATGTCTTTACTATGGCACATAAATTAAAAATCGTCACGCGGCGATCGTCACGCGGGGAGCGATCGTTATGAGGGGAGCGTTACGAGGGGAGCGTTACGCGGAAATTTCTGATGATTTCACGTACAACCAATCGTTCCTAGGGAAAACTAACTTCCTCATTTTCCACCCCACAAAAATCGTTCACCACTCGTTGGAAAGCTCTCAATTTATTAAACATAAGACATAAAATGTCTCTCGTGGTTGCGTACTTTTGCGAAAGCTGTATCCACCGTTTGTGTTTTTTAGAGTATTTACCTTCCAACTTCCAAACCGAAGGTCTTTTTCTATATAGTCACTCGTCTGCAAAGAACACGGCTTCGCCATTGATACCACCAACCAACATTAAGAAAAACATCAATCGCATTTCGGTCAGCTAAAATTTGAACGGAGCTTAGGCCTCTTTTGCGATTCACACTCGTGTTTCTGATTTATCGTAAGTCCAACCCCTAATTTCGCGTAGGGAACGAACGGTTTGTCCTACAGGGCTCCGCGTGGTCTCTAGAAATGCAATGCTATTGTAAATTGATGGACAAACAATACCTTTATTTCAAAAATTTTAGAGTTAGGGCGTTTTAAACGAACAAAACGTTATTAGGTTATTCATTTACGACCTCGGAGTGCGAAGGATGATGAAAAGACCTTCGGTTGGGAAGTTGGAAGGTAAATACTCTAAAAAACACAAACGGTGGATATAGCTTTCGTACAAGTACGCAACCACGAGAGACATTTTATGTCTTATGTTTAATAAATTGAGAGCTTTCCAATGAGTGGTGAACGATTTTTGTGGGGTGGAAAATGAGGAAGTTAGTTTTCCCTAGGAACGATTGGTTGTACGTGAAAATCATCAGAAATTTCCGCGTAACGCTCCCCTCGTAACGCTCCCCTCATAACGATCGCTCCCCGCGTGACGATCGCCGCGTGACGATTTTTAATTTATGTGCCATAAAAGACATAAAATGTCAAAATTTCAATCCTTATTTTTCAACCCTTATAAGTGACCTACATAACCAACTAGACCCTAAATGGAGCCCATAGACCAAATTTCATCAAAATCGGTTAAAGCTAACTGAGGAAAGTGCCGCGTACGGCGGAAGGACGGCCACATTTTTATTCGATTTTTGGATTCTACGTAACTTTATACGTAAACCAACAAATTTTTAGGGGGAAAAACCCTGTGTTGTTGCCTGTAAAGTCGGTATACGGGCGAAAGTTTTACGTGACAACGACTTTGAGTGGTAAAATAATTTTAATGTTAATATTCATTCGTATAGTAGGAAGAAGGATAAAATAAAATTCTTTGTCAAGTTGCACAGAGTAGGTATTTCCCGTAGGTAGTAGGTATTTCCCATGGGTGGGGGGGAGTGAGTGCCAGGGAAGGGGAGGACGCGGTGGGGTGCGCGGGGGGGGGGGGGGGGGCGCTTTAGGGAGCGCCGAGCTGCACCCCCTCCGTGAGCGGAGCGTAACGCAGTTTCTTGACGTGTCCCCGGTAAACCAATTTATAAGACGTTATCACGTCAAAAAAAATTTCTTGGTTCAAAGGTTCATTATCGAAAATAATAAACCAAAATGTGGAAGATGTATGAACTTTGTGCTTTAAGGTCGATTTCTTCGGGGGAACTGCAGGACACAGTTTCTGTGACACCTCCAAAAACTGTAACCAGTTGAGCCGTGTGCTGTCCTTCAATGTACGAGCTGCCGTTCGAAGTGAGGATTCTCGGAAGTTACACTGCGCTGCTCTGCCTAGGGCGGCGTTTCCATTGTCTGAATGCATGCACGGCTCTAACTCCACCGACGGTAGCTCGGATGCCATTGGAACATCCCGTCAAACCTAATTAATTGGCTTCCATCTGCGCTAAGCAGCAACGCAGTGATCCATAGATCAAAATAAAAAAGAGCAACCCGAGCAGCCTAGCCGAACGAAATCCGGGCTTATCTTCTGTTGTTACGATTGCCGAGCTGATTGTTGCGCCGTTTGAGCACATGGTGAAGTTCGCCGGTTTGTTATCAGCGCTTAACTGGAACGTTATTAGCAATCTCGTAGTTCCCAGTTCAGAGCCGGTAGACAGAAATCAGGAGTCGGATCGACTCCCCACTAATCCCGAAGAGGACTAAGTCACGGTAGTTAAGCAAGGTAGGTAAGGTTTGTTGACGGGTAGAGTGATTGTTGCACAGTAGGACCTGGATAAGTGGGAATCCTTTACATACCGGACCTTTTCAGGTTCCAATGCGTGTTCGTTTTTACTTTGAATACTCTCCATGAGTGGACAATTTAGCTAAGAACACCTCTGTATGTGAAAATTCTTCTCTGGTAGCGAGAATCGTACATCCTACTACTTCAAATGATAAGAATCACCCTAATCTTCGTAGAGGCTTTGTTGTTTTAAATGTGTTTTCCAAACTGAAGTCGTGCGCTACGTGGCAATGCATTGTCTTGTAACCGTACACCTCTTTTACATTGTGGAGGAGACATCAAGGAACAACTTATTTAATTTTAATATATTTAACTTCAGTATGATGTCACTCACTCGTCCAAAAACGTCACTACCCACAGCTCCGACAACGTATGGTACTTGGTTATGTCATTGGCGGTTCCAGCATTGAAAACTTGGGGATACAATCGGCGGATCCGAAACAGCGACTCGGCTCACCTGTACTGTCGATGCCTAATGTCGTGCTTCAGGTTGAACGCTGTGGGCTGGTAGGTACAGGACGAAGTGAAGGAAGGCCACCAATTTTAAAGGTGGTTGACTGTGCATCTGATATCTGACTCCAAAGTAATTCAATAATCTTAGTTCAATAATTAAATTATTAAAATCACATTCGATAATTATAATTTGAAAAAAATTCAATTGCGATAAAAATCCACAACTTTTTTGCGACTCTTAAAAAACCAAAATTACGAGAGAAAAAATAGGAATTGAATAAACAGTACAAAAACGAATCAAATGAATGACATGGCTCAAAGAAATTTAATTTTGATACTATTGATCTGATTAGAAGTTTGGAATTTTGTAAAAACATTTGCGGATGCTACATATCCTCAGGTGGATTTTGGAAGTTATTATATGTAATAGGTACCTAGTTATTTATTGTACTGTTTTTGTAATCACCACAAGTATAAGTGTATGTGAGTACATTCGTGTGAAATGTAAAGTTAATGAACGAATAAGAACATGGTTTCAACTTTACAAACCATTGAGTAATTTGTAACACAAATCAGTTGTCTGAACTTTTACCTATTTATCGCTTGTGCGATAAGTCGCTCGGCCGCCGCCGTCTTTTGTTCTCTTCCCTTCCCCTTTTTTTCCTGAACTACAATACTGGTGATCAACCATCTTGAGTTCAGTTGAAGCGTAGGCTTCGTGAATGGTATAATAAACCCACGACGCTGCACAGCAGGATTTGTACGACGTGTGGTGTACCTCGAGTACCTTTTCTGGGTTTTTGAGCAAAATTGGATTTATAAAAACCTCTGTTAGCCCTCAGGGCTCGTCACAAAAAGTATGTATCAATTTATACTTTGTTTAATTCCTAATTTACGAAAAACTTGTTTATTTCGCTTCTTTCCTTGGTGTGCTATTAATTGCCTCAAAACTAGGTCACGGGGTAGCTTCCCGTAGATTCAATTTATTTTATCGAATTTTGTTGTTTAATAATTAGATACCCAATTGTAATAACTTTGTTGATAAACCCTTCAGTAGTCGCGGCTCTTTTACGGGTCATATTTGTCGCGGCGATCTGACAGATCAAATTTGTGAAAACTTACATTTTTGTTCAAATTTGAATTTTATCAACTGACACCAAGTGCGTACATGATTATAGAGGCAGAAAGTAGCAAAAAACACGTTAAGCAATGAATTTATGGCTAATTTCAAGTGTAAAACCTAGAGGAACCAGGACCTTGCTTTCATCTTGATAATTTCAATTTTTTTCTTATTTAACGTTTTTCTTTTTGGTATTCAACTCTTGTATAACATAACTAGATAATACCACGATGGTTTCACTATGAAATCAGACTTGAATCGCAATCACATGAAAATTTTGAACACTAGTTAAGTTTTATCTTGAAATGCTAGAGTAAACAATGGAAAACTAGGATAATAAGTCACATCTTTTTTTGCTCAATTTTTATTTTTTCAAACAGAAAATATTAACTTAGTTACACATGTTTTTCATTTAAAAAAAGAAAAAGTGATAAATTCAAAATTAGAAAACGAGCATTATAAGCAATAAATGAATTAAAAAAATAGCTCCCATCATCAACTCTCAAGTGCCTACTTCATTGCACTTCTTCAGTTTTTCTATTGCAAAAACAAACATGATAATAGCTCCCATACTTGTATGAAGGCGAACATATTTTGCACAAAAAGATTTTCAGTACTGAGTTCAAAATAAAACGAGCTATATCAGCAATAAACAAGCAATATAAAATCGAATCTTATAAAACGTTGGTACCTTCTATATCACTCTTCAGTTCCATAGTCACAATTCACTATCACACAAATTATTCTTTTGTTCATTATCACACACATGATCATAGGTTGGTACATTTTACATGGAAAACATTAGCAGTACAGCTACTGAATTAAGAATTCAAAGATGAAAAATTTGAGCAATAAATTAGCTAAATACCTAAAAGCAAAGGAACAATAAAATGTAGGACGAATAGGTAAGAACCTCTCTTATCAGTCTTCCTCAGTGGCTTCATCAGTCTTCTTCAGTTGCATTATCAGTCTCATCAGTTGCATTATTACACTCTGTCTGGCACCTCATCCTGGAATGTTTGAGGCAAAGTGGTGTTTTACAGACGTGGCATTTGTATCTGGTGAGCTGCCTTCTCTTTTCATTTTTTTGGCAAAGTGAACATGACAATCGTTTTTCAGTCGCCTCAGGAGGCGTCGCAAATTCCGATGTTCTGGTACTCGGTGCGCTGGTGCTTGGACTACTGGTACTCGGTGCACTGGTGCTCGGACTACTGGTACTCAATGCACTTGTATGGTCTGAGTGAATAAGTCCCTTCAATCCGCAGGAAATGGTCAATGGAAGTCCAGTATTACCAGTCCTTCTTCTTTCTAGTTGTTCCTCTATAAGAGAATATGCACTGATGAACGAGTTCGACCATTGATTGTTCAATGTAATTATTTCATCAACATTATTTAGTGCCTATGCAAATGTGCTAGGTAGTACTTGACTGCCTTTTGAATATAAATTCTATTACATTTGGGTAATTTACTTTTCAGTTGTGGAAGTATTTTCTGCTTGATGTATTGCATAATCTTCGCTTCGCTGTTGGAAGATTACCTAATTGCTTGTCTGAAAGATCCTATGCATGGTGAGATGCTGATACGCCTGAATTTTTACTTCTTCATACTACTGTTTTCCTTTTCACGCATCTTGACTAAGTAAGTCTGTTCCTTTTTATTTTCTAACTCTATTTTCTTTTCCCCTTCCATAGATCTTTTCTTTTTGTAACTTCTTCTCTTTCTCTGCAAGAATCTTTTCTGGAATCGCCGGTTCTTGCCATCGTATCTACAACCTAGTAGCCTTAGTCATAAGTAGGCACTAGAACGATAAGAACAATAGGGAGTTTTCAATATTTTTGTAAATGATTGATCACCAGAGTGTATAAAAATATAATTTTATCGCATTTAACTAGGATATATCGAATTCTATATCTTACTGCCCCCACCATTCCAATACCTCCTCAATTGGATAGGTGTAAACTTTTTATCGAGGAGTGGCGCCCAGTTTTTTTTTTTTTGTAGTTTGAATTTGAATTTAGGAAATTAATAAGCACTTGTCATTGGTCAGCCTCGCCCATTAAGCTCACCGACGAACTAGCCAGGGTGGGTAATGTTACTGATAAAATACCCGTAACAAAAAAACAAAAAAACAAAAAAAACAATACCAGACCATGTTGAGTGCTCTGATTGCTTGGTTGTTGTGCTCTGAGTGTTGTACGTGATAGCCAACACGTGAACAGAAATTCCATTGTTTTAGCTCTGCTTTCAATTCCCAAATCATCTCCAATGGGTTTTATATGTAAGATATTATCTGAGGAAATTCAGAGGAAACAAATCGAATTCAGGAAATTGAATTAAAAATACCTCAGCCGACGCACATATCGTGCACTCATACGCCTTCAGTCCTCTAACGTGAGCTAAGCGCCATTGTATACCACATAATCGGCCCTGACTCAACACTCTCTTACACTGAATATTCACACCAAAACTCAAGTGGCTGGTCTGCCTTGAGTCAGCCGGTGTCAAAAGCCGTATATCTCGCTAAACGAGAATGACACCGCTCTTTCCACATCAAGCTGCTCACTTTTTCTAGCATAACCCTCCATTATTTCCATACATTTGAGTTTGAGGTGTGACACCCAGATGGGTAGGCCCAGCTGCATGCTCACTTTCATGTTCGAGAGATCCAGACGACGTTTCTTCCCCATCTGGCGTAACTTCACCCAACTTCACTTCTTCTTTTGGCGTTCTCTGATTTACACTTCAACAGTACCGTAATATATGCCATTATTATTATTATTATTATGTTATGCAAGATTGTGTCTCTTCTTATTGAAGTCCTGTATTCTTCAATTTAAAGGCTGTGAGGTGAGCAGCTTAGAAAAAAAATTGTTAAATTTAGGAAAGTTTGTAGAAAGTTGACAAATACCAAGGAGTGTTGAATAAGAAAAGCAAGAAAATAATTCAATCTTCATCATGAAATGGATACTGATTCGTCCTTACAGTTGTCAAAATAATAACTATGTACTGAGAAATAAAGAATTACATCCTCAATAATGTGAGTCAATGAATAGTTTAGGAATAGAACTATTGAGTTCAACTACATTTGATGATTCATAACTAGATGTGCGCATGGGTCGGAAAAACTGTTTATTGTTATTTTTAATCTAAACTAGACCTCATTCTGAGAATTTTTATACCATGTGAAACAATGGAATTTCATGTGCCACACTTGGGGTTTACGGTAGACAACATTTTCGCGCAGTTTCAGGGTTGCGCGTTTTCGTGCTGTCAAAAAAATGTATTAAGGTGTAAAATTTTCATGCAATTTTGAGTAGAATCCGAACCTGCGATAAAACATGGGGGCTCTCATTTGAAAAAACAGAGTTGATGCGCAAATCGTGCATGCGCGATGCGCGAAAATATGATATTTGAATTCCCCGTGGAAAATTACCACCATTCGCATTTTTTTAAGGTTCGGAATCTACGGAGATAAATGGCTGGTCCTACAAATTTTGGCCACCCTGTATACATTTTTTATTTTTTTTTTTAAATTTTTTTTCACCTCGATGTACCTAGAGATTCAACCTACCGTAAAACGTAGGTAAACCATCACATTTTGTCAACACCTTTTTTTCCTTTCCCGATAACAAAAGTACATTATTGGAAATGATGAACCAAAATGTGTTTAATCTTGGTTTTCCCCAGGACTAACGGTTGATATAATATGATACGTCTTGTTGAAATGGCATTTTGACAAGAGAACCATTTACAGCTGTAAACGATTATTCGTTAACTCGATGAGACCTAAAGAAGGAATTACTCCCTAATGAGAAGACGAGCTCTTGAGTTGCTCCTGCTCGGGATATTGGCAGTTACGAATTATCTGGAGCAGTTTTACAAACACCAATACTGTAATGTGAGACTGCAAGTATAATTGGGACTGCAGGGTCCCGGTTTCTTGAAGAGATGAGATAACAACTGCAGAGTACCTCGTCTTTCTCCCATTAATGGTGATTATACTAATAACACGGGAGGAGCCGAAGGTAAAAAGAAGGGACTTGCCATAATGACTAATCCAATTAAACTCATTGTTTTATAAAGGCGACCTGAAAGGCCGCCAGCGTTTTAATTGCTCACCTACCTACTTGCCGGGGAGGAGAGCTGAGTTGAAAATCTCAGAATTCAGTCGGCAATTCTCCGAGGAAGAAGCGGTTTTTCGTCTGGGCGAGATGGAACAGAAGCCTTCCGAATATCCAAATATAAGTAGCAAGTTACCAGGAATAGTACTCGTACCTGTTAGTTGACGTCTGAAGTGATAATAATAACTTTGCATCATTCCATGTCCGAAGGACAAAATTATCAAGCTGTCATGATTCCTAATAAAAGTCATGCTATTACCCTCAGAGGAAAGTGAACAAAATTTGATTCAAGAAAGAAGTTGGATTTATCGTTCATACGATCCATCTTACTTTCTTCCAGTCTTCCACTAGGAGAAAGTCGAAGGATGCATCTCTAATAAGCCTGATTACATCGCTTCAGAGTGAACAGAAAAGAAGTTGAGCATTGTTCACACAACCGAATTGACTTCTTTCCGATTACTCTTAGTGGTATCTAAATAGGTGCGAACTAACCAACTACTGATCCGACTTCTTGATTACTCAAGACACTTACAGTGGTCCGTAAAAAGTACATGCAGCAACATTCAGCTCTCAAGGAAGAATAGGAAGAATTATTAAAAATCGCTCACACGACAAATCAAGCATCTTCTTAATTTCCAGCTTTCAAAATAAATAGCGAAGAGCTCCTAGTGGGCACCAAGTAGATACGAAGCAACGAACTACCAATGCTCCAAGATCATCAAGGGAAAAGTAGGCTTCGTCAAACAGATCAGCGGAGGAACTATCAGCAGTCCTAAGAGACTGTTAACAACATTAAGAAATCTTGGATGAATCTTTCTACAACTTCTTGAGCTCCAGAATGAACCAGAAGTAAGTTTAGGTTGTTCCCAATTACTTGTTCTAGGATGGATAAGAAAGAATCATCCTAATTGCTCATAATACTAATCTGGGTTATTCATTGTAGCTTCCAGCGCTTCCGAATGAACAGGAAAAAGTTGAGCATCGTTAAGCACGACTGAATTGACTTCTTCCCAATGACTTCAAGATAATCATGTAAAACTCCGTAATGAGCGAATTTTCAATGAAATCTTCGAAGCTATGATTAAGAAAAACGAAATATCAGCTATATGAGACAGTAGTCAGTATTGTGGGTGTGGGACATAGCCCGAATCATTAGAAATATACAATCAACCCCTTGGTTAAATTTTTTTTTAATCCAAAAAAATACTCTTCTCGTCACCCCGAATTCAAAGAATTCGTATAATGTTCCCATTCGTATAATGTTGTTTTTTTTCTTCTCAGTATTCCATACCAACATACTTACTGCATGCCAATGGGCTATCGAAATTCTGGGAACAAAAACTATACGTAAGTTTTCATTATTTATCTGAAAAAATTACAATTTGTCGAAAAATTTTAATTTTTGAAATTGTATTTATATCAAAATGTTGTAATGAATCCAAATATACCACATATTACTATGATTATGATAGTAATATCCACGCAAAAAACTAAAAACACGAATTTTGGCCTATTTTTAAAAATGTGGACCCCTTAGGTTTGTCCAAGATTCTTGGCAGACAAACTCGTATTTTCTTTTGATATTAACATTTTTGCAAAAATTTTAAGTCTTGCGAATTACTCAAGTTACTCCTCATTTTTGAAAAAAAAAAAAAAACTTGAGGAACCATCTTAGAATGGAATTTAACAAAAATTCCATGCTAACAATTTTGAGTCCACTGCAATAGCTTCATTTTTTCTTGAAAATTTGTTAAATGTTAGTTTCATTGCTCATTCTACATATCTAACTCTTGTTTCCTAATCAGTACCATTGGTTCCCATATGTACAAACATTCAGTTGACGTCACAACCAGTGAACCCCAAGGGGAAGGGTATTAGGTTTCAGAACTCTAGAAAGAAACACATGGATAGGTAGGAAGTATCACTAACACACAGGACAGGAGGTGGCTGAGATTCATGAAAGTGGGAGTGTGGAACAGGGAGAGGACGTAATTTGGAGTGCAGGGAACCTTCCAAATAGTCGTGGTTCAGAGGGTTACAGTGACTCCATATACAGTGACTTACCCAAGCAGGCACTTCGCCTCAAGGCACCTTATATGCAGTCCGTCGCTGTGATTTTCAAGAGATGGGATCATTTTGATTGCTGAAAAGGCATCTCACCATCAAAAACGCTGCAAATTATTACACAACGGTTTATTATTTTTATATAGATCACTCGTCTACAAAATCACCAACCATCCAATATGAAGAGAAAAATAAAAAAATTAAAATAAAATTAAAAAATAAAAAAATCCAAAAAAAATCGAAAAAAATCAAAAAAAAATCAAAATCACCAACCATCGATTGCATTTCGGTCAGCTCTAATTTGAACGGAGATTAGGCCTCTTTTGCGATTCACACTCGTGTTTTGATTTATATATATATATATTTCAATATAAACCCTTAAATTTTCGTAGGGAGTGAACGGTTTGTCCTACAGAGCTCCGCGTGGTCTCAAAAAATTCTAAAAATTCTATAGAATCTTAATTTGAAGGAAAAACAATACCTTTATATCGAAATTTTTTGAGTTAGGGCGTTTTCAAAATTTCAAAATTGATTTTGGAACCCTTAGGAGTGACCTACATCAACCAAAAGCTTCGGGGCACAACTAGACCCCAAATGGAGCCTACATACCAAATTTTATCAAAATCGGTCAATGCTAAGTGGCAAAAGTGCCGCGTACGGCGTACGGCGGACGGACGGCCAAATTTTTATTCGATTTTTGGATTCTACGTACCTTGAAACGTAAACCATCAAATTTTGAGGGGGTGTTAAAATTTTTTTTTTCTTGGTCGATTCCAAAGGTTCATTATTGAAAATAATAAACCAAAATGGTAGCCAGGGCTCCCACTGGAGCAACAATTTGTTGGGGGGGATGAGGGGTTAAGGGCCTCCTGTAGTGACTCGTAGTGCATGATTTTGAGTTTCTTCCATGTCTTGGAGATGGGTGGCTGGAGCTGTGATGGTGAGCTCAGCAGCGTACTTGTTCTTCTAGGATAGCAAATCCTAGGAAGAGCTCCATCTAATTCCAGTTAGTATTTCAGGAGCTCCGTTCTTTTGGTCCTCTTCTACGCAGCCTTGATATGGAATGCTCACTTCAATTTATAATCAAGCGTACTCCAAGGTATGTCGCATAGGTTGTTCCACATAGCTAAGGGAGACAAAATGACATATTACTAGCGAGGCTGGAAAGCTGAAGAACCAATTATTTTTAGTTTTGAAATTTTCTCTGAACAGGAGATTGGACACAGCAAACACTTTTTCCGGTTATGAACTGGGAAACAAACGATTTGTTCTGGAATAATAAAGATGTTTCTCATAGAATCTGAATGACTCAACTCCCAAATGCATACATGGAATCCTAGGAACCTTCGCGTTCTATTCTCTTTGACAGATGAATTTGCCGTGAAACAAACCACGTTCGCAAATGGAACGTGTTCACCTTTTCAATCATTGTCATAAAAGGAAGCCGTTTCCACGACTAAGAAGGAGTATTTTGAAGATCCACAGTAGCATACTATGCTACTGTGGATCTTCAAAATACTCCTTCTTAGTCGTGGAAACGGCTTCCTTATATGCATATATTATATGCTTTGCAATCGTTTAACGAGCAAAAACCTTACCGAAGTTAGTATTGCCGTTTGATCGTAATGAAAAGTAGTGAACGGTGATTGTTTGTTTATCAAACAGACAGAAACACACTTGATAATAACATGATACGATATTAGAATAAGTTATATCATTACATAGTGATATAAGTAATGGTTGAACACAAGCTAGTCTTGAGCAGGTGGTCGTTACTTACCTACTTAGGAGAAACTTGATTCCTTTCGTCGAACTGAATTTAATATTGAGGACGAAAATGAATTCGAGCTAACCTACTTGTCCTGAAAGAGTTTCAAAAACAGCAAATCGCCTAATAAAATCAAAGGGGAGCACATGTTTATATTGAGCTAATTTTAGGCATTACAGCCACTTAATTTTCACTCATTTGAAAATACGTGGTACATAAATTAGAGGGAGAATGAAGGCAGATGTATAAAAATGCAAATAACAGGGATAGGTGGTGGCGGCTCTAAAGAATATTACAAGCTAGTACCACCATTAGCATAGGCCAGTGGGGCAGTGCTTCGGAACATGGGCCTCTAACCTATGTTTACACAAGCCTACACATCTCGGCTTTGGTCTCAGAAATCGGTCGTTATCCGGACGGCACCACTTAGTAACATTTCTCGCCTAGTTCTTAGTTATGAAGGAACCTTCGGGGATTTTTTTTAAAAGATCCAGCCTCAACTGGCCAACGAATTCGAGCTGCAGTTTTCTTGATAAGTGGGACCAGACCCAAAATCTACCGGGCCGACAGGAAGAGAAACCTGTATTGCCCTCAAGGGTGGGCATCTAGAGCGAGCTGCTGCTAGTCTTCAAGTGGTCGTTAGATGAGTAGTTTGCATTTACCGATTGGAAATCGTGGAATCTCATATCAATGGATAATGATATCTTGGGGCACTGCTAAGAATTCGTGTTCTCTCTAATCGAGCTAAGTACCTTCAGCTTGTCGGTTTCAAATAAATTGTTGTCAGTGCTCTCCTTATAAGTGTTTATCCAGACACAAAGAACGACCCCAAAAGAAAGTCTGTTTATTGAGTAGGTTTTTTAACTTCGGTGAAGAGCCTTAAAGTTTGACGATGGAACCAGAAAGTCAAAACACGAACGTCAAGGTTGACGCGTCAGTTTGTTTCTGAGATGAGTGACATCAAATAAGCCCTTCCGACCAAGAATTGTTTCTATATTTTGTTTCGTCTATTTCATCGGGAGGAATTCTGATTAGGTGGAGTTTACTACCAACAAAATGGTAAGAAATCAATTTTTTGTTTTTTGTATATTTTAAATCTTCACTCAATTCTGAAGATTTTGGTATATTGCATTCAATTATTGCATGAATGGGAACAGTTGTAAATTACGTCCGAAGTGCGCAACCTCCGGCGTCCCACTCAGGATGAGCGCGAGCAGGTCAGTCTGCACCAAGACGCTCGCTCTCTACGACTATGACACCTATCTGAGTGAAATCTAATGAATCTTTGCTTCAGTACAAGCAATTCTCTACCATGCTGGATGTCACTGCGGTATACAAGAAACGGAATTGGCCCAGAGAAAAGTGTTTTTAAAAAGCGATTTTTATTCACAACACAAAAGTTATTAACAACACAAGTTTTGATGTTGCACGGAGCACGAAGTAGACGGGCGTAATGACGGACAAAGACTGACTGCTCGGGTCTTACAGCGAGCTGCTTATATAGCGTCTAGCTGCTGATTCAGCAGCTAGGCATTATTTAAAATGATGGAGGGAAAGGTTATACATAACTCCTCCCCCCTAAGCTAAATTTTGGGGATACAAAATTTTAAACATTCGTGTTCCGTGTTACAGCTTGAGATATTAGCATATAAGTAACATTATCGTTAAACTTGAATGATAATTACAGGGATTAACATAGAACGATTAGCATTATAACTAACACATATAACATAGAACATAAAATGATAGTTACGGAGACACAATGAATTTTACATAAAGAAATTATAAAATAGTGACATTATAACTGAATACTGCATGGCGGGCACGATGTTGTCGCACTGTGCAGTATTGTGGCATTTTGAATATTGTGTAGGCATTCGGCGTTAAACGTTCACGGAGAGGGTCTTTCTGTGTTTACGATATTGAATGAAGATGTGGATTGCAAAGGAGGCTAACATTACATACAAAAGTACCGACCAAAGGCTGGGCATTGCCACATCGGAGAGGGAGAGACTTTTGATTGGTCTTGCGTCTTCTAGTCTGACATGTGATAAGTCTAGGTTTCTTAGGTAAATTTCGGTTTTGGGCGATTGTTGATGTGAGATTTGGAGTTTAATGTTCCTGACTATTAGAGGGGTTCCTGATACACTCCTATGAGCAGCGAATAGGGTACGGTTGTGATAGGAGACATCCTTGTTGCTGGGTTTCAGGAGATACACTCCCTGCAGGTTGTACAACTCTTTACCGAGTTCGGAGGTAGCGCTGAGTACATCCCCAAATGGGAAAACAAGTAAGTACTGGTTTATGGTTGGTAATAGGGTTATATAATTTGACGGGATGGATAATTTCGTGTACTCGCAAGATTTAGTAGAGCTCGTCTGTAGGAATTCGGTCTCGCACTTAGGGTCTGTTTCTGTAGTGAAATGACTGGGACACAAATGGTAAGAATGGCTTGCTGGGCAGATGTCTCGCAAAGCGATTACGTCGTTCTGGGTTTTTAGATAGTAACGGACGGTGGGGACAATTGTCATGTAATCCGATTCGAGATTAGTTGGCAAGGATTCCAAATAGTACAGATCAAAAAGTCGGGGATCAACAATTGGAATGTCTAAGAAATATATTATTTCGTTAGTTCCTACGAAGCATTGAACCTTGATGTGGGATTGGATTTCAAATAGATTTTGATCGGTGTGGTCCAAAAATCGGGCCCCATAAAATTCTGTTAGTCGGTTTAATTCTTGTTGTAATGAGTCTGAGTCGAGGATGCTAGGGTGAAGTTTACCCAATCCGCAAAATGTGAGGGAATTTTCGATATCTTGCACTACTGTTAACAGGAGACCTAAACAGATTTGGAAATGTTCGAGCAGGTCGTTGGTAGCTCGTATATGTGTGATTTCACCAACTTTCATGTTTTTAAGGGCTTCTAACTCTTTGGACAGCTGTAAGTTATTATGATTTATAACTTCCATTGTTTCGTTGAAGTTTTGGGCAAATGCTAGGTTAATAGAATATTGGGAGTTAACTTGAGTCTGGAGGTTTTCTTGATTTTTTTGTAGGTGGCTGATTATCTTACTATATCTTTCATCATCTTTAGCGTCCATATTACCGGTGACGAACTTTATTAAAGAACCTATGCCATCAACAAGTCCTCTCCTTGATCGTTTTGTGTTACTCAATCTAAGGTTTTTGAGTTTATTATCTATGGTTTCCAAGGTATGGTTGATGGTAGTGGAGAGCATATCTGTTCTTTCAAGGTAGGATCGTTCCGAGCGGATGACGTTAGTCAGGACTTGTTTATATTGTTCACGAATGTTAAGGATCTTTGAGGTCAGTATGTTTAAGTCGTAAAAATGCGTAATAGTATGGTATCCGTCGACAATCCTGGCGGGTTTCAGTCTGACAAGAAGTAGTCCAGGGTTTGATGTAATGTTGGTCGTATCTAGCTCCATCGATGGTGAAAGTACGGTCAAGAGTCTGAAACAAGTGTTAAAGTAGAGAACCCTTGAGGATCTCGGAACACATTTGCTGACGCAGATGGGGAATATCGTCTTGTGAGAACGAGAGGTTTCCCCCTTGCGATAAGGTTTTAGCAAACTGACACAAAAAGACTCCACAATCGTCGGAGTTCGTTTGTTGAGGGACGTTAGTCAAATGTATCGTTTCCCAATTTTCTGAATCAAGCAGGGTTCCTCTTTTTTCGAGATATGCGAAAGCCAAGTAGGATTGTATGTTCTCTAGAATTTCCTTGGCATAGTTTTCTGCCGTCTTGTTTTTTATTCGTTGTTGAGAGAGAGAGTCTAAATAGAAGATTTGTTTTTTCTTTATGTTTATCGCTACTAAGCTCCAGTGGTTTACTTTATGAATTGGTACGATAATCAAGTCTTTAAGGAAAATATCGGACCTCTGAGTGAATTTCCTCGTGTTGTCATAGCCACCGATTTCCAATGCTGGGTATAAGAAAGAATTAAAACAGAAGGTCGAGAGAGATTGTTTGACGTTTCTACTCCTTTCGTCTATCAATTCCATGTAGAAATTCACTATCATGTCGTCAACCCAGTTTCCTGGTTGTAAAGTGAGGAGATTTCCCCTAGTGATTCTGAGACCGAACTTGTGCGCGAGCGTTTCTGAGGAAGGGAGATTTTTATTCCAAGCATTCTGAATTTTGGTTTCATAAAATTTCCGGGGAGTTTTAACATTAGACATGTGGGTTTTTTCCTTCGTGTTATGGTGACGGGGTAGTATCTTGATGGTTTTGAGAACAGGGTCAATTTCGGTAACTTCTTCTTTGTTGAATTTTGCCTTGGTTTTGCTTTGGCGTTGAACGTTTTTTATGAATACTTCAGACGGAATGTTAGGTGGATCAGTCCGATTCGTGTTTTTGTTTTCTACAGCCTTCTCTTTTTGTTCTTGAAATTTCGCAGTCATATGTGCGTATAGGGCTTTAATTTTATCTTTATGTTGATTAAGATAATCATGGACGATTATTTTATTCACGTCAATGTCTGATAAAGGCCTATTGTTGATGTGACCATAGAGTAATTCGAAGGGGGTTAATTTGGATACAGAATGGATGGAGTTATTATAGGCAATGATGGCGTAATTCATTTTTGCTCGGGTATTGGAACCTTTAAACTCTTTTTGGTTGTTGAGGAGCCTCATATGTTCAATTAACGTGGAATGGAATCTTTCGATTATTCCATTGGACTCAGGATGTTGGGACGAAATGAAATGGATATTGATTCCATGTAGTGCAAGGAATTCTTTCACTAAAATGCCCTGAAATTCGGCTCCGTTGTCGGAAATTACGCTTGTGGGGAGTCCGTGGTGTGCGAAGAATTTTGTTAGGCCATTCACGATTTCGATACTGGTAGAAGAGTTTATAGGGTATGCTTGTGCATAACGTGAAAAAGCGTCGATTATTGTGAGAAATTTAGAATTTTCAATGGTAAATTTGTCTATATGGAGGATTTCTAGGGGGCGTGACGGAGTAGGAGTGACGTTGTACTTTAATTTGAGTGGCGTTCGTTCGTATTTGCAAGTCAAACATAATTCGCAGTTGTTTATGAATTTTTGTATGCTCGTCTTCAGGTTAGGCCAATAGTATTCTCGTTTTAATCGTTCGTAAGTCTCTTCTATACCACGGTGGTTCGTGTTTCCGTTATGGTATTTGGAAATTAGGTTAACCTGTTCTGACTCTGGCTGAATGTCGATTAATCGTTTGTCGTACTTAGTGAGGTTGATTTCGGAGTGGGTGAAATGGGTAGTGACGACCTTCACCAATCGTTCGTATACGTTTGATTCGAAATAGATGCCGTATTTTACCTTCGGATAGACATACTCTTTCATGAATTTGATCACCTCGGATTCGAAAGTCGAGTCGTGCAATCTAACCGTAATTCGTGTTTTGGTGCCAAAAAGTTTCTCTATCTTTGGGGGATCCAAGACAGGGTGGTTTACTACTATTAATATAATTTGGTTTGTGCAGTGATTGATGGGCAAGTCACGGATGGGGATTGTAGCAACGGTGTTCCCAAGGAAATTTGAGTGAACCGTTTGTCCAGAATCAGTATGTTTGGAACAGGTAGAAGCAGTTTCCGTAGTTTCCCCTCCCTCCATAGGATCAACGTTCACGACTACTGAATTGTCATCATCAGAGTGTGTGGATTGGGCAAGTTGACGGACCGAATGTAGGTTAATGGCTCCAGGATGTGGTTCTGGTTGAATTCTGGAGAGTGCATCGGCATTGGTGTTAAGGGTACCCTTCTTATAAATGATCTCAAAATCATAGGCTTGTAGTTTGGTTTTCCAGCCAAACAGTCGCGAACTGGGCTCTTTGTGAGAAAAGAGCCATTGTAGGGGGCGGTGATCGGAAAAAATTGTAAACCTACGACCGAAAAGGTACGGTCGGAAGTAGCCGACAGCCCAAACGATCGCAAGTAGCTCTTTCTCGATAGGGGAGTATTTTTGTTCTGAGTCATTGAGTGTGCGGCTGGCGTAAGCGATAGGTAAGTCCGCGTTGTCTGTGACTTGACTGAGAACGGCCCCTAATGCAAAGTTACTAGCATCTGTCGTGAGGCGGAAAGGTTTAGAGAAGTCGGGGTACTGAAGGATGGGGTCGTTGGTTAGGAGGTCTTTGCATGTCTCGAAACATTGTTGGTACTCAGGGTCCAGTGTGTTGATGGCCACACCTTTTTTCAGACATTTAGTCATAGGTTTAGTTATGTTAGCAAAGTCCTTGATAAACTTGCGGTAATAACCGAGTAGACCTAGGAATCCCTTGATTTCTTTAGTGGTAGATGGGATAGGATAGTTTTTTATGGCGGAAATTTTATCGGGGTTTGGTTTGACACCTTGGGGAGTTACAATATGACCAAGGTAGGCTACTTCTCGTCTAAGGAAATCCGTTTTATCCATTTGGATCTTTAAATTAGCAGTCCTTAGACGTTTGAAGACTGCCTCCAACCGATGGATATGCTCCTGTAAGCTAGTGCTGAATACAATAATATCGTCCAGGTAAACGCAACAATGTTCGTTGGCGATACCGCGGAGGATATTGTCCATAACACGTTGGAACGTGCTTGGGGCATTGCGCAACCCAAAGGGAACGCGCGTCCACTCGAGATGTCTGGTCGGAGTGCTGAAAGCCGTTTTAGGAATGCTTTCGGGATCCATTTCTATTTGGTGGAAGGAACTTTTAAGGTCGATAGTGCTGAAGTATTGACATCTCCCGAGTTTGTCAAGTAACTCCGAGATCTGTGGGAGCGGATATTTATCCTCTATTGTTTTCTGGTTAAGTCCACGAAAATCTACGACAATTCGGAAACTTTGTTTCCCGTTACTATCTTTCTTTTTTGGAACGATCCAAATTGGGGCGTTCCACGGACTCTGGGAATTTCGCACGATGCCTTGTTGGAGTAGCTCCTCCATTTGTCTATCTAGTTCTTTTAAGTGAATTTCCGGAAATCTGTAATTTTTGGTATAAACGGGTATCTCGTCTGTTGTACGGATGACATGTTTAACATCGCTAGTGAAACTCAACGGCGTACCTTCCTGGTGGAATATGTCGGAGTATTTAGTTACAAGGTTTATGATGGCGGATTTTTCTTCCTCGTTCATATGACTGAGGCGAAGAAGACTGACGTCAAATTTGAATTTAGGCCTTTCGAAATTATTTAGGTTTGGATTCTCTGTATTGGGTATTGCGCCTATTTCTTCCACCGTCACTGGAGAGGATTGAACAAATTTTGCAGGAGATTCGCTGGTGTTTAGGGCATGGACGTAAGTCTCGAAATTCCTAACTCTAACTAGACTTTGAGGGATTTCTATACTACCTGACTTGTGGTATGGGACAATGGCGTACCCATTTTCCAGATTATCGACTGTCAGGCGAATTTGTTGGATACACCTGCTGTCAATGTTGTGTACCTCATCTAGTTCGAGGTTCAGAAACTGAAGGGGAATTTGGATTCGTGGGGTTTTAAGTAGGTTTTGCTGTAAATCTATCGAGGCTTCTATAACTTTCAGATTCTCTACTCCGAGGAGAAGATCAAATCTGGAGTGGAATTTAAAAACATTGAATTGCAACTGTAGGTCGTTTACATGAAATAGCTCGCTACATGGTACCGTGGCGCTAGATGCAGCTAGGGATGTTCCATGTACGGTTGTGACTAAAAAGGGGTGTTTTTCGGATTGAACGGAGAAATATTTTTTGGCTATTTCGGGGTTAATGAAACTAGCGGAACTTCCTGTATCTATGAGAATTTTAAGGTTAAATTGTGGCAAAACTATAAAGGGCAGTTCGCTAGTGGGGCGACAGTTTAGCGTCATTAAGTCGTATACGACGGGTTGAGGCTGATTTCCTCTAAAAAATGTTCTTGGGGATCTGGGACCTCATCAGTTTCAATTTCTGGATCGTATTCTTGGGTGCCTAAATTCTCAAGCTCCTGTACGTCAGGCTCCTGCAAAGGCATGAGTTGATGTTCCCCTAATTGTTCTGCACCACTGGTGTCTATATTGTGGAAATTTGGATTCGTTGTTTGCCATGACATTGGCGTCCACTGTTTTTGAAAGTTTTGGTTTGGTTGGGGGTTCTTATTAAATTGGTTAGTTTTACTGAATTGATTGTTTGGGTTTGGGTTTGGGCCCGATGGTTTTGGAGGATTTCCTTTGTTCATCGGTCCAGAGCCAAAACGGGGATTCTGGAATTGGTTTTGACGTGGGTACCTGAAAGGGTTGTTTTGATAATTCGGGTTGTAACCTTGGAACGAAGGCCTTGGTGAGTTTTGAAAATAGGGATTCGTTCTATTTTGAGCGTTATTGTGGGACGGCTTTTGAAACGGCCCAGAGCTTGATTTAGGGCGAGTATTTGTGGTTGACAAGAGTTGATAGTCATTGGTCATCCACCCTAATGCGGTGTTTAAATCAGCCGGTTGTCGGGTTCGAAGGACGCTACCAAGGGGTTCCTTTAAGTGTAAGAGGAAACACCTTAGTGCCAGGGCTTCGTAATGCCGTGACATGATAACCGCGTGACGAGGATCATGGGCATTAAGGTAGGCAATAATTTTGTTCAACGTTTGTCGAACCCTACTGTGGAATTTGAACGGACTCTCTTGATCTGATTGCCGTAAGTTGGTCAGGTCGATGTTGAGGGTAAAAATATCCCTCTTATCTGAGTAGGCGTTAAGCAGCGCTTCTCTCAGTTGGGGGTAACTCGTTATATTTACAGAGTTGAGTGTGGTGGAAGCTGGAGGATGAATTTTGGCTTTAATGCCTGCCAAAAGCATTACATTTTGAAAATCATCAGGGTTCAAATTGTTGAAGAACCTGTCCTGTAATTTTTTGGTGATATCCAAGAAATTACTCAGCTCTTCGGGCTCACCCGAAAAAACTGGGATCAGATCTAGGTGTTCTTTCCTCAGAATCGGAGCACCTGGTCGATTTTCGGGGCCATCGCCACCCTGGTTTGCTAAACGCAACAGATTGAGAGCGGCAGTAGCCTCGTTCATCCTAGCTTCCTGTCTGGCAGCTAGTTCGCTCTGACTGGCAATAACTTGTTGGGCGGTTTCCAGTGTTTGTGTGAGGCGGGCAATTTGCGCCTCTGGGGTCTCGAATTGAATGTTACCTCCTTCAGCCATAGTAAAAGGATTATTTACTGTTTCAAAATTCAAGGAATTTACCGGTTCAGATTTTTCTAAGGTTTCGGATTGGACGTCCCGATGGAGGATTCCTAAACGGTGGACAATCCTATCGGTGACGTAACGTTTAAAATCCTTAGGAATTTTGAAAGTTCAACTGGTGCCAAATACACAATTTTGCCAATAATTGAGTGTAAAAACGGGACAGACAAAAATATCCTTAATGCTAAGACAAACAGGTGAAATGAATTATCCTTAATGCTAAGACAAAACAAAAATAAAAATTAAAAGTTGTTATCTTGTAATGCGAAGAGGAAGGTCGTGGCGTGTGCTCAGGTCTTGTTCTTAGAATTGAGCTACGGGCGTCTCGGCTTCACAGAAGGAATGTGTTTAGGTTTGCGTTTGCGTTTGCGTTTGCTTGATAAGGCTCACCTGGTTGAGTCCTGGATTGAAAGTAGGTAGGTACTTACTTCGATGTTTAAATTGGAGCGAAAATTGGCTCGATTTGAAATATAATTATCCTTTTCAGGAAGAAATTTTCTGATTTCTTTATAAAGTTTTGTTTAAAGTTTTTCTTTGATATCTTTGTAATTATTTGGAAGTTAAAGATTCTATCTTAAGAATCGGAGAGAGACAAGTTCCGTTCGATATTTGTTCTTTACGGATACTTGCGATTTTACTTGTGTTGTTGTGTTGTCGTGTCCGTTGAAGTTCGATGGAAACAAGTTCTGTTCAGATGTTCGTTCTTTGCAGAGACTTGGAATCTACGAAGAGTTGAAGTGAAATTACTTACAATAGGACGAAGTACATTCCGATCCGTATTGTAAGGAGTCAGCCTTGAGTCGTTGAAGATGCACTGGTCACTTTTCACTGGTCACTGGTAGAACGTAGGTCTTCGTTTTATTTCCACGTATTCGTCGTCGGAAAAAAACTACGTCGGTACGACTGCGCCAGAAACGGAATTGGCCCAGAGAAAAGTGTTTTTAAAAAGCGATTTTTATTCACAACACAAAAGTTATTAACAACACAAGTTTTGATGTTGCACGGAGCACGAAGTAGACGGGCGTAATGACGGACAAAGACTGACTGCTCGGGTCTTACAGCGAGCTGCTTATATAGCGTCTAGCTGCTGATTCAGCAGCTAGGCATTATTTAAAATGATGGAGGGAAAGGTTATACATAACTTACATGCACAAGATAATCTGAAAATTTACTTGTTACCATGCAACGCAAGTTAGTCGCACCTTGTTACTAGCACGTAGTACCTATATCTAGAAAAATGAAACAAAGTCATGCTCAAAATTTTTACTGAACATACTTTAAAATTATTTGTGTACTGGCATGCAGCAGAAAGAATAACAAAAATAATATTGCACTTCACGCAAAATAATCGGAATACGAGTAGAAAGATGGAGAACAGAACAGATCTACGGAGAACAGAAGCTACAGAAAACTGAATGTATGTTTTGACGTCGATATAAAAAGCCGGGGAAATATAGAAAACGTATGAAACCTAGAAATTACCTTCTTTTCTTATCAACCATGTGACACCACAGAGTAGAAATCATAGAAACGGAAACCCCAAGGGATTTGACGAATGGCAACGTAAAAAATCGTATCCTGACACAAAAACCCGTTTTTTCTCAAAACAACGTTTTTCGACATGTAGGTATACGTTTCTCCGAAAATAAAAGAGCTATCGAAGTTCCGGGTTTTTTCTCATTGTTTGAGACATCAAGGTTTATCCGTGGAACCTATAAGATGAGTAAATTCCCGAATTCAGGAGAGCCCTGATTGTAAGTTCCGAGAAGGGGGCGTGGGGCAACTGTGCAACGCACGGGTATCCGGTTTGTTTTGATTGATATTTTTGGTTCCAGCAAGAGATAAGGAGTGACTGATCGAAAAAAAAGATGAAGATCGGTCCATTTGGGGCTGAGAAAAATGTACCGGAAATTCCGTGAATTACTACCAAGTACTGACTCCCCCAATCTGACACCCAGCTTAGGAGGGTCCAGGAGAATCAGACGAAGGATAATAAAAGTAGGACTACTACTGAAGTAAGTCTGTATGCAGGTACTTAGTTACTAATCATAAACGCTTTGTAAGTAGTACCTACCTACCTACTACAGGAGTTTACCATGGAACTAAATTATGTGTCAGGGAAGTGAAAAACAGTTGGAAAATTAGTTCAGTATATAATGAGTTGAATATCTAGAGAACAGCTGAACAGGCCACCAGCTCAATGATTTTTTTCCCTTCCTGTAGGATCAATTAGTTTTCCCAGCTTCGATGAGATGAAACGGCATTACGTAAGGATTCCCAGATAATCTGAGGCTCCTATAGAATTCCCCAGGCAGTCGGAACAGGCAGGGGGCAGCCGCGGTGGATTAGAAAAGTCAAAAAGGTGCATTAGTGACGGTTGCCTTCAGTTTCTTCAAAGAAAGGAAGTTCGCTTAACAGCCGACAAACGGCCCTGTGAATCTTTGAGGAGTCTTGGTGAGACAAAACGAATTAACCGTCAGTTTCTACGCACGTCCGATCGTCTCATCCGCTCGAAAATACAACAACCGCCGTTGTTTCCACAGTCAGATTGATGGGAAAATGAATCTTCCTACTTCGTGGACCTTGTGACACTTGTGATCATGATAATAATAATGTTCATTCGCTCTTACCAGACTGTTGGAAATATGGTAATTTTAGAAAAACAAGGGGTTACATAAATCAAAGGCAGGGATCTGAGGTAACACAACCAATTTATTCTCACATAATATGCGAATATTATTCAGCAATGGAAATTACTGGACTGGCTAACGTAAGATTTCGTACAAGCAAACATACCTACTGATCTTGGTGAAAATCTCAATTCTGATATTCACAATTGAGCTGCTTGTTACTTAATTCCAAGAACAGTTTTCCAAGAACATTTTAGACAGTTGAACAGACTTCCCCCGTTCCATAATGTCACGTCAAAATCTTCGTTCGCCCTTCAAATCATCCATGTACTTTTTTGTTTTGTACTTTTGTACTTTTGTACTTTTTGTGTTTTTTGTGTGTACTTTTTGTGTTTTGTGTTTTTTTTGTACCAGTAATTGATTGATAAATAAAGTGTATTGATGGCTATCTACTTACATAAATCCTTCCCTGTTTTTTTAGATAAATTCCTTCAATCAATCCATCTCTCTAAACCTCTGTTCTTTATTCTCAAATCCTCTAAAAACCTTCGACTCAGGGTGTAGAGCTGTTGTTCCTCCCCAAGGTTCGTGCTTGCTCCTGAGGATGGAGATGCTGCTCTGGATGGATGCTGTTGTTCCATTCCAGAGAGCCAAGATACCGTCTTCGATGGTTTAGGTGTTTTCCGAATAAAATCACTCGCGACGAGATTGTGGAAAACCATTTTAATAAAAACGGAGTTGAGTAGAACGTTGTCCATTTCCTCAAAAGTAATGAGTTACCAGTTAAATTGATTTCGACGGTTAGCTTGTTTTGTTATCGCAAGGCTGGCAAATAATGCTATGCATTCTATTGCTCGTGTTCCTCGGGATCACTAATTTTTACGGTGAAAGCAACCTTAAAAAATGAATAATAATATAGTTAGTTTATGAACAAAAAGTCCTAATACACATATTCATACATCTATTGAATTTAGTGTTCCTGTATAAGTGTGGCTACGTGTAGATATCTATACTGTGCTTACCCCATGGCTATAGAGCCGACAAGGAAAGTATGTCGCCCTATTATTTAAAATATTACATATTGTTCATATAATTACATTATTATAGGTTTGTTGTTTGGTTGTGGGGCATTATTAGTTACTAGGTAGTCATATATGTATTTTTTGTTGTTGTATATATGTAAGGTATAGGGATAGTTTCCGTGTTTATTTCTTTTCAATTTGTGTTTTCAGGACAATAAGGTACATTTTTCTATATTCAATGATTTTCGCTTACATTTTAGAATTGGTTTCCTTATAATACATAGATATTAGTTACTAAGGTCTTTAAGCTACTCACATTTCTGGTTGTTTTGGATTATGTTATTTGCATGATGGAAAAAAACTACATTTTTTACCTTCCCATGTTACAACCTTATTGTTACCTAGATAATTTTGGTCACTTCTCATATTTTACGTTATTCACCTTTTGAATGGTGAAATTTCCTACTTTTGTATGTTCAAAACAAGTTCCTCCGATTCTCCAATGAAAATTTTTCCAACCAAATAGAGACCTTACAGTGTAAGCAATATTTATTTTGGGCGAAAAATGAGAAATATAGGTTCGTAAAATTATACTCGGTATTTGATCTTGAAACGAAAGTGGAAAATATTTAGTGTTTCTGCAAAGGAAGAAAAAGAATCCTTGTAAGAAAAGGTGGTAAACACGAGAAATTGTGTATCGGTTGGAATTCTTGACAGTCAAGATATTATGGACAATATATTTTCTCTCTCTCTCTCTCTCTCATATAATATATTATTATACGATGTATAAGGATAATTATAGGATTTTTCTAAGTGGATTGGATTTTGATGAAGTTCCCTTCAATTGTGGCTTACTTTATATTTTTTAGAGTATCGTGGGGAAACGTAAATTTGAAACCACATTGCAAAATACATGTTTCTTCATATTTGCAGAGAAGCTAAATGTGATGTTGGTAATTTTCCTGGGGTGAATTCTTAACGAAATTTCACAATATAAATACTTGTGAGAGGAGGGTGTTTTTCTTTCACCGGGAGTGGGGAAACTCTTTGAGAGCGATGGGGAAGTTTCACCGCAACAGTGTCGGTGTTGCCTTGGGCTTACCAACTAAAACCCAACTCTCTCTTAGGTCTCATCCCGGAACCACTTGTACAGTATTACTTCAGGGTGTTAGATATTATGCAGTTCAAACCAATTAGAAGGTGGTTTTTGGTAGAGTCTGAGGTGGGGCGAAAAATCAGTTTCCTACCGTTTAGGAGGGTCGAGGAAAGTGAAAGAAAGTTTACCAAGTGGGCGTGCACATAACTTCCTCGTATGTTTACCAAGATAGGTTAGATGACCTGATGCGCGGGAAATTATCAAAACGTCTATCCTCAATAACCTTCCGTGAAATTGGATGGAAATGATAGACGTTGTGCTCACTACAAGGATTTTTCTTTTGAGCATACACAGTCACTACAAATGGTTTGATCACGATGGATTTCATGGAAGGCAGTTCAACACCCAAACCACAAAAATCCTGAAAATTTTCATGAAGTGGCAAACTGTTGAAGTTATGCTTGGGGCATGCGCAGAGGCTGCTATCATCCCAGGGCCATGAAATTGATAGGGGACCACCCAAACTCCAACCCGCACAAACTCTGAATATTCCATCGAAATCGAACTTGAACTTCAAATAGTTAGGCCTGTTACAAGGATCTGTTAACCCTATGGTAGATACTGAACCAAAATTGTCAGTAAGGCTTAAAACGTAAGAAGCGAGTGAAAATTTTGAATTTCTATGTTCATCGCCCAGAAGTTTTTAAAATACCTAAATTGGGAAGCAAAAATCGATTGCGACCGTACAAATGTGTTTAATCTGCTTACTGTACTATTCATTACCCACTAAACGTGTTTTAGAGGATCAGGATTTTAATTATTCTCCATTTTTCCATCAAGAAAAGTAAAGGAATCTTAAATGAGTTCTACAAAAACAATCAATTACGTCACCGACTAGTCTCGAGATTAAAATCGGCAATCTCCTCGGTGTTGTCATTGACATTCATGTTACGTCGGACCTGAGAAAACAAGATTAATTGTGATTCATTGAGAAGCGGTGATGGAGGGGACCGTCGATTTTTAATCACATTAATAATGAACGTTTAGCCGAGAACTTTCCGTGGGAGATGTGTGTCGCAACTTCTGAGCCAGTCAGTTTATAACAGAATGGATTGGCCCTCTCTTATACCATCTCTTCACGGTAGTAGGTGAACGTTGTAGGTTTAATTTCGTGAGACAGTTTAATCGCATTTTGAAGTTCAACGACCTTTAACTTTCTCTTAATCAGTGCGAATCCAATTCCAACGGGGAATTGGGACGAACTCTTAGGAGTAAATTTATCATGTATTTTGTTCTCAATAAGTAAGTTACATGTTTCGGCTTTACACTTGAGCTTTCTTAACCCTAGAAGGGTATCGTGTGTAAAGTTTACTCATCGCTGGTTAGCTTTTTGTGATTATGTCAAAAATAACCTCCAGCCTGACCCCTCCTCCTAGTAGAGCTCTCTCTAGTTAGTTCTGCATTTGCCTTTGGCTAGACGAAATCCAGACATCACGTGCAACACTCCTCCAACATAAGTTTTGAGAACCCTGTGAGTAAAAATCACTCAACAGTACCCTTCCGTTCCCTTCGTGTGTAATTTTTACTCAACAGTACCCTTGCATGCCTTTTCCAATGCGTCAATCTGCAACATCACCCATGTCCCCTTCTTCTATGTGAGATGTACTACGATCTACGCTCTGCTTGTTCTATAGCATGATAGATATTGCTAATATGAACGCCCATGTTATCTACGCCTACAACTTTTTTTTTAAACCAAAAGAAAGTCTCTTACAAGAGAAAAGAACATTTAACCGACGAAAAACACTCAATAAATTGCCAAAGACACCACAACATTTTTAAGCCCAGAATTTGCCACTTTTAGTGGAACCACCCATCCACCTATTTTTAGTTTATTTTTCTTGTATTTTCTACTTAATTTTTTTCTGAAAAATTTGGAGCAATTCCAGCAGTTCAATTTTTCCAAAAATTCGTGAAAATGACAATCGGGTTAACAACTACGACCTACCAAAAAATAAAAATGTATTGGGTTCAACCCAAGTAATGTAAGCCAGTTTGTGGATACAAGGACCTGCATGTTTTAACACGACAAGTGGCTTTACTGCTTAACGGCTGTGGCACATAGTATCCTGAACATCCCATTAAAGATGCCCGGATGACATTTAATCTTACTGTAATGGAATTATTGATAATATATACGTTACTGGAGAATCCGTCGTCACTAGCAAGTCGAGTAGGTACGGGAGAAATAACTCTATTCTTTTTACATAACTCTATTCATATTACTAGCGGAACGAACCCCATACATTTAACTACTGCGAGGGACTTTAAACGGGTCCATCGAGGGAGCTCGGCAGGCACCACATCTGGTAAGATTATAGAAATCGAAAGAAAATTGTGGAAGTTGCGCTCGTCGCAAGGCGATTAATTTTTTGAAGCACAGTGATAGTTCACAATCAGGTCACGATGGAATTTATATGGGATGATAATAATAGTGAAACCCTCAAACAACCATCCTCTGTCTTCATCGAATTAGAAAAGAAAATCACAAAAATATAGGTTGTACGATTACACCAGAAGTCCTACGCATCAACTCTAAGATCCAACTATATTATAGAGGGAAAGTAACGCGCTATATACCTTTATATTCGCCAAAATAAGATGCTATACGCCTCATCGACCAAGAAATTTTTTTTTTAATTTTATAATTTATAATTTCATAAATTTTTTTAAATTATTTTATAACACCCACTCCAAAAATCGAATAAAAATTTGGCCATCCGTCCGCCGTACCCACTTAGCATCCCCCGCTTTCCCCACTTAGCATTGACCGATTTTGATGAAATTTGGTATGTAGGCTCCATTTGGGGTCTAGTTGTGCCCCGAAGATTTTGGTTGATGTAGGTCACTTCTAAGGGTTCAAAAATAAGGGTTGAAGTTTTGAAAACGCCCTAACTCAAAAAATGTTGATGTAAAGGTGTTGTTTTTCCATCAATTTAGGATAGTATAGAATTTTTAGAATTGTTTGAGACCACGCGGAGCCCTGTTGGACAAACCGTTCGTTCCCTACGAGAATTTAAGAGTTGGACGTACGATAAATCAGAAACACGAGTGTGAATCGCAAAAGAGGGCGAATATCCGTTCAAATTATAGCTGACCGAAATGCGATCGATGTTTTTCTTCAAGTTGGTTGGTAGTAACAATGGCAAAGCCGTGTTCTTTGCAGGTAAGTGATCTATATAGAAAAATAATAAACCTTTGTGTAATAATTTGCAGCGTTATCCTCTTCGAATTCCTCTTGCACTCACGTTTAAGAATGAAATGCATTTTTTACTCAATTACCGAGACATGGGATCCATATCGGAAATCAGTCGGCCAATTAGCGGCAAGTTCACACGCCGCGGAGTCCCGGTAACGATACGTGTTCTCAATATTAGTCACCCATTAGTTGTGCACCATGCAAATACCTCGAACAACAAAAATGTTATTTAATCAAGGGAAGTAAACCTGACAATTACTCCGTTATGAATAAAGATGGCATCGATTCATTATTCGTAATTTCACGGTGTTGGTTTTGTTAACAACCAGTATACATTGTACAGTGCGAAACTTTTATGTGATATTGTTATAATTAATTTTTTTTGCAGTATCACTTGATATGCCATGGGGTTTTCGCACGTTCGAAACACTTGTTGAACATGGTCTAAACAAACATTTCAACGCAATCGCGAGAAGTTAACACGACTGAAAGCTCATCGTTTTTGTGTCATGATTGTCATGAACGACTCAACCACATCACTCAAGGTTACAGGGTCTCTTGAATTGTTACGATCTAATGAAATACTTTCAAGCGAGCCAAGGAGCGGAGGTGTTTTTCGGCTAAGTATATAGACATTTTGTACACTTATACAATAATATAAATGCATGAAGGGATGCGATTTGCTCAGATTTCCTACCCGACGTTAGGCTTGGCCCGTGTTGTAGGGAAGGATCTACTATACATATACACACATACATACATACTATATCTACTGTACATTACAGTAATAAGTAAATTACTAAAAAATACATGATTGGACAGAAAAAAGGACGCATTATGATAATCTCTAACATATACTAATTTACTTTAATATTCTCTAACTTTAATAATCTCTAAGCTTTAATAGTCTCCTATACATAGATGCTGTTTGACCCTAGAATGGAAACAATGAGTAAATCTTACTCCTCAACACCTTCAGTAGGTAATACTGGCAGAATTTAGGTAGGTAGGGCCCCCTGGCTCCCGCTATGCTTCCTTCAAGGTTTCTAGTCAGCTATGATAGTGCACCCAGGAAGGTCAGGTGCTCTCCCTTTGTGAGGCTCAACCCTACTCAAAGGTAAGTGAGTAAAAATTACTCAAAATTTTCAATATTGTAGGTCCAGAGGAGTAAATATTACTCCTCATTCCCATTGGAAGGCCCACCAAGGGAGTATTTTTACGCAATTTTGAGTTGTTCGCATATGGGAAGTTCGTTTTATTATTTTTTCTTTCTATTCGAACTTGGCTGTGTTTAGTTTTTGGCTTTGAGAGTGATCATGTTTTGCCTTTTCCACGATATTTGAGTTTTTCCCTAGTTCACTTCTTTTTACTTGCTACTGTGATAAAGGACTAGAAACTATTTCAGTAATTGGGAATAAGACTGAATTGCCAATGTTTGTGATGGTAAATCATAGAATTCTGAAGAAGGGACCTACCTGGTTTTTTTTTTTTTTTTTTATTCAATGCGATACTGTTTTCTGATGAGAGAAGTGGAAGCTATTTATTTCATTATTTTGCTGTAAGAATGAAGTCCGAACGTGTTATTTAGGTACCTACCAACCTGCTTAGAAAACAGCAGACACCTACCTAGTCTGAGAAATAGTTAGGAAGATAGGTACCTCCAAGTTTTTTTTAAACCAATTTTGCTATGATTTGACACTCGAATTTTTGTTCATTTATATTTTTCAATACAGAATGAGTTGCTCACAATGTTTATTAATGTTATTCGCCTAAATCCATTATCATTCAGAGAAAAAATGCCAGGAAAAAGGAGGTTTCCTACGTGGAAGTAAAAATTACTCAATGTTTCCATTGAAAGCCTAGAGAGGCATGTTTCCATTCTAGGGTTAAGGGGGTCTCAGTCGGTCGCCGTTCGTTTTTAGTATTCACCGAAATTGAAGGCGCAAAAACTTTAAAAGTTGTATCTAAATTTGCAATTTTAAAGGATTTTAGAAATTAATTAGTGCACGGCCCTAGGGAATTGAAAAACTGAAATATTACCGGAATCATCGAAATTGAACAATAATTACCAGGGAAAAATGAGAAAAACTACTGAATAAACGGTTTTTCCCCATAGTTCTCTGGCAATTGTTGTTCGATTTTGATGATTCACGCGGCAATCTTTCAGTTTTTCAATTCCCTAGGGCCGTGCACTGATGAATTTCTAAAATCCTCTAAAAATTCCAATTCAAGTACTACTTTTCAAGTTGTAACCCCTTCGATTTGGCGAAATACTGACCCGGAACGAGGAACGAACGTCGACCGACTGAGATCCTTGCGCATATAAAGCTCCCTTCTGTAACTAGCCAATTTAACACTTCCTTTTTGTATTTTGGTCTAGTGAACTTCTGGGGACTTTTCATGCTACAAACAATTCCTCTGGGTAACAAATGTACAAGAAGAAGATCGAAGAAAAAGAAGAAGATCGGGCTGTGCGTTGTTAGAGTCAGTCTAGGTCTAGGGCCATTCCCTGCGGCAGCATATCTAGTATTGTATTTCGAATCCCTTCGGAGTCCACCGATAACGGAGCCACTGGATTAGATTGGCATTATCTGTACCGTCGTACCCCATCCTTCTCTCAGTTGAACCTGTACTGCTCTTTACAGGATCTCTTTCCACGTGTATTAGGTACGTGTATTGTACGTTTCAACCGATAAGTTCGGCAATTTTACTGCATAAGCAGGAGTTGAATTCAGTTATCCATTGATATTCAGTAATTTGAATAGCTCAGTGTTATTCCAGTACATAGTTTCTTATAGGGAGCCTGTAACAACACTCAGTCAATTTGGACTGCTTGAAAACCTTTTTGAGGAGCCATAGGAGCAGCCATTCAGCCAAGCCATCCAATTACAGATTTAAAATACAATAGGATCAGGATTTCATCTTATTTTAAGGAATAAATTGTGACAAAGTATTGGTGGGTGATCACCCTAGGTAGGATCGTTGTTTTGTCTCATTGAGTACTATAAATTCGCTTCTTCTGAACACAGTATGTACTCACGTACTGGTCAATTGTCTTCCACACATTGTAAGAGTCATTCCTATCAAATCACTGGCAATTTTCCCATTCACATTACACTCCTATATCTACACACTGACTCAACCATTTCATTATACCCTTCACCTTAACTATGGCTAGATATTGGAATTAGTGGAGGTCTAGGCAGACGAGGGGGGCTCGTTCACTCAATCCTTTTTCACTTGGGCTACAATACGCCTCTTTGAGTGGACTGGCGCCCATTTTGATCAGGATTTGGTTTGACTGCAATCCCACTCCCATCTTCACTTAGCCAGCCGAGGACAACAGGGCTTGAGGCCAAAACTGTGTGCACCCAGCACTTTATTGAGGGTCATTGAGAAAGCCGCTGGGGGGGTGACAAAATCAACTACTATGACTTTGGCAAGAATATACCTTATCGGTAGGTTATTTTAACTTGATTGTATTATAACAGTAGGAAACATTCGTTATTTTGTCTTACTTGTTTTAGTATTGTATATGGAACTAGGAGTAGGGTGCTATCCAATGATAGTCCTTCATAAAGTCATATTCAGGGCAGAGGTCGGAGTGATGTTTCCTTTTCAGGCGTAGAAGAGGTCTTGAAGGACTGATGTTTTGATGGTTTGACATCGAGTAATAGAGACGGTAGTATACTAGTTGATTGGTGGTAAGATGATTCTCAAGAGGTGGGGGGCCGGCTACGGCTACGGCTACGGTCGTTGGGGCGTCGTTGTCAGGCGGTGGACTTTGAACCGACTTCTGCGGGGGTCGTGGGTTCAAGGCTCATCGCCGGCAACGTGCGTTTTTCGGCGACCGGGGCTCTCATCGTCCCCCTCGTCCTAAGCCGAGGCAATGGAAAGCCATGAGCGAAATCATCACAACAAATTCTGATCATCCCTTTGAATGACAGCTGATGATGTTCGCGAGGCCAGGAATGGCAGTCGGACGAAAATCCAACCTGAAATGGTTGTTTACTTTACTTACTACTCATGCCAAGAGGATGGGGAGCTTCATTAGTGCACGTGCGATGAGTCTGAGCTTTTTGCTGTTTTGCATCTGGATTCTGTTAATTAGGGTGGCGCTAGCTGATCCCCAAAGCCATGAGGCGAACTGCCATGTAGGTCTTTTAAGTGAGAGGTTTAGTATTGACACGAGGCCCCTGTATGCACCAGTTTTAGTGGTTTCATCAGATTCGGTGGTATGGCCTCCCGACTTCCGTGTTTCGACTCATATTTGCCACATTGTAGAACCCTACAGTGACCGCGGATGAGTTTTTTCCCCTCTCACCAAGAAAAGCGCGGTCAAGGGGCGAAGTGAACATTGTAATTGATAGCTTACGTGACTTGTTTCAATAACAACCTGGAGAACGATCACACAGAAATATTATAGAGAAAATAGCGAGATCGGATTTTATTTCAATCTTATCGCCTTTTCGATGTGTTTAAAAGGAAAGGCCTCAAAGGGGAGAACTAGAGGAAATAACACGTTCCTTTTACCTAAGAAGGAAGTGCGAGGTGAGTCGAACAGGCACGGAGGCCAAGGAACATTTCGGTCGTCGAATAGCGTGATGCTCGGTCAAACGTATCGAAACTGGGAACATTGACCGCCCGCTGGTAATAACCCTCTCAGTGGAAGTATTAGGGAATCTGATTACCTTCCGTCTAGTAGTTTGATTAGAAAACAACCATGAGAGGTCCTGCGCACAATAGTTGCAAACGTGTAAAACATCTCTGATGAAGCTATGAATGCTACGGGTTGGTGATAAATTCTTTGGGAAGAATATCAAAGTGTTAAACCACGCTCTACTGATTATCAACATTCAATCTGAATGAATGAATCTATTGATTCATGAACTTGGGGCGTTGAACTACACATTATTTTATTGTAGATTAGCTACTTGTTGATAACTTTTTGACGACGTGCTATATGTATCATTAGTGTAGTTCGTGACATCTATTTTAATGACGTACTTATCAAGTCTGAATTGGATATCAGAATAAAGAGATCCAACCCTCCTCCCCTTACCGTACTCGCTGTTTCACGACGGGCTATATGTAACATTATATACCTAGTTAGTGACTTCTATTTTCATGAGGAACTTATCAAGTCCAAATTGGATACCAGAAAAGAGAGGTCCAACCCTTCCCCCCCCCTCGCCCAGAAAAATCAGGAAGGAGACAGGATAAGGATTTCTAAATGGAATAAAGTTCTTAGGAAAAAGTGTAGACGGGGTTTTTAATTTGGTTAAAGAAGTTGTGTTAGAAGAGAAAAAGTGGATAAGTATACATAATTATGGAAAGATTTCCGACAAAATTGGCAAAATGTTATCATCTAGAGGTTTCAAAGTAGGGCTAAAAATAAAATAAATCTTAAAGCTTCTTTGGGTTTCGTTAAAGATAAAAATAGCGTTCAAGATAAAAGGGGGGTTTATAAGCTGAAATGGTCTTGTGGGCTTGAGTATTGTGGTCAAACTGGTAGGAAATTTAAGAAAATAATAAAAGAGCATGAGAAGGATTTCAGGGACAACAAAGGTGATTCTGCTTTTGCGAATCACCTAGGAGAATCCAATCATTACTTTAGTTTTGATCTAACAAACGGACAGTACATGGAATTTCCTCATTTTTTTCCAGAAGAGAGGTATATTTTCCATGTTCACCAATGTTTGAGCTCCCTTTCACTTTGTCCGCCTAGATTGGTATTTGATGATCCTCCTAGGTCCCTTCACTTCTCTGAACCAATCTCCTTTCACTTATATCTGCTTCAATCTGATTGGGTATGACTTTCACTTTCTTGACCAATGGGATTCAAGCTCCCTTTCACTTGTGACTATATAAGCTCTATATAAGCTTTCTATGATGTACCTTCAGTTATTGTTTGCTACTGATGATGACCTTGTTAAAATCGTTGTTAAATTTTCCACCTTGTTAAAATCGATTTAACTTGTAATTCATATTTTCGTGGAAATAGACAACGTTTTACTCAACTCCGTTTTTATTAAAATGGTTTTCCACAATCTCATCGCGAGTAATTTTATTCGTTCCTGGCCCACATGAACTGATGAGTGGATGAACTTGAAAAAGCCTGAGAAGTGAGTGTGGGACGTATAGGTACCTACCTTCTTTGTATCCATAAGACGATTAAATAGATTACCCGATATTTCCAATGATGATTCCTGGATATTTGATTATCACATGATGAAGATTTTTATAGGTAACCATCCAGAGTCAAAAGGAAACTGTAGATGTTAGGCTTATTAAGGATTTCAAAATGGCGCATGATGATCCGATCACGACGAAATTTAAAATAGACCGTTCCAAAAACACAATCCAATAAATGTTCATCTAATTCGGTCGGAAATTGTATAAGTTGTGGTTGATACGAGGTTTTCACGTCTGTGCATGGGTAGTGGCTGTTATCATAGAGGGCCAACCTGCTCAATCCCTGAAAATTCCATTGAAATCGGACTGTAACGTCGTACAGTTTAGGGCGTTACAAGGATTTGCGGAAACACCGACTGTTAGACAAACACGCAACTAAAATTGTTCATGATGGTCTAATCCGTAAAACGCGAGTTGGAAATTTGATTTTGGTGGAGTTTGTTCCAACCTTGACAGGTGAAAACAATGCTTCCGCTTCCACTTGGTAGACTCGGAGGCAAAACATGTTGAAATTCTCGAAAAATAATGCTGAAGAAAGAAGGATTGGGATAGCCGTTCATCACATCCTACTGTGTTACCCTGACCACGAGGGTTGAATCGAACACCCCATTACCAATGGTCGCCGAACAGAAGGGTGCAAAGGATGGAAGAGTTGGCTCTACATCACCGCACGTTTTATCTTGATCGGTGGTGACCAGGTAACAAGCAATTAATCAGTTTCTACCTCCTCGGACGAACCCCGACGAACTACTTATATAGTTCTTTTCATGGATAATTAACAAGATCAGGCTGCTTTTTGTACCCCCGTGTAGGTCATTCTATGCCTGCGGTGACAGCTGGGCTATTAAACCAACTCGACACAGCTCTGACGGAAATACGACGGTCCTTGTCGTGTACAGTTCTAACAAGGATGATGATGGCGAAGGTAGCCAACAGGATGGCCTGCCACCTGCCTACTGAGAAAACCTAACTCTCACAACCCCCTCTTCTATTCTGACTTCACTTTTTCATCTAATGGTTTACTAGACTATTTTTTGGGGATGCAAACAATTTTCTGTTTCGATACTTGGTGGACGAAGATAACACTCCAAGTCGAACCTATAAGATTTGTAATGTTGGGGACCATCAAACTTTTTTTTCAACATCAAACAATGATTCTTAAGGTTCCCATATACTCCGAAACAGTTCACAGCAGATGCTTGACAATCTACAAAATGTGGAGTACCTGGAAGAAACTGTAAGGGTTAGATACGTATATCAATCAAGCATATTTTCTTTTTCTCTTTTCCGCCATTTCTCTGCTTGAAAAGTTTGCCACAACTTCTGTTCATCCAGATGCTTCCTCTGGTTATCAGGAAGATAAACTAGAGCTGCTATCAGCATTTTAGGGACAATTTTAAGTGGTAGAAGTACGTTTCAGGTTGAGGCCAAAGTTAGGACCTATATGGTTGATCATCAGAGTGTAGTAACTGCTATAACTACATCTAATTTCGCATGAACAAGGCAGTTTTCAAATTCAATAGGTAGGTAGGTACTGTATATTATCCTCTTCCCAAAACCTCCTGGTTGTGTTGTTTTGGTACACTCGTATGTAAGTAAAGTAGTAAGTAAGTAAAGTAAACAACCATTTCAGGTTGGATTTTTGTCCGACTGCCATTCTTGGCGTCGCGGACGTCATCTGCTGTCTTCCAAAAGGAAGATCAGAATTTGTTCCGATGATTTCGCTCATGGCTTCCCATTGCCTGAAATAGTATCGGGTATTTCATACACATTTTCAATCAATGTTTTCACCCCTCAGAAGTGACTGTCAGTAAACAAACACTTCGGGGCACAACTAGACCCCAAATCAGCCAAATTTCCTCATTTTCTGACCAAGGAAATAAAAAGATGAATTATGAATATATAAAACGAAAAAAAATATAGTGCTGTTTACGGCGAATATGATTATTTATTTCCAGATTCTACGTATACCTGGAAACAAGAAAAGATTCTTGAGCGGGTACTAAACAATGTTTGTGCTCGATCCCTAATAATAAACCAAAAACAGACTGGAATCAACAGAAGAGCTAGATGATCGATCGAGGCTCTTAATCCCGAAGAGGTAGATGGAATGAACTACTTTAGAATCAAAATCACTACAGTTTCGGGAGAATTTTATCAGGAGTGTATTATAAACTTTTACTTACTTTCATTTGTCCTTCTTGAATTAGATAAGAACAGTAGAAAATCCTATACATTGCTGAGGACAAAAGCATCTTAACCCATTAACGTCCGAAACTTTTTTTTTCACTACACATTTTGAAAATGAGTCTGACTCCAAATAATCTTAGAAAACGGGAAAAATAATTCTAAACATCTCCTGATCAAATTTCAAATAGGTACCTAGCAATTTTTTTAAAATAATAATTTCAAAAATCTCTTGATCAAATTTCAAAAAATAATATCAAATCAATAATTTAACAAAAAAATTAAAAAAATATCCTGATCGAATTTCAAAAAATAATTTCAAATAAATAATTTTATTTAAAAAATTAAAAAAACAATCGGATCAAAATTCAAAAAAATTTCAATTAAATAATTTCAAAAATCCCGTAATCGAATTTCATGGGTTCACGTTGTCATATCGCAACGCTGGGCGCCACAGGAACTGATCTTTTTCTTTCAAAACTGAGTTTTTAGTAGGTCGTGTCGCGATCTCTCCGGTTCTACTAGAGACTCACTTGGAATATTGGATGCTGAATACGTCCAATATTAAGGTAAGTAATTCATCAACTAATTTTTACATTCATAATTTTTTTTTTTTTTTTATTATTTTTATTTTCATATATTTGTGCCTGCTCCCAAGGAGATTACAGGCGTTTACATTAAAATATGATACAATTTATCTTAATTATTATTATTTTTTTTTCTTATTTAAGATTAATTAAACCTAATCACAATTTTATAATAAATTCATAATTAGCCAACAAATACCACTAAAGGGGGCATTAAATAAAGTATCATTGCCCTGATGATGACAAGATGGGTATTTGGTAGGGCACTTGTTAGATCTTACAACCTAGCCAAGCCAAGTACCTAATCAACTTGAAGATGACGCATCGTGCTTTGTTACCATCGAATGAATTATGTGCAAAACCCACTTGGCAGACTACTTCGATTTACCGCTTATTTGGTATGGTAATCGGCAGTTCTGATGACATCTAATCAGGCCATTCCCCTTTGAATTTGTAAATGGAGCTTCGTGCTATGTGCCACACCTTCATGGCTGGAGATAAAACATTACACATCATTATGATCAGACAGACTCTGGAAGGTGCACAGCAGCCTCCAAAGAGAAAGGGCTTATATTTTGCCGAATGGCAACACTGGGCGTTGATAGGTTAATCCAATACTGATCACACAGCTAGATGCTGATGTAGAGGAAAGAAGCCATAAACAATTGAAAGAGTTGGGTACAGATCGAGCTCTTTTCCTCACAGAGGCAAATGGAGGGATAAAATTTTAGGCAAGAATCAACACAATTGATGCAGAGTTCAATTAGTCGTCTCCTATAAATGTCGAAACACTTTTCTTCTCAGAGAATTCGTAAAACAGAGAAATTCCAATAACAAATTGCTGACTTTAAGGTATTGACGAAATCAAGGAGGGTGAAAAGAAGAGTTTGGTCCATGGGAAGACCAATGGTGGAGGGATGGAAGGGGTTACCCCCATCCTTCCTCCGTCACATATTTGCCGGGGTATGAGATGATTAGAGGGGAGTCGTTGGACACGCAGCTGCCTTCCACTCTTTGACGTATTTACATTTCGAACTGTAATCAGCCGACACCTTAGGTAGGCCTGATTATCCTCCAAGGGGTCCTCCTCTCTCTTGAACAAAGGTCCCGCCTTTCTACCCCCTACTTAGTGACACTAACTACAGAGCCCCAACCGCTTCGGGAAAAAACGACACTGACACTCTGGAGTCTATTATCGCAATAAAACCAAAAACAAGGCCGGTATACAAACAACCGACAAACTAACCTCGACGAGGTCCAGCCACCTCCTCCCGACCGACCTCTAATACTAACATTACAAACCTTCCTCAGACTTGACTCGCATCGGTTTTAATCGTCTCTCATCACACCTTCCTTCCAGGCCGCTGGGTTTACAGCACTCAGTTTATTCAACGCGAGTTGCGGGCCAAACTAGCCACTGTAATATGCACATAGTAACGTCAAGAAACAACTATACCTTGTTCAAAATGAAATCCTACCTAATCTAAAACGCGATGGTGGCGACGCTCCTATAAAGAATGTCCCATAGAAAAATATTAAACAACAAATTCGAATCTAAATTGTAAGGAGTATCTCAGAACTGAAGATCTAGCTGAAATGTTTCTGCCTTTGCAATTCCACTCGCTCAACTGCAAAAGAGTCTGTTCGTATGTGGGCGATATTGAATGATCTCAAGTGCATCGCAAGAATTTAGAAAGAAACCAAATATCAATAACTAGGAAACAACATTCACAAAAATAACGGAAAAAACAACTTATGGTTTATTATTTTCAATAATGAACTTTTGTAATCTTAAGTAGTAGGCATTCACGCGCATTCGCCTAATCTTTATAGAAGGAACCCAATAAGTCTCACGAAAGTCGTTTCACGACAAACGGAACTGAGAGACCTCCTCCTTGTTGTTTTTGGGGTGCTTTGAATTCCTTCTAAAGTTTCTAGTTAGGGTATTGACCAATTTACCTCATCTAGGATAAGATGGTAAACAGCCCTTCGTTTTCCATCTTCGATTGAGGATGAAAAACGATTTTCAAATCTTCTAAGTGGATCAATTCTTCTCTGAGCAACAGTTATAACTGTATACCAGAACAAGGGGTACCTATTTTGGCTCAAGCCTGTTACCAAAACACCCCGGAATGTGAAGACTTTTTTCGTAGACTCAGTTAGCAGAGTTCACAGATTCATTCATTCAGTGGTTTATTTCCAGTTCTCAGAACTTATTCTCTCTCTTTGCCAGAGAGAAATCAATAGCGCAAATTCTGTTCAGCTTGGAACGTCGAACGCATCAAGTGTTAATAAAAAATGAACGAACGAGCTTTTTTTTTAAAGATGTTCACAGCAAGAATCCGGCAAGCACCAGGTTATTAGTGCGATTGCCCTGTAAGTGTACCTTGACGACCAGTAGCCAACAACTTCGCTCAGCAAACTTAAGGGTGGGGGGCTTCATTTCAGCAAATTGGATGTCCGATAAGGATGTTTGAGTTAAGCACCTCATAACACTGCTCTGAGTCTTAACTCAGCTATTACTTGGGTAACCACATTAATTTAGAACGAGATAGTAGATTAACATATTTTTTTCCTATTGTGCTAAAATTTAATCTCCAAGATAGGAATGGTACTGGACAAGGTGAAAATATTCACAAATCTTGCTGAGAAGGAACCAAAACAACACAAGGAAACAATAATAATTATTGTTCAATTATTGAAGACCCTGCAACAACAACGAGCGAACTTAAAAATTATTATTGTTTTTTTTTTTTTTTTTTTTTTGAGTTGACACTTGAATCGTACACTTATGTAGTCGCCTGATCTAACAGGCTGGTGGTTCCTGAAGTTTTTCTCGTCTCACTAGATCGGGCGAGTGCATACGAGTTCGAAACAAGTGTTGACCTATTAATCCTCATGACGACATGTCGGTATCACAAATAGTCCAGTCAAATTAGCAGTTAGGGTTTGCATTAATTCAGGACAAAGCGAAACTTTTATGGGTGACTTGTGGGTGCCTATGGAACATGTTTTTAGTATATTCTACTAGATTCTCCTTGTGCTAACTTTTTGGTGCGCGAAAAACCGCGATTTTTCGGCACTTGTTTCAGTTTTTTGCCTATAACTCGTACACGATGCATCCTACGGAAAATTTTACTCTTTCCTTTATTAAACAGGATGAATTTCTGCGTCGAATGACTACCTGAAACGTTAAGATCGGTTCAGCCGTTTGGCCGAAATCGATCGTTGAAGTTTGGCGATTTTTCCCAAATTGGTTGAAAAATGGGTTACGCTCAAGTTTCAAGGCCTGTACATCAAAAACGGCGTATCCAACCAAAAAATGTCACATAATCAAAGTTGTAGAGAATCAAATTTTGTGTAAGAAAAGCATCCCCCCTTCCTCCCCCCTCCCACCCGCCCCTACCAAATGATAGAATAACGAAACAACTTCTGAGTAAACGAAATTATGAGTATTGAAAACGGTGTTGCAATCAAAAAATGTCATATAATCAAAGTGAAACGTCTGTTGTTCAACTTACTAAGGCACTGAGGTACTTGTAATACTAGAAAAGGCGAAAGAAAAAACATTCTCCTGGTCCCAACTTTTTGGTGCCCGAAAAACCGCGATTTTTCGGCACTTGATTCAGTTTTTCGCCTATAACTCGTACACGATGCATCCTACGGAAAATGTTACTCAATCCTTTATTAAACAGGATGAATTTCTGCGTCGAATGACCACCTGAAACGTTAAGATTGGTTCAGCCGTTTGGCCGAAATCGATCGTTGAATTTTGCCGCTTTTTCCCAAATTGGTTGAAAAATGGGTTACGCTCAAGTTTCAAGGCCTCTACATCAAAAACGGCGTATCCAACCAAAAAATGTCACATAATCAAAGTTGTAGAGAATCGAATTTTGTGTAAGAAAAGCATCCCCTCTTCCTCCCCCCCCCCTTCCCACCCGCCCCTACCAAATGATAGAATAACAAAACAACTTCTGAGTAAACGAAATTATGAGTATTGAAAACGGTGTTGCAATCAAAAAATGTCATATAATCAAAGTGAAACGTCTGTTGTTCGACCTAAGGCACTGAAGTACTTATAATAATAGAAAAGGCAAAAGAAAAAACATCTCCTAGATTCTCCTTTTGCTCACTTTTTGGTGCCCGAAAAACCACGATTTTTCGGCACTTGTTCCAGTTTTTCGCCTATAACTCGTACACGATGCATCCTACGGAAAATTTTACTCAATCCTTTATTAAACAGGATGAATTTCTGCGTCGACTGACCACCTTCATTTTTTAGATCGGTTCAGCCGTTTGGCCGAAATCGATCGTTGAAGTTTTGGCGATCAACCAATTTGGGAAACATCGCCAAACTTCAACGATCGATTTCGGCCAAACGGCTGAACCGATCTAAAAAATGAAGGTAGTCAGTCGACGCAGAAATTCATCCTGTTTAATAAAGGATTGAGTAAAATTTTCCGTAGGATGCATCGTGTACGAGTTATAGGCGAAAAACTGGAACAAGTGCCGAAAAATCGTGGTTTTTCGGGCACCAAAAAGTGAGCAAAAGGAGAATCTAGGAGATGTTTTTTCTTTTGCCTTTTCTATTATTATAAGTACTTCAGTGCCTTAGGTCGAACAACAGACGTTTCACTTTGATTATATGACATTTTTTGATTGCAACACCGTTTTCAATACTCATAATTTCGTTTACTCAGAAGTTGTTTTGTTATTCTATCATTTGGTAGGGGCGGGTGGGAAGGGGGGGGAGGAAGAGGGGATGCTTTTCTTACACAAAATTCGATTCTCTACAACTTTGATTATGTGACATTTTTTGGTTGGATACGCCGTTTTTGATGTACAGGCCTTGAAACTTGAGCGTAACCCATTTTTCAACCAATTTGGGAAAAAGCGGCAAAATTCAACGATCGATTTCGGCCAAACGGCTGAACCGATCTTAACGTTTCAGGTGGTCATTCGACGCAGAAATTCATCCTGTTTAATAAAGGATTGAGTAACATTTTCCGTAGGATGCATCGTGTACGAGTTATAGGCGAAAAACTGAATCAAGTGCCGAAAAATCGCGGTTTTTCGGGCACCAAAAAGTTGGGACCAGGAGAATGTTTTTTCTTTCGCCTTTTCTAGTATTACAAGTACCTCAGTGCCTTAGTAAGTTGAACAACAGACGTTTCACTTTGATTATATGACATTTTTTGATTGCAACACCGTTTTCAATACTCATAATTTCGTTTACTCAGAAGTTGTTTCGTTATTCTATCATTTGGTAGGGGCGGGTGGGAGGGGGGAGGAAGGGGGGATGCTTTTCTTACACAAAATTTGATTCTCTACAACTTTGATTATGTGACATTTTTTGGTTGGATACGCCGTTTTTGATGTACAGGCCTTGAAACTTGAGCGTAACCCATTTTTCAACCAATTTGGGAAAAATCGCCAAACTTCAACGATCGATTTCGGCCAAACGGCTGAACCGATCTTAACGTTTCAGGTGGTCATTCGACGCAAAAATTCATCCTGTTTAATAAAAGAAGGAGTAAAATTTTCCGTAGGATGCATCGTGTACGAGTTATAGGCAAAAAACTGAAACAAGTGCCGAAAAATCGCGGTTTTTCGGGCACCAAAAAGTTAGCACAAGGAGAATCTAGTAGAATATACTAAAAACATGTTCCATAGGCACCCACAAGTCACCCATAAAAGTTTCGCTTTGTCCGGAATTAATGCAAACCCCCCCCCCCCCCTTTTTTTGGCTAATTTGACTGGACTAAAACCGCTGTAGGTTCCATTGCTTCTGAGTCTACCAAGGTAGCGGAACCTTTGTTTTCACATTTCAAGGTTGAAAAAAAAAAAAAAATTTCTCCGAAATAGAAATTTTCACTCGCGTTTTTCATTTCAGACCTTTCTGAACAATTTAGGTTGATGTCTGTCTGTGTGTCCGAGTGTCCGTGTCTGTCTGTCTGTCATGAAATCCCTGCCGCAGCCATAACTTCCACATTTGTCATCCGATTTCGATGAAATTTTCAGGGATCATGCGGTTGTAGACGGTCCCCTATGAAAATCATACCCCCTGACTGATAGTAGCCGCTGCGCATGCGCAAATGTGAATTCCTTGTAACAGCCATAACTTCTACATTTTCCATCCGATTTCGACGACATTTCTCAGGATTGTTCAGATTAGTCTGAAGATGGTCCCCTATGAGGGTAGTGGAAGGTACTTAGAGATTGATTTTTTGAGATTGATCTATACAATCGGGTTATGGATACGAGGAAGCTATGTGCCACACCCACTTGGCAGACTTTTGGTTTATTATTTTTAATAATGAACCTTTGGAATCGACCAAGAAAAAAAATTTTAACACCCCCTCAAAATTTGATGGTTTACATTTCAAGGCACGTAGAATCCGTAGAATCCAAAAAGCGAATAAAAATTTGGCCGTCCGTCCGCCGTACGCCGTCCGCCGTACGCGGCACTTTTGCCACTTAGCATTTACCGATTTTGATGAAATTTGGTATGTAGGCTCCATTTGGGGTCTAGTTGTACCCCGAAGCTTTTGGTTGATGTAGGTCACTTCTAAGGGTTCCAAAATCAATTTTGAAATGTTGAAAACGCCCTAACTCAAAAAATTTTGATATAAAGGTATTGTTTTTCCTTCAATTTATGATTCTATAGAATTTTTAGAATTTTTTGAGACCACGCGGAGCTCTGTAGGACAAACCGTTCGCTCCCTACGAAAATTTAAGGGTTTATATTGAAATATATATATATATAAACATAAATATATGTAAATAAATCAAAACACGAGTGTGAATCGCAAAAGAGGCCTAATCTCCGTTCAAATTAGAGCTGACCAAAATGCGATCAATGATTGGTAATTTTTATTTTTTTTTTTGATTTTTTATTTTTTTATTTTTTCTTTTTTTTTCTTCATATTGGATGGTTGGTGATTTTGTAGACGAGTGATCTATATAGAAAAATAATAAACCATTGTGTAATGATTTGCAGCGTTTTTTATTGCTATGATCGCGCGCTCGCTGCTTTAGACCTGGGGCTCCGTGACATCTTCAGTTGGGCAAAGTGCAGCAGTAGGAGACCACGTGCCACTCCGAGGGACGCTCCATTTCCGAGTAAATCACGTTTTTCCAAAACCTTGTCGGTATGTGAAACCGATGTGTTCAGACCCATATAATTTTATGAGGGTATCACGTATCGACATGTTCTATACTGCATGATTTGAATTTTTTTTAGACTGCTAAGTGTATACTTACAATTTACTATCCATACAGCATACTACTGACAATTTATAAATGTTTTTGATTATGTAGTAACGTTGTTGCCATTTGAAGGTTTTAAAATATATACGAATTTGTTGAAAACTGCTCATTTGTATTCCTCATGCTCCCTTTTACATCATTAAAAGTAAACAATTTCTTAAAAACGGCGAATAAATTAAAAAATATGTGAAAAAACAAGTTTTCCAGATCCAGACAAAAAACGTCTGCCAAGTGGGTGTGGCACACAGCTTCCTAGTATCCATAACCCGATTGTATAGATGATCCGACGCACAGTAGTTAATCTCAAAACATCGAATTTCTACACCATCTACAAGCTAATCTGAACAATCCTGAGAAATTTCGTCGAAATCGGATGAAAAATGTGGAAATTGTATGGCTTTTACAAGGAATTCACGTGTGCGCATGCGCAGTGGCTAATATCAATCCGGGGGTAATTATTTCCATAGGGGACCATCTATAACCTAATCTGCATAATCCCTGAGAATTTCATCGAAATCAGATGAGATATGTAGCAGTTATGGCTGTGGCATGGATTTCACGTTTGCGCTTGCGCATCGGCTACTATCAGTCCGGGGTGATGATTTTTATAGGGGGCCATCTACGCGCCAACCCGCATAATCCCTGAAAATTTCATCAAAATCGGATGAAAATTGTAGAAGTTATGGCTGTGGCAAGAATCAAGAATTTGAAACACACAGACATACACGGAATCAAAGTTGTTCAGAAAGGTCTGAAACGTGAAACGCGAGTCAAAATTTCGATTTTGGAGAACTTTTCAACCTTGAAAAGTGAAAACAAAGCTTCCGCTATCGTGGTAGACTCGGAAGCAAAAAGATGTGTTTACGCGAGGTTTGATAACTTTTTTGGAGTTGGCTCGTAGTCGCTGCAGGGTCTTCAATATCTGCCAACACCTGAAAAGTGTATTACAGAATAATGCTTGTAACTCGTTTTAGAGCTTGTGAGCTCAGGGTTGGGGTTGGGGGCTTATCCTGGTGACACCCCCCCCCCCCCCCCAACCACCACAGCCACTGGTGAGTACAACGCTCTATACTGGCCACGAATTCCCTGAAATTCAGCAAAATTTCCAAAATGATATTAAAACAAAGTTAGCTTTGAAATATGATATGGATAGATCCTCCCATGGAACGAAAGGGAACAACCAGCCATGAATGAAGATTCTGAATTCTCTTCCGAAAATTCAAAACTACTTTCAGGATAAGTGAGGAGCCTGTGAGGAACACTTTCACGACAGTGTGTGATTCCATTGGACAGTCAGTATGAATCATGAAATCCCAGACCGCGGTGAATGCTTCGAGAAGGACTGGCCACTAATAATCGAAAGTTTAGACAAACGAGCAATTTCAAAGTTGGGTCGAAAACGCCTTGAGAGAGAAAAAGGGACTGGCAAGGGCTACTGCTGCGCGGGCCTTCTATAGCGAAAAAGGAGAAGAGTCTGGAGAGACGGATCGTCCGTCGGTCTGTGGGGGGGGGGGGGGGGGGGTAATAGGAGCTGGCGGTAATAGGATTTACCTGCTTGGGCATCTTAAAGGAACACGGAGCGCCCTGTTATTTCCTCTCGGCCTCTACACTGATACTAATTGTCGAGGAGGTGTGGCCAAGTTAACCAGAGGCCAGCTGCCTCAAGCTCCGGCTTGTTTACATTGTTCTGTGTCACTTTTCACACCTTCACTTCACCCGGTTTTCGCAACCAGATTCCCAGTTTCACGAGGTGCTGTACAGAGAAAGGGACCATCCGTCATGGAATCGTGATACTTTTCACACTCTTGCGTCGAAAGTGACAGAACAAGAAATTAACTTTTTTTTAGGAAACGAAAGGAAATGTTTCCACCTCATTTTTGGTTCATTATTTTCAATTATGAACTTTGGAATGGACCAAGAAGAAAAATTATTAACCCCCTCAAAATTTGTTGGTTTACGTTTCAAGGTACGTAGAATCCAAAAATTATTACACAAAGGTTTATTATTTTTCAATATAGATCACTAATCTACAAAGAAAAGGCTTTGCCATTGTTACCACCAACCAAAATGAAGAAAAACATCGATTGCATTTCGGTCAGCTAAAATTTGAACGGAGATTAGGCCTCTTTTGCTATTCACACTCGTGTTTCTGATTTATTGTAAGTCCAACCTTCAAGTTCTCGTAGGGAGCGGACGGTTTGTCCTACAAAGCTCCGCGTGGTCTCTAAAAATTCTAAAATTTCAATACTATCTTAAACTGATGGAAAAACAATACCTTTATATCAACATGTTTTTTTAGCTAGGGCGTTTTCAAATTTTCAACCTTTATTTTTCAACCCTTAGAAGTGACCTACATCAACCAAAAGCTTCGGGGCACAACTAGACCCCAGATGGAGCCCAAGTACCAAATTTCATCAAAATCGGTGAATGCTAAGTGAGGAAAGTGCTTCGTACGGCAGACGGGCGGAATATATTTTATTCGATTTCGGATTCTACGTACCTTGAAACTTAAACCAACACATTTTGAGGGGGGTAAAAATGTTTTTTTTCTTGGTCGATTCCAGAAGTTCATTATTGAAAATAATAAACCAAAATTTGGCCGTCCGTCTGTCGCGCTGTCCGCCAGTATCTGTGCTCTACTCGGGGTCCATTTGTGCCCCGAAGCTTTCGGTTGATATAGGTCACTTCTAAGGTTTGAAATGTAGAAAAAATCCTAACTCTAAAAATGTTGATATGATGGCATTTTTTCCATTAATTAAGGATAGTATTGCATTTTCAGCATTTTTAGAGACCACGCGGAGCTCTGTAGGACAGACCGTTCGCTCCCCACGAGAACTTAAGAGTTGGACTTATGATAAATCAGAAACACGAGTGTGAATCGCAAAAGAGGCCTAATCTCCGTTCAAATTTCTACTGAATGAAATGCGATGGATGTTTTTCTTCATGTTGGATGGTGGTAACAATGGCAAAGCCGTGTGTTTCGCAGACGAGTGATCTATATAGAAAAATAATAAAACTTTGCGTAATAATTTGCAGCGTTTTTTTTTAATGCTGTTTTTCAGTTCATGTCAAGATAGATGAGGAATCTATCTTCACTAATTGTCGGAGTAAAAAATTCGCTTCTTCAACTTTGTTTTTAGGACGTCCCACAGTAAGACTTGGGCGTCCTTATGCGATCGATCTGGGGTGAAGGAGGACAACACTCAACAGAAAAAAAAAATAAACACACAGTAATCCGTTTTAGACCATTCTGAATCCAAATCCGCGAAAAAAAACCATAGGTGTATGTCTGTGTGTGTGTGTGTGTGTGTAGGTGTGTGTACGTGTGTGTGTGTGACAAAATCTTGTGTCGTCTGCACAGGCCTTAGTTCTCAACCGATTTTCCTGGTTCTTTTCTTGTTCGACGCGGAAAACTATCTAGTTGTGCACTACGTCGCCGGAATTTTGAATTTTGCCTTTTAAGGGGGGGAAAGGGGGGGTTAATTCTCAAAAAACGTGCGTTTTTGGGCATAATCTTGTGTCGTCTGCCCAGGCCTTAGTTCTCAACCGATTTTTGTGGTTCTATTTTTCATCGACGCGGAAAACTATCTAGTTGTGCACTACGGCGCCGGAATGGTGAATTTTGCCTTTTAAGGGGGGGAAAGGGGGGGTTAATGCTTAAAAAACGTGCGTTTGCTGGCGTAATCTTGTAAACTCTGCCCTGGCCTCAATTTCCAACCGATTTGTGTGTTTCTTTTTTTGTTTGACTCAATCAACTTCCGATTTGTACCAAAATTCGCTAGGGGAGGGGGCAAGTGGGGGATATTATTCACAAAATATCCGATTTTTCAATATTTCGGTTCCTTTACTGTTTACTAATTGCACCCAACCTTTGAAATTGAGGAAAAATTCTCATTATACCTCCGGATTTTCATGAATTATTCTCTGTACCACCATGGAAGTAATAGTGGTGCCACCGTGGGGCCAGGACACCATAAACCGCATATTTCGTTGGTTCCTTTTGTGTTTCACCTTGAATACGGATGTGAACCTCGACGGACCGCCTACTAAAACTAATAGATGAAAGTTCAATGTTACGACGTATTTCCGCTTTGGTGCCAGACTGGTACCATTGGTGGTGGTGGTTGGGGGGGGGGGGGTGAACTCGAATTCGCATGTTGGTATCGTAGATCATGGATTTTAAAATGCTCTTCAGATTCGAGGCTCCCACGCCGCTAGAAATGTTAAGGTGGATAATGGTGGGGGGGGGGTCACTATTTCTTGCCTAGAGTAATAAACCAAATTACATCGAGTGAAACAGTTTTATCGCTTACCAACTGGTTAAACTGATCCAATACTTATCCAATGGGACGTCCCCCGGAATGCATGCATTACTAAACAATATGTTTACAAATAGAATCCTTCTCTTTTTATTGCAGATTCGGATTCTACGTGAAATTACAAGAATTTTTGTCCCGTAACTTAATTTTTGATTGTCCGGCTCCTAGAACGCTCAAAATTGCGTAACCCCTCAATTGCCCTAAAACTTTTTTGGAGAGATGTTTTTGGAGAGTTGCACAATGTGCAACATGTCATGTTTTTTCCATTGTTTTTCGACGCTGAATCACGAGGTGATTCCCAGTTTTATGCTCCCGAGTCTACCAAGGTAGCGAACGCTTTGTTTTCACTTTTCAAGGATAAAAATAAAGTTCTCCAAAATCAAAATTTTCACTCACGTTTTACGTTTCAGACCATATCACAGTTTTAAAAAAATTCCTTTTAAAACGTACGCTGGTTTTGAATTGAACCAATTGCTTAACGTCGATTATTTCTTGCCTCTTTTGGTTTAAACTTGTGTCGAATTCTTGGTAAAAGTGGGCCTTAGAGATTGATGTTTTAAGATTAACTTCAATGCATCGGATCGTTTGTACAATCGGGCTATGGAAACGGTGAAGCTATGTGCCTCATCCACTTGGCAGACGTTTTTCTCTAGTTAATAAGAATTCCTATTGGCACAGAGGATAGATTGATTTTCATTGTTTTCGATTAAACAGGCAAAATATTCATTTCTTAGTCAAGACTGTCGGGTGAAGTTGGAGCAGGTGAAAGCGGGAGTTTGACCACCACCTTTTCTTCGAAGGATTTCCGAAATGATTTCAAGATACCGATCATATTTTGAAGGGGTCAGTAAAGTGATGGGTCACAAGAGGAGGGAGGGAGGGCGGTACATCATGAACGAGGGGGTGTGATGAGAGTGCGAGGGAGAGGAGAGTATCGAGAGAGAGCGAGTGCGAGAGAGAGGAGGGTTGCGGTGTGGAGAGCTCGGGGCTGTATTGTAAGGCAAAAGGTGCCGACAGATGATAGAGGCCGAGCGGCGGAGGTGCATTCCACTCCCACAACGGCAGATTATGCTAGAGAGATATTGGTGTGGTAATTGAGAGCTGCTACTCCAGCTCCCCCTCCCCGTCATCCCCCTAAAAGGCCTCATCAGATGGATGGTGGTGGTGTGGTGGTTAGGCGGGAGGATTAGACGGTTTGCTACTGTCGTGGTCTGGCGGAAGTGTTTCTGGACAGAGCGAGGATGCTCGATGTGGTTCTGTAACTGCCGAAGAATTTCCCGAGTGAACAAGATTCCCCAATCCAATTACTGAGTGACTCATTCGACGACAGCATTGGATGTGTTATAAAACGCTGCAAATAATTACACAAAGGACTATTATTTCTATATAGATCACTCGTCTGCAAAGAATACGGCTTTGCCACTGTCACTACCCAGGTACCAACCACTTCCTTCCCACCACATACCTACTTCACAATCAAGTTTATTTGGAAGAAATAAAAGCTTCACACTCGATTCGAAGAAATGAAGAGTTGTGAGTGCCGTCAATAGGAAATTTGATCACTGATTGCTAAGGACGCAAAACTGAACACAACTCGAAGATACGAACAGCGGTCGAATTTTGTCAGTAGAAATTTCGACGGAGATTAGTGAAAAAAACAGGAAACCGGATCATCCGATCATCTATATAATAGGGTTATGGATACGAGGAAGCTATGTGCCACACCCACTTGGCGGATTTTTTTTTGTTAATTTTTTCTTACTTACATAGGTATACAGGGTGTCCCATATGTTATCCACCAAACTTGAGGAGTCAATTCTACAACTAGTTTGCAACAAAAAGTGTCTCATAGCAATTTTTTCAACCCCCTTAAAATCCGACTTTTTTGACTTTTAAGATTTTTTTTCGTTCTTTAAAACGGTCTTAACTCCCTTAAATTGCACTCAAAAAATAAAAATAAGGATACCGTTGGAACAAACGTGAAATTTCTCAACAGATGAGCCGTTGACAAATCGAGAAAAACTGAACGCTAGGGTAGTTTTTTTACCTTAAACTTTAAAATTTGTCAATTTCTGTTTTTTTTTTTTTCAAAAATTTTCATGATTTTTCCCATGGAAACAAGGTATTTGCCAGAGAGGCTCAAAAACTTAAGAACTTCTCCATTTCATCAGCTATTCAACGGTCACCCAATTTTTAGTTTCACTGTGGAATTGGAGGGAGAAAATGGTGTTTCAATACGAAAAAACGTGAATTTTTTTTCAACGAAATTGACGGTTGAATGGTAGGAATCCGGGGTCTGCTCCGCCGCCCCTCCTCAAAAGCACCACGTCCCCACGTCAAACCGTCGATTTCGTTGAAAAAAATACAAGTTTTTTCGCATTGAAACACCATTTTCTCTAATTCCACAGTAAAACTAAAAATTGGGTGACCGTTGGAAAGCTGATGAAATGGAGCAGTTTTTCAGCTTTTGAGCCTCTCTGGAAAATACCTTGTTTTAATGAGGAAAAATCATCAACATTTTCATCAAAAACAGAAATTGACTATTTTTCAAGTTTGAGGTAAAAATGCTACTCTAGCGTTTTTTCCTCGACTGGTCAACGGCTCATGTATTGAAAAATTTTACGTTGTTTCCAACGATATCCTTATTTTTAATTTTTGAGTCTAATTTGAGGGAGTTACGACCGTTTGAACGAAGTAAAGTCGAAAACACGAAAAAAATCTTAAAAGTCGAAAAAATCGGATTTTAAGGGGGTTAAAAGAAAAATTGCTAAAAGACACTTTTTGTTGCAAATTAGTTGTAGAAACTACTCCCGAATTTTGGTGGATAACACTGGGGACACCCTGTACGGGGTGTCCACCATTTGGATGGACCAAACTTCAAGGATCGATTCTACAACTAATTTTCAACAAAAAATGTCTCATAGCAATTTTTTATTAACCCACTCAAAATTCTTTTTTTCTACTTTAGAGTTTTTATTCGTGTTTTCAACCTTGCAGCACTAAATTGGTCATAACTCCCTCATTTCTCATGTTACTTCGAATATGAGTACACCGTTGGACAGAGCGTTAAATGTCCTATCCGTTTAGGGAGAAACCCAGTTTCTTAAAGCCATTTGTAAAAGTAAACAAATAAATCAAAGTCAACATTTATAATTTTTTTGAAAATCGCCATTTTTCAGGCTAACGATTTCCCCGTAAAAAAAACCGCTATTGTGGAGCACTTGACGGGAAAAACTACCCCAAAATCTCACCTTTCCAACGGTATGTCAGTTTCAAGGTTTAAGAGGAAAGTTTCTTGAAAAAATTGAGTTTTATGCGGAAAAACGTGCTTTTTTTAGGCACATTCCTCGAGAGAGTCGACCAAGTATTATTGCCTTCACTTTTCAAGGATTGCAATAAAAAGTCCATCAAATTAAATTTCCACTCGTATTTCACGTTTTGGACCTTCCTGAACAATTTTGGTACCGTGTCTGCCCATCTGACAGTCGGTCTGTCTGTCTGAAAGTCCTTGTAGATGGCAAAAGCAATACGAAACTGCTTTCCGATTTTGATGTAATTTTCGGCGATGTTCTCCATGAAAATCAAAGTCAAAGCATTACATTTTCATAATTAAATTCTAAATTTTTAAATTTTTCTCGAAAATTACCATTTTTGGTGTTCATTCTCCCAAAATTGTGTTATTGTTTGCCCGTAATAAGTAGCGCTATCGGATAACTACTTTACCTAAACTTTACCTTACTTCTTTACCTACTACGCCCTGGTTCCTGGCTGGTTAACGCAAGCCAATTCTCTCTGGAGAGGTTCTAAAATAAACAAAAACAAGGTTTACCATAAAACTTCTGCTTCTTATCATACAGCAACTAGCGGCAAAGCGGGGAGATTTGTACAAATACTGTAAAATTCTAAAAGCGGGCGTATTATGGGCGTTCGTCTGTCACCTATTCACCTTGCACATTTGATAAGAATCTATAGGAGCAGTGGTGTCTCTGACATGTTGAGGTTAATTCACAGACTATCAACAGCTGGTGGTTTCCTTTAAGAGGAGCATCATCTCCCGACGGATAATACGTGGGTCAGCTATGCGAATCTGCACCATCACGCCTAATGGGCCAAACACAAAATGAGAGGATCCCCTGTGAACTCCAAAGTACCGGAACCATCTTGGCCCAAAGACTATAAATACGCCTGTTTTATGCTCCCAGCCTCCGTAAATCTCCTCTCGCCGCTTCTTAATTCGACGATGAACTATCTTTAGCAAAGGGCCCCAATACCGAGGTAGAAATGCCGCCCTATCAGGCTGATGGGGGCAATTTCGTGCCATTAAGACTTCTCAGTACCTCCTCATTATGTTTAGCAACTATTATTGCAAGTGTTGGTTTTCATATCTACTTGCCAAACCTACCTAACTACCATAGTCAACGCCTCTCTCCCCTTCCCAGAAATAATCACCCACTACTATTATGGCACGAAGAACCTATTAGAGCTAAGATTCAAGAGCAAAAGTCTTTTACTTAGAAAATTACAGTTGACTGCATCGTTTGTATCCCTTGTTGAAAGAACATATGGCAAACATGTTTTCTGTAGCTATCAGCCTGTAGCTACTATGTAGGTATAGTATAAACTTTAGTTTTTAGGACGCCCCACAGTATACATAATACTTGGGCGTCCTTATGCGGTTAATCACGGGTGAAGGACGACAACACTCAATGGAGAAAAAAGACTGCCAAGTGGATGGGGCACATAGCTTCCTCGTATCCATAACCCGATTGTATAGATGATCCGGTAATAGTAGGTAATCTTAAAACATCAATCTCTAAGTACCTTGCACTTCCCTCAGGGGGACTCTACACATCTACCCGCACAATCTCTGAATAATGTTGGAAAATGTAGAAGTTATGGCTGTTACAAGGATTTCACGTTTGCGCATGCGTACAAAATACATTCAATTTGAGGGCCATGATTTTCATAGGGGACCATCTCCTTCTCATCTTGCATAATTTCTGAAAATGTCATCGAAATCGCTTGAGAAATGTAGAAGTTATGGCTTTGGCAAGAAAATATACGTTTGCGCATGCGCTCTAGCTACTATCAGTCCGGGGGTGATGATTTTCATAGGGGATCATCTATCCACCAACCCGCATAATCTCCGCAAATTTCATCTAAACTGGGTGAGAAATGTATACGTTATGGATGTGGCTAAGGTTTCACGTTTGCGCATGCGCAGCGGCTACTATCGTCAGGGGGTGATGATTTTCATAGGGAGCCATCTACACACCAAGCCGCACAATCCCTGAAATTTCATCGAAATCGGGTGAGAATTGTAGAAGTTATGGCTGTGGCAAGGATTTCATGACAGACACACGGACACACAGACAGAGAGACACGGAACGAAAATTCTTTAGGAAGGTCTGAAACGTAAAACGCGAGTGGAAATTTTGATTTTCGCGATGATTTCTCTTTCATCCTTGAAAAGTTAAAACAACGCTTCGGCTACCTTGGCAATAATAACATACAAATCCGTTTTGGACCATTCTGAATCCAAATCCGCGAAAAAAACTAAAGGTGTTAGTCTGTATGTGTGTCACAAAATCTTGTATTCTTTGCCCAGGCCTCATTCTGTTTGTTAATTAATTTTTTTAACTATGGGTGAGTCATTTCATTTGTAACTCAACGGCACACATAGTTTTACCATGCTCCAATCTAGTTTAATCAACTGACTTTACACTTAGTTTGTATAAATTTTCGAAAGTCAAAAACAATCAAAATCTAAATTACCTGCTTATTTATTATACTTATTGCTTGTAGTGGCATCTTTAACTGGTTTGTTGATTGACGCTGATGTGATGCTGACACAGTAATACTTCCTTTGAGTAAGAGAACAATTTTTTTTTGTATAAGTGATATTTAAATTAGTTGTTAAGATTTTAATTTTGTTGTTTTCTACTCATAGGAAGATTAGGTTTTAAATGTTGAGGGAGAATATTGTTTTTGTTTTTGTAGGCCCTGAGGAAAGCGATAAATTCACTGAAAGCTTGGCAAAAGAGGAGTTTTGTTTCTGAGGGCACTGACAAAGTCCAAAACACAAAATGCTAGAACACATTTTTATTCTAGACCAATTTTTCTCGAATTTCAAGAGTGAAAATGCCGCTATCTTGGTAGATTCGAAAGCAATACTTAACGTGAACAGAATCCATTTACACGTCTCGATTATGCGTGATCAAAACGTTAAAAAAGTTAATTAGATTTTTCATATGATATAACCTCATGATATTTCATTCTCCTTCCGACGTATGTATGTAATTACACTAATATGTCATTAAGAAACCGAAGCTGCACCTACAGCTCGATAGAACCTCTCGAATAAAACAATCACATGCACGTTTGGATGAGAAGGTAATTATTAAAAAAAATTAGCATATGGAAAAATGCAAAGCATTCGGGGGATATTATTTAGTCTAATGCATCGATGTGTTATAATGCCAGGTGCTATTATCCGGGAGCTCAAGTGAATACGTTAATTTGGCATGCATAATCTTAGGTTAGGCTGACTGGTGTCTCACGGTTGGAGGGAAAAGACGGCATAGGTTCAATCGTATCCTCTAATTTCTACTTAAATTTACCAACCATACTCGTGCCCTAATTGCCGAGTGTAGAGCACTAATAACTACGAATATATGGTGGTCGATAATTAAATTATAGGCGACTATTAGTGCAATTCTTCCCCTGGAATTACCCGGAGTGCGGTCCGCCTCCCAAAGGTTACAAAGCTCAGAGAGCATGGCACTCCATCCGCGGTAGCTACTTTCTGTTAGGCAATTAAGCTCTTTCTTCGAACACGAGGAGAATACGTTACGGTTGTTCCTGATACTCGTACAAGATGGGCTGTTATGGAAATCCTGGGTTCGAGTCACAATTTGCAAAGGACACGAACTAAATCACTCGCGACGAACTTGTGGAAACACATTTCCATGGGAAACTGAGTTATTTCCACATAAATAACGAGTTACAATTGAATCGATTTAGATGGCTACGTCTTCAGTAACAAACCGAAGGTTTCTGTTCTTGGCTACAAAAAAAATCATTTTTACAGGACCATGCCACATTCTAATTGACTCCATATTTGCTTTATTATTATAAAAAATGAACCTCTGGAATCGACCAAGAAAAATTTTTTTTTTTACCCCCTCAAAATTTGTTGGTTTACGTTTCAAGGTACGTAGAATCCGAAAATCGAATACAAAATTTGCCGTCCGTCCCCCGTACGTGGCACTTTCCTCAGTTAGCATTAACCGATTTTGTTGAAATTTGGTATATGAGCTCCATTTGCGGTCCAGTTGTGCCCCAAAGTCTTTGGTGGATGTTAGTCACTTTTAAGGGTTGAAATTATCGTCGCCACCACGCCATAACCGCGAATCTGTATATTCGTGAAAAACGAGATCAAAGCTTTTTCTGCTTCTCCAGTAGTTGTTTTAACTATTTTATGAGTACATGACACATGGAAGGTTGGTCTCCAAGGAATTTTTGAAGTATTATTGAAGTATTTTTGAAAGTATTATTTTTTAAACTATATAACAATATCGATTTTTCCTGATCAATCATAACTTTGAACACAATGTTCTCAGAAAGCTGATTTAGCAGATTCGTGGTTTTGGCATGGTGGCAACGTTATGAAAAGGCCCTAGCTCAAAAAATTTCGATATAAAGGTATTGTTTTTCCATCTATTTAAGATAGTATTGAATTTTTAGAATCGAATGAGACGACCCGGAGCTCTGTAGGACTAACTGTTCGTTCCCTATGAAAATGAGTTGGGCTTACGGTAAATCAGAAACACGAGTGTGAATCGCAAGAGAGGCCTAATCTCCGTTCAAATTTTAGCTGACCAAAATGCGATCGCTGTTCGTTTTGGTTTATTATTTTCAATAATGAACCTTTGGAATCGACCAAGAAAAAAAAATTATAACACCCCCTCAAAATTTGATGGTATACGTTTCAAGATACGTAGAATCCGAAAATCGAATAAAAATTTGGCCGTCCGTCCGCCGTACGCCGTACGCCGTGCCACTTAGCATTGACCGATTTTGATGAAATTTGGTATGTAGGCTCCATTTGGAGTCTAGTTGTGCCCCGAAGCTTTTGGTTGATGTAGGTCACTCCTAAGGGTTCCAAAATCAATTTTGAAATTTTGAAAACGCCCTAACTCAAAAAATTTCGATATAAAGGTATTGTTTTTCCTTCAAATTAAGATTCTATAGAATTTTTAAAATTTTTTGAGACCACGCGGAGCTCTGTAGGACAAACCGTTCGCTCCCTACGAAAATTTAAGGGTTTATATTGAAAAATATATATATATAAATCAAAACAGGAGTGTGAATCGCAAAAGAGGCCTAATCTCCGTTCAAATTAGAGCTGACCGAAATGCGATCAATGGTTGGTGATTTTGTTTTTTTTTTTTTTTTTATTTTTTCTTATTTTTATTTTTATTTTTTTTTTCTCTTCATATTGGATGGTTGGTGATTTTGTAGACGAGTGATCTATATAAAAATAATAAACCGTTGTGTAATAATTTGCAGCGTTTTTTCGAGTTGTACTCAGGTTTGTGTCCTTAGCAACCATTTTTTTTAAATTGAATCAGGAGCGTTTATTTCATCAACTCAAACTCGAATGTGAAGCAAAATTAATTTGGTAGGTAGTGACAATGGAAAAGGGACACCGCCGTTGTCCCGGCATCCCGTGTCCTGCCTGTGGCGTTTCCTGTTCTGTGCCTGTCCTGTGCCTGCCTAGTGTTCGGAGACCTTAAGGTGGACAGATTATACAATTTTTATTCGATTTTCGGATTCTACGTACCTTGAAATGTAAACCATCAAATTTTGAGGGGGTGTTAAAAAATTTTTTTCTTGGTCGATTCCAAAGGTTCATTATTGAAAATAAAAAACCAAAAGTCCGCCGTACGCAGCACTTTCTTTAGTTACCTTGGACCGATTTTGATGAAAATTGGTATAAGGGCTCATTTGGGGTCTAGTTGTGCCGCGAAACTGTTGGTTACTGTATCTAAGTCTCTTCTGAGAGTTGAAAAATAGGGGTTGAAATTTTCGAAACGTTCTAGCCCTAAACCAATGAATATGAAGGTATCTTTTTTCACGAATTTAAAATAGTTGATTTTAAATAGGGGTTATATTATATAACTTACTTCCACATGACCTTGTGAAACAAGAAAAACTACCTCTGAATTTATTTACAAAATTAATCAAGGCGTACCTACTATTTTAGTTTACTTCAATAGACAGTATTGTTGTTAGCCTACAGTGTTTAACAAATAAAAAATAAATAAAAATTATGTTCCTATGATTACTGTATCTATTCTAAACTGAAATTATGAACATTTTTATGCATTATCTGGAAACTGTATTATAATAACATTGCTCACTACCAGGTTGAGGAAATTGTAACTGGGGTGAAGACGCTCCAGTTCCCAGCACAAGATTTTTTTTAAAGGGAACTGTTGCATTTGGCATATGAAATGTATATTGTGAAATGATGAAATTATAAAAGAATAAATGCTTATTAAAAATAAAAATAAATTACCTAGTTTTCACGAATGAGACCCCCCAGATCTCCGTAGAACACACCGTTCGCTCTACAGGTAAACCAAATTTCATCAAAATCGGTCCAAGGTAACTAAAGAAAGTGTCGCATACGGTGGAGGGACGGTAAAATTTGTATTAGATTTTTGGATTATACGCACCTTGAAACGTAAACAAACAAACTTTGTTGTGGGGGGGGGGGTATAATTTATTCTCTTGGTTTAAAATTTTCATCATCTATATACATAAAACACCAACCGGGGGGTCGTGGGAGTGGGGAGAGTCGGCGGAATCGGAGACGGAGGAGTTGGTGGCGGGAGGAATCGGAGGGAGTGGGTGGAGGAGAGAGTCGGATGGATCGTTTTTGCCTACTTTTAGCAGGCTTTTCAGCTAGTTGAAAATAATAAACCAAAATGTACACCTGGGGAAGTTGCAATGTGGACAACGGTACAGTTTCTCAGAAATTACTCAATAAGAATCATTTGAGCACGAATTGTTTTTTTCTTTTCTTCTTCTGTTCATGAGGAGATACATACTTTTCAGAGTCAATCAAGTCAGTTACGAGATACAACTCAAATTAATGATATTTCGATGGAAAGATCCATCACTGATTGTATGGTTGTTGAATATCTTCTGAACCGATAGCAATCTCGATACTCAGAAAAACATAAACGCTGAACCGGACAGCGGTTTTGTAATCACTTCCTGTATTCGTAGAAGATCCGCGTAAGTCATACAAAAATTCCCAGACTCATATGATGAAATCAGTTTGCTACGAGGAAGTAAAATTTCTTGATGGGAAATCCACCTCTCAACTCCATCCAAAAGCGGCACCCTTCAGAAGAAACCAGAGTAATTACTGCTCAATTAGCTCAGAGTGTAATTGGCAAAATATCGAAAACTAATGAGTACTCGTCTTTTGAGGGGGCAGCCGACCTCTAATAGTTTGCTTGTTTAGTGATGCTGGAGCTCAGATTAATGGCTTCACCCTGTGTTAACAGTTTGTGTAGAAAGATTACAACGGCTAGTAGTGCAGAACCAATCGGAACGTGCCTATTTGCCCTTAATTGGAAAGAGTGGCTTTTAATTGTCTTATTATCGTTTGGCGAGCAGTGCATTATTCAAGGATGGTTCGAAGAAATCGACTAGCCATGCACCGTGAACGGCTCTAAGGATTTCTCGAAATTATATTTCATTCCTATTCATTAGTTAAATTAAATGATTATGCACTAAACTCATCCCCGCAGTTGGTGAGATATGTATAATTTATTATCTCCATTATAGACATCATTGAGTTGCGTGGCTTACTTGAATATTCCAGAAATAATTTCTACGGAAGTTTATTATTGCTTATTTATAAAAATTACACGTATCCCACATTAGCTTGTTCGTTCGCTTCGTTCACTCATCCAAGTGGGTCTGCAGATCACTGGATTTGCTCCTGCAATCAGTTGTAATTTGAAATTTTGTAATTTGATACGAAATTGTAGTCGGACTTTGATTACCAATTAATAATAAAACTATTTATTGCCAGCAAGTTGAACTTCCTCCAGTACTCTCACGTTCCTACTTAAAAACGTCTGCCAAGTTGGGTGGGCAGTATAGCTTCCTCACTCATTGTAACATGGACGTATAGAATCAGTTGGCGAAAAAATCAATGGAGTGTGAATTCGCATTGTAAAATCCTAGTTCGGCGCATTCAAAAAACGCGAAGAGCCAATTTTCATCTAAAAACTGACCTGTGGACCACTAACTCGATGACAGAAAGAAAGATGCAAAAGAGACTGTGATGAGGGGTCAATTTGGTTTCAACATTAATTGACCTGCAGACCACAACATTTGATCACACAATAAAAGAAGCAATTTACACGGGAACCTGGAAGTAAGTGTGGGCACGAGTAGTATGATAGTATGAGTAGTATGATGAGTGGTATTTGTATTTTCAACGTAGAATTTTATTTAGCGGTCCACCGTCTAGGACCTAACCCACACAATCCCTGAAAATTTCATCGAAATTGGTTGAATAGTTGCGGAGTTTTGGTTGTAACAATAAATTTAAAGTTCGCGCATGCGCAGCGGCTATTGCTTGACCAATTTGATTGAAACCTATAGGGTGTCTCTTAGAAGTTAGTCTCTAACTAACCTCCAAATTTGAGCAAAATCGGTTCATTAGAAACCGAGGTTCCAGGAAATTCACGTTTGCGCATGCGCACTCGCTCCTATTGGTCCGAAGGTGCTGAAATTGATAGGGGACCGTTTAGGACCTAACCCGCACAATCCCTGAAAATTTCATCAAAATCGGACCACAGGTTAGCATAGTTTTGCCCGGGACAAGGATTGACCACAGACAGACCGACAGACAGACAGACACGGAACCAAAATTGTTCGGGAAGCTCTAAAACGCAAAAAGTGAGTGGAAATTTTGATTTTGGATGACATTTTTTTTTTCACTTCTTTCACGAATACAAAGCTTCCCTACCTTCGGTAGTGAGGGAGCAAAATGTGATATTTTACATTTGAAGGAAAAGATCTAAAATTAAAAATGAAACTCATTTTACTCAGCAAACAACGATATTAACGACATTTTGTTATTAGGAAGGTATGTTTTGCACAATTTTGGAAAGTTTTCCATTCCAGAATTGAATAAGACCACCAAGAGCTTTGTAGCCTCAAATTTTTTTTGTAGGCTCAAATGCTCAACTCTTGAGGACCTAATGAGGAAAAAATAGAAAAATGACGGAAGTTGGCTCCATTTTTCAAATTTCAATAATTTATTTCTGCAGCCATACATACATGTACGTTGCAACGTCAACTATCATGGACAGTTACCTTATCAAGAAAAGAACACTGTCATATGAGACTGCTCAAGGGGTACGAACGAAAGAGATCAAATCAGGAGCTGCTCAGGGATCAGTGCTGGGTCCTCAACTGTGGATCGCTTCATATGATGGTGTCCTACGATTGGAAATGCCTGAGGACTGTTTCCTTGTAGGACATGCTAATAGTGTGGCGGCAGTAATACTGGCAAGGACAATGGATTCAGCCCAAGTCAAGCTGGAGCAGATCATGTCACGAGTAATGGAGTGAATGGAGGACCATAGCCTTGGACTAGCTACAGCAAAGACTGAGGTAGTCATCTTTACGCGGAAGCGCATACCTACCATCATCTCAATGCGGATTGCAAATGCCAAAATAACAACTAAACCAGCAGCCAGATATTTAGGAGTCATGTTGGACACCAAAATCACTTTTGGTGAACATATAAGAAGAACTGCAGATAGAGCAGCACAAAAAACAGCAGCTCTTTGTCACCTCATGAAGAACATAAACGGCCCTAGACCATGCAAGAGACGCCTAATGATGACAGTGGTGCAGTCAATCCTCTTGTATGGAGCGGAGGTATGGGTAGGTGCATTGAGTGTGGCATATCTCTGGCAGAGATGAATAGCTGTGCAGCGAAGAGGAGCCCTACGAATCGCCTGTGCTTACCGACAGTATCAGAACCCGCTATCTTTGTCTTCACGAGTGTCATAACCATTCAGCTGATGGCTTCAGAGAGGAAAAGAATCTTTGAGAGAAGGGATGAAGGAACAGGGCCTGCATAGCCAAGGAAGAAAGGGAGCGCACAATGGCAAAATGGCAAGATATATGAACGGGAGAACATAGAGGAAGATGGACTGCAAGGCTGGTGCCAAACAATCAAACGTGGATTGAAAGGAAACATGGAGAAGTGAACTTTTTCCTTACGCAGTTCTTTACAGGACATGGACTTTTTATGCCCGTTTGCATAAAATTGGGGAGGTATCTGCGCCGACATGTCTACACTGCCAGAACAAACATGACGATGATGTGCTCCACACCTTCTGGGCGCCTGAAAGAGACTAGCTGATGGCAGACCTGGAGTTAGCTCCCCAGAGTTCAACACCAGAGGCTGTTTTCAGCAGGATGCTGGAAGGTGCAAGGAGCTGGACTGCTGTGGCAGAGTACACAGAAAGCATCCTGACAAGGAAGATACTATTGGAACGAGAAAGAGAGAGTAGGGAGCATCTGGTCCACCTGCTCACCCAGAACTTATTGAACGCCCCAGGACTCAGCCCGAAGTAATGTGTTAAACGGTTCTGGGCTGAGCTGCAACGTGGGAGAAAAGGAGTTGTTTTTTTAGTGGGTTTGAATCCCACATAACCGGAAGATGCGGATCCTTCCAGGTATCTTACCAGATCCAACTCCACCTATGGATCTTTAAGATTTTCTCACCTGCCTGCCGGAAAAAAATCGTCAATTATTAGTAATACAAAAACAAACTGGTGAAACAGCCAACATGGTATAACCGGGAGTCTAACTCAATATGACAGTCACAGCGTAGTTAATCCTATTACTACACAGTTAAAAACATCTAATTATTTATCTGAACAAACTCCAATAACAATATACACATACAACACATAACAACCTTATTACTAATATCACAGTAGTACATTAAACTCGTCTACAGTATATAGAGAGGATTATCTTTTAATAAAGTCTTAATGGTCTTGATGAATGTCTTCAGATCGAGAGATCTCATTTCCGTGGGCAGGCGATTGTACAATTTTATTCCCTTGTAATTATCCCTAGTAAGCCTCATTCTTGCATTTTAAAGGGTGGCTCGCGAGTCCCCCCCCCCCCCCCCTACTAAAATCGTCCAGATAGTGGTGATCATTTTTTTTTTTAATCTTCATGATTTTTTCCAAGGATTTCAAATATGACCAGGGTGCGCAATCGTGCGCAACGCTCACCAACTTTGTTATCTCAAATGGGAACCCCTATTTTTATTGCAGATTTGGATTTTGCGTGAAATTTCATGAGTTTTAGACCTCCCAACCGATTTTTTTGGTTGCGCACAACCCGTGAGCGCGCAAACTGCGCAACATTTCATTAAGTTTATTTTAATTTTACAATTTTAGTTATTTCGTGTGGCTGACTCTACTCCTAAATTTGGGAGGAGGGAAAGACAATAAGATTAAGGGGTAGAGTTAGCCACCCGAACTGATTAAAATTGCTTCGTAACTCATAAGGATGGGAAAAGAGCGATTTTCTATTAAAACCACCTAATTTTCGGCCACCGTTTCAAAAAATTCCAGTAAAATCCAAAAATGGATACCACCACGTGATTCAGCGTCGAAAAACAATGAAAAAACATATATCACACTTGGGGTCTACCTTCATCTCAATTTTGGCACAATCCAGGAGTTGCGCAGTTTGCGCGCTCACTGGACGGGTTGTGCGCAACCAAAAAAATCGGTTGGGAGGTCTAAAATTGATGAAATTTCACGTAAAATCCAGATTTGCAATAAAAAATAGGGGTTCCCATTTGAGATAACAAAGTTGGTGAGCGTTGCGCGCGGTTGCGCACCCTGGTCATATTTGAAATCCTTGGAAAAAATCATAAAGAAAAAAAAAAATGTTAACCACTATCTGGACGATTTTAGCAGGGGGGGGGGAGCAACTCGCGAGTCACCCTGTATATACTGTTTTTATTACGAGTCTCGTATGTGTGGATGTCACATAATCTTAGTAATCGATCCCGTTTTTGGTTTATTATTTTCAATAATGAACCTTTGGAATCGACCAAGAAAAAAAAAAATTTTAACACCCCCTCAAAATTTGATGGTTTACGTTTCAAGGTACCTACGTAGAATCCAAAAATCGAATAAAAATTTGGCCGTCCGTCCGCCGTACGCCGTACGCGGCACTTTTGCCACTTAGCATTGACCGATTTTGATGAAATTTGGTATGTAGGCTCCATTTGGGGTCTAGTTGTGCCCCGAAGCTTTTGGTTGATGTAGGTCACTCCTAAGGATTCCAAAATCAATTTTGAAATTTTGAAAACGCCCTAACTCAAAAAATTTCGATATAAAGGTATTGTTTTTCCTTGAAATTAAGATTCTATAGAATTTTTAGAATTTTTTGAGACCACGCGGAGCTCTGTAGGACAAACCGTTCGCTCCCTACGAAAATTTGAGGGTTTATATTGAAATATATATATATACATATATATATAAATCCAAACACGAGTTTGAATCGCAAAAGAGGCCTAATCTCCGTTCAAATTAGAGCTGACCGAAATGCGATCAATGGTTGGTGATTTTGATTTTTTTTTTAAGATTTTTTTTTCTTTTTTTTTTCTTCATATTGGATGGTTGGTGATTTTGTAGACGAGTAATCTATATAAAAATAATAAACCGTTGTGTAATAATTTGCAGCGTTTTGTGAATGTGCTGTAAAATGTAATGTAAAAAATGACAGACATAGTAATTTTTGACATACCTAGTGATTTTAACTCCTACTTTAAAAGAACCATTACTTAATTTTGCTTACGAGTCTGCAAAAATAGTGGCCAAAAGTCATCCAAATTCAAAATTTCCAATCGCATTTTACTAACAAATAAAATTGTACCTATATCGGAAATTACAAGCTGATTCCGAATATGCGATGGAGAAAAGTCGGTATGAATGAATTTGGTTTCGAATGTTTGTCCGAGTATTCTCACATTCTTGTATGGGGATAAGAGATGACAACTTATTGTCAAAATTTCGATGACCCTCCCTGGTATATACAGGCTCTCAATCGTCCTCTATGAATTTTTAAATACGAGATCACAACTTCTGACTGCGATACGCCGTAGATATACAAACCATCCTTCATGTTTGTGTTGCAATCGTGGAAAGGATGTTCGAGATAATCCCAATTCACACACTCAATAAAAGAAGGACAAACGCAGGAACTCCAGAATAATGATACCCCCGAATCTCGCATGGCCCACTAATCATCTTCAAAAGAGCCGCCGAAAAACGAGCGATGGTTGTTATCGATTTGGAATGAATGTTGAATTTCAATCAACTGTGACGGAGAAATCTGATCCAAATCAGCAGTTGAAAACGTGCCTCCGCCAAGCCCGACTCCAATAAACATTCGGACTCCGGTTTTCCGTTTCAAATCAAACTTCGATTAATTCGGAGAGAATGATCGAAACCGTTGAGAAGAAAAAGAGAAAGGGTAATTTCGGGTACTCTATAGATTTGAATACATTTCCCCTCGGATTCCATTAGGCGAGGAGCAGAGACTAAAAAAAAGTATTAAAAGAATCGATGGAGTGAAGCAGAGTCAGCAGGGTTCAGTTAGGAGATAAACATGGGTTCGAGGCTAGCAAGAGGCGCAATGCCCGGAGATATCCATCGGCCTATCACAAGCGTTTTAGCTGCCGACTTGGCGAGCCCTTTAATCCCGAAGGCGACAAACCGATTTTGAGAAGATGGGAAATCTATGGGAAGAAGCAGCCCTGGTGTGGGGCACCGCTCGCTAGATAGCCTTTTATATGCGAGATTGCCTGCCGACGGGTGGAGGTTAAACTTCAATGGGACTTTTCCATTCACCGAAGGAGATAGCCAAAACTGTTATTCGCTTTATCTTGAATGAGTTGCTCGCGGATCGGGAATATTCAACTTGGAGGATTATAAATGTTTGAAACCGTGGGAGAAAATACCGTTTATGGCGCCTCTCTGGTTTTTGGGTGTCCAAGAACGACTTCAAGACCAATGTCCGTATCGATGAAAAAAAAAACCAAAAAAATGTTTGAAGCTGAAGTACATATTTTCTGACAAATTCAGAGACCGGATACAACTCTGTTCCACGTCTCAGACTACTTCTATTGGATCGCTTAGTTTCTCTTTGCAGAGAATTCAACGTTTGGAATCATGGTAGGCAGAGACTTTTGATTAGGCTCACCAGTTTTTGAGTTCCATCATAATATATCTGCAGGGTTTCCCTGATGTTCACCTATTATACAGAACCAAATGCGTTCTTGAAGCAAACGCAGCCTAGACAGGACTTTTCAGCTCCTCAGCTCTGAATACTGCTAGCTCATTCCAGTCTTTTTTTCTATGACGAGGCCTATCCAATCCAGAATGATACATATAACCTTCTAGGGTGACGCCATGAGAACTGTATCATTAGAAAAGTCTTTTTTAGGACTCACTAATCCCTCTTCCCATTGGTCGGGCATATTTTCCTTGCTTAAACATTTTCTAACAGTTTTGTTTTTAGACAAAAACAAATTTCTTGGTGGAACTTTGATGGTAAGGGAAACTAACAAGGTTTAGGAGGACTGTGGACAGCTGAGAGATATCGGAACATGGAATTCAGGCAAACGAATATCCCAGGATCCTTTCGAGACTCTATTTTCCAAATATAACAGGAATTATGAGAACTTTATAAGCTAAAATCCTGTTTTATTTGTTCTTCAGAGCATTGAAATTTGTTGTGCGTTTTTTTTTTGCAACTACCGGTGAATTGAAAGAAGTCAGATCAGCAGTGCTGAAGGTAACAATAATTTCCCACCTATTCATCTTACACCTATTCACCAAGCAGGTTTCTTCCTTGTTGAGGCTGCTGGAAGTGCTTCTCTCAACTGTGTAACATGATAATCCAACTTATATCCTACCTATTCAACGGCGCTGAGTTTTGTTGGATACCTCTTGGCGACCTCTTTTTGTGATTGAGAACTTATCTCCTATCCGTCCGCAAGGTTAGAAAGATGGTTCTGTCATAGTTTCATGAGAACAACTGAAATCAGTGGAAGGAAAGTGATGAGTAATCAGGATGTAAGTAATCAGGATGCTAAAGAACGTGGAAACTTGGCCCCAGGCTAAAGAAGGTTTTGGCTCTCAAACTTCAAATTAAGTCGTTTTATTTAAAGAGACTTTATTAGTATATTTGTTCTTTCTTTTCGGTTTGACTCACTTTGAGTCTTACTGGCTCTAAGGAAAAAATTCTTCGCCCAGGGCAGTGAGACCATAATGGATCGAACCGAAAAACAAGTCGAAAAAGGTTGATGGGGCACATTCATTTGAGACATAGCAAAGACATACTTGTATGGCGTTTTATTCAAAAATGAAGAACCGTAAGACTTAATCAGGTACACTTTCATTTCAATCTTATTCTTCCAGCCTTCAAATATTAGATATTTATGAAAACTCGTTAAAGAAATCACGGATTTAAATAGAAGTTTTGCCCGGTAGGCACTTGATACCGAAATAAGTAGACACAATGAGTTTTATTTATTTTATTATTAAAGAAATAATTCTGCTGATGTTGAATATCACAATCTCGGCTTGAGTAAGTAGAAAAAAGAAATGGACCAATTATCACGTCAGAAGTGGTGAGTAGTTCCAATACTACAATGTTTGATTGCATTCAAGGCCTAATCAGATTTGTTGATGGAAGGGATAATCTAGAAACATGTGGAGGGCGCCCCATTTGCCCGTCTAATTGAAAGAAGGATCACATCGTGTGGCAGGTTGATCTCGCTACGATGAATCGCCGAACCAGGATCACAAACTCATCACAAAAGCGGATTAAGACCTCCTACGCTTCCCAAATATTTTTTCTCGATTGAGGGGGATGATCTCACGAACCATACAGTTGCCTTAGGCTCAGAAAAACAACAGTAATAATGCGGAGCGTGATTTTTGTCGATATTGCTGAAAGAGAAGCTGGGAGTAATATCAATACAGAATATTATCTTTAGTGACAGCAGAAGTTATAACGTGATGTCCAAACAGCATTGATTTTGAAAATGTCATCAAAATAGGACAACGATTTCGGGTAATTATGACCAGGACAACGAGTTGACAAAATTGTTTAGAAAACGTTGAAAATTTTGATTGTGGAGGATCTGATTTTGGTTTATTATTTTCAATAATGAAACTTTTGGAACTGACCAAAAACACTGCAAATTACTACATAAAGGTTTTTATTTCTATAAAGATCACTCGTCTGCAACCAACAAGGCTTTTTCATTGTCACTACCTACCAACTACAAATCTAGTTCACAATCAAGTTTATTTCAAAGAAATAAAGAGTTGTGGGGGCCTTCATTAGGAAATTAGATTACTGGTTGCTAAGGACACAAAACTGAGTTCAACTCGAAGAAACGAACAACGGTCGCATTTTGGTCAGCTAAAATTTGAACGGTTGGTCCTACAGAGCTCTGGGTGGTCTCATTCGATTCTAAAAATTCAATACTATTTTAGATTGAAAAACAATATCTACCTACCTTTCGAAATTTGAATCCTTATTTTTCAACCCTAAGACTAGACCCCGAATGGAGCCCATATACCAAATATCATCAAAATTGGTCCATGGGAACCAAATAACGTGCCGCGTGCGGCGGACGGCAAAATTTTTATTCGATTTTCGGATTCTATGCGCCTTGAAACATAAACGTGGTCGATTCTGACGGTTCTGCGTTGGAAATGATACACCAAAATCTATCTCCCCCCCCCCCCCCCCGCCATTAAACATTTGAGTGTTTACGTTACCAGGTTTGTAGAATCCAAAAATCGATTTGAAAATCCGGCGTAAGCCCGCCGCTTCCGGCGTTTCTTTGTTACCATGGACCAATTTTAATGAAATTTGGTATATAGCCATTTGGGGACTAGTTAGGCCTCGAAACTGTTGGTTAGAGTAAGCCTCTTCTGAGAGATGAAAAATAAGGATTGAAATGTTCGAAACGCCCTAGATCAAAACTCTCGATATAAAGGCATCGCGTTTTCACGAATTTAAAATAGTTTTCAAGAATTTTTATAATCGAATGAGACCACCCAGATCTCTGTAGAACAACCCGTTCTCTCCCTACGAGAACTAAACGGTTGAACTCACAGTAAATCCAAAAGACGAGTGTGAATCGCAAATAGAGTGTTTACTGACGGAAATAAGCCCAATAATCTCCGGTCAAATTTTAGCTGACCACATACGATCGTTGTTCGTTTCATTGAAATGAGTTTTGTGTCGTACTCAGTTGTGCATCCTTAGCAACAAGAACCGAATTTCGTTATGAAGGCACCCACAGGACTCGGACAGCGATGTTATTGCTAGTAGGTAATATTAATGGAGAAACCGCGTTCTATGAGGTCGGGTGATCTATTCACTAAAATAATACACCATAATAATCTGCAGCGGGTTTTTCATCCTCTGTATTAATTCAAAGTTTATACTTGGAAGAACATTTCACAGCTACATTGCACTTATTCGTATTTGAGCTTTTTAATACAAATTAGAGTAAGTGCACAAGTGTTTAACGACGTCTTAACGATTTTTTCCTAGCTTTTTAATCACAGCACCTTTATTATCCAACCAATTTTATGATTTCACCACTTTTCTAATGGGCCAACATCTCAGGAATCGGAAACCAATTCAATTTTCATTAATAAACAAGAATTTAAGCTTTAAAACCTTCAAAACTGAATGTGGTTTTTTGTACCAGTTGTCGACATGCGATGCCCAGTTTCCGACTGGGGTTAGACCCTGTATTCGACACCCACCATTTTTCCATGGTTTATGAGGTAGTACCTATCAGGTACATGCAAATAGGTAGTACCTATCAGGTACATACAAATAACAGTCCAAGACAACAACTTTAAAAACATGTTTAATCATTTAAGAAACTCAACTGTTATAAAAATTGAAATTACACTATTAGAGATCATTTTTCAGAATGGAAATATTGAACTTAAAACTACTCACATAAAAAGACAGCCTCATTTTCATACATTTTTTTTTTAAACCCATACATAATATATCAGCAAAAGATATATGTTTTAAAGATGTTTTAAAGATATATGTTTTTTGTTGTTGTTGTTGTTGTTGTTGTTTTGTTGTTTGTTTGTTGTTGTTTTGTTTTTATGATGTTTTTATTTTCTTTCAAGTATTACGCATTAGACTTAGAATCAGACTAGAAATTTGTGTGAATACAATCACTCGCGATGAGATTGTGGAAAACCATTTTAATCAAAACGGAGTTGAGTAGAACGTTGTCTATTTCCACAAAAATAATGTGTTACAAGTTAAATCGATTTCAACTGTTAGGTCATCATCAGTAACAAACAATAACTGAAGATACATCACATAGAGCATAGCTCCCAGGTCCCTTCACTTCTCTGAGCCAATAGGATTCTCCTTTCACTTATCTGATTGGGTACGACTTCACTTTCTCGACCAATGGCACTTGTGACTATATAGTTACAAGTGCCATTGGTCGAGAAAGTGAAAGTCATACCCAATCAGATAAGTGGAAGGAGAATCCTATTGGCTCAGAGAAGTGAAGGGACCTGGGAGGATAATCAAATGCCAATCAAGGCAGACAAAGTGAAAGGGAGCTCAAACATTGGTGAGGGTAACATTGTGAAGGGGAGACCAAGCTATTGTAGGAAGGAACCCATCAACGGTGAAACATGTTGAGGGGGGCGACGGCTCCAGTGCTCCCGTGCAGACCATTAGGTGAAAGCTCTGTCACCTGAATGTTCCCGTTCACTTTTCCTCTCATCGATAAGAGTAGCCGCGATGTTCCGATATTACGAGCTGGTTGGTCTCAGTGCTCCGAGAATGTCGCGTATGTCCAAATTTTTTACACAACTTTTTACTTTGCACGGAATGAGAAATGGTTATTATGTGCCTTCAGTCTTCTGCTTGTTGCCCGATAAGCGGCAGCAATCATATGAATTTTGCCTTAGAAGCGTGGCAGCTAAGTGCGAAGAGCTGGTGGGTCAAGAGCTATGGCCTGTGGTATGCACAACTGACTTCGAGTTCGCAATACACAACGCGGTCAATGCCCAATCGTGGCAACTTAACAAACATACCTATTTATTATATTTTTTAATTCGCTCATTAAGTCATGCTGCATGAATGGATTTTTTCTCTTTTCTCAGGTTCAGGAAGATTCAGTTCTTAGGCCTAGTCCCCCAGTACAAAACAGACTGATGTTTTGAGGTGGCTACGTTGGGTGTTTGGATTTCCTCTTTTGCCTAGTAGTCGGGTTGGTGATACGTTTTGCGAATGGTTACTTGACAAACCCGAGGCTGGAGGTCAAGCAGTCACTGAATTTGGTAACGGGAACACTCAGGTTACTCGGAGCATCGAGGCCTGAATCGTAAGGCACCGCTAGGGGAGCACTCGGGTGACCCAGGAACATGTAGACCAACTTTCTAGGGGAGCACTGGGGTGCTTTTTCGAGCCTCTGGGAACATCGAGGTGGTCTCCCGTTGAGGGACCACCTCATTCAGACATTTACCAGACCTATCACTCTTAAGAATCTCGAACATTTCAAGCACATCCAACATACCTCCCTTCGGGCAAAAATGAGGAAATTCTATGTACTGTCCGTTTGTTAGATCAAAACTAAAGTTATGATTGGATTCTCTTAGGTGATTCGCAAAAGCAGAATCACCTTTGTCATCCCTGAAATCCTTTTCATGCTCTTTTATTCTTTCCCTAAATTTCCCACCAGTTTGACCACAATACTCAAGCCCACAAGAACATTTCAGCTTATAAACCCCACTTTTATCTTGAACGCTAATTTTATCTTTAATAGAACCCAACGAAGCTTTAAGATTATTTTTATTGTCAAACCCTACTTTGAAACCTCTAGATGACAACATTTTGTCAGAAATCTTAAGATTTCCATAATATGGAAATTTCCGTGGGTTTCTTCTTTTTCGCCTAGCAGTTTCCTAAAGCCTCGCTCCTTCGCTTGACTGCCATTCTTAATAAGATCACTGGAACAAACAAAAGTGTCATTCTAAAGTAAATTCATGAAGCCTGTCGGTCACTGGATCATCAAGGTGTCGATTACTGGATAATTCATTTCTTAGTTTTCGACATCAGATAAACCAGTTTCCGACACCCCCTGTCGAACACTGGATCCAGTTATTATAAAGTATAATCTCAAACACCATTGGAATCACCGTTCATCAACGGTTCACGCTGCAATCAAAACTAAAAATTACTCTGAACCCCAGTATTCGACTCTTGCGTCGATAACTGGTAAACAACGATTTTCGAGTACCCAGTTTCCGACACCCCATATTTCGCTCTGTAAAACCCATTTTAAAGCATACAAAGAAAGGAACACATTCCTTCAAGTATAACTAACTAGAATAACATTAGAAAACAATGATATTTTCAAGAATACAGGAGAGAGACAGCAAAATGTTCACTTATCTCCTTACGAGAAACAATAGTACAGGTGGAAGTCTGGAACACACTAACTTTAACACGTTTTCGCACAGTGAACCTCCCAAGTAACTCCTTCGAATTGGTGGGATTCGGCTTAGAAATGTTCAAACTGTTTAAGTCGCCAAGTTTAAATGGGTAAATAGCACCAAACGCTTATTTTTCCAAATTAGATTCGTGACTGTCGAATACTGGTTCACTGTCGGAAACAGGAGCATTTACCCTACTGTGTTCAACACATTAACACAGCGGAAGAAGAATTCTCTATACTTCAAGTTCCATAATATGGAAGATAATATCTTATAACATATCATATTATATCTTTCAATATATTATATCTTTCTCAATGTCCTCAACCATGTATGTATATCGTATCTCCATCATCATAAGTTCCCCATCAATTACATCACCAAAAATACAAAATTGTCATCTACCAACATCATTCCTCATACACTTGATATATGCTCATCCCCCACTAAAATAATGGCACTTGTTTTGGGAACTACCGTCAGCCATTAGATGTATAACTAGTAGCTATTAGAACGTATAACTAGTGCTTTCAAGTACCCTATTTTGTAAATATTTACATTTGCGGATGTACGCAAGGTTTGGTTTACTCTCCTTTATTCGTTTCCGTCTTCAATACACAAGACTACAAAATAGTACTAGTAATAGTGAGTATTAACCAAGTCACGACCTGACAGATTCGCAGTTCTCGACGTTCTTTGTTTTTTTAACCCTTCACTTTTGTTTCAGTCGATAACTGGAGGATTTTTATTGCAAGAACATTCGAGATGGAATGGGAATTGGAAGGGAGAAAGGCTGTTGCCGAGATATATTGCACATTGGCAGAGTCGGAGTCACACGTTGCAACCCCGTCAGGTTTAGGAGCAAGAAATCTCGGGCGGGCGCTGGGAGAAGCGAGGCGAGAGCTGCGGCCCTTGGACGACCAAGCCGCTACTTTTATAGCTAAACCGAACGATCGGGGTGATTTATTGCGAGATTTTCAAACGGCGGCCTCCTTTCATCGTTGGTTCAATTTCCCTTTCAATTATCGACGAAGGACTTTAGTATTGCTCGCAACGAGATTGGAGAAGGATACGTAATAAGTATGTGCCTGAGTACACCAATAGATGGACGGATTTATGGACGCCGAAATATTCGACTGGATACGATGCCAATTCGGCAAAAGGCGCAATAGCATGAGTGACGACATGGAAAAGATGAGTTTCAAAACCAGTGCCTAATAATAAGCGGTGCTCACTGGAAGTATCTGCCGTTGTAGCCATCTTTGTCGTATCACAACGGGTTCATGCGATTTGCATACAAGTTTACAAACCCATAAACCAGAATGTCTGTTTTTGCCTGCTCTAAATAAAAACAATTTACCTATGATAATCGGCCTGTTAGTTTCCGTCTCAGACCGCAGAGGGCTGTCCTGTCTACCCCCTCTAGCCCCCTTGAAATCATTCCCATGATAGACTTGCTCTGGATAGCACCTCGCGTTTTTGGTTTATTATTTTCAATAATGAACCTTTGGAATCGACCAAGAAAAAAAAAAATTTTAACACCCCCTCAAAATTTGATGGTTTACGTTTCAAGGTACGTAGAATCCAAAAATCGAATAAAAATTTGGCCGTCCGTCCGCCGTACGCCGTACGCGGCACTTTTGCCACTTAGCATTGACCGATTTTGATGAAATTTGGTATGTATGGTATTTGGTATGCTCCATTTGGGGTCTAGTTGTGCCCCGAAGCTTTTGGTTGATGTAGGTCACTTCTAAGGGTTCCAAAACCAATTTTGAAATTTTGAAAACGCCCTAACTCAAAAAATTTCGAAATAAAGGTATTGTTTTTCCTTCAATTTTGGAATCTATAGAATTTTTAGAATTTTTTGAGACCACCCGGAGCTCTGTAGGACAAACCGTTCGCTCCCTACAAAAATTTAAGGGTTTATATTGAAATATATATATATTGATGATTGATGATATATATTATATATATATATATGAATTGCAAAAGAGGCCTAATCTCCGTTCAAATTAGAGCTGACCGAAATGCAATCGATGGTTGGTGATTTTGATTTTTTTTAATTTTTTTTTTTCAAATTTTTTTCGAATTTTTTTTTTTTTTTTCATATTGGATGGTTGGTGATTTTGTAGACGAGTGATCTATATAGACAAATAATAAACCATTGTGTAATAATTTGCAGCGTTTTCTTCTCAATATCGAAGTTGTTTAAAATATTTCTCAATCAGTTTGTTTAAAAAAAAACCTTAGTATTTTTCCCGCCGCCTCGCTACACCATCTACCTACATGCGGAAAGCTACCCCCGGCCGGGGAAAACTGCGTCGAGAACGGTGAGTGAGGCCTTTTCCCTAAAAACGCATTATATTTTCTCGTGGCTGTGACCTAATCCCTATTTTGTATTAATTTTTTTGGAAGTTACGCCACAATGTCATTTTATTCAACGAATTGGCTTGAATCTAACAATACCGTGGCAACCAAATAATATAATTTAAACTAAGAATATGTGTACCCAATCTAGTTCAACATTTTCCAAAACAATTCCAAACAAACCATGACCACAAGATAGGTTGTATGCTGCTATGGAAGAGTTCAATTTCCCTCATAAACTCACGAAAATGGTGGAGCTGACTATGCGAAACTCGGTGTGCTCTGTGAGAGTCCAGAATGGCCGTACTCCTAGCATCCCCACACAACAAGGTCTAAGACAAGGTGATGCACTGTCCTGCCTGTTGTTCAACATACCTAGCTCTAGAAAAAGTAATCAGGGATGCAGGAATCCAGACCCGCGGAACCATATTTTATAAATCAGTTCAATTACTGGCATACGCTGATGACATAGATTTAATAGCTCGTACTGAGAGTGATCTTAGAAGAGCAGTATCCTCTTTACTTGAGAGCGCCAAAGCCATGGGACTGTCCATTAATGAGGGATAGACCAAATATTTAACCACCGCAAGTAGTCGCGACTCTCACATATCCATGGAGGGCTACAAGTTTGAGATCGTGGATGACTTCGTATACCTCGGTTCGCTAATATCTGCAAATGGAGACCCAATCCCAGAAATTAAGACCAGACTAGCAGCGGCAAACCGCTGCTATTGGGGTCTGACAAAGTACCTCCAATCCAGGCTCCTATCTCACCATGTAAAAAGTGAACTGTATAGGAATCTAATCCGCACAGTTCTGACATATGGATCGGAGACATGGACATTGGGGAAACAAGGGGAAGATTTACTCCGAATTTTTGAAAGACGGGTACTAAGAAAAATATTTGGAGCCGTATGTGAGAACGGAGTCTGGCGACAAAGGAAAAACGAAGAATTGTACAACTTGTATAAAGATATGGACGTGGTGCAGTTCATCAAGCTTGGTCGCCTCAGATGGGCTGGACATTTGGTCCGCATGGACGAGGGAAACCCTGCAAAAAAGTCTTCAGCGGGATGCCAGGCGGCAGGAGAACAAGAGGAAGGCCGCGGCTTCGGTGGACCGATGAGGTGGAGGACGATGTGGCAAGGGTAGGTTACCGGAACTGGAAGACATTGGCTGGAAACAGAGAGGAATGGCGTAGAATTATTGAGCAGGCTAAGGCCCATCCAGGGCTGTAACGCCAATAAAGAAGAAGATGACCACAAGATAGCACTGTAAACTATGAATATAAAAACTGTTGATGACAAACCACTAGATAGAAGAAAATAATAATTTCAACGTATTCAGGTAGGTTGGTTGGAAGGTAAGCATTGGCTCATACCCTTTGTCGCGCCTGTCGGGGTGAACATCTGTATCATGTGGTGCACCAGAGTTCCACGGACTCATGAGGGCCGCATCCTACGTCATGAAGCGGTTGCCAAGCAGATAGCAGGTGCCTCGTCATCTAGCGGCTGGGATGTTGAGAGGGAGAGGTTGTATCACGTGCCGAGTGACAAGTCTGACATCGTTGCCGTCAAACCTGACCAGTATTGCATCATCCTGGACGTACAAGTGGTCAATGGCAAACAAACCTGGCGGGCTAAGATAAGAAAGTATAACACAAATGATTTACGGCAGTCGGTGTCGGAGCTGAAAGGAGAAAACCACCCAACAACATCAGGGTGATGGCTGACCTGTCAAGGCGCGGAGTGTGGTGAGGGAAACCATGACATTTCAACTCTACCAAGATAGAGCCGATTTAAAAAAACGCTGCATATTATTACACAAAGGTTTATTATTTTTCTGTAGAGATCACTCGCCAGCAAAGAACACAGCTTCGCCTTTTGCTCTACCTACCAACCATATTTTACCTTCACAATCAAGTTTATTTAGAAGAAATAAACGCTTCACACTCAATGCAAAGAAATAGGGAGTTGCGGACGCCTTCATTAGGAAATTTGATTACTGGTTGCTAAGGTCGCGAAACTGAGTAGGTACTACTCGAAGAAACGAACAACGGTCGCATTTTGGTCAGTTAAAATTTGAACGGTTTGTCCTACAGAGCTGTGGGTGGTCTCACCTGATTCTAAAAATGCAATACAATAAAAGAAACAATGCCTTCATATCAACTTTTTTTGATCTAGGGCTTTTCGAAATTTGAATCCTTATTTTTCAACCCTTAGAAGTGACTGACATCAACCAAAAGCTTTGGGGCACCACTAGACCCCAAATGGAGCCCATATACCAAATATCATCAAAATTGGTCCATGGGAACTAGAGAACGTGCCGCAAAATTTTTATTCGATTTTCGGATTCTACGCACCTTGAAACGTAAACGTGGTCGATTAGCGAAATTTAGGTCAGTTAAAATTTGATCGGAGATTAGGCTTCTTTTGCGATTCATACTCGTGTTTCTTATGTATCGAAAGACCAACCCTAAGTTCTGTTCCTACCAACCCTAAGTTCTGTTTCTTATGTATCGTAAGACCAACCCTAAGTTCTCATAGGGACTGAACGGTTGGTCCTACAGAGCTCTGGGTGGTCTCATTAGATTCTAAAAATTCAATACTATTATAAATCAAAGAAAAAACAATACCAATATAGAAATTTCTTTAGCTAGGCTTTTAAAATTTCAGCCTTTATTTTTTAACCCTTAAAAGTGATCTAAATCAACCAAAACTTCGGGACACAACTAGACCCCCAATGAAGCAGGCATACCAAATTTCATCAAAATCGGTCCATGGTAACCAAGGAAAGTGCTCCAAAGACTCATTATTGAAAATAATAAACCAAAATGAAAAAAAGACTCACTATTGAAAATAATAAACCAAAATGGAAAAATTGACGATTTTATGATCAATTTTCGGAACTCAAAACATCAAATGCCTATGTCCGAAAGTTGAAATTTTCGATATTATAACATTTCAAGTCAAAACCACGGACGATCTATGTATTCCATGGATTATTCAAGCTATGAAGTTTGAACTTCCGCCCATTTGAAGTTATTATCATTTGGAATGCATTCGAATTTATTGAGTCATAACAAAATAGGAGGGAAATGTCCAAATTACATTCACAATTGTTGTATTTTGAGTAGGTAAGTTGAAGTTCCTTAATAGTGTTGAACACCTATGGAATTAAACCAGCTCAAGTGGGTACACTGAGAAAGGTGGGTAGACAATAATAACAATTATAGTAGAATGGATATGTAAAGGTATAGGTACTTACCATAATCGAACAAAGTTTTGAAATATGAATAGCACGGGTCGGCTAAATAGCTGAGCTAAATTATTCTCTTAGTCAACATGACTGGTGTGTTTAGCAACATACCTATATAATTTGTTGGATATTAGTCACATTCTGCGAGGCAGTTAGAGGCTGTAAACGGATAAGCCATTGAGATGGAATGGACAATAAATCCAACGGATAACGCTAAGCAAAGACACCCATTGAAAATGAACTTTTAAGCCTGCAATCAGGCACGAATATCTCGTTCATTCATTGTACTCTGGCGTCTCATAAATAAACCGCTTCGTTCAATACCATATTTTAAGGATTTATGACCTCCCCTCGCCTCTCCTTATCTAACCAAAGATCGGCAGCTATTAGGCGGTGTTTAATACGCCCGAATGTCTATTTAACTTTGTCGTTCATTTTTAGTAAAAGGTAATGGGTTGAAAAGGATTTATGTTTGTTTCAGGTTGATATCTATATTGAATTAATAGTTCTGCTTGGGTCCGAATCGACGGAGATCTACCATCAATCACGCCGATGCCTTCCCCTGGGCGCCTTTGTATTGTCTGTGAGCCCGGTGAACTTCAGTTGTGGAAGGAAAGGGACTCGACTTTGGCGATGGTGGCCAGGGGATAGCGACGAAGCAGGGGGGGCTCTGTCTAAGAAATTGAATACACGCCTTTTTCTTGAAAGGTTTTTCGAGGCAACCGAGATAGTCTCATTATGATAACTTATTGATTCTGACGCGCCACGTTGGCGGTGATTTACGTTCCAGCGGTGCCGGCACTCACGACATTACTCCACAGAATTTTCACTGATAGAGAGGCAAACGACTTCGGTGCTGCCAAGATTAATTCGGATGTAAAGAGGGGAATCAATGCGGAGACACCTTTGAAAAAATCCATCTAGGAGCATTGAAGGACTTACAAGCCCATGTGGAGTGTGTTTAGGTTAATTCTTAGATTCCTAAAACAATCATAACACACCCGCACCAAATTTTGTCATGGAATGAACTGGAGAGGACTGCGTACTAATATTCCTTTCTCCTGATCACGTACAAAGGTCTCCATGTATGTTCAGTGTATTATCGCACCTTCAGTGCAACAGGGCCATATCTCGAGTTATGGCCTTTTTAGGAAATCTGGCCTCAGTACTCGCCTCAGTCGTCTCTGTAAGTACACTCGAGCCGGAATTTTAACTCTCTTCCATTACTAAGTTATGAAGATATGCATCCTTGATGCACTAATAGATTTTAGGGGTGCAAATCTCTCCCTGGAGTACCCTCTGCGCGAGGTCGATCCTCCCGTTCATCCCAAACACTAGTAACAAGCTCGACACGTTCATTGTTAGTAACAAGTTCGTCGGAGAAAGTTCATTTATTCCGTTAGATTTTGTTTTGAGCCAAAATTGGGTAGGTGTAAGACCTCTGTTTTCCAATCCAATGAAGGGACTTGGAGCCTGGTTCACTTTTTTAATCGCTAGCGCTTTGACAGTCCCGTTAAAAACGGAGGGGTGTCCCGTGTCGAGGGAGAATAAAGATGTGTTGATGGGAAACCGACGACCGGCCCTGAAAGAATTGTCATCCGTATTTTTTTTTTACCAGATTTTTCCTGCCAACTGACTTTGAAACGTAATTCTTTCTCACTACGTGGAATGATTCAGCGAGTAAACTCCAACATTTCATAATGGCCTCCCCCTTTTACCACGTGAAAATGTGTACAGTTTTCCCGGACAAACCTCGGAATGTGTGACTGTTTTGGGATTGTTAAGTTTTTCACTTTCAAAGATCCATTGTGATGTCAGGCGGGATGATTGAAGGGGAGCTGAACGCGTTACGTGATGTCATAGACAATAGATAGAAAACACTTTTCAAGAGCGACATTGCCCAACCGCTCTACTTTTCAGATATCCCTACATTATTTCTCGTCGTTGGACTGAATGCTTTTTCATTTTCAAAGTTTTGTCCACACCGATTCTTTTTATATAGAACTGACACGAATTATAACTCTAAAGCCCGTGGTTCAATACAAAGGGGTCAAATGCACGGCCTAGCGACCAACCGGTTCCTTCTTAGGACTGTCATAGTTGTAACTATTCTCAATAATATCCAAACTTGCAGCAACACTCCGCACATACTTATTTAACTTTTCCCCTCAGGTCATTCTAGCGAAAGGTAAGAAAGGAAGCGAATGGTTTGACCTATAGAGCTCCGAGTGGTCTCATTCGATTGTAAAAATTCGATTATATTCTAAATGAGTGAAAAACAATACTTTTATACCGAAACTTTTTGAGCTAGGGTGTTTTGAAAATTATAGCCCCTACTTTTCACCCCTTAGAAGTGACTGATTCAAACCAAAAGCTTCGCGGCATAATCAGACTCCAAATAGTGATGATAAACAAAATTTCGTCAAAATCGGTCCATGGTAACAAAAGAAACTGCCCCGTACGGCGGACGGCGGATAGACGGGAAATTTTTTATTCAATTTTTCGATTCTACATAATGTGAAACGTAAAACATCAAATTTTGAAGGAGGGTTAAATTTTTGATATAACAAAAAATAAATAAATAAATAAAAAATTGGTTGTTGTGGTGGAACTATATTCCTTCCTGGAAATTAATTATTTGTGTCTTCTTGAGTGGGTATTTACCTTCGATGATGTGGGCCCAATATGGGTGATTCTCAAACTACGGGACAATTTGGAGTTGGAAATTTCAAAAATTTTTACCTTCTCAATTTCCCCTAAATTTTTTTAAACTACCTTCGGGAGTCTAATATAAAGGTATTTTGATGTGTGAGCATGCATGATAACCCATAAGTTGCTCAAAATTTGATTTTATAAATTTCATAGGTCATGACAATGAGAGGTGACCCATGACAATGAGATTCCCTACCAAGACGACCAAATAAAGGTGTCTTGCAAGGATATATAAAACGAATATAATATATTTACGTGTGTATATTTACGTGTATGTGTTCCTTAAGAAAATGTAACAAGCACCTATAATTAAATCTCAAAAAATTGCAACTATTTTTGTGGTGATTGTTGATCACTATTGTTTGGCTTTTGAGGGCGAGGAATTGTAGGCCGGTCCTCTTCTGCTGCTTGTCCGAGCGCTTTCGTTCATTAAAACATCTTCAGGGTTATTTTAATGATGTAGTTGTAAAAAAAAAGACAATTACACCACTAAAATAACTCTGAAGGTGTTTCAATAATCGAAAGTGCTCGGACATGCAGCAAAAGAGGGTCGGCCTACAACTCCTCGCCCTCAAAAGCCAAACAGTCTTTAATTTTCGAAACAGTCTTTTTGGCTCGAATAAGAACTCTTCTCAGGTACCTACTGACTAGGAATTCCTTACAGATATCAACATCAACTTTTCCTTAAGTAAATCCCTGCATAATGTTTCTAAGTATCATTGTTTTAAAAAATTGCCGCTTTTAGCGAATTTTCGAAAATGTAGGTATACTAAATTAAGAGAAGCTAATGACTCATAAACAGTTATTGACTCAACTAGTGACTCATTCCTATAAAAATTAACGACTTTCTTTTTTATTGTTGTGGACTCGGAATGAATTTGAAAAAAAAAGTCTGCCCAGTGGGTGTGGCACATACCTTCCTCGTATTCGTAACCCGATTGTGTAGATTATCCGATGCGGAGTAGTTAATCTGAAAACATCAATCACTAAGAACCTTGCACTACCTTCATAGGGGACCATCTACACCCCAATCCGCATGATCCCTGAAAATATCATCAAAATCGGATGGAAAATGTGGAAGTTATGGCTGTTTTTACAAAGAATTTTGAAATTTTGAAAACGCCTCAAATAAAAAATATAAAGGTATTGTTTTTCCATCAATTTAAGATAGTATAGAATTTTCAAAATTTTTTGAGACCACGCGGAGCTCTGTAGGACAAACCGTTCGCTCCCCACGAAAATTTAAGGGTTGGACATATCGTCGCTCTTCCGCCAAAACCACCAATGTTCAGAACCATCCTCCGCCAAAACCGCGAATCGACAAAAAATCGAAAATTGAACCGAGCATCACAATAGGCCACTTTGGTGAGTGGGTACCTACCCTAGTAATTTCATTCCTCTAACCCCACTGGAAGGTGTTTTCCCACATGGTTCATTTTTCGCGAATCAGCTAAATTACGATTTTCTCCTCCGCGTCTCCACGACTCTGCCAATTCGCGTATTTGGCGGAGTAACTATGGAAACAATTAATTGTTTCGTGAATCATAAAAACCTACACTTGTTGACCCGTGCAATACTTTTATCTACCTAATAGTTCTTCTCATCCAATTGCCTCGTTTTTCCCAATTTAGTCTAATCGCTTGCTCACTGCATTATACGAATGAAGGTTTTTAAATCCTTGAAAAGATAATCTCCGTTCGGATGATGTCCGACTCTTGTGGGGGGCAGGACAAAAATACGGTAATCGCTGCAATGTGCATTTTCGTTTTGCAAAAAATCCAAAATTTGAAGTCAACAAGGCACTCTTTTTTTTGAACCAGGGCACAGTGAGATGGAGTGCGATTCTATCCACGCAACAATCCGAACACGTCCCTGTTCACGTACCTGAAGGGTGGGCCCAAATTATAAGAGGTGCCAGAATCAACCCTCAACCATTCACCGTCAACAAAATGACCTTTCAAGATTTTATGGATTTTAAACCTCTCGCAGAAACCCTCAAAAACACGTGCCCTTGGAGGCAGCTTTGTTCGATCGATTCAGTAAAGCCGATTCAAATGATGGACCCCTGAACACCGGACGTTACAAGACCAGCTATCGTGGCGACTACATTGAAGTGGCACTGACATCACCAACTTCAGAGCCCAGAGCAAAGAGGTCAACCTCGAAGACCCTTCCAGCACGGCAGCGCCAGACCAACTCACCTCAACATGCTTACAAGCAGGAGCTTCCTATTGCGTCAAACAAATACAGAGACCTCATAAACATGTGTACAGATCTGACCATCCCCCAACAGTACCACGATTTTTATAGGAACTTGAAACATACGTAGACGACCAGAGATGCGCTCCCACAGCCCGACGAGGAAGAGTGCGATGGCTCAGACTGATGGCTAATTTCTACGATTTTATCATTTTCAACCACTTCGACCATGATGTATTTCTTTTTTTTCTGTGTTCTCTGTTTCTGTGGTTCCTTTGCCTATTAAAAAAATGTAAATGAGCAATTTTAATTGTGAGTGTGGCTCCCTGATACCGATTAACTCATTGAGGAACTTACTACGCCAAAATCACGAATCTTACTTTCTGTACTAAGAGGTTCCATAAGTAGATCGTACTTGTTTTCACACCAATCTACCTATTTACCAGTTAATCTGCACTACCTTTACGTCGTGGAAACACCACAATAACAGAATATTCTTCAACCAGGGACCACAAAATTTTATCGTGAACTTTGAAAAGCTTCTAGCCCAAAACTAGGTTTTTTACGATTCGCGGTTTTGGCGGAGGATGGTTCTGAACATTGGTGGTTTTGGCGGAGGAGCGACGATATGATAAATCAGAAACACGAGTGTGAATCGCAAAAGAGGCATAATCTCCGTTCAAATTTTAGCTGACCGAGATGCGATTGATGGATGGTTCATGTTGGATGGTTGGTGGCTTTACAGACGAGTGATCTATAAAGAAGAATAAAAAAATAATAAACCATTGTGTAATAATTTGCAGTGTTTTTGTGATGGAAGCATCGATAACACTCGGCTAATAATAATATTGAAAGAAATGTTTTCCAGACTAATAAAATGTTTTGAAATAATCTGTAGTATTTTGAATAACGTTGTAGGCACCTCATTAAGTAATTTGAAAAAAAAAGCTTTTTCAATTAAAGTTTTATTTTCTCTAGGAAATCTCATTCTTGTCAATGTGGGAAACAGGAAAGATGTAATAATTTAGCAATTTCATGAGATTACGTTTTGGAGATTTTGTGAGGCAGTTGCAATGACAATAAATTTTTTGGTACTTAGTAAACAATCTCATCCACCATTTGGTATGAGTGAAAAAGTGCTTCAAGTCGAGGACTTGGCATACGAATTACTGGAGAATCGTGGTTTCAATTATAAATTGATGCTGGCGAGTAATCATCATAATCCATATATAATTAGAGTACAATACGAATAAAAGTTAGCCCACACCGTCATTACTTTTTTTTTGTCTCCACTAAAATGCAAAACGTAGATTTCTCTAAAGTAAGATAGGTAGCCTTAACAGTTAATTTTTCCTCACAGTGGCTCCTGTATTGGTGTACCTTCATTTGAACCCTCCAGCCCACATAATACAGAAAGAATCCAAGCAAGAGGGGATCAGTCAGTTGTGATGGTTCGTAAGCCGCAGGAAGGGGGAAGGAATGAAAAACAAGCCATTCTTGGAAGTTGATCTTCCACACGAGGAAAATGCTGAGCCGTGAAAAAATGTATTATGTTTCTAGATTAGAAAGGATAAAAACAGTTCTAGGGGGTGGGTTCTTTAGGGAGAGGAGGAGAGGGGGTTCATTCCAACAATATCTTCTTCATTTCCCTTTTCCATTTTCTTGATTAAGTGACCTGTTTCGGATAATTGATTGGTTCCGTCAGAAAACTGCCACCTCCCTATATGTAACATTTTTATGAATGAAGGCTTGGGAAAAATCCTTTTCTACTGTCTCAGCCATCTTCAAAATGGGATCCAATCTGTGCGTTCACATCCATCAATGTGGTCAATAGAGAAGGCCTTCCGCGTAATAGCTTGCCTGCGATTTATTAGCGGACTCCGGAGTGAAGTCAAAGAAAATGAGAAATGAACTTCGTAGGGTGGCAATCCTTGCACAGGTACCACCATCATAAGAACATTATTAGGTGGAACCCATGGGGCCCAAGTATTCCAACTAGCTATAGATCGACGCGGAAGTGCTGCTCGATTGACAAGTGACGGCCCAGACGGGAACTTCCTTAAAGACGAGTCACCGCAGGCACATGGGGATAAGAAGGATGTGACGTTTTGACTTCTGCTTCATTGAGGTAAGAGGAATCTGATGTTGAGAACGATTGATCTAACATGCTATAGCGAATAATACCCTTTATTTGACAACCATAGGATCTTCTGGAAGGCGGAAGAATTGATTTATCTATCTCTCATCAGAATGTGAAATCAGAAAATTGAGTACGTATGGTTGTCAAACAAAAACACTCTCCTTCAGGCCAACTGTCCTGTTACCGACTAAGACTTCTCCTTGTTCCCTAGCTCAAGTAATGTTGAACGTGTAATATTAGTGGGGAACTTCATGAAACAATTCAGAAGAAGGGTACATAAGTGAACGCTTCAATATTTGTGTCTTCTACATGGATTAACTGTTTGTAGAGCTCAGTTTTCCCACTGGTTCTATTTATCAAATCTTTCTCGACATCAAGGTCAATAATAAATTATTACAAGTCCGTGTCATAATATTGTAGGGAGTTAACATATATCCCGTATGAGAGGTTCTGACGTGTAGAGTCCTGCTTCATCGAGGTAAGAGTAACCTGCATGTAGAGTTGAGTACAATGTTGATCTTACAAGCTATAGAGAATAAGAGTTTCTGTTTGACAACCACCGTATCTAGAGTAAGGTACCAACTCCTAATCATCAAGCTTCCTTCCGGATGTGAATTCATAAAATCAAGTACCCATAAGATGGTTGACAATGAAGAAATTTCTCCATGTTCTTGAGGGTGACAGCAATGTTTTAAGAAGTGAGCAAAATGATTCTCGTGAACCAGTAAAAAATCCTCACAAGTGGCAGCTACTATGATGTTGGTTGGGAAAATGGTCCAAAAATACGATCTTGGGGTTGGAAAACTGGTTGAAGCTGAGTATTTTCAAACTTAGAACCAAATTCTGGAGCTAGTTTTCTTCTCAGTGGAGAAATTAGTTTTAACTGAGTAGTTAAAGATTGAAGAGGCTTCAAGTAGGAAAACTTTCCAAATCTCATTCTAGTTTCATTCCTTCCCCTTTCGTTCTGGATCTTTAATTTAAAAGATCTAATTTATTTCGTGTTAGATGCACATCTCCCCCAATGTTGGAGGGCTCTTGACATTTTTTAAATAGGGTTGACAGTAGAATGTAGACTAACGTGTAATTTTTGCTCTAGGTCAGGGTTGCTACAAAGCAAAGTTCCATAACTTTTTTCATTTTTTTCCCATCACCAGCTTGTTTTTAAATTTGAAAAGACTTATGAACAAGCTTTATCCATTGAAGATGAAACAACAGCCAATATAAAGCTGACGCTTTTGCATGTCATTTGGCTAGTATATTTTCACCTGGTAACCCAAATAATGAACCACTTGAAGAGCCTTGAGATGAGCCGTGAGTTGAGCATCTCATTGGCCACTGTAAAAAATACAACGTACAATCAATAATAAAAAAAAGCACTCCGGGTACGACCTGATCACAGGGCAAGTGCTCAAGCAGCTTCCAAGAAAATTCCTGGTGAAGATCACGAAAATTATCTATGCAGCCATCAAGCATATCACAACTCGGGAAACTAGCAACAGTTATAATGATTTCCAGGCCAGGCAAACTAGCTGAGGAATTGACATCTTATCGACCAATACCACTTCTTCCAGTGCTCTCAAAATTGTTTAAAAAGCTTTCACATAAGCGTCTAATGAAAATCATGGAAAATTTCAATCTAGTACCAGTTCGGATTCCGACAAAAATATTCGACCAATAATCAAATGCACCGCATCACAAGCATCATCGAAAAATCAATAGAAAAACAAGAGGTATGCTCAGCCATCTTCGTTCACACTGCCAAAGCATTCGACAAAGTATGGCATCAAACATTGAATCATAAGCTCAGAAAAATGCTGCCAGCACAATAAGGCGAGTTGCTGGAGTCGCACTTGACCAACAGACACTTTCGGATCAAACAAGAAGATGTGTATTCCGACGCCAAATAGATCCATGCTCCAGAACTTGGGCCACTCTTGTACCAGCGAACTACCAGAAAGTGAGAAAACTACCACAGCTACATGCTTATGATACTGTCATGTTGGCTATTGGAACTGACAACAGCGATTCAATATCCAAACTGACCCAATCAATTCCCCACCTACAAAACTGGACTACCAGGTGGAAAATCAAGATGGATGTGACCAAATCGGCACATGTATATTTCACTAACGAGCGAATAAGTTATATACCTGTGTATCTCAACAATAAGGTACGTCAAGAACCAGAAACTCGTACTCAAGTTCAGAAAGATGTATTGGGTCGTCACTCAAAACTGTCGATTCAGAATAAGCTTATCCACCCTATACAATAAAGTCCTCAAATCAGTTTGGACTTATGGAGCAGCCTTGTGCGGCTGCACCGCTCCAAGTAATCTTGAAATTATATAGTGGTTCCAAAATACGGCATTGAGATGCTGGTACACCAAAAAATGATCGACTGCTCACTAAGCTGCAAATCGATTCAGTAGGTAAACGAAGTAATCAAGAAACAAGCTGTTGCCCATCATTAGCGGCTGCAAGGTCACATTAGCATGGTAGCTCTCCTTCTCCTTGAAGTCGATGACCTCAAGAGAAGAAAACCTCAAGAATTGGTGCAGTGATTGAGTTCAAATGATACCAATGAGTTGTGCCGTCAGTAGAATACTTATAAATATATATGCTAACTCAGCACGGGCGTGCAAATTCCTATATTATCATCCAAATGGACCAAGAGACTGACTGAAGCATCTTAGTTTCATTATTCAATCATAGTGAAGCTACTAATAAGTGGAATTACTTGGTGTGATACAAATGTTAAAGAAAAAAAAGTTTTTGAAATCATGGAACAAAAAACACTACAAATTATTACAAAAAGGTTTAATATTTTTCTATATAGAAGTAAGTAAAAGTAAACAACCATTTCAGGTTGGATTTTCGTCCGACTGCCATTCCCGGCGTCGCGGAAATCATCAGCTGTCTTCCAAGGGGAAGATCAGAATTTGTTCTGATGATTTCGCTCATGGCTTCCCATTGGCCTCACCGCCCTGGGTTGGGACGAGGGGGAACTGCGACCAACTTGCCAGAAAATATGCTCCCGAGGCGAGCCTCGAACTTACGGCCCGTGCAACCGGTCCGAGTGCCGTCTCACATGCCGTAGCTCGCTCGGTCACAGCTAACCCCCTTTTTCTACATAGATCACTCGTCTGCAAAGAAAACGGCTTTGTCATTATTACCACCAACCAAGATAAAGAAAAACATCGATCGCATTTCGGTCAGCTAAAATTTGAACGGAGATTAGGCCTCTTTGCGATTCACGCTCGTGTTTCTGATTTATCGTAAGTCCAACCCTTAAGTTCTCGTAGGGAGCGAACGGTTTGTCCTATAGGGCTCCGCGTGGTCTCTAAAAATTCATTATCTATCTTAAAGTGATGGAAAAACAATACCTATACATCGAAATTTTTTGAGTTAGGACGTTTTCAAAATTTCAACCCTTAGACCGCGTACGGCGGACGGACGGCCAAATTTTAATTTGATTTTTGGATTGTACGTATCTTGAAACGTAAACCAACAAATTTTGAGGGGAGAGGTAAACAATTATTTTCTTGGTTGATTCCAAAGATTCATTATTGAAAATAATAAACCAAAAATGTTCAGGAACGGTTGTTTTGAGTAATCCAGAATTTCCAGTCATCTTTTCACCTTAAACTTGATGATGATTTAATTGATGTGCAGATAGAAATTGTGTAAGAACGTCTGCCTCGCGGGCAATTCAAGTTGTTGCTTCTGTTATTATGATACTCACGATCATGTTGACAGCTTTATAAATTGACAAAACATCAACACGATCGGTTATTCTCACTCCCGATTATATTGATGAAATTTGACTTTTCGCTTGTGCCATATTACTGATCGGATTACTTCGTATTAGTTATTGGGGGTCAATAATCTGGGACCCAGGGGTCAATAATCTGGGACCCAGGGGTCAATCTGTGAGTGGGGTTTCAGGTGGTCCAGTCTAACACTGTTGGAGGGTGTATTTTCTTCGATCATGATGAGTTTTCCCACTTCCTACGAAAAAACCATTATTATATTGAATAGTTATCAGGTCGTTCTGAATTCTAGGGATATTCAACATTGAGATGTGCGTTGTTGCAATATTGGCGACAAACTGCGATACTCGAGCTGGCCGTGTGATGTTCCAATAAATGTCTTATCACACGGCGTTGTTTGGATCAGTATGGAAAGTTTCGAAATGAATAGTAACGTACCCTATCGTGAGAAAAGTACATTGAGTGGATCATTTACAGGTTTGAATATCGCAGTTTTGTTGGGCAATCAACACAAAACATAGTCGTCCCATCATGCGAACAGTCGTCAGGTTAATAAAATGCTTAGAGATTGATGGACGGTTATTATGCAAACAGGAAAGTTTAAATGAACGTTTATCTCAGCGGCGAGTAAATCCCTCACCCCACTATTGCGTGTGTGAAAACATATGTTTCAAGATCGATAAAAATTTGTATAAATATCGTGATGGTGGAGCGTAAGGCGGGAACAATTATTTGATTTTTACTGTTGTGGACCCTCGATCGTGTAATTTGGGGTATAATTTAAAAAACACATTAATGGTTCCAAGTTGCGTTTGATGTGTTGATTTCCTTCGGATAAGGGGCTGTAATGGGGCAGCATGAAGCAGAGCTCGCCGCTCTACATCCCCTTCTCCCCCACCAGAAGCTCGCTCCTGCCATTTATTTTATTTTTATCGAGTGCCTTAGGAGGTCCGTCTCTAATTTTCCTCTCACGACCGTTTTCTGGTTCTTATTTAGGTAACCTACATCAAACTTGAGCCAATCTTAACAACCCCCTCAGGTATCTGAAAGGGGCTGTATACCTCCGATTACAGGTCTCCCTTCTATTTTTAGGACGTCCTTATGCGACTAATCTCGGGTGAAGGAGGACTGCGAACTAAAAACAATACGCACGTAGTTGTGCACTACATCGCCGGAATTTTGAATTTTCCCTTTAAGTGGAGAAGAGAGAGGGGAGGTATATGTTTAAATAAACGTGCGTTATCAGGCGTTATCTTTTTAATTTGGTTCAAAATCTATATAGCTGTGTACTACGTCGCCAGAATATCGAAATTGGAGTTTGAGGGGGAGAAAGGGGGTTATATTATATATATAAATTATAATATTTTCAATGTTATTGAAAATAAGGTGCATTGATGATGTAATTGGGGGAATAATATTCACAAAATGTACGTATTTTCATAATTTTGGTTCCTATAAATGCTTAATAATGGAATACAAGCTTTGAAATTCAGGGAAAATAATTGATATACCACCTGAGTTCAAGGAACTACACTTCATGCCAACGTGGTTCAAATCAGTGGCGTCACAGTGGCGCCCGGACATCAGAAACCGTATGTTTCTGAGCCCGATTTTCTATAATTCAGAAATTCCTATCAGTCAAGCCGAGCTAGATTTTATGAAACTATCCGAATTATTCAAAGCTCGTTTGTTACTCTACAAGTAAAAATTTGGATCACGTCGCTACGATGAACCATTCACGAGAAAAAGGCACATGAAGTTGAAAAAATGCAATTTTTCAGGAGACCAGGTTTTTTGAAACCTTCATCTCCACGCATCTCATCGCAATTTTTAATGCCCGGCATGATTTGCAATGGCGCATAATGTAAAAAGGAATAATTGAAGATGAAGAATATGGATGTTACAGCAGAAGAAGTTGTTTTTTAGAGTTCTTCAATCGGTAAACTTCAGTTTACTAGTCTCAGCGTGTTTTTTCCTTACTCGTTTCGCAGTTTTTGTGTGTTCAGAATGGGGAGATCTAATAGAATTTTGAAAAAAACTAAAGGGAAGTCAATCTAAGAGATCAACACGTTGAGTCCTCAGCCTTCAACCAGCTCAGTAGTTGTTCTTGCAGATGTGGTGACTCCTTCGAACAGCCGTTGTTCTTCAGTTTGTTCTGCATCCACAAGTAGCTCTGCATCAGCTTCTCAGGAGAAACTTGGGAGAAACTTCCACAAAGAAAGAAAAAAATTAGCCAGTACAAGGAGGAGAGTCGCCATGAAAAGAATTGAGGAAATTTCGCCGAAGCAGAAGGCGATAAACCATCGTACGGTGTCGGCATGCATTAGTCAATGACTTAATTGATTAATTTTAACACACTTTGGATTCGAATACCGCACTTTTTACTGCGCCATTTTATTCAGCCCTTCGTCTAATTTTTTTTAGTACAAGAAAAAAAATCGACTTTTTAAAAATTTTAACCTACGTCTGCCCTTAATGCTTAAAGTGATATAATACCTAGATCCTCAACATACTATCTAAATTTCTATGAGCCTCACTATTTTGTGCTGTGGAAAGGTAGATAAAAAAGTATATTTAATCGTTTACAGGTTGAAATTAAACTAATCCTTATCCAATGGGACGTCTCCTAAACTGCATGCAGCAATATGTTTACTTTTGGAGAAAGAACCACATGTATCTCCATACTGGATTCTGTATAATATTATCAATAAATACAGGACCCCCTATAAACCCCCTATAAATGTTTAAAGTTTCCTAGGACATCACGCAGTTATGAAATAAATTAAAAAACAAAATAAAAATATCCGTCCGTCCGCCGAACACACACACTTTTCATAGTTTCCATAGATCGATTTTGATTAAATTTAGTAGATCGACTCCATTTGGGATCTACTTATGCTCCGAAGATTTTGGTGATTTCCTGTCTCTTGTAAGGGGCGAAAAGTGGGGTTGAAATTTTCAAAACGCTCTGGCTCGAAAGTATTCCAATAGGAGGCGTTGTTTTTCATCAATTTAAAATGGTATTGAATTTTAGAATCGACAAAGCTTAGAGTGATAGGAAATTGCGATTTTGGAGGTTGCAAACGGACATTATGGTCCACCCAAAAGGGATATGAAGCCCCCCCCCTCCCATTTCCTTGATAGACTTGGGAGCATAAAAGGGAGAAAAACAACTACTTTAGCTGAAGATCCAGTTCGAGAGATCCAAGAGAAAAAGTGTTGACAGTCATTACAATAATGGAGGCAGCCAAGCGTGGGGTGGGCTAACGGAAGACAAGCAAACACTTCCTCGCAAGCCACCATGACTAAAACAGAATCGAAATCAAACAGTCCGAGCAAGAGGGAGCCGGATACAAGGAGAAATTGATAACAACCACCCTGAATGGATGTCTTACACACTGGGAGGAAATATTCCCTTCAAACCTTATCCCGACTCCGAAGTTCTCATGAGCCCCCTGAAGTCGCAGACAGGTCCGTAATTATAAATAAGCTACCTACTCCGTCATTCATCATCGTTAGAATTTTTGTGATATGAAAGAAGTTTTGATGCGTTCTACGACAAGTGAGATTACTGTTGCGTATTTACAAAATTCTTCATAAACAATAAATAAAAACATGCAATGTTGGAGTTTGAGGGAAGGCATTATTGGATGGACCTATCAAACTTCTTGGAGTAGAGGATCCGAATTCCCAAATCTTAGGGGAAATTTTCCAATATATTCTAAACTGCATTCGTTATTTTCCAAGAAAATGAAATCAAAATTAGTTTTAATTGTTATTCAAAATCCCTTCTGCAAAAAGAAACCAGGAAATTTTCAAAACTGATAGTGTTTCCGATGTTAAATCACGTAAAACATTGCTATCATTCTCAATAACCTAAAATTGATACCTATTTACCTACCTATATTTAGTTTCAATATCAGATACAGTAGATTCAGGCGTGTAGAACGACAAAGGAACGAAAGTATTCGTTAACCATTGGATAAGGGTGAAGACACAACTGGTGAGGACGGTTTCCATCAGGATTCGATGAACGAGGAGAGCAGTGAGATGCCTTTGGTTGGAGGAAGGCGCTTTGATGCCAATATGAGCAACTAGTGAACTTACTTCTTAGCCAAACTGATAACCAAGACAGTGTGAACCATCAGAATCTCGATGGACGACTGGACATTGTCCATCAACAGTTTCTGATTTACGACCGGAATTACACAGATCATGAAACTCGATATTTTTTTTTTACATTTTGGCTCCAAGTTTGAATTTTAATTACAATTTGAAGCGCTTTCTCCCAAGTAGAACTTAGGATGTCGGAATGGGGGTTTTTACTATATTATCTCATTCACCAATGCACATATCAATGCACATCGACGTTTGAGAAAAATCCACGTATTTGCTTGAAACCTTGGATTTTATGAGATGGACTTGGGAGAAATGTAAAAACCCAGACAGCCCCATGGTCTTTTCTTATGAACTGTCTACAAATCATATCTACGATGGTACAGTTTGCAAACGATGTGGCTATCCTCCACATCGTTCCCTCACTTAAATTCCGACAGTGATGACCAACCCAAGATCCCCATTTTTCCATGTTTTCTTCCATACAGGGATCAGCAACAGTCAAGCTGTAGTTTTATTTGTCAATGTCCACCTAGAAATGGAGCAAAATTACAAAGGTAAATAACACGGATTTTTACTACCTACCAATCATATTATAGGGCCTTGCATTACCCTAACAGGGGAATGTCTACACGTCTGTTACGAGGAAACTCAATTTTTCGCATGCGCACTGGCTAGTACCAGTTCGGGGGTGATGATTTTCATAGGGAACCTTCAACATCGCAATCCGTACAATCTCTAGAAACTTCATCGAAATCGGATGGAAAATGTGGACGTTATGTTACTGTTACATGTATTTTACGTTTGCCCATGCGCAGAGGCTACTATCAATTAGGGGATTTCCAAAGGGGATAATCTACAAGCTAATATGAACAATGCCTAAGAAATTCACCGAATTCGCATGAAAAATGTAGAAGTTATGGCTGTTACAAGGAAGCTCACTTTTGCGCATGCGCAGATGCTCCTATCAGCCCGGGGGCGATTATTTTCATAGGGGACCATCCAAACAAAAAATACAATCCGCATAATCTCTGAAAATTTCATCGAAATCGGACAGTAACGTCGTATACCAGTTACAAGGATTTATTCATCATGACAGACACACAGACACGAAACCAAGATTGGTCAGGAAGGTCTAAAACGTGAAAATTTTGATTTTGAAGAACCTTTTTTTTCACCTTGAAAAGTGAAAACAATGCTTCCGCTACCTTGATAGACTCGGAAGCAAAATAAATATTTAAACAGATAAATAACTCCTTTTTCTTCTCTCAGTCTGTTAGAGTGCTCTTCAGTTGAGGTGACTAGCTGCAGCAAATCTCCATGGTCCTGAAGAGTACGCCCAGATTGGGCGGATGAGAGATAGGTAAAGGAGCCGCTTTGTGGCTAGACTTTGAGGCGAGTATTCATGTAAGAGGGACATAAGATACTTTACACGGTTTCTTATCTAAGACTAAATGCTTGATATGGTCCCCACACGTCATCGTTTTGTGGAGGTATCCACCGAGGTATTGAAAGTTTGTACGGCTGTTAGCTGGTTTAATGAACCGGCTCCCGTGAGATAACCGAAATTAAGGTCAGTCGACCCAGGAGATTATCTGGATTGGTGCCGCTCGAGGGAGGGATCGCAGGTTTTGTTAATTTTTCGGGGTGGGCCGTTGGTGATCCCAGCTCCACTTGAGCGGGCGAGGCAATAAGTAGCCATGAGCGAAATCATCAGAACTAATCTTCCCTTTGGAGGACAGCTGATGACGTCCGTGACGCCAAGAAGTCACGATATTTGGATATTTTGGATATTTGGACGATATTTCAGCCTGAGATGGTTGTTTACTTTTTCCTACGAGAGTTTGTAGCTTGGGGTATTGGGGTTTTGTTCATCTATAGGGGATCCTGGAAGTTGACTCTTAGCTTAGAGAACGGGACGACCACAGAATTAGCTGGATTCGTTTTAATCCTCCGTTTCGCGCTCCAGTTGATCGTTTCGTACAGCGCCGATTGAGCCCTGGTTGCTGCAGTGTCTAGTGAAGCGGTAACGCTAAATAAGTATGAATCGCTAATAAAAACTGTTGTATTAAAAATGTTCTCGTTATCTTTTGAGTTTTTTTTGGAATGCATCGAGGATTTGACATACAATGGTGGTGAAAAACTTACCATCAGAGTCAACGCACGTCACGAGTATTCAAAATTATGATGGGTCATAATTTTCTATTTATTCTTTTTTTTTGTAGTCGTAGGTTTTGACTTGATTTCTATTTTTTATTTTTTATTCAGACGCATTATATAAGTACCTATCTATCAATATATATACAATCAGGCTGAGTCAGGTTTCCTTTATCTTATTTTAACTGATTTCATCAAAATAGTTCTCATAACAAACCAACCATGAGGACAAATCGCCGTGACGGTTTGAGTATGGAAACGAGACTAAACCGGATTTCACAGAACCTGAATATTGTCTTAGAACGAAGACTTCTGTCAGCAAAAACAAGGAGGAAATAATTTCATGATCACTTGACTGACAAGTCACGCTAACGGGCGGAGTACACTTTTCCATTTAGCATAAACGAATCCGTGACACGGATCGGTCCATGAAATTGAACTGTGGAAAATCAGGATAAATGCTTGACGAGATACAGTTTTGAATAACTCCTACTCTCAAGACCCTGGAGCGTGAAGAAAAGTAAAATTATTGGCATATTGGTGGTTTGATCACATGCTAAAAAATTATAGATTACAGTGTGTTCAATGCCTAGTTAACTATTTCAGCAAATTTTCAACAAAAAAAAATGGAGGTGTTGCGATGGTCTCACAAATTTTAGGATAGCAAATTTCTTCGTGGAAACATTTTGAGGGGGGGGGGGGCACCAACTGACTAGTTCTGTGTGAAGACGTCACAATCGCCACTGAAGCACTGCGTAAGAGTATACTGAGGTATTTGTTAAAGGAAGGACTGGTGGTAAGTCTGGAGAAAGTTTTGAAGTTCCACTGCCTCCAGATGCCTTGAATATTGTATTCCGACGAAGTTTTGGAGCACAGAGTTTATAGTGAGTCCATCGAACCAGAATCATCACTGGATCTGTTGATTCCTTAATATGTGCGATTTTGGTAAATTTCAGCTAGTCGAGAGGTCTGGCGTTTAAAAGGAGGAAGCGTAGACTGGTGGAACGAGTAAAGTTAAAGTAAATAATGAAAACAACCATTTCAGGTTGGATTTTCGTCCGGCGTCGCGGACGTCATCAGCTGTCTTCCAAAGGGAAGATCGGAATTTGTTCTGATGATTTTGCTGATGGCTTCCCATTGCCTCACCGCCCTGGGTTGTGACGAGGGGGGCCATGAGAACCCCGGACGCACAAAAACGCACGCTGCCGGCGATGAAGCCTTGAACCCACGATCCCCGCAGAGGTCGGTCGAAAGTCCACCTCCAAACAACGACGCCCCAACGACCGTAGCTACAACGCTGTGGGACGAGTACTGAGGAGTGCTCATTGCGGGGCGAGAATGTAAAAGCTGAGCGAAAGGAGGTAATATTTTTTCAACTTATTGATCCTCAAGTAGTAACAAGGTAGCTTTTCCATTATTAGCTATTGCTGAGTTACAAGCTTTTTGGGACGTCACACAATAATACTTGGGCGTCCTTAAGCGTTCAATCTCGGGTGAAAGAGGACAACAATCAACAGGAAAACAAAGTAACAATACAATACTCATCCGTTTTAGACCATTCTGAATCCAAATCCGCGAAATAAACCATAAGTGAATGTGTGTGTGTATATGTGACAAAATCTAATGTACTGTTACCTGGCCTTAGTTTTCAACTGATTTTCGTGGTTTTTTTTTGTTCCACGCGAAAATCTATCTAGTTGTGCACTACGTTGCCGGAATTTTGAATTTTGCCTTTTAAGGAGAGGAAAGGGGGGTTAGTGCTTTAAAAATGAGCGTTTTCGGACATACTATGCCCAAGTCTTAATTTCCAACCCATTTGCCGGGTTTCTTTTTTTGATTGACTCAGTTGACCAAGTTGCACATTATTTCACCAGAGTATCTAAATTAGCATGGGGAGGGGGCGATTGGGGGGATAATATCCATAAAATACACCATCCTTCAATCTTTCGTTTTTTATAGCTTTCAAAATGTTCCCAAACTTTGAAATTGAGGGAACATTATCAATATACAGTTTCATTCATGAATTGTTCTTAACAAATTAGTGGTGCCACCGTGGTGCCAGGACACCAGAAACCGCATATTTCGTTGGTTTTTGTGTATTCCTGATTGATTACGGACTACCTAATAGAACGATCAAACTACTAAAGAATAATCAAAGTTTAACGTTATCGGAAGGGGGGTTGAACTCTAATTATCAGTGCTGTTCAAATTGGAGGCTCGCATGCTTTTATAAATTGTATGGTGGATTTGGGTGTAGTGATGGCAAAAGTTTTACAAAAATCGATATATCGGGTTTGCGATATATCGGAAGGGAAATATCGATGGCACCAATATATCGGGAGCAAAAATATCGATATATCCGATATATCGGGATTAAAATATCGAACCATATTTGTTCTTGTAAATAATAATTTTAATTTGTTTTCTTTGGTTTAAAACACAGAACATATAATATATTGATCCTCCCATTAGCTTTACCGTGAAAACACACTTTATTTGAGTTGATTTATTTAATTATTTACTACAATAAAAATATAGAGGCCTACTGCAAAAAAAATAAGCAATATTAAAATATTGCTAAATATAAGTCGAAACTGGTGGTTAAATAAATGATTGGAAGATCATACAACAAACGTAATTCATTCAATAACACATTTATTTCATAAAAATTACCAAAATAACCATTGGCCTATTACATATTTAAACCTCTTATGGTTTCTCACAATGAGTAATTATATCATGTGCACGCATGTAAAGAAAAATGGGATTTTTTTCTAATATGCTCGAAATTTGACGCTGATTCTGAAAATGATAGTTTTTTTGTAGGAAAAGCCCGGAAAATGGCTAAAAATAGGAAAAACATTGTTTTGGTCAAAATGCGTCATGTGGGTACTCTAAATTACCGGGAATTTGAGTAGACTAAGAATATAAATTTAAAAGAAAAAAATAAATATAAAATAAATTAAAAAAATAAAAGTACTCTGAGCAAAGATGTGAGGTTAAGTTATGAGAAAAGCAACAAACACAACACAGCTGACAGCATAGCTACATAGAAAACGAAAGGAGAAAAGAATCAGGTTTACCAACTCAACACAACCCACGAAAACGCGAGTTTCTGACATTCACCAGTTATTATCTACTAGGGCGATATATCGGTTAAAAAATATCGATATTCCCGATATATCGTAGCACGATTTTTCGATGGCGATATATCGATATATCGGAAGCAAAATATCGATATTTCAAAAATATCGATATGTTGTTGCCATCACTATTTGGGTGAGCGTGGGGTGAGGTTGGGTGATGGTAAGGGGGGGGGGTTATGGTGGGATGAGTGGAGTCCACGATTTCTCATTCAATATACTGACTAAATTTCATTAGGTGAAACACTGAAACAGTTTTGTGTATTACAGGAAGGTGAATAAAAATGCATGTTTTATCGCTTGCCTACTGGTTTATATTGACCTTATGCTCATCCAATGGGACGTCCCATGGAATGCATGCATTACTAAACAATGTGTTTAAAATATTCTGTTAGTTCTGAGCTGGGTTCGATAACATTTTTGTGTGAATTATTCCAAATTTGTATAAGCTCGTAATTTCTTGAGCCAGTAACGTTTAAAGGTCTCTTTCACTGACGAACTGGTACCTAAATAAGTTTCCATTCGAAATAGTTCGAAACCAGACATTTGCCATTGGTCCCTGCACCATTTATCCTCCTTTGAGTACGAGTATTAAGTGATTCAGAAATAAATTCAACCGAACATTAGCTATTTCTGAACTGAAACAAATTTATGTATCATACGCATAATGTTGCACTGATTTTTATGATTGCTTGCGTTCTTTTAGCTAACAATAAAGGTAATTTATCCTAAATCCCAAGTAAGACATGATTTTAGACCTATAATTTCAACAACATAATCACATCACACAGGTCTGCAGGTGGGGAGATTGTAAACATTTTCGCCATTTGACTGACCACAACCAGTGTGGTAGACATTCACTCAGGAGAGGGTTCGGTGTAGCCACGGACGCTGAGGGAGCGTTGTTTGGCGTAAATTTGGACCGACTCCTGTGGGAGCCGTGGGTTCAAATCTCAACGCACCGTGCGTTTTTGTGAGTCCAGGGCTCTCATCGTCCCCCTCGTCCCAACCCAAGGCGGCGAGACAACGAGAAGCCATGAGCGAAATCATCAGAACAAATTCCGATCTTCCCTTTTGAAGACAGCTGATGACGTCCGCTACGCCAGGAATAGCAGTCGGACGAAAATCCAACCTGCAATGGTTGTCTTTACTTATATTCACACAGGAAATGTTTCTTTTCCTATTGTTTCCTTTTGTTTTTCACAAAATATTAAAAATAGTAGACCAACGGATTGCTAAGATTCAGTCTCACGGCGACAACCATGTGAAGAGTATAAAATCAAATGATTTTTCCCGTCTAGCCTCTTTTAACACGCACCCCTAGATTGGTTGTACATATTTCATTCACGCCTTTTAAAAAATTGAACCACTAACTCAACTCTCAAATGTCTGGCTTCAAGGCCCATAAACCCCGAGTTACTCCCCCAACTTCGTTTGATTGTTGCAGAAATTGATGGACGCTGGTGGAGCCATCTAGGGGGTGCGACTGGGACGCGACAACAAATTACCCGTAAACATCGGGCTCCCAGCTATGAACAGATGAATGCCCCTCGCTATGAATCGCAACAATATCGAATATTCCTCCTCTCACAACTTACCGCAATGCCCCTTCGAAATTATCCCATCTGTCGGCTTCCATCGATCCAGCCTCCACTGTGCCTCATATGTATTGTTGTCCGATTCATGTAATATGAAAAGAGTTTGAAGATACTATCAATGTTCCCAACTTCATTACTAGAACACAACATTAACACAAGAAAATGTATAGAGTGGTATCAAATTGTACTGATAAAATTGAAGAGATTAATTGAAGGTGTATAATATTTCAGTTCCATTTCAAAAAAAAATTTCTTCTTTACCTTTCACGTAGATTATAAATCTGAAACTCAAGTTTCACGAAAAAATCAAATAACAACAATTTTTGTTTTCCTCTTTTTCTCCCTACTAAAGTAGCAATAGCATTGTTTTAAAGTTTGGAGATGAAAAAACGTCTACCAAGTTGGGTGGGCAGTATAGCTTCCTCACTCATTGTAACATGGACGTATAGAATCAGTTGGCGAAAAAATTATGATTCAAAGAGTTATTGAATACCAAAATATCGGCGATAATATGCGGGATAGGGTTGCAGGTATTAATGTTTATAATAGTGTTGTAAATAGTTGTGGTAATCCACACAATCCCTGAAAATTTCATCGAAATTGGTTGAATAGTTGCGGAGTTTTGGTTGTAACAATAAATTTAAAGTTCGCGCATGCGCAGCGGCTATTGCTTGACCAATTTAATTGAAACTTATAGGGTGTCTCTTAGAAGTTAGTCCCTAACTAATCTCCAAATTTGAGCAAAATCGGTTCATTAGAAACCGAGAAACCGAGGTTCCAGGAAATTCACGTTTGCGCATGCGCACTCGCTCCTATTAGTCCGAAGATGCTGAAATTGATAGGGGACCGTCTAGGACCTAACCCGCACAATCCCTGAAAATTTCATCAAAATCGGACCACAGGTTAGTATAGTTTTGCCCGGGACAAGGATTGACCACAGACAGGCCGACAGACCGACAGACAGACAGACACGGAACCAAAATTGTTCGGGAAGCTCTAAAACGCAAAAAGCAAGTGGAAATTTTGATTTTGGAGGACATTTTTTTTTTAACTTCTTTCACGAATACAAAGCTTCCCTACCTTCGGTAGTGAGGAAGCAAAATGACCTCAAAAAAACTTTTGCACTTTTTGTTCTAAATTTTCTTAACAATTCGGTTTTGTGTTTTTCTGTAAAATTTCGCATATGAAAAAATTGTTTCTGTTTTGTCTCTATGGGCTGAAAGTTTTTGTCAGTGAGTAGGTACAATAAGATCGTCTACATTGACTGCCACGATGTGCTGTGAAATGACTTACCACAGGGACAGGACACTGCCCCGTCTTTTGTTATGTTTACTTTGGATTCGAAAATCCCAAAATTTGAAATAAAGTTACTTGCTTATCTCAAAAAAGGACCACAGATTTCAATTTGGTTCCACTGCTAAGTACAATTTAACTGTCGTACCATTATGCTACAAACATTTTAGGGATTGTGTATGTTCAAGGTCTTCTATGAATTTCAAGACCCCCGAGCAGATTTAATTGCCTCTAAGCCTACGCAAACATGAAATCCTTGTGACAAGCGTAACTTCAGTTTCCACTCGAATTCGATTAAATTTCCACGGTTTATGAGTTTGGGAACCAAGATGAAACTGCGCGAGCGCGATCGTGAAATCCTTGTACCAAGGGGAGCTTCAGTTTCCATTCGGATTCCATAAAATTTCAAGGAATTGCGTGCTTAGGCCTAAGATAGTCTCTTATAAATTTCATCGTCCACTAAAATCTCAATGCAAGCATATTTTTCTCACTACTTGTCCGAATTCGCTCAAATTTATAGTTTGGAGTTTTGATCATTTCTTATTTATCAGATCTAAGCCAGAGATTCTCAAACTGTTTCAAGCTACCACCCAAAGGAACTTGTCATTTTTCAAAATTTCAAAAAAATAAAACAAAAAACGTGTTTTAAGGTGTTTTGATAATATCGCACCCCGGCGAGAGAAGTGACACTTCTGCTAAATTGTCGAATTTGAGTTAGGGCTTGAATATGAAATCTTGGACTGCCTTCTAGCGGTTAGGAATGGAATTATTTTGATATTTTCAAAAACAAACGCAAGAAAGCGTAAGTGTCACTTTCCCCATGAGCAGGTGTCGAGCCATCAACAGTGACATTTCTAACAAGGTGTTCTGAGAAGTGTCATTTTGTCATATGGTATATTCGGATTCAGCAGAAAAAATTGGATTTCACTGCAATTTTAGAAATAAAAATTGTAAATAAATATAAACAATTTCTATAAATGATGAAAACCTGAGTACCGATATTCGTTGTATCCATGAATCCAATAGCCGAGTGGGTACTCTACGCGTTTGTGGGCACATGTAGAACATGAATATGGACTCTTTACGTCTTCAAAACATACCCTGTGCAGAACAGTTCCTATATTGGTAGGTATGGTATAGATACCTACATACTGAAAATTGCGAAAAAATATATGTATATTATGTGGGTACCTTGAATCTGGTGTGACGAGAAGAGCTTGTATAATTAGAGAAGATTTGTGTAATTTTAACAATTCGTTCCATGTGCCATACCTCAAGGCCGACTACTCTCTCACAAAGCTGATATAAATACATTTTCATAACCATAGCTTTAAAAATTTCTTTGAAAATTCGCTCATTGGCTCATGCTGCATGAATAGACTTTTCGAATGAGTTATGGATCACTTCCAGAACGGTTGGTACGTCGAGGATTTTGTGGAGGGAAGTGTTGAGGCACTTATTGCGGTGCTCCAGGTATGATGGGGGGGATTCGATTTTGAGTCACTTGAATTTTACCAATACATTTGGCAGGAGGCCCTCATAGTCCAAATTAGTGTTCCAATATGAGTCGAATGAGTTGCTTACAAGATGACTACTTTTATTTTTATGGAGAGTCAAATTTTATTGCAAAGACAGTTTCCCTCCCCACCAATTCACGAGATCATAAAAAAGGTTAATACGCGAGAAACACCATATTTTAGTTGGTAGCAAACCAAAAAGCCATCGAAAACCGTGGAGACTAGAATCAAGGAGGAATCTCCTGCACCCGCCCTAATGAGTCAATGGTAATTGAAAGAAAAAGGAGAAAGAATATATGATGTCGGTAACTACGGGCTAAAGTGATTGGACGTGAGAGGTATGAATAAATTACGTTGCATTTTAGAGTTTAGTATATTAGACAAATCATACTCTTTAGGGTTCGTTTAAGGCTGAAGATTACGCTTTCGGTGTATGAAGGGTAGTTCGTTCAGGTTCATAACTAGATCCCCTGGTCTTCTACGACTGATGGGTAAAACACATCAGATGCAACGAGCGGAGAAGGAGCCGCAAAGAGCAAATAGTTGATGTATCGTTGGGGCGTGCTTTTAGTTCCAAAGGAGAGAAAAATCATAAAAGAAGCAATGTCATTAGGGACTTTTAGCCATCATCATCATATATCACCTCGCCGATATGAAGATGAAGAAACAAGACATAGAGCCATTACCTTAAATTAGTGTAGCGGTTACCTTTTGTTTCACCCCCTTCACCGCTAATGCTACCATAAAGTAGAGTCTCATTCCTTCTTCAACCAGCTGCGGAGGTGGGGCTGTATGCCTAATGAGACCCACCAATTGATGGACATCCCCTTCTCAAGTGGACGAGACTTCAGTGGGAAAAACACGCATACGCTCAGACAACTCCATCGAGTAGCGAAGTGATTAGGAGAGAATCACTTACTTTGCGTATGAACCTCGATTACCAGTATTATGAATTCTTCTTCTTGTTCTTGATTTTTGAGAGTTTCGCGACCAACGTTTTGAGCGCTTCTGTGAAAGCGCTGAGTGAGTTCATGCTGATTGATCACAGAAGAGGCATGTATGCCATCAAGCAGATGGGAACCGATTCCGAGAGTCTATTTCAATTGATTTGGAGTTTGTTTTTTTCTCTCTAGAACCTCTTCTAACGCGTCGTTTCGTTCAGAAAACGATCTAGAGGTACCAGAAATGCACCAGAAAGTCTTAAATCTGACTGTAACATCGAATAGTTCAGCCCATCACTAGGATTGCACTTTTGCCCGTGCGCAGAAGATGCTATCCATCCAGGACTCATGAAATCGACAGATCGATTTGAAACTTCGTAGATTTCCACTCGCTACAAGCCTTATGACAGGCAGACGGATCTAAATTGTTCCAGAGGACCTAAAATGTGAAATGCAAGTGGAAATTTTCATTTTGTAGGTTTTGGCTTCCGAGTCTACCAAGGTGAGTGGAAGCATTGTTTCACTTTTCAAGGAGAAAAAATGAATTTTGATTCTTCTTAGGAAGCGGAAGCATTTTACTTTTCAATGATTAAACAAATGTCCTCCAAAATGAAGATTTACACTGTCAGTTGTTCGGTTTAATAAATAATTTTCCGATTGAACTTTGAACCAAGTGTCGTCTAAATTTTCCTAAAACTAAAATCCAGCCATTTTCTATTATTCTACTTGAAAAAACTACAGACACTTTTCTTCACATAATCCCCATTACGTTCGATGCACTTCTGAAGTCTTCACCAGCTTTGATGTACCTGTTTCATGAAATTCTCAAGCCTGCTTTTTCAACCAGCGTTGTACTTCAATGGTGGTACGGCGCCATTCGAGTGACTGTTGTAATGTCTCTGGAGTGAAATAAATACATGGAATCCAAAAACTCTTCGGCAAAACGTTCGAGAAATTGACGAGAAGCCTCCATTCGTTGACGTCTATGGTCTTCTGTCAACATTTTCGGAGCCTTGTTGAACACATTGTTGAAATGTTCACTGATGGAACCTTCAGAAATTTCTGTAAGCTATAAGCTAAGTCCACAAACAATGACACAACGACAGCAGTAGCAAGTCGTCCACTTCGTTCTACGCCATGAATGTTGGTACAGCCGTCCTTAAACTCCCATTTACGTAAATTTTTAACGTCCTTACATCCATGTAAAGCTGCCTATAAATTTAAATCGCCGGAATTTTTGGGGTTGGAGAGGAGAGCCTCAGGTAAACAGCAAGCAAGTCAACCTTCTTCATAGGAAGTTTCTTCCAACCGCTATTGCATTGGAGACCTTAAGTATTTGGAGTGACCCTCGTATTTACTTCCTAGACGACTCTATTCATAATGATTCAATATGACGATTGTCTGATAGGTACTTGTAATGCAAGATTCGTAGTAGTGGGCTGCTGAACTAACCGCGCACGTAGGGAGGACGGGTTCAAGACTCCTCCACCGGGAGCTCTGTAAAGATTCCCCATTTCTGCACATATTCGTGACAAGACGCTGACGGACGCTCAGAAGCCCATTTCCCTGGAATGGAAACGGTCTGAATAGCAGAAAGCGGTCGTTTTATTGAGAGACCACTGACACATAAGTGAAGGGAGGTCCGTCAGACTGATTACAGTTAGGAGATCCAGGTTCGGAGCCACGGGGTTGAGTGGGTCTCTCTGTCCTGGAAGGTGAAGGGGCGATTCGGAGGAGGACGTGAGAAAAGCTACTACGTGTGGAGGGTGTAATGGAGCCTGGCATTGGGAAAGTATGGACCGGAGGTCCTCTGCTGTCAGGCACGATCGACCAACAAGTCCTAACGCTCAGTCATGAGTAACAATCTCACAGTCGCGCTTCCCTAGGTCTCTTTTCCATCTTTCTCTCCTGCCCCGCACTCTAATTCGGTTCCCTAAAATTACCGCAAGCCTAAAGTGACTGATGAATTATTCCATTTCCGTGGTCTCTGGGTCCCACTGAGCTTCTTTTTCACTGCTAGTTTTCAATAATAATAATAATAATATATTTTAATTTTGCATAGGACATAAATCCTTCCGCACAAAATTGTTGAAGCTGAAAAAAGATATAAACAAAAATATTGAGAGCTTTCCAATGAGTGGTGAACGATTTTTGTGGGGTGGAAAATGAGGAAGTTAGTTCCTGCGTTCAACAGGAGAGGAAATGGCCTTCGAGCTCACTCAGTTGATCGGTGATCATCAACTTTGATGATGTATAGAAGTAGGTATCGATTGACCCTGCCTCTCAAATTTCAGCTTCCTGCGTTCAACAGCATCAGAAAAATTTCCAAAGAAAAATGGGAGAATTTTTTTTTTTCAATTCAAAATTAAAACACAAACGGTGGATACAGCTTTCGTACAAGTACGCAACCACGAGAGACATTTTATGTCTTATGTTGAATAAATTGAGAGCTTTCCAATGAGAGGTGAACGATTTTTGTGGGGTGGAAAATGAGGAAGTTAGTTTTCCCTAGGAACAATTGGTTGTACGTGAAAATCATCAGAAATTTCCCGGTAACGCTCCCCTCGTAACGCTCCCCGCGTGACGATCCCCGCGTGACGATTTTTCATTTATGTGCCATAATAAAGACATAAAATGTCAAAAAGTAGATTCATGCAGCATGAATTAATGAGCGAATTTTCAAAGAAATCATTCAGTTGAAGGTGTGGTTAAGAAAACGAACAATGGTGTTGCAATTTCTTTTAGAAAGTTTTTTTTTACACGATTCTTGGTTCTTTCGATTTTCAGTATACCATACCAACATACTGTATGCAGTGGGTATGCTATAAAGATGTTAGGAGTCCATATTCATGTTCTACTAGTCTCCACGAACTCATAGAGTACCCACACGGCTACTGCATTTCAACCAATATACGCACGATTTCATTTTATATATAAATACATACTTACTCTTTCAATTTCTGGTCAATTTTCATTTTTGGAAAACTCATTGATATTAGAATTTTTGTGCTGAATCAGAATATATCATATATTACTATGATTGTGGAGGTAAGAACCACAAAAAACAGGAAAACCCCGTTTATTGGACTATTCTTGAAATTTGGACCACTTTGGGTTGTGGAGAATACTTTTTGAAGCGATTTTTTTTTTAATTTTGAGGTAAAAATCTAACTTTTTGGGGAAATTTTGCCGGGGCAGGACCCTGAGTGGCCTTATAGACGCCACGCCCCTTATACAATAAATCATTTATAGTTAGGAGCATTAGAACTTACAACGAAGACTTCGAATTATTCAACAAAAAAATTACCACAAGCAGTTTCAAAAGCCGGTTCAAGGAACACTTATATTCCAATATTTATGAAAAAACATAGTAAATAAGTAGAAAATCAACAATGTTGAAGAATTAATTTAGAAATGAAAAAGATTAAATTTTATCTTTATAATTTAATTATTAATGCTAGGGAAATTGATTAATTAGGGCTGAATTATTGTTATAACCCTTTCAGGGTTACGATAAGAGAGGCTCCTAAGGCCCTATGTAACCCTGATTCGTTAAATAAATCAATAATCAAAATCAAAATTCTCCTACCATTGGTAATGAAAAAGCGAAAAGGAATTCCCCCACTACTAGAACACTATCATGCCTTGATGAATTCAAATTATGCGCACACACACGTTTCGGTTCAAATCTTCTCGTATCTTAACATTTCATTCTCAGTTCGTATATTGTTTCATGTCAGAGACCTCATATAATTTCAAAAGCTCGTCTCATTACGATGGAGAGGTAATTGTTTTAAACATCCATCCAATTAGTAACGTCGCCGCTTTTCCCGCAAAATGGGTTCTCAGCCCATTTCACTCTCATACCCATTTTATCCGAGTAGGTAATTTAAACAACAGTTGGTTTATCCCTATTTCGCACAACGCTGTTATTATTATCGCTCATTCTACTTTTAATCGTCTCGCAAGAATTATAAGATAGCAGGCTGTAACAACTTTGCTAAATCACCACATCAACCGCCCAGAAAATCCAGCAAGTGTTCCGTCGATGTGGAATGAATTGAGCACGAATTTCCCAATGTCAATAAACTTTGTCAATGTCAATCAACCCTGAAGTGCTACCCCAGATTTTTTGACGAGCGCTGCTACCCATTCGTCGATGCGAAAAATACCATTACTTTTCAAGGGAAACATAAGAATCAACAGCTGATCTTGTTGGTCTGATCTTATGAACTGGTTCAGTATGAATAAAACATGAAATTTTATGACTTAGATTCAAACTAGAACCAGCATGGAGATATAAGAAACGAAAAATGTTTTCCAAAATGAAAATTGCGACTAGCGTTTTAAGTTGGAGGCTTCCCTGAACAATTTTGGTTGTGTCTATCTGTCCGTGTGGCTGTCATGAAATCCTCGTAACGGGCGAAACTTCACCAAGTTTTTGTCCGATTTCGATGAAATTTCCAAGGATTGTGCGAGTTTGTATGTAGACTCTTTGTATAAAAATCATCATCCCCGGACCGAAAGTAGCCTCTGCGCACGCGCAAACCATATAACATGGAAAATCAATACAACAGCCAAAATTTCAACATTTTTCATCCAAATTCGATGACATTTTTAGGAATTGTGCTAGATGACATGTGGATGGTTTTCAGGAGGATAGTTCAAGGATTAAAATTTTGAAATTAGCTACAGTCGTAACTGGATCGTCTATTCAATCGATAATTGATACGAGGAAGCCATGCGCTACATCCACTTGGTAGACTTTTTTATACTTTCTTCGCTTACAATATATACTCGTTCTTCGAATGATACTTCGTCTCATATACGAAGTGACTTTTAAACTATTGAGGAAAAAATCACAAAAAGCTGCGAGTCACCGTCTGCTCCTTCCATAGTCACGTAGACAACTAACTAGTAAAAGCATAACTGAGCCCATACGACTCTAAGCCGTGCTATTGTTGCTTTATACAGAAAACAGTACTACATGATCGTCGCTTAAACGAAGGGTAACATTCCATGGTTAAGCTACGAATTCTACATTTCTTATCTGGTTTCGATGAAATTTCTAGGTATCATGAGGGTTGGCGTGTAGATGGACCCCTATGAAAATCATAGCCTCCAAAAAGACTGTGTAACAGCCACAACTTCTACATTTTCCATCCGATTTCGAAGGTATTTTCAGGGATTGTACGGTTTGGAATGTAGATTGGATGGTTTCCAATGAAAATGATCAATCAAATCAATCAAAATCAAAGTCAGTGAGCAAACGCATGTGAATTCCTAATCACATTTTTGATGTGACTAATAAATTCGAATTTTTATCGTTTCTAGCTATTTTCATAATCTGACATAATAGTATCTACCTATCCTATCCGACCTATCCATTGAACATAGATTTTCTTTCTTGTTTTGACTTGTTTTAATGCACCATGTTCCAACTTATAAGCAACATCTTTCTGATACTTCTTTTGGCTCTTTTGTCCTGAAATTAGCACTTCATGATGGTCATGATGGTCTAAGTGAATTAGATCAGGCTTGGTTCTCTTAAGTCTTCTAAGCAGATCATCTGTGTTGAGAAGCTGGATGACATCCTCATTTACATGATATTGGAGCCCCAAAAGGTGATTCGTGGCTTGGCTGCGAATGACCTCATTGACAGATTCTATCTTCAGCTCGTAGTTAAGTCTGTCATTTCTAAAGTATCTGTATGCGTCAAAGCAGCATTGCAGTACATTATTCTGGAAGCGCTGAATTATGTCTCGGTTGCTCTGGACTGTGCACCCCCACAGTTGTGCACCGGAAGTCCAGATAGGCTTTAGGACTTGCTTGTACAGTATGAGCTTATTTTGGACTGACAATTTTGACCGTCGGCCCATCAGTCAGTACATTTTTCTGAATTTAATCAAAAGCTCAGTTTTTTTCTTCTTGACGTGGTACTTCCACCTTAGTTTGGCATCCAGCGTCATTCCAAGATATTTCGCTTCATTGGCATACGGTATCGGTAAGTAAGCTGAGCTTACGCTTGTACCTTGTTATCGAGAAAGGCTGGCACATAGAACATCCTTTTATTCGTGAAATCAACATGCACTGACTTACAGCCGTATTCACAAAATGCACTAAGTGGGGCTTTTTACTAAGTGAAGTCTGAAAGCTCCACTTAGAGCTTTACTTTTGAGAAAACGCTATTCACGAACCAAACTTTAGAAGAAGTGTCACTTCAGCTGCACTTCACCGGAGCTGAACTTTCGTCAAGTTACACTTTCCGGGTAAGTTTGGCTCCTACCACACTTTACTGGCCCTTAGTACAGCTTTTGACAAGAAGTGCGTCTATTTTGCTTGCTTCGACAGCCGTTTTACGAAGTTCATCTGTTCGGATTTAAATGGAAAACGACTACATGGAATATTTGCAGTATCTACGGAAAGTAGACGTGTACAAATTGTGCCAAGAAGGCGAAGAGAAAGCGAAAATGGATTCGAGTGTTGGTCAGAAGACCTTCCGCGTACGTCACAGGTAAACAATTTCCTACTTTTCCTTTTTAGAGCTACCTTTGAGCACGTATAATTGTGCTCAGTTCATTTCAATTTGAGGACATTATTGTTCAAGTGTTCAAAATATAGTCAGATTTATGTGAATTCTATTTCAAAGAACCAGTAGGTAAGCCCAAATTAACCTTTCATGTCGGCTTTCCTCAGTTTTCCATCAACGATCGTAAAAACAATCCTTCCTATCCTAAATATTTTCTTTGTGAATATCAACAACTGATCTGAATTTACTATCCTACACATTCTTGTATATATCTACCTATCTAGTTATCTAATTGAGGCGGTCGTTCTGTCACTGGATTAAGAAGTCGAATGACAGAACACCCAGTGGCGTCATTCGACTTCTTAATCCAGTGACAGAGCGATCGTTTTGTGCCTAGGATTCTCGAAATGTTTCATTTTCTAGCATCATTATAAGAATGGAAAAGATTGGAACATTATTGTTTCAGATAGCCTCTCAACTCACCTAATCACAGTTTCGGTTTTTCAGGAGGGAAGACAACGAACTCGAAAAGGAACAAGAAATCATGTAGGTACTTTCTTATCCAATTCAAAAATATGTCACTACCTATATTTTTACTCAATTTCAATTATGTGATGAAGAATTTTAATAAATTTACCGGACCACTCAACTAGGTGTCATTATTCGAAACTGACCATTTTCATGTACAAATGGCTGTGTGATAACAATGGGTTTTAATCTACCTAAATAGAAAAATATATTAAGTTTCTTAGCTAGGAATTGATGGATACCTAGTTTGAAAGAGCCTTCAACTACCTAATCGAACCTAAAAATAGTCAAATAGGTACTCCAGCATAATTATCCATATTTCAAAAAACAAAACTGGGTGGGTAGTGGGGGGAAAAATGTGATCACTGAAAATTATAATAATATTTGTGTATTTTCGAGTAAATCCACAGAATAGCTTCTAGCGCTCTCTCAATAATACTTGAAATTCTATGGACTTCGTCTGTAGTAGAATGGTGCTTCCTAAATCGAAACTGATGGTTAGGAATTTTCATAATCTGACATAATATTATCTACCTTTCCTATCCGTCCTATCCATTGGACATATATTGCAATACCCAAAAATAGTGAGAAATTATGGGAAATGTACGTGCGGTACAGAGTACCCAAAGCGCCCACTAGTGGGTAAGTGCAACCCATTGTACCTACTGACCCAAAACTAGTCTGAAATGAGTCCAGAATTTAACATAATTTTGAAAGTTTATGTCTATATCGTTTATGTCTCATGTCTCTTTGTAAGTTTATGAACTGTAACTTAGTTGATCCTCAGTTGAACAGTGTACAAGAAATAGTAATGCGCTAGCAGTCAGTGGGTTGTGTATGGACTAAGCAATGAAAACCCATGTATAACTATGAATCACATTAAGGGCAGTTAACTTCGTGTTCAGAAAGTTTCTTTACGAAATTATCTCTGTTTCATAATCGAAGAAATTTATTGTTAGGAATCATTCCACATCAATTCATGATGTGGAATTACAATGGAGGAAGTTATTGGAAACCTTGGTGCCCAATAAGGGTAGAAATTAATGTTATATTATAATAGGGGGTACTTATTGTTCCAAGTCACGAAAGTACTCGGTTTTGTATAGAAGAAGAACGGTAGAAGCTCGTTCAAGTACCTCATAATGCTTTACCACCGTTCGTTATTATATTACCTCAGCTGTCCAATAGGCTTGAATATTCGAAACGTGCACAGCGCAGTTTGATTAACATGAGAATAAAATATTGGAAAGGTGATTTACATCATGTTTCAGTTAGTCATTGAACGAAAATAATGGTGAGCAACGCGACTCGGTTCCCATAAAATAATTAGACGTCTGCAAGGCCCGATGTAACAGCTACACAAAAACTGTTGCGGTGAGCCGGATAATTGAGTATTATCATGACCGTTGAATCCTATTGGTGAGAAGTAATTTCACTTGTTGGAGCAGATTGCGATTGTTCTATAGGGGTTTGTGGCTTATGCACGGAGATCGAACCGCAAACATGCTATACGTTTTTCGGCTCCACGAATTCCTGAAGATGTGACCTCAGCTGAGGTCGACTCGAACGGCAGTGGCGGGTTAGGTGCACGGAGCCTCTTTTCAGTGGCATTTGAAAAGATCCATAGAACTGAGCTGTGAAATACGTCATAATTACCGTTGGAGCTCTATGGATTGGACGAATTTTCTTCGTGATCTCGTTAGGACCCGTCATGGAAATACAAATAGCTATCATGTCAAATATCTTAGATATATTCATTTTTTACGGTTTATTGTTTTTTTTTTTTTCTATAAGGATTCCCGTCTGCAATGAACACTACTTTTCCAATAGTAGTATCATCCAACCATATAATCGCCCAACAATAAAGTTGGATAGAAAATACTTGCCAACAAATTTACCCTATAGTTGTAGGTGCCTTCATTTCAAAATTTGGTTCTTGGTTATTAAGAAAACACAACTGAGGAGATGAAATTCTATTCGAAGAAACAAGAAAAGGCAGCATTAGATCTGCTAAAATTTGATTCACTTCCATCAGTGAACGTTCATGTTCATGTTCACGATTCACACTCTTTTCCTGATTAATCAATCTTCCTACCCAAAGAGCAACCGAGAAATCTTAACAAACTTCGAAAACATTAACTTCCAACGCCCAAAGGCCCAGTTACAGGGCCTAGCGAGAGGAATGAGAACTAAAGAACTCAGTGCTTCGGAGGAGCCGCGGCGGTGAAGACCCCGGAGTACTCCCATCAAACCGTCAATTTCGTTGGAAAAAATTCACGTTTTTCCGCGTTCGAACAGGAATTTCTCCCTTGAATTCGATTGTAAAATATTTTTTGATTACACCATTAAAACAAAGATTCTGGCGCCTTTTTAGGGAAGTTTCACATTTCTGCGTCAAGAATTTGGGCATCAAAAAGATTGCAAATTTAATGCTCTTCCCAAAGAATTTTTTAGATTTGAGCTAATTCTTGAATTGAGGGAGTTATGGTAGATTTATAGAGCAAAGATCAAAAACACGAAAAAAAAAAAAACATTTCAATGTGGAAAAAAGGCATCTTGAGTGGGGATGAAGGCACTTTTTGTCGCAAATTACCTGTAGAACACATGGGAAATAGGTCGTGAACCACCCTGTATACAATGTTCTGAAGATGAGGGAAGTCATGAAGATGTTTGAAAGTCGTGAGCAGATCGAGGAGTCCGGGCTTCTTCGTACTATTAACATTTAGATAATATGAGTCCTTATTATGTGAGATGATTCTGCTGTCTCTGCTATGCTACGGACTCATTGGCATGGCGAATCGGGGACACGGTCTCCTCTGAGGCTGATTTCCTACAACATCCTATACAGCTTCATCCATTTGAGAGTCTTTTTCGGCTAAGGAATTGGTTCACATTTTCCAAAATCCTACAGTGTACAAGTATCCAGCAACTCAACTGTGACCCCTTTTAGAAGAAGTTAATTATGGGTCCGTCGACTATCTAGAATGTCACTAGAACTGATCTGGCCATTGCGGTAAGCGTAAAGCTCTCTTTGAGAGGTTATCTTGCTACGGAATCGGCCCACTCATTTCACCAAATCCCACAGTGTACCTACAAGTATCCGCTGCAATGCAACTCTGGCCCCTCTTAGACGAAGTTGCTAGAGGATCTTTAGACCCCCAGAATGCCAGTCTGGCCAATAGCAATAAGGCCTTTCTCTGTGATAGCAGTCGGCTCTTTCATTCCCCAAATCCCAAAAGGTGGTGGAATCCACTGCAATTATGAACTTCTTAAGACGAAGCCGCAAAAGGCTCCGTCAACTCTTCAGAATGTCTCCAGAATCAGTTTGACTAGTTATACAGAGGCTGAAAAGGGCAGATTGTGAGTCACTCGGAATGACAGTCCGATAGAAGTTCAGGAGAAATATCATTTATAAAGCCTAAAATATCGCACGGGCCTCTCCATCACATTTACTAGCCGACCGACAGAAGCTGAGATTGTTCCAGCAGCCGAATAGACGCAAGCACACAATTGCTACTATGTTACATATTATAGGGCTTCTCATTCAATATCCAGCAGTAAATTCAATGCCAACCGAGACGCGTTGGTGGGAGTGTTCGTGAGCAATCCATGTACCCAACTGTTACTTAAATATACTGCACCCAACTGCACTATTAACCACATCGAACCTGATCCCCCTCTTGCCCGTTCACCATTGTTGAAGTAAAGTAACCACTGCTATACTCACCCTTAAAGACCTATCAAAGGAGGCCAGGTTTCCAAAAAGAAATCGAGTAAAGGAATGAAACGAGCTTGAAATGATTGCCTCGGTGTTCTTTTGAGCCGATGATAATATTGAAATTCCCAAATGGGTACCTGTTACTTCGAGATGCGTGAAAAATCACGCCAAGGCCCTAATTCAAACGAAAAAAGCTTATTCATCCGAAGAAAATGCGTCCAGCCGCCCGGGGTGCCTGAATTATGCACTGCCGATAATGAACAGGTAGAGAAGTTTCCTTTGAGATAGCGCTGTAGACCTTTATACTGTCACCGCCACTGCCCCGAAATTTTAACAAGAGAAAACACAATTTCATACGAGAGGTTCTGACGAGAGAGAGAGAAAGAGACAGGAGATTCGCTCTCAATTAACGTCGAGCGCAAACATTTAAAAACAGGTATTAGCGGGTAGAAAAATTAATTTACCCTGTCACGGGAACCCAAGAAAGGCTCGAGAGGAGGTGTGTTATTATATTACAAAAAAGTGAACGGTAACGGCGGATTCCATATAATTTGGGTGATTATGAAGAGTGATTGTGCCGACAATGGAGAGACAAGGCGCGGTTGGTGTGATGGGCTGGGTCCATGGACGGTGATGGTCAACAAGCCATAAATAAAAGCCGCAACGACGGCGGGAAAGGATATGAAACTGATCCAGTTTTGGGGGGATCTTAGCTCCGTCATCGAAATTCTGGGCCACTCCTGGGATACCTATATAATTTTACTTTCTTTACTTGATCAGAAGAGTAGAAGGAATGTATTGCAATAGTCCTAAAATCAATTACATATAATTTTAAGAATGCTGTTGAATTAGGTAAACAGAATCCTTATATGCCATTCACAGCAGGTACGTCTATCTGCCCATAATTTTAGGAGCGACCGTAAACGTTTGACAAAGATATTACGCGTAAACTAGATTAAAAAAACGCTGCAAATTATTACACAAAGGTTTATCATTTTTCTATATAGATCACTTGTCTGCTAAGAACACGGCTTTACCATTGTCACCATCTACCAACATGAAGAAAAACATCGATTGCATTTCGGTCAGCTAACATTTGAACGGAGATTAGGCCTCTTTCGCGATTCACACTCGTGTTTCTGATTTATCGTACGTCCAACCCTAAAACTCTCGTAGGGAGCGAACGGTATCCTACAGGGCTCCGCGTGGTCTCAAAAATTCTATACTATCTTAAATTGATGGAAAAACAATACCTTTATATCAAAATTTTTTGAATTAGGGCCTTTTCTAAATTTCAAAATTCATTTTTCCACCCTTAGAAGTGACCTACATCAACCAAAATCTTCGGGGCACAACTAGACCCCAAATGGATCCTACCTACCAAATTTCATCAAAATCGGTCAATGTTAAATGGGGAAAGTGCCGCATACGGTGTACGGCGAACGGCGGACGGACTGCCAAATTTGTATTCGATTTTTGGATTCTACGTACCTTGAAACGTAAACCAACAAATTTTGAGGGGGTGTTAAAAAAAAATTTCTTGTCGATTCCAAAGGTTCAATATTGAAAATAATAAACCAATAGACAACTCGTTGACGTATTCTGTTCACATATTCTACGTTGCAAAACAAAGAGCTTTCACGAGCCAGACTTAGGGTCTTTCTACATTCTCGAAAATGTTCGGGGTTAGGCAACTCTATGTACAGGATCCGGCATAATGGTTGGACTTTTTAAAAGAATCATAACCTCGGTAATTGTTACCCAAAAACAATTTTATTGACATAACATTTGGGCTCAGAATTTCAAAGCGTTTTGAAATTTAATGTGTACAAAATCACATCAGTCAGAGTCTCATCAGTCCTTCTTTTGCGAGGTCTTTCTTGGAAGTTTTCGACCATTCTTTCCAATTTTGCTCTCTCAACTGCGATGACTTCCACCCAAATTGCTGCCTTCAATTCCTCCCATGTTCGAGCCTTGTGCTGGGACTGTATTATTTGGGAGGTCGTAGCATTTTTTTACCAGTAGAAATCATGGACCTGTGACCGGTGGAGCACCGCGTTTTCGCTTACGACTGTTACGTCCGTAATATCCATTGTGTCAGAGCCGCTCAGCATGATTTTCTTCGTCTTTTCAATATCCACCGAAATCAGGATGTTCCCTCTCGAAATTGATGAGGAAAAGACCGCCAGGAACACCAGACAAACAATGAATATTATTCGTCCTCTCTTCCCTGGCCGCCTTATTTCCACGTTTGGTGACGTTCATTGCCCTCCTCGGTCCCCTAATTTGGCTATATGCGACTTTTTTCTGTGGGGACACCTCAAAGCACGTATATACCAGCACAAGGCTCGAACATTGGAGGATTGGAGGAAGCAATTCGCGCGGAAGTCGTCGCAGTTGAGAAAGTAACGTTGGAAAGAGTTGCCAAAACTTCCAAGAAAGACTCCAGTAGTCTTCGCGAAAGAAGGACGCCCCCTGACTGATGTGATTTTTCACGCATGAAATTTCAAAATGCTTTGAAATGCTGGACCCAAATATGTCAATATGTTCATTCAGCCGGACCCTGTACTTGTTGAACGGATTTCGTGCAGTCAAAAACCTCGTCGAGGGAGAAAAAACTAATCCGTAAAAAACTTGTATTTTCATGGAATTATCCGTAGAATCCGAATCTGCAACAAAACCAGGGGGTTCCCTCAAGAAAAAAAGAAAAAAAAAACAAGTTTATGCGAAAAATCCGCGCATGCGCGATGCTCAGGAATATGATATTTGAATTCCTCGTGAAAAATTATAGGGATTTACCTCTTGAATTTTTATTTAGGAGTGAAAATAACGGGAGTAAATAACTGATACCTTAAATTATAAACCTGTAGGGAAGAAAAGTATTTAACAATCATTCATGATATATATGATATCTGAACACGTTGTTGAAGATTGACCCACAGCTGTACCATAACCGCTGAACGGTGGGAAGGGGATGGTGCTGTCGGTAACAGTACCTATAGAGGCAGTGCGAATGATGCTTGGAGAGACAGAAATATAAGTCCTACGTACAACGTAGTCTATTTTATGTAACCTAGGTTGAATATTCCCAGCATCTTAGGAAGAGGATATGATGACGTAGCTGCACAATGATTTCCATCCAACATTTTGTAGAAGCTTCAACCGCCGTTATACTATAACTTCTGAACGGTTGGAAAGAAATGGCGCAGTCGGAAACAGTACGTAGCGGCAATACGAATGATGCTTGAAAGGACAGAATGCGACTTAAGTAAGAAGTTAAGTTTAGAAAGACGTAAGCAGTATTAACGGTCGACTAGCGGTGACTTATTGGGGTTAATATGACTCCGGGGGTGGAGCTTTAGGGGTGGAATAAAAGAAAGGTAGGAAAACTTTCGAGCCAGAAGCTCTTATGTGAAATGGTGCGAGGACGGCCCCCTTCCATTAGGTTATGTTGCCAGTTCGACTCTAATGCACTGCCGCTCTCTTACACCCTCTATAAATATTTACTTCTACCCTTTTACTCCCAAACAAGGGCGGAAACCTGTTTCTCCACTTCCTCAGTGGTCGACTTTCCAACGGTTACGCCTCTCGGTGAACGTTGAGCCGTTGGAAATAAGGAATTCCTATTTAAAAGTTGCCCTTGGTTTCTCAGGAACTACGGATTGGCGTGTGAATCCATACATGTTCGATAGAGCCGACTTTCTCTATAAGCAATCTTGAAATCCCAAAATGTCTGCTGCGCAGTGAGGCTGTGTAGGAAGGCACTTAGTGTAAATAAGGAAATTTAAGGATCAAAGGTTGTTTGTTGCGAAATAGTGAATTGCAAATGAGTGTTAACAGAAGGACATAGGCCTAACCTCCATTCGAAGTTCAGCTAATGAAATGAGATGTTTTTTTCTTCTAATAGACTTTCATTTCACTCAGTTGTGCTTCCTTAGCAACCAAGAATCAAAATTCGTTCTGTATATGAGGGCCACAACTCTCGGATAAGGACGTTTTGATGGTAGGTAGGTACTTTCCGTCAAAATATTCATGATAGTGAATCTTCATCGAAAATATGGTTGATAGGTACTGGTAATGGAAAAGCTGTATTCTTTGCAGGCTGTATAATGATGTATATAGGGAAACAATAAACCGTTGTGTGATAAGTTCTCCGGTTTTTTTCCGTATGGAACCTATTAGGTTGGTCCTTCTATACGTCGGAGGAGACCATTGAAATGTAGTTTCAAGTGGTATATTGTATTAATTTTGTATCAAAACCGCTATCTTTCAAGTTCCCGTTGTCTAAAACTGAAATTGCCTCCAGTCGATTCATCGTAAAAAGTACACCTAATTCGATTTCAAACTCAGTTTTCCAATAAGTTTTCAAATAAGTCCCATCAAAACTCTTGGTTTGACATCAGGGAAGAAAGAACGTTCTCTCCAATGGTAGCCTTAGATTTGAACTGAAATAATTATGTTAGTTACACTCGGTTTAGTGATACAAGGTCGAAATCACAAAAGATAATGTTGAATGTGGGAAATTTGTTGATTAAATATTATATGTTATGGACATTTTTTGTTCCAAGCTAGTTGTGGAATCACCCCTTGAAGTACTGACCACATTATTTGATACACCTTGTGTACAGGTTACCTAAGAAATAAACCTAGTCCCGTACTACGCTCGAGGAACCGGTTAGTATTCTATTATATTTTCCAAATAGTAGAAATGGACATTTCCAAAAAGGTTTTAATATTTTCAAAATAGAATTGGTCGTTTTCCATATAGGTTTCAACAGTTTCCGAGTAGGTTTCATGGCGTCAGTTGGAGAAGAAATCTGCCAGAAACAACAATGGCACTAAAGGCCGGTTTATCAGTCAAATTTATCCCTCCGGTAAAGCAGATTTATCCTACGGCCGTTGTGTAACTCAATGGTACGCGTTTATCAGTCCCCAGACAGCATTTACCCGTAGTTTAAAGTTACCTGGTCGTCCGAGGACCGAATAAAAAGTTACCGGAGGAATAACTCGATTTATCCTAAGCTTTTTAACCTCAAAATGTCATTTCTTGTATTTTTGTTTCCCAGATTCGTTCGTTCTTGCAAATCGCTAGTGAATTGCGTAGTTGATTTTCAAATTGCTAGTGAATTTAGCTGCAATCTAATAAGGATATTGTGTGGGACTCTTCTTCAGACAGCAGCGAAGAAGATGTTGCTCTGGTCGAATTCCTGCAGTGGGAAAGAAGATCCTACATGGTAAGACCGCGGATTGACCGTTCGGAGAAGTGGGACGATTGTGATTTTTTAATGATATTGCGATTGGATAAAACAAAAAAAAAGTCGTCCCATGACATACGGAACTGTATACCTCTTTCCTTCGCTTGCCTATCGGTGCTGTTGAAGTCGGTCAAAAAGATCAGTAATCTACGTACTGTCTTTAAGTGAAGATCGAAACGAGTTCCCAACTGATTGGAATGATTCAATATCCCTTATTAGCAAATTACTCTTGACTTTGAGGTTTTATAGGTTTTCAAGAAAGAAATACTGAGAAAAAAACACAAAAACAAAACACACTGCGAAAACGATTTTTTTTGTGGAGGAAGCTAGTTTTTATTGTAAGTTTTTCACAGTCTTCTTGATAATCTGGGTAAATAATAAATTATTCGGCCTAACAGACATGTGATTTCACCAGACAGTTAATAATTACCTGAGGGTTAATTTTGCATTGATATGCAGCACCTAAATAATTTGAGAGAGCGGCGCCGTAGTGGATATTGGGTGAGAAAACAACTAAATTCTTCATTCACGATAAACTGGGAGCCCAGAACATCGTTTTCAGCAATTCTTCTATAGATAATGGTCTCCGAATGTTGCAAATAACGCTAAAGAAAGCCTCAATAGAGCTTGATAGGATGAATGCAGAAAGAACCAAAATATTGTTCTCTAACTCCAGTTCAGGAAACCTGTTTTGTAATTTTTCACGATCTGCCTTCCTATATTAGCAATAAAGCATTATTTATAAAGTATCACAGAGTTCATTAATTGTATTTTTAAAGTGTTGAAACCATTTTGGAAAATGTCAAAACCTTATCGGAAAATGCCCATTTCTACTTAGAAAATGTCGAATTAAATTTGGAAATGCTATATAAGTGATATGAAGACAGAAAAATAGCTCGTGGAATTCTCCTGTTTATAAAAAACACAAAATGCATGAGAATCGTCGTTTTATAGATGGAAATAGCGAAGAAGAAGGAAGAATGAGACAACAATAGGGAAATTACAGATCCCAGAAAATTAAGTGTGACTTCGGAGGGCGATGGCAACAATAAGCGGTTAATAGCAGCGGGGGGACCTATTGGTGAGATCCATTGAATTGAATATGTGTTTTGGAAGGGGCCAATCTCCCTCGCACAGCCAGAGAAACATTATTAATCCATACAACCCACACATAATCAAAAACACTTTATACGGGACGTCCTTCCGTCACCCTCTTGTACGCCTAATATACGTCCACCGCACCCCATCTCTATTTAGTCACGCGCTCTATCATCTGCTCTTCATTCGGAACTACGTAAGGCATCGATTTAATATCAGAAATAATTTGCAATCTATTCTAAGTTTCAAACTTGTATTGTGTCTTCTCCGAACCTCATTGTGCACTACCACAGAAATCTCACGGCTGAAAACACTGTCAGTGTTGAGAAAGACCACAAATTACCAAAAGAAATCTCATAGGTGAACATTAGGGTGGTCACAAAAAATCAACTTCCGAAATTCAATCGTGGCAACCCCCTAAAAGGTGCCATTTGACTAGAAAATGAGATTCCCAAAGTTTTAGGTCGATCAGATAACATTAACCCGTGCCGCATCGAGGTTGAAGTTCAGAAAAACTCACTTTTTTTCATAAAAATATTCTTTTTTTCCTCAAAACATAGTAACTATTTGTCCTAGAGACTTGAAATTGGTCTCATTTTATTTAAAATGTTATTTTCTTCAACTTTTACTCGCATAATTTTTTCGCTACATGCTATAGATTTTATGTTATTCAGCTTTTCCCATCTCAAAACGTGGGCTGTTTTAGCAAATGTGCCTTTTTACGCATACCCCTAAAAACCACACTCCAGTATATGAAACCGACCTCCAGGCGATTTGACACTTCTTTATCACTCTGTTATATGGAAAATTGATACATTTGAATCTGATATAATATAACATAAGGAGAGGATAGGGTGAGATGGGTGGGTGGTGGGTGCTATCAAATGTACGAAAGAACAATACAAATTTTGAAAAAAGTCTTTTAATAATACAAAATGAAAGTTTTTTGTATAGAAAATAACAGTCTGGAACTTATTTTACTACATAATTTATCTATTCCAACACCACTGAATTTAGTACTAAATTAAAGGCTTAGATAGTGAGGCTTTATAGATATCAGGGTAAATTTTCCTACATTCTGACACAACTTGTAATAAAAATTGGCGCTGTTCTTCGTCTTTAGTCAAGCAAGAGTTGAAGTCTTGTATCAGTTTCACACCTCTTTCAGCAGTGTCGTTCACTACCCTTAAACCGTTCACTATGTTCTTAGCATGCAAATAATGAGGATTCATTTCCCATAAGCTTGGATCGATGTTTAAAAAATCTGTCCCTATGGAATACCGCTTGAAAAAATTCGAGGTTTGAGAAGTGACAAAAAAATTAAGTTGCTTATCCAAAATTTGTTCTACATGTGCAAAATCTAAAATCGCTTTTGTATCCCTACCATCAATTTCACTATCGGGTTCACCTATAGAAAATAATTTCATGGCCATACTTTTTTTAATGTTGTCGTCTAAAGTGTGGTCGAAAAACGAGAACGCTATTTTCTCTGAGCTGAGGTACCACAGATGGTTTACAAATTTCGACAAAGCCTTATTTGCTATTTCTGTGTCAATTTTCCTATACCCTCCTAATGCTTTCAACATTTCCAGATCTTGTTTAGGTGCCAAAGCAGGTTTGGGGGCATTGGACCTTGGCGTAAATATTTATTATGAAAACACAAATTCCTTTCATTTCTTTTTGAGTTAATAAAAATTGATCTCTAAAAAGATAAATTTTGAGGCAGTAAATTGCTCTGGCCATCCACCTGGCGTGATGAATTGCACCAGGTGCTCTAAAAGAAAATTTTTGGGGAGGAAGCCCTAAAAACACTAAACAAAGTTGAAGAAACTCTTTGTAATCCTCTCTGGGCTGCAGGGTTTCCAAATGTTCCCTTAAAAAACTTGAAACTTGATTAACATTACTAATTTTGTATCTAATACTCGTATTATCATCATGTAGACTAGTTTTGTATTTAGTTTGGTCGAACTTAGGCCACCCAACTTGAAATTTTTTGAAAACACTAGGTTCAGGGCCAGTAATACCCCTCATTATTTAGATAAACGTACGATGAATCAGTATTTCCCGACTTCTGCATTATCATTTAAGTAGAAAATAGATCAGAAAATGTTCAAAAACCGTAGATTCCGTGTTTTGCTACTAATTAATTAAGAAAAAGTATACTTCACAAATTAATTCATTAAGAAAAACTTACTTAACTTTACGTAATTTTATTTATACACTAGAACTTCGAATTAGTACTATAATACTAGGTGCAATAATGAATTACATTTATCGTCTGTAATTGAAACTTTTTTTTTTAAAGAGACGATCTTGTTTTTCTCTATTTTTGCTCAAATTTCACGTCATCAGTCAACTGATGACCCCCCCTCCACCCCTTACTACAGCCTCAATCTTTACATTTATACCGGAAAAATTCTCATTTTCAATAAACCAGAGTGATAAAGAAGTGTCAAATCGCCTGGAGGTCGGTTTCATAGACTGGACTGTGGTTTTTAGAGGTATGCGTAAAAAGGCACATTTGCTAAAACGGACTACGTTTTGAGATGGGAAAAGCTGAATAACATAAAATCTATAGCATGTAGCGAAAAAATTATGCGAGTAAAAGTTGAAGAAAATAATATTTTAAATAAAATGAGACCAATTACAAGTCGCTAGGACAAATAGTTACTATGTTTTGAGGAAAAAAAGAATATTTTTATGAAAAAAAGTGAGTTTTTCTGAACTTCAACCTCGATGCGGCACGGGTTAATGTTATCCGATCGACCTAAAACTTTGGGAATCTCATTTTCTAGTCAATTGGCACCTTTTAGGGGGTTGCCACAAGTGATTTTCTAAAAAAAAATTTTCCCTATTGCCTTGTGACCACCCTAGCGAACATGACTAAACATGCGAGTACGGACGATTTTGTAATCAAATTGGACGGGAAAAGTACCTGGAGAAGCAAAACAACGTTTAGCTATCGTAATAGCTCACAATTTCCATCTAATGAGCCTTATGAAAGTCTGAATCGATGATACGTCAGGTATATATCATTAGACTATACTTGACTCAGGAAGATTCAAAATAACTATGAAATGTTCAAAAGAACATAATAGTATGTTATGCTATTAAGCAAACTCTTAATAACTCTTATAAATAATAACAGTTTTTACTCATCATGATCTATGAAAACAATTTATTTATGGTAGGCAGTTTTTGGGTACAACAAATCCACGATAATTTTATATAACATATGTGTTAAAGTTATTTTGACTACTGTTCTTTAATAATGGTAACCAATACAGCTTTGGAGTCTACCAAGGTACCGGAAGCATTGTGTACAATATTCTAGAATAAGGAAGTCCTCCAAAATCAAAAATTTAACTTGCATTTTAAGTTATCGACTTCCTGAACAATTTTGGTTTCGTGCATACTGCCGTGCTAAGCCAGAAAGTCGTTACGCAAAATTTGACCAAATTGAGTTATTGGCACCCGGGGGTTACAGGGGTCGATTTCTATCGATTTTCAGAGTTTTAGAGTCGTATCTCTGCTAGAAATGCCTCAAACAAGCCTCCGTGTTAACGTTAACTTGATTTTGCTATGAAACTAGTCGCATCAGAGCAATTCAGAAGAAGAAAACTTGTACCTTGACACTGATATGAGAATATTAGTATTTCGACGATACGACTTCTTGCATTCTGAATCGGCATGATACGACTTTTTGCCTCTGAACATTCAGCATCTAGTGGTGACTTTAGTAACCTTCCCTAAGGATATTTATGTTTTGAAATAACTTTGAAACAATGTTTCAGTTAATACCGAGACGGAAAAATGAAAATGATGAATAATGACTCATTGAGTTGCTGGAATAAACGTTGATTTATTGATTCAGCTGTTTCTTCCTACACTCTGAACACAGATATGAAATACGATTGACTTTGAGCCAAGAACGATGACAAAATAATTAAGGTGGAATGATTTTTTTGATTTAAAGGTAATTATAAAGTTTCAGGGATTAAAATGTGCTTAGCATTTCAAAGTCACATGGTTGCGTATTCAGAACAAAACAGTCGGAACTTCGGGTTTCCGAGAGCGTAAACTCGTATAAATCATAGATTCGACTTTTAGTGCTAGCAAAATCGAGATACGATTTCTAAGGTATGTCTGTTTTACATGTAAGTGAGATAGGAATGGAACAGTTTTATACCGTTTTTTGACAATTTACACTCAAAAATGTTGAATTTTGACTTCAGAAATCGACTACTAGGTAATTTCCTTTAAGAGAAACCTTCACATGTGGTAAAAGGGGAAAAATTAATGCCGTGAAAGAGTTATTTCGCCACGAAACCTATTAGGTCGTTTTCCCGAAAGTTGGGTGAAGTCAAGATACGACTTTCTGGCAATGTAAAATAAATTTCCAATTTCGATGAGATTTCAGTGATCGTACGGATCGGCATATAGATTTTCCCCTATGAAAATCATCACCTCCGGATTGATAGCGGTCTCTGCGCATACGCAAACGCAATACCCTTGCAACAGCCTTAATTTCCACATTTTCGACTCGATTTGATGACATTTTTTGTGGATTTTTTACTGGGATACCAGAGGGTCCCTTATCAATTTAATCGTGATGCGCTCTGCGTATACGCCAACCTGAAGTCCTTGATAAACATAAATTTCCATTCTATTTGAGACCCTGGATGATTCCCTATAAATGCCTTCGCTATGTAATCATCAAATTAGATGGGTGGTGGTAGGAAGTACTTGGTGACTGAATTTTTGAGTTTATCTGCTATTCAATCGGGCTAAGGAACCTTTGTGCCTTTGTGTGGAACCTTTGTGCTCGCCATTTGGCATTCGTTTTTCTTTTCTTTTTTTTTTTTTTTTGCTATTTACGTGATAGTTCCTCCTCATTGGTTTTCCAGTAGTTTTCATGCTTACCGGTCAATAATTGCAAATACATTTTCAGTTTGAATTATCAGAGTTGCTGAATATTTCTGTGTCTTGAAAGACATCGGGTGTTAGGCATGGAAATCACTGGTTTCATAAGAGCAGCAGCCGTATGAGACGGTTGGTATACTAAAAAACGCTCAAATAAGTAAACAAAGGTTTATTATTTTTCTATATAGATCATTGGTCTGCAAAGATCACGGCTTTGCCATTGTTAACACCAACCAACATGAAGAAAAAACGCTGCAAATTATTACGCAATGGTTTATTATTTGTTTATTTATTTATTATTTATTATTTATTTATATTTATTATTGGTTTTTTATTTATTATATTATAGGAAGAAAAACATCGATCACATTTCGATCACCAAACATTTGAACGGTGATTAAGCGTCTTTTGCGATTCACACTCGTGTTTCTGATTTATCGTACGTCCAACCCTTAAATTCTCGTAGGGAACGAACGGTTTGTCCTACAGGGCTCCGCGTGGTCTCAAAAAACTAAGGTATTGTTTATGTTATCACACCGCTTTCTTCGGTGTAGTATACACCATAATATATATTTTATTGTGACTGAGGGGTTTTATGGACTCTCCAAGAAAATGATCGAATAAAAATCATGAATTGCTGGATTCTACCCTACTACGTCTGATGTTACTTTATTATTTACCTATCTTACTCTTGTAAGTTTTTGTTCAAGAAAATCGGTTGCTTGCAACAAGCATAACATCTATTGATTCTATATTCTATCTAGTACTTTTTAAAGATCGTCCTCACAATCGTGTAAAGTACACCCAAAAGTTGTCAGCCACACCCTACTGGCGGGACTTTTTCGTTGTGAACACATTCCGGTGAATAGCTTAACTACTACACACATGACAAACTGAGACAATGAACTGTTGTATCCTGCCGTGATGCACTGTTCAAACCTCACTTTCCTGCCAGAACAATCAAAACGGAATCGCGTATAGAAAAACTGTCAAATGTTTTCAAAGATATCATTATAAGAAATAGAGGAGCTCAGATAATAACAAACTTTCACTGTCGACTTTCAATAGACTCGAAGAGGAAGCAGGGATTTGTAATGGGGAATCAACCCCTCATCCTATATCACCACAAAATAAGGGTCGTTTTCTTTGGGTATTCTCCTCGATTTGGTGAGTAGTATTTTTTCAGCTCCCCTTTGAAGGAGGGGTTGTTACGAAAACCTTTTCTTTTTTGACTTCTGCCTCGACGCTATTCGAAAATAATAGACGATTTCCTCAGGAAGTTGAGAACCTTTGGCCCTCCACAAAAGGGGGTTAATGAATTGACTTCCCAGGAGGGTGGATGTCTCGGTAAACGACCGAGCGCCTCCTACGGTTTTTACCCTCAGAAAACGTTCACCAATTATTGAATCTCTCTCTCGAAAACTATACGGTTATCTATGTCAACGGGGGTACCGCCAGGTGGCCGAAACTGCCGCAAATTAATACACAACGGTATCTTTTTTCTTGCGTAGATCACCCGTCGTCTGTGGATAACATATTTACCGGAGACCTATTGCCGTTCACTCTTGTGACAAAATCCCATTGAGTATCAAACACATCGCACCCCTAGAATGAGAGGGACACACTACTTGCCTAGGAGACCGATAATGAGATCAGTTTGCAAATAAAAAGGTAGGTAAGTAACAAGGCCAACGGCAACTAATGACGTCACATTACATCCTATCTTTAGGTATACTAGGTAGGTAGGTATCTTAATATGGGAAAGGTATACAGAGTGTCCCATAAGTTATCCACCAAACTTCGGAAGTAGTTTTTACAACTTATTTGCAACAAAAAAATGTCTCCTAGCAATTTCATTTTAACCCCCTCAAAATCATGATTTTTTAAGAAGTCCCACAATAAGACTTGGGCGTCCTTATGCGATCGATCTGGGGTGAAGGAGGACAACACTCAACAGAAAAAAAATAACCACACAGTAATCCGTTTTAGACGATTCTGAATCCAAATCCGCAAAAAAATAGGTGTATGTCTGTGTGTGTGTATGTGTGAGTGACAAAATTTTGTGTCGTCTTCGGGGCACAACTAGACCCCAAATGGAGCCTACATACACAATTTCATCAAAATCGGTCTATGCTAAGTGGGGAAAGTGCCGCGTACGGCGGACGGCGGACGGTAGGCCAAATTTTTATTCGATTTTTGGAATCTTCGTTCCTTGAAACGTAAACCAACAAATTTTGAGGGGATGGAGGAGGGGGGTGAACAATTTTTTTTCTTGGTCGATTCGAAATGTTCATTATTGAAAATAATAAACCAAACGAGAAGTACAGAATCTTTGAAACGCTCTGCTGAAAAATATTGGTTTTTGACACTTAGTCACTTGTGCACAACGCTCGAAATATTGTCTAACATTATGTACCACTGTTTTCCAATTCCAACAAACAGTAGGCATTAGACATTCATAAACAGTATCGTTGAAACGTATTCCATCATTTTAGCGTAGAAAATTATGTAGAACGCAGCAGCACCTTGTGAGAAGGCCACAAAATTCTGTGTTAACGTCTGGAGGACTATGAAAAATTCACCTCTCCACAACAGTCGACGTGCAAGTGTGCGGGAGTTACCAGGACAAAACTGTTTTGTACAGCTGGGTGAGGGGAGGATAAAGAAGGCTGGTCCTCGTTTTATAGTTTTACTCAAGTACTTTCGCCTGGTGGCATCATGAAGAGCTTTAATCGAATTGAAACCAACTTGTACATCTTAAATAGGTAGTTAAGTTGCATAATTATTCAAGTTTAAAAAACATTTTTCAAGTACATTTTGATTAACCTTTATCATTGGAATATTAAAATTTTTCTTTATAAAAAACAAAACAATACACATCTCGTTAAGATTAATGTTTAGGTAGTCTATATACCCAACGCTTCAACCCAGCAATAACACTGACACCTACAACCTATGACTACCCTGGCCACCCATAGCAACTAATAACAATTGCCTTAGAGGATATGACCACATGGCAAACCATAATGTTTCCCAGTTTGAAAAAGGTTAAGTCTACACACTCACTAATTTAAATAATAACCCTTTTCTATGCTTTTTCAATCAAGTGCCAAATAACAATTCCCAAGCAGGGAGATCTGGTGACCCACTTGCACCATATAAGAATGACTACAGCTTCTACATGCAAAAAAGTAAGCCTCAAAACTAAAACCTAACCTCAAGTAATAAGCTTAAAATATAAATAACTTAACATAATATATTAATAATTACCCTAAAACCCCTTTCCAGTGTGCAAGGAAAATAATAAATATTTTGGAATGAAGAATAAAGCAAACAGGAGAAGAATCTCAAATTTACCACCCCTAAGCAGCAAGTGAGTACCTATTCATCAGTTACCCCAATTTGAGTTATCAACTGAATAACCCCTCAAATTAATGCATACTATATATAAATTATAGGTTCGCCAGCCCCTATTACAACTGGAAATCTAGCCAAATGATTATTACCAGGTATAACCAAGGGAAATGTGAACCCCCATCCACTAGACAGTTAAGGTATGCACCAACCACATTGATCCACATGATTATCTATAATCATATAGACTACCTAAACATTAATCTTAACGAGATGTGTATTGTTTTGTTTTTTATAAAGAAAAATTTTAATATTCCAATGATAACCAAAATGTACTTGAAAAATGTTTTTTAAACTTGAATAATTATGCAACTTAACTACCTATTTAAGATGTACAAGTTGGTTTCAATTCGATTATAGCTCCTGATGATGCCACCAGGCGAAAGTACTTGAGTAAAACTATAAAACGAGGACCAGCCTTCTTTATCCTCCCCTCACCCAGCTGTACTACAACGTAATGGCTACCATCATATGTAAACTGTTTTGTCGTATTGGTGTGCGCTCTACCATCAGACATCGACAGAACTCTCTACCAACAAACAGTCTCAGGTGTGCGCTAGTCTCAGGTGATATGAACAGAGGTGGAACCCGGAACCGTGAGATGAGTAAGATGGAAGGCCGAAATTTGGCGTTTTGTGTTGAGATCGCATCTAGATTTCTGAGATCGCATATTGCAGGTCGAAAGTGCACTGAGATCACATACACGACTGGCACTGCTGTAAAATTATTTTTTAAATTGTTAAAATTCTCCGTGGTTGTTCGGGCGTGGTTTAACCGTTGGGGCGTGGTACATCGGCTTGGATGTAGTTTGTTGCCATCCCCCGACTTCGAGCCTTTCCCTGACAGCAAAACCACTTTTATCTTTATTTACTTCCCTCGCACGTGAGTTTCTGTCTTATGAGACAAATTCCCCCTAAGAACGACTAACTCTCCGTTCTTCATAAAACAACTCCTCTCCCATTTAAACTACATAACTTGAACCTTCGTAACCTCCATCAAGCTGGAATGCATCACACCAACAAGCATGCATATTTTCTCCTTGATAGAAATTCCTCCTATCGTAGAACCAGTCCTGGTAAACAATCCACACAGATTTATTTACAACACGACCTATTCAACCTAGCTGTTGGAAACGGGATGCAAGTTAATAGCCGACACGATATCTATTAAAGAGGCTTTTGACGTTGGGAGTTGCATGATTTGTCATGATGGTGTCGGCATCTTTGGGAGGAGTCGCCCTATCATTGCCTTTCGAGCCCCGCCTAATTCTATTTTGGAACCGATCAACTCTCCAGGCTCGTCCGGCTGCCACTTCAGATGTACGCAACTATTGACTATCACAGGTTGATAAACTATTTCCTGGTTGATGCCGTAATGTCTCTCATTACATGTTACCTTCAATCTTTCACGTACAGTATGTACACGTAAACAGGGCCTTTCGCTGAAAACGGGGTGGTATTTTTGAAAAAAGAAAAAAGAAAACACATAGCTTCTTCAAAGATTAGGGTATTTCATAGCCGGGTTCAGGACCGTGTTATGAAAAGGTGAGGAAAGATATACACCAAAATGCCTGAGAATCTGACATTGGCCCAGAAAATTGATTTTGAACTGCGATAATTTCGACACGATGATGTTAAACCAAAAGATATTGTTAAGTAATTTATTAAGTATTTCAAACAAGAAATAGTGACCCCCCCCCCCCCACCATAACATTTCTAGCAGCACGGGAGCCTCGAATTTGAAGAGCATTTTAAAATCCTTGATCTACGATACAGTCGAGTCTCCCCCCCCCCCTCACCACCACCACTAATGGTGCCAGTCAGGCACCAAAGCGGTAATACGTCGTAACGTTGAATGCATCTATTAGTTTTGGTAGGCAGTCCGTCAAAGTCCACATCCGTATTCAAGGTGAAACACACAACAAACAAAAACACGTAATATGCGGTTATGGTGTCCTGGCACCATGATGGCACCACTATTAGTTAAAGATAATAATTCATGAAAATCCGTAGGTATAATGAGAATTTTCCTCAATTTCAAGGGTTAGGTTCAATTAGTAAGCTGTGAAGGAACCGAAACATTGAAAAATCGGATATTTTGTCAATATTATCCCCTCACTTGCCCCCTCCACTAGCTAGTTTTGATACTCCGCTGGAATAGTGTGCAATTTGGAAGATTTCTGAGTAGAACAAAAAAAGAAACACTCAAATTGGTTGGAAATTGAGGCCTAAGCAGATTTCACAAGATTATCCTCGCAAACGCACGTTTTTTGAGCATCAACTCCACCCCTCAAAAACCAAATTTCGAAATTCCAGCGACGTAGTGCACAACTAGATAGTTTTCCGCGTCGAACAAAAAAAGAACCACAAAAATCGGTTGAAAACTAAGGCCTGGGCAGAGGACACAAGATTTTGTCACACACACACACACACACATACACACACACACACACAGACATTCACCTATGGGGTTTTTCGCGGATTTGGATTTAGAAAGGTTTAAAACGGATTAGTGTGTGGTAGTTTTTTTTCCTTTTGAGTGTTGTCCTCCTTCATCCCAGATCAATCGCATAAAGACACCCAAATCTTAACGTGGGACGTCCTAAAAAGCGATATCACACACACTCAGTTTCGAATAAAGTTCTTAGCCATTTGCCACACTTGGGTTTACCAACATCTCACGTGACTTTTGAACAATCTGTTTTCAACAGATTTGGAGAATCTGTTTTCAACAAATTCGGACAATCTATTTTCTGTAAAGTTCATCTTTCAACACCTTATAACGACCAGAGTAGGTGAGAGGGATAGGGTTTGGGTCCAGGGACAAGGCTACCCACGTGAACTCTTCCTCCTCCATTTATTTTGAGCAGTGGAAAGTTTAAGCCGGATAACCTTTGTTATAAAACGTGTATTCATAAAGGAAGAACTCGACGTATAATTCTTTCACAAAATACAAAAGCGAAGAAGTATTCGTAGAGTAAAAGATGCATATTTGACAAACAGTATGAAACCAAGACCATCGATCAACACAATCAAAACAGAAATAAACCCAATCGATGGGAACCATAAAATGATAGAAATTGTTAATTTCAAAATGATTCAATGACTTCTTCGCTATGTTCATTAGCTATTATTTATTTTGTCGTAGAAGTGGATGTCATGTGCAACCTTCTGTTTATTAAGATGCCGCAGTCCGAAATAGGCTCCCTGTGAAATTTCTACTTCATGATTTCAACCAGGAGTGAATGAAAAGGTAAGAAAATATGTGCTAGTATCTTCTTGGATGTGGCACAGGCCTTTGACAAGGTTTGGCACGAGGGATTGGAGTACAAACTGCACAGAGATCTCCCAAAACAGTACTACTTACTGCTAAAATTCTACCTTGAAAACAGACACTTCAGGGTGAAGCAAGATGACCAATACTCTGGCTTGAAGCCAATAAAAGCTGGGGTCCCGCAAGGGAGTGTTTTAGGACCAGTCCTTTATCTACTGTACACACGGGACTTACCCCAACGAGAAGGTACAACTGTTGCCACCTTTGCAGATGATACGGCTATCCTCTCCGTCGATGATGATATCGAAGTTGCAACTAGTAATCTACAGAAGTCAATCACTGAGGTTACTAAGTGGACCAATACGTGGAGAATAAAGTTGAATGAATCAAAATCAGTTCACACCAACTTTACTAACCGAAAAATTCCTGTCATGGATGTTGAGATCAATTCAAATAAAATACCCCTACCGATGCAGTTAAATATTTGGGTATGACCCTGGACTCCAAATTAAACTGGAAAAAACATATAGAAGAAAAATGAGGAAATTAAAATCAAATTCAGAAAGATGTATTGGTTGATGGGAAGTAATTCTCGTCTCTCTCTCCACAATAAACTGCTTATTTATAAGCAGATCCTTCGCCCTATCTGGACCTATGGAATTCAGTTATGGGGCTGTGCCAAAAAAATCAAACATTAACAAAATCCAAACCTCCCAAAATAAAATACTGAGAAGTATAGTGCGTGCACCTTGGTACATGAGGAACGATGATATTCATCGAGACTTGAGGATGGAAACAGTCCACGAAATTATTGCAAGGTACTCAAGGAGGCACGAACAACGCCTCCACAATCATGAGAACCTGGAAATGCTCTACGTTTTGGACAACGAAGATGAACTCCGGCGACTCAAGCGAAAAAAATAATAAACCAAAACCACTGGACTTAGTGCTGTTAAAGTGCAGTTATAGCTCAGTGTTGAAGATTCTGTTATGAGAAGGGACTGCGTTTTACTATAAACGGGCTCTCAAGGAGTGTAATAATGATATGTAATATTGCTAGATGGATTGTATTTAATATTCAGTTGCAATAATAAATCACGTTAAAAAAAACCATGTTTTTGGAAGGTCAAGAGCGCAATTTAATTGAAAAAAGCTGCAAATTATTACACAAACGTTTATGATTTTTCTATATAAATCACTAGTCTGTTTTGAAATCGGCTTTGCCACTGTCACCACCTGCCCACCACGTACCTACCTACAGCAATCCCATTTTGGTCAGCTAAAATTTGATCGTAGATTAGATCTTTTGCGTGTTTCTGATTTATCGTAAGCCCGACCCCTAAGTTCTTGTAGGGTGCGAACGGTTTGTCCTGCAGGGCTCCGCGTGGTCCCTAAAAATTCTAAAAATTTTTTGAGTTAGGGCGTTTTCAAAATTTCAACCCTTAGAATTGACCGACATCAACCTAAAGCTTCGAGGCACAACTAGACCCCAAATGGAGTCCATGTACGAAATTTCATCAAACTCGGTCTATGGGAACTAAGTAAAGTGCCGCGTACGGAACACATTTTTATTCGATTTTCGGATTCTACGTACCTTGAAATGTAAACTAACAAATTTGTAGTGGGTGTATTATTAATTTTTTTTCTTGGTCGATTCCAAACGTTCATTATTGAAAATAATAAACCAAAGTTGAAAAAAATCGCCTCACCGAATGTTTGCCAAGTACAGGGTTAATCACGGCGTCGCCGACGGTGCAGTAAATCGTTCTAAATGCAAATATGAGTTGAAACAAGCTGGTGTGAATTTCTATTATCACGTCTTCATATTTTATCTTTATTTGTAGATACCCGAGAGTTGTTTACGACACTCCACACACGACTACGTTTTCTTGATAATCGTAAATTGATTCGAAGACATTCAAATGGAACTGTTCGGGCTTGTTTGACGAAATGATCGAGAAAACATCTATCTCTGGAAGGAGGAAGTCAACGACGGAGAGATTATTCATGGCGGGCCCGCTAGACGAAAGTTCGCGATGGTCCGCATGTTTGTCCATTATCACGTTCCAGTTTTCTAGTGATTAGTGATTACAACCGCAGAATCAATTATAGCGACTCGAAGCTGAGGGGCGTGGACGACTGATGGTGATCGTTATGCAAATACGATTCAGTCCCTCGAAACTTATCCGGAAATCGGTTGGTCGAGCAATAGCTGTTAGATCGAGTTGTTGATTTCGCCGTCTATAGCTCGACATCCTCGACTGACAGTTTACGATTAGGCGCTCATTATAATAAGTACCCATCGAAAATTGTTGTTTCGTTGGGTGCAATCAACGTGCCATCAGTTTCAAATCGTAGAATGATAGTTTCAAATCTTTTCTATGTTTTTCCCCAATATCCCCAAATCACGGAAATTATTTAAAACCAAAGACCCTCCCTTCAAAATTGTATTTTTGTTTTCTCCGTAAACCAAGGCTCATTTCACTGATGTTCCAGGCCTAATGGAGATTCTTCGAAATGCCTTTTCTTCGACGGCTACCTACGTTTGCATTGCAGAGGAAGAATATGGAGTTGACGTCGTTTTACTTCACACCGGCTATCAATTTGCAGACGACGCAGCCTTCCTCTGTAGCTCACCTCGAGGCGAGAGGGCTGGGTTGGAGCTCGAAGAAAATGTGTTCGATCTGAATGAATGGGCAGTAAAGTGGAAAGTGAAGCTGATACCACAAAAATCTAGCCTAGTGACATTTACCTACCTGGATCTCCATGATGATCCAACAATAAACATAGGCAATGAGACAGAAACAAGCGTACGTTTCTCTCATATCATATTCTTCGATGCAGTCACCGCCTAAGAACTCTCAAGCCAATGCTTCATTCACGATCCCCACTCTCACTCGATACCAAACGACTCTTCTACTTAGTACTAATTAGTATTATTGTAGTACTTAGTACTACATGGGAATACGGTTGCCTAATTTGGGGAGGAACCTCTGATTCGCAAATCCGGCGGATCCAAACTTTCCAAATGCACTTTGGTACATCAGAAATGCAAGCCTACACAAAGACACTGAGGTGCCGACAGTGTTGGAAGTGCTACTCAGCACTTATAGACGTTTCCACGACCGGCTTCACCACCACCCAAACCCATTAGCAGCAGCCATTTTGGATATGATTCCTCCTGACCGTCCAAACAGGCGATTGAAAAGAAAACATCACAAGAAATCATATTTTTATGACATGAACCAGTGACGATTTTGGAGATTAGCTTTGAAATTTAATGACTTTGGGCGCGTTTCGCAACATAAACCACACTTTTCAGGTCCATAACTGTTCAGAGAGAAAACAATAAGAGAAACGAAAACGATTACGAGACAACAATCTTCAGAATGGTAGTTATGGTAATCAGGAATGGTAGTTCGTTGAAGTGGCGGGAGGTAGCGCTGAATCCCGACAAGGGGGGAGCTAGACTCTCATAAAGAAAGGTGTCAGTCTTTCAAAGTCAGAATTCAATTATGAATTCAAAAATCAAGATGGATAACCCAAAACAGTTTCATACGCAGTTTTGGTGCCTCGGCATTCTGGTGACAACACTTATTAGTACCACAAACCTGATTAGCGACTCTTTTTTTCTGCATAAAAATTCAGATTCGGTTTCTTCATTAAAATTAAAATGAGACACGATCAAATTAAACTAGGGTAAGGTAGAAAGTGTTTTGGTAGAGAAGTGTGGATTTGAAGCATGATTTGTGGAATTATATTCCAGAAACGTGCCTGCTTATTAAGGAGCCAGTTTAAACTTCAATTTGCTCTCCCGGAGTGGAAGGTGCTCGCTGGAGATCCCCACTCTGGTCGATTAGTGCCTCTGGTGGATTCGTTCCTCTGCAAACAGAGGTGTCTGCCGGCAACACATAGAAAGATTGGCAAAGTGGATAAAGCGCCCGAGGATAGCTGGCGGGGACAGTTCGAGAAGAGCCATTAATTAGAAGGGAGCAGCTGGGGCCTGGACCGAGTACAACGTATCATTAAACAGTAGTATCGGGTCAACGGGCCTCTTTATGTTAATATTCTCTCGGTTTGGGCAACACATACGGAGAAGGGAGGTTGAAAGAGCCCTCTAATCAGTTTAAGGCAACCTATTCACCAGTGGGACTTCTTTTTAATCGCTGCGACCGACCTCCCCTCGACGTCTGTTATTGCGCGTTTGACTCCCCGAGGTTCACTATCAATTATCTGCTCCATAAGACCTTCAGAAATAAATCAGCGTTGTGGTTCCTTATCGGTAAAACTGTCGAATCATTCTGTACCTACACCGGGAGAGATGCTAGCATTGTACTCTTTACACCGCATATTATTTAAATGATGAATATTGAAGTTTGATCCGAATTGGACTCGAAACAACTCTTTTAGTCATGCGATGATCATTTTCTTGTTGTTTGTCTGTTTAAAGTTGATAAAACTCATTCTACATCGATATGACGTGGATTGGCTCAAAGTTGTTTCAGACTATAATAGCAATTTTACTCAAATTGACTGGTTATATACCAACTTGTGTGCGTCGTTGATACTATGTCAAAACCGTTGAATAGATGGGAAATCACTCCTGCAGGTTTCTTTCAGATACATATAAAAACCCAACTCCGCTCTGAGTGACGGCTCAACGAATAACGGCTCTTTCTTACGTCCTGGATGCAAACGTCCCCCACTTGGCCATCAAACAATGAGTCGCGACACGAAGGACATTTGCAAACATTTAAGGGCTTTGTAGTAGTTAATTTATATAAATAGGGTAAATATAGGGCTGAGTGCCAAGGGCTGACCTATCAGGAGCGTCAGTTGGGTGATTCCATTGGGCAAACAGCAAGCCCAGTCATAGAACAAACAAGACAAATACACAGAAATATATAAATTGGTGTAATTCTGGTGTTTGTGCGTGAACGCACATGACGGCGTCTGACAGAGGGGAAGAACTGAAATTGACGATTATTTTGCTTTGAAGGCTACCAAAGTAGCGAAAGAGTTGTTTTCGTTTCTAGGTGATAACAGAAAACCTCGTAAAATCGGTATTTTCACTCGGATTTCACTTTAAAGTGCTTCCTGAACGATTTCTGTCCCGTGTCTAACTATTATCAAGCTCACTGAGGGAAGTTGGGGTCTATTCCACCAAGGGACAGTAGTGGTCGCCACATGAAGAAAGTACGGGTTTAGCTTACAACGGAATTTGGATACTAGCCCACTGCAAGAAAGTAGTGGTTCTGCCCATCGAGGGAGTTTGTGATTAGCCCACCAATCCATGGAAGTTGGCGTCTTGATCACTGGAGGAGGTGGGGGATCTAGCTCAAAAAATCATTAATTTAAAGATGTGTGACAAATCTCTAGCCAAGTTCGATTGTGGACATGAACCCTTTGGGTAAAGGATTTTATCACGCTCTCGATCATAATTTGGTGTCACTACCGGTTTTTTGGTGACAGACTGGCGCCAGAGGGTGGAATCGCCAGGCGGTTTCGCGTATTAGATAGGTATAGTTGATCATGAATTTTGGAAAGTTATTCATGCATAACATTAATGGAATTAACTAATTATTCATACATGGATTAATGAACATCAATAATTATATTTTTCAACTCTTTTATTCTCCTAGAAATGTCAAATAATTACAAAATCTTGGAACTCTTGGTTTCAAAGGATTACCAAAATCGTCTTCTTTAACTACCTATCTGTTTGTAAGTTGCCTCCTGTTGAATAAAATATCACGGAAATTCAATGCAATAAATAAGCTATTTAAAAATTTTTTACCTCAAATGTGCAACGATTTGAAAAAAAACTCTGAATAGAAGTTAACAACGCTGCAAATTTCTACACAACGGTTTATTATCAGTAGCCGTCTGCATCGAATACTACCTACTTGCAATAAAATTGGTATACTGTTTAAATCAATCAATAATGAAATCGTAATTTGATCTTTGGTTGCGAATATTGCACAACTGAGTAATACACAAAACTCATTTCAAAGAAACAATTAATGCTCGCATTTAATAAGCTAAAATATGAACGAAAATTAGGCCTATTTCTTATAGTGCACAAACTTTTGGTTTATTATTTTCAATAATAAGCCTTTGGAATCGAGCAAGAAAAAAAAAATTTTAACCCCCCCTCAAAATTTGATGTTTTACGTTTCAAGGTACGTAGAATCCGAAAATCGAATAAAAAAATTTCCGTCCGTCCGCCATACACCGTACGCGGCACTTTTCTTAGCAACACTGGACCGATTTGGTTCAAATTTGGTATATGGGCTCCATTTGGGGTCTAGTTGTGCCGCGAAGCTTTTGGTTGATGTAGGTCACTTCTAAGGGGTGAAAATTAAGGGTTGAAATTTTCAAGAGTGCCCTAGCTCGAAAACTCTCGAAATAAAGGTATCGTTTTTTCACCAATTTTAAATAGTACAGAATTTTTAAAAATTTTTGAGACCACCCGGAGCTCTGTAGGACAAACCGTTCGGTCCCTACGAGTATTTGAAGGTTTTCCTTCGATAAAACAGAATCATGAGTGTGAATCGCAAAAGAGGTCTAATCGCCGTTCAAATTTTATCTGACTAAAATGCGATCGCTGTTCATTTCTTCGATTTGTATACAGTTTTGCTTTCTGCGTAACCAGTAATCAAATTTCCATATCAAGCTTTCTATTTTTCGAATCGAGTGTGAAGCGTTTAGTTCTTTGTAATAAACTTGATTGTGAAGGTGTGAAGCCATTATAGTGTGGTAGGTAGTACCTACCAATAGTTGGTAGGTAAAACAATGTTTGTAGGTAAAAAACGCTGCAAATCATTGCTCACTGATCAGATCACTGATCAGCTGAGTGAGCTCCGAAGCCATTTTCAATGCTATTGAATGGAAGTGCTCTTCCAGGCGTCTCCAGCATTCGAGGATATCTTCTTCACTCCTCACATCACTGATCAGCTGAGTGAGCTCCAAAGCCATTTTCAATCCTATTGAATGGAAGTGCTCTTCCAGGCGTCTCCAGCATTTGAGGAGATCTTCTTCACTCCTCACATCACTGATCAGCTGAGTGAGCTCCAAAGCCATTTTCAATCCTATTGAATGGAAGTGCTCTTCCAGGCGTCTCCAGCATTCGAGGAGATCTTCTTCACTCCTCACATCACTGATCAGCTGAGTGAGCTCCAAAGCCATTTTCAATCCTATTGAATGGAAGTGCTCTTCCAGGCGTCTCCAGCATTTGAGGAGATCTTCTTCACTCTTCAGATCACTGATCAGCTGAGTGAGCTCCGAAGCCATTTTCAATCCTATTGAACGCAGGAGCTGAAATTTGAGAGGGAAGGTCAAGGGAGAATACAGATGGTGGTAGGTGCTATTGATGGAGAACCAGTGATCTATACAGAAAATAATAAACCTTTGAGCAATGATTTGCAGCGTTTTTGGATTCAGTTTTGGTTTTGGTTTTCTAATTGTTTCAAGCCCAAGTGAGAGAACGGTTTTTTTCTCTAATTAACATTTTCCACCTTCCATAAACCTAGTGCACCAAAGAGCTATGTCCGGACAAAGCTCCAGTGTCCACAACACGATCGAATTTTATAGCTATCTTATTGGGACATAGAACGATTGTGCATTCCTCTTTTGGACAAAGTACCGAATGGCATTTACGATTATTCAAGAGAGGACATAGAACCCTGCCAATTGTTTCAGCAATTTTCAAAGATTTTAGAGCTACAATCATGTATCCTTATGAAAAAGTATGGTCCTATGATATCACTGACCCATTTATCTCAAAAGTGACATTTTTGGATATAACGCCTTTGTGCTTTAAAGTATCGATATGTTGTACAACAGATCATATAATATATCAATATAATTGATAATTCAATTGATTTCTGCCTGGCAAACGGGAACCTGCTATTCATGAACGAGAATAGAATGAAAGCACCCATTCGTATTTAATGTGTTCGTCTGTCTGTAATAATTATTTCTCAGAGTTGGTAGGTACTAGTTATCTGATAACAGTATGAAAATTATCTGAATAAAACCATCCGACGCGTTGTTAAGGTCCTACGTGAGTAGGCACCCTCCCGTTGTTCTAACACTCCCAGACTCAGCTTGCACTAGATTCATTATTGAGATATCATCTAAACAAAATCATCCGTATGCAAACTCGGGTTGATACGTACAATCTACATCCCCTAATCTGGTGCTCATCGCATATTCAAATGCACGGAGATGTGTATACTTACAGACGAACCGACGAGTTTAGCTCTTCTTAATCTTCATCCGAGGTCAAGCGAATCAATCAAAATCAGTGCTGCCAACTCCAATTAAACGAACTAAAGTTCAACTCGCTAATAAAATGTATTCCATATTCGTCTATCATGGTTGTTATATTGTTTTTAATAAATTATTCCAGTTTATTTATCGTTCTTTTCTATTGTTGTGTCATTTGTTTAATGATAACGTTCATTTTGATGAGTTGATTGCATATCGGAAACCCAACATCACGACGTGAGCTACCAAGAAAAAGCAGTCTAAAATTATTTACCGATCATACTTGATAGTTTTCGAGTGTGGTACGTTTTTGAGCACCTGAACTGAAATGAAATCGAACGTGGACTCAGAATCTACAAAAAATAATGAGGGTTCCTATTTGAAATATCAGTGGTAGTGAGCATCGCCTACCATTTTGACTGGACCAACTAATTCATAGTTACTGGAGAACTTATTGAGTGATATTCTCTATAATAACTAATAACTAAATCCATGGATAGTTATCTCTATGATTGGAAATGCATGAGGACTGTTTCCTTGAAGGATATGCTGATGATGAGGCGGCAGTAATACTGGCAAGGACAATCGATTCAGCCCAACTCAAGCTGGAGCAGATCATGTCACGAGTAATGGAGTGGATGGAAGACCATAGCCTTGGACTAGCTACAGCAAAGACTGAAGTAGTCATCTTTACGCGTATCTGGGAGCATCTGGTCCTCCCCCTCACCCAGAACTGATTGAACGGTTCCGGGCTGAGTTCCAACGTGGAAGAAAACGAGGTGTTTTTTTTTTGTGGGTTTGAATTCCACATAACCTGAAGACGCGGACCATTCCAGGTACCTTTGCGAGGTACCTTCACTACCCTCATAGGGGACTATCTACACGCTATCTATCTATCTTCTTATGTATTAGAAGATGTATATATTATGTTATTCATTTGTATCTTTTTCTGTAATTCTGGATGGAAATAAATAAATAATAAATAAATAATAAATAAATAAATAAATCTGGACTATCCTAGAAAATTTCATCAAATTCGGATGAAAAATGTAAATGTTATGTCTGTTACAAGGATTTTACGTATGCGCATGCGCAGAGGCTTCTGTGAATTTTAAGGCCTTGATTTTCATTAGAGACCATCAACAACCTAATCCGCGTAATCCCTAAAAATTTCATCGAAATCTGGTAGAAAATGTGGAAGTTATGGCTGTTACAAGGAATTCACGTTTGCGCATGCGCAGCGACTACTATCAGTCCGGGGGTGATGATCTTCATTGGAGACCATCTACAACCTAATCCGCGTAATCCTTAAAAATTTCATCGAAATCGGATGGAAAATGTAGAAGTTATGGCCGTTACAAGGAAATTCACGTTTGCGCATGCGCAGTGGCTACTATCAGTCCAAAGGTAGTGATTTTCATAGGGGACCATCTAAATACTAATCTATAACATCCCTGAAAATTTCATTGAAATCGGATGGAAAATGTTAAAGTTATGGCCGTTACAAGGAATTCACGTTTGCGCATGCGCAGTCGCTTCTATCAGTCCGAGGGTGATGATTTTCATAGGGGACCGTCTACACACCAACCCACACAATCCCTGAAAATTTCATAGAAATCGGACAATAACTTCGTATAGTTATGCGCGTTACAAGGAATTCATGACAAGACACACAGACAGACACACACGGAACCAAAATTGTTCAAGAAGGTCTAAAACGCAAAACGCGAGTGAAAATTTTGATTTTGGAGAACTTTTTTTTCGTCCTTGAAAAGTGAAAACAAAGCTTCCGCTACCAAGGTAGACTCGGAAGCAATAACATACCTTTGTGTAATAAATTGCAGCGTTTTTTCTAGTATTTGAGGCTTATAGTTCTTAAAGTTGAACTCCACATTCGATCTTTGCTGCTGTAGATTTTGTTTCATGTCAACGACGTGTGGATGGCACCTACCGCTGCCGTGCGAACGATGTACCACTGCGACAACGTGGACCGCACTCACGCAGATTCATGAGAACCAGTGAAGGATTGGAAACCTTCACCTGGAGACTCCTCTTGTTTTTATTGAGCAGGGATGGTCGTACAGGAGCGAAACTCTTTTAAATGATCTTCGGTCGTAAACTCGACAAGATATTATTATAACTTAAGAGGATTGTCGCGGATCATAAGTATTGCTTGAGATTGGATGCCGGAAAGCTGGAGTTTCTAGTTTGGAAGTTTGTTCAAGTTTTATGGATGAAGACTGGTTTGACTGCTGGGCTTGATACAGCTTCTTCGATCTTACGTTTTATTATTGTCCCCTTATCGTGACCCTGGGATGAGACAAAATCGGTTATTGTTTTACTAATAATTTTAGAGCATCAATAGCTTGGATTACTACCAAATAATTTGTTATTGAAAAAATACGAAACTCAAGATGGATCATATGCTAGGGAATTAGTCTTGAAGAATCTCATTGTCACTCACATTGTTTTGGTATTAACGGATTGGAAAGTATCCGTACGTACTCTGAATAAAGTTGTTTCGTTCTTGACGACCATGTCTAAGCCAGGTGCCGGAAGTGTAATCTGCTAACATGTCTTAGTGACCAAAATAATGAGTATCTTTGCCCCAGATCAGCTCCTTGAAGAATAATTTATTACATTTACTCCACTGCAAAACTTTACACTTTAAATTTACCTGAATTTACAAGTTTACTAAGAGAAGGAAGTGATCGAAAACCTGCTTGTTTGTAATGCAAAAAGACTCTCGATCACCCCCTAATCCAGTAAGTGCCAAAAAAGCTGTAAATTGCTCCGAAAGTGGACTTATTGACAAGACGCTGCAAATTTGCTCCTCTATGTTATCTCTCAAAGAGTATAAGAGAAGTTGAAGTTGACATTTTTTTTCTAATAAACTCCCCTCAAAGACGGAAGGGGCACGCCATAAATAAGAATAAATAAACAAATCAAATATTAATGGGGAGGACGCCCAGGACTCACCTGACGCCGGCTCTAGGGATGAGGGAAGATGAGGAAGGTGGGGGTGGGAGAGAGGGATGAAGGGAAGTGCCTCTATAAAAATACCACCAGTTCGAACACGATCCGAGCAAGACACGGGTGGTGATACCACGGAGTACGCCTGCCGAGATGCCCAACTCGTGCAACTCCGTGGCACTTATCCCGCACCACACCCTGCGCCATGACAATGTTGCAGCCATCACCCTGATGATGTTGGGGGCCACTCCTTTTGGCTCCGACACCTCTTGCCGTAAATCTTTTGAATCATACATTCTTACCTTTGCCCGCCAAGTCTGCTCCTTGTCCAAGCTGCCATTGACGACTTGGACATCCAGGTTAAAACAAGACTGGTCGGGCTTCTTACCCTGGTCACTTGGCATGTGATACAATCTCTCCCCCTCTCAACTTTCCAGCCGCTAGATGACAAAAAATAAATCTAAATAAATCTAAATTTACATCATACAGTGAGTAGTCTATGATAGTATATCTATTATTCAAAACGATTGAATACGTTATCGATTCAATGTTTAATTGATTAAAGTTGTATATTCTCCGAATATAACAATACGGAAAAACAATATTTTATGATGGTGAACTCTGACAGGTCTTCGGAGGTATGCATAATGGAAGTTTCATCAATCGAGGTGAACTGATATATGCCAAGTGGGTGGTTTCCCCGAGATCCCCCAGGGGTGAGAAAAAAATCGTTGAATGACAATCAACTTTAATAGCTCACACGGAGAGATGGGGTGGATTTATTAATTACCCAGTATAGATTAGAAGGTCAAAACAAAAAACAATGTCTCTACTCTCTAGCCAGCACAAAGCCAGAACCGTGAATCGCTATTAGCCAGTCAGTGGCTGAAATGAAACTATTGTTCCTATTGTCGGTTCTTCTAAACACCCGGTACCCCCCCCCCCCCTCCTACATCACGCCGTCACCCTTAGCCATTCACCCATTGTCAACGGAGTGAAAAATCCTGTTCTCGCCTCGTCTCATTTATTTTGTTTCAGGCGCATCGATTTGTGGAAGCCAATCCGCTGGGTCCGATTCTTCCCTGAGCCCCTTCACGTGATGAGAGCAAAGCTGCGTACAGGTCGTCGGAAATACTATCATTCACTAGACTTGGAGAAACTTAAATGTAGAGGTCTTAGGAAGACGGGTCAACGCACAGTGGGGCGAAAATGCACAAAAAAAGCGTGTAAGTAGAATTTTCAAAAGTCGAGATTTGATTCAAGTGATAGTATAAAATGGTTTGTTTACCTTCAAAGCCAGTGCCAAACGGCTATACCCTTGCCCGTATTTAAAGTGCTCTGGGATTTTTAAAATCCCCGAAGGCCCAGCATGACTGCGAGAATCCAAGCCTGAACGGAAGGTCGAGTCCTACCTGCGCGATCCCAACAGTTTACCCCCTTCTGCAAATGGATACTTGATTCACTAATTATTTCGATAATCCCATCACCAAAATCATGATCAGCGAAAAAAAACCTGCAAATTAATACACAAAGGTTTATTATTTTTCTATATAGGTCACTCGTCGGCAAAGAACACGGCTTTGCCATTGTTACCACAGACCAACATGAAGAAAAACATCGATCGCATTTCGGTCAGCTAAAATTTGAACGGAGATTAGACCTCTTTTGCGATTCACACTAGTGTTTCTGATTTGTCGTAAGTCCCCTTAAGTTCTCGTAGGGAGAGAACGGTTTGTCCTCCACAGCTCCACGTGGTCCCTAAAAATTCTAAAAATTCAATACTATCTTAAATTGATGAAAAAAACAATACCTTTACACCGAAATTTTTCGAGCTAGGGCGTTTTAAAAATTTCAGCCCTTGTTTTTCAACCTTTAGAAGTGACTGACTTCAAACAAAAGCTTCGGGGCACCAAATGGAGTCCATATACCAAATTTCATCAAAATCGGTTCATGGGAACTAAGGAAAATGACGCGTACGGCGGACGGCGGACGGACAGCCAAATTTTTATTCGATTTTTGGATTCTTCGTACCTTGAAACGTAAACCAACAAATTTTGAGGGGGGTTAAAAAAATGTTTTTGGTCAATTACAAAGGTTCATTATTGAAAATAATTAACCAAAATGCTAAAACGTCATGGAACATTCATTAATAAGATAATTTATTGTCATCAATTGGCAAACGGTTAGTCCCACAGACAGGCTCCTCATTCATGACTGAAGGGACTCATAGGAAAAGTCAAAAAAATATTGACTTGGTACGGCAAACTAAAATTTAATCGAACCTATAAAACCCTCGAGATTTTTCCTATATTTTTTATTGCCAACATCGCCATTTTAGAATCCAGGTTTGTGAACTACCTACATCGTTTAGTAGCATTTCGGCAAAGCGAGCATCAAATTTCATTGCATTGATAATCACCTACCGTCCAGCGTGAGATGTTTGTAGATAGACCTGCATAGAAACTCCCGCAACTCTTTGAAGTAATCGTTGAAGCAATTTCTCGAGGGGACATGATCTTGTCTGATGGTAACCTCGTCAGATTTGAGACGTGTAACTTCTTAGAAGACCTTGGATCGTGAGCTGACTCTGAATTAACCTATAGACTACCGAGGATACTCAATATCTTGTACATAAGTATTAGTTGGACTAACGTACAGATTTCAGCCGGTATAGCTGAAGGTACTATAAGATCAAAATATTTCATCTCCTCGTCTTGAAGAAAAACTAAGCCGTAGAATCACGAAACGGTTGAATGAGCAGTTGAGCGTAGCATATCTGGAAGGCAGGTAGCATTCGATTGTGTAAACGGAAATGTACAGTCGGATGGTGCCGTGGACTCAGAAGCGTTGAGTGGGCATAGGAAAATAATGGAAAGGACTATACACAAAAGGAGGAAAAAGGGTCAGTAAAAAAAATCAGAGATGGATTCGAAATGGAGAGGAAGATGTGTACATGGATTGGTTCTGGACTAACCCGTTCCAAGGTCCCTCCATTCATTTTATTGTACCTAGTTGTTTGTTGTTAATTTTCCACCAATCGGTTCCAGTGCATACCCTCGATTTGTCATCGACTGTTCAACATCTTCTGTTTCTATGAGACAGAAAGGAGTAGTAGACGAGAAAATACATACACTCAAAGTGTCTCCTCTTGTCATTCACGATGAAAATTCAAATTGGATATTGTGTATGATTTAGTATTTTGGTTTATTATTTTCAATAACGAATCTTTGGAATCGACCAAGAAATTTTTACCCCCCCCCCCTTCCTCAATTCAATGGTTTACGTTTCAAGAAACTTAGAATCCGAAAATCGAATAAAAATGTTTCCGTCCGTCCGCCATAGACGGCACTTTCCTTGGTTCCCGTTGACCGATTTTGATGAATTTTGGTATATGGGCTTCATTTGGGGTCTAGTTGTGCCCCGAAGCTTTTGGTTGGGGTCAGTCACTTCTAAGGGGTAAAAATTAAGGGTAAAATTTTCAATATGCCTCAGCTCAAAACTCTCGAAATAATGGTATCGTTTTTTCACCAATTTGAAATAGTACCTACCTATCGAATTTTTAGAGGCCACCCGGAGCTCTGTTGGACAAACTGTTCGCTCCCTACGAGATTTTGAGAATGGAACTTAAGAAAAATCAGAAACACGATAGTGAATCGCAAAAGAGGCCTAAATCTCCGTTTTAATTTTAGCTGAACAAAATGCGATCGTTTTTGATTTCTTCGAGTTGTTTCCTCAGATTGAGTCCTTAGCAACCAGTAATCAAATTTCCTAGTAATTAGGGCAACCTCAACTCCCTGTTTCTTCGAACTGAGTGTGAAGTATTTATTTCTTCCAAATAAATTTGATTGTGAAGTAGGTATGTGGTAGGTAGGTAGTAACTACGGTTGGTAGATGGTGACAATGGCAAAGCCGTGTTCTTTGCAGACGAGTGATCTACATAGAAAAATGACAAACCTTTGTGTAATAATTTTCAGCATTTTTTAAAAGAAATCGAGGCTCTTGAAATAGCTTCAAAAATAATAAGTTTTGTTATTGAAAATTATTACAGAGAACATACTGAAACGATTTCTGGAGTTTGAGACATTTTAGTAAACATATGGTGACAAACAAACAGGTATACAGAGTATATTAAATTTCGGTCACCCTATTATTTTGGGGATTTTTTGGGGAGAATTGGAGGTAACTCTTGAAAAAATGATGTTCGAAGAATTGTACATTTCCACATTTACAGGTGCTGTCATCGATACGTGAACTAAGAAATCCGTAGGGGACCTTCATCTCGAAAAACCGCTGGAAACGTCTTCAAAACCAGACAGTTGGTTCGTATTACCAAATGATTTAGGATGAACAATAACGGGAAATGCGAGATGAAATTTTCATTTTGGAAACGTTTAGTTCATTTTGTTTCAATGAATGAATTAATTATTTACAACGGTTCAATGTACAATGGTTTTCATGTGATGCGTCTTGCCAAGGTTTTTCACCAGATAGTAAGCTAGGTCCGTGTTGCATGGTGGAAGATCCGTGCGATTGGCTCACCATTGGCACAACACATTAATTTTGCACTTTTTTGTGTGGAGAAAAGTGAATTCCCGTAGGAAAACAGTGAACCACTGTGGGAAAATTAAATTTTTTATGAGACCTCTTGTGAACATGTAATTTTCCCGCAGTTTTCTAGCAGGAATTCACCTTTCTCCACAAAAAAAAGTGAAATTTTGGAACCCAACAACTAGTGTCGCCTCGGGTCCAATACAGTCTGCCTGGCTTGTGTGAGTGAATGAAAGGGAGTGGAGTGGATACAGAAAACAAAAACAAGTTGATGATCAAATGATGGTGTGCTCCATGGCTGGAACTGGAGAAATAGATGCAAATGTGATGATTCCCAGACTAGTTTTCAAAAGCTGAAGAAGGCGACGATTTTTCGCCGAAATATGTACTGACAAATAAAAATTGAACAATAGACTCCAACTCTTCACAAAAATATTATTTCTAGTTGGATATATTCACAATATTTCTGTTTAGATTAGTTAACTGATGACTCTAGTTATGACCTATTAAGTCATCAATGAATAGAAGTACCTAAAAGCAATGAACTGTAAACTATCGGGACTAAGGGTAAAACTTAATTAAGCCGCTATTGCCAAGGTGAAAAATATTTTTTCATCATCAGGGCTCAAGGACTGTTAGGCTTGAGGAGAGGGCCAAAACCAACAAAATCATATTCTTCAGGCTCCTACTGAATTCGAGATGACCAAGCAGGTCAAAAACATTCACAGTGCAAAGACTGAGAAATGGTCATCTCGAATTCAGTAGGAGCCAGAAGAGTATGATCGAGTTGATTTTGACCCTCTACTTACGCTCAACATCCGTTACGATAAAATTGTTTTTCGAAAACTTAACTATAGCTGCGTAATTTAGTTTGACCCCAGTCTTAATAGTTTACTGTCCGTTTACCGTGGGTCGATACACACATCACCAAAAACTAATCATCTGGATGGAACGTAGCTATTACGATTATATTTCCATAGAGATGCTTTGGAGCGATACCTTAGATGGAATACAATACGGTAGCATTCCATGGACGTCCACTCATTCAAGCTATAATGCCTTACCGTAGTAGTTACTGATTTTAACATGCCATAATTCATAATATATTATTTATTAGTTTTACTATTTATTTTTAGTGTGTCTAGCGGAAGAAATATATTAATTCTTCAATCTTACCGTTTGTAAGGTCTAAAAGTGGTTCCCTGTTTAGATCTTCATCTAAGAAATAAATACTTATGTTTATTTGCCCTTTCTATCAGGTTGCAATGTGATAGTAGAATGCCTTTCGTCAATAACGAACTTGCTTTCTTCACATTTAATCAATTTGGATTCCATTTTTGTTGAACGTGACAATTTTTGTGGCACCCTCCTACGTTGATTGCTTGATTTGCACTAGCGAAAACATTCTCCCACTTGTTGCCTCACTTATCACGATGTTATCTTCGAATTGAAGAGATTTCTTTCAAACGGGGTTATATCTTATATCTTCGGGTTCTTACCTATATCTTTGGGACCTCACGAGTTTTATTCCTTCCGAAACGGGTTGTACCCCGCTTTAAAAGCTTGCTAAAAATTGGATTTGTCGACAAAAAGGCTTACACCCCGTTGTTTTCAATAATCACTTTTTTAAATTCGGTTTTTTGGATTCTTTATACCTTGAAACGTAAACCATAAAATTTTGAGGCTCGATTCCGAAGGTTAATCGGAACGAAGGTTCATTATTGAAAATAATGAGTAAACCAATAAAAGAAAATGAAAATGAGATTTTTCTTCCCACAACCTTATTTAACACAACTCTTATTTAAAAAAAAAAAAGAAAAGTCGTTCATATCCATGGTTTTTTTAATCAAATGGGCTTATATCCAAATTAAGAATGGCCGTATCTCCCTCAAAACACATGCCAAAAATTCGAAATTTGGTCTTACAATTAAAAGTTCTTTGAACAAACTAGTTGGAAAATTTGGGAACCCTAGACAACTTCCTTCGCCATGAAATTAGTTCTCAATTTCCCAAGAAAACTTCCAAGTGGACATAAGCCCGTTTGAAAGAAAACTCCTCAATTATGAACGTTCAGTATGAATAAAACATCAAATTTCATTACTCAGATTCAAACTAGATCAAGTATGGAGATATAAGAAACGGAAAAATGTTTTCCAAAATGAAAATTACCACGCGCGTTTTAAGTTGGAGGCTTTCCTGAACAATTTTGGTTCCGTTTCTGTTTGTCTGTCTGTCTGTCATGAAATCCTCGTAACGGTCAAAACATCACGAATTTATTATCCGATTTCGATGAAATTTCCAAGGATTGTGCGGGTTGGTATAGACTTTCTCTATAGTAGAACTTTCCAAAACTAGTACTAAAACTTTCCAGAACTTTAGTAGAAACGTAAACAAAACATAAAATATTATAATTTAATCCCAGCAAATTGACAACAAACAAATTTACAGATAAACAAGTTTTTCGAGTTTCGAACCGTGATAGTTTTATCACGGTTCGAAACTCAAAAAACTTGTTTATCTGTAAATTTGTTTGTTTTGAGCTCATCTTGGATTAGAGGGTTTAGGGATCTAAATGTGAGGTTATTGATTTTGCATCGTAGACAATAGTTATATATTATTGAAATTCTAGATTAGTTTCAGGACTCTCAATAAACAGGGGCGGTGAACAACTGTACCGTGATGTCTTAGAACCCTACAAATTGAAGGGCACGTCCCCATTACCCCGAAAATCAAGGCGAGGAAAGTTTTCGATTATGCGGGGATGGACGGAGATTATACTGATGGTACCTGGCTGTCCGTCCCCTCGAAGAAAATGGACCAAGACCACTTGCTATCTGAGAGAGGTAGATGAGGTGACACTCCACCATCATCTCCCGGGCCGCAGATGGATGGTCTGCCCCACCGAACTAATCCGTTAATAGTATAGAAGTCATCACGAATCGTCTAATGCTCATGTCCCTGTGGAAGCTAATGACTCATTACCAACACTTGCCGGGCAATCAGAGAGTGGCACGAGCCTGTGAAATCACGGTTAATATTCTTGGCTTTGCTATGCACGATCTGGAGCCCGGAGTCCCTCATTCCCTACGTGATCTGAAGCATGGCATATTAAGGAAAGGATTTTTAATCGTATCCCTCGCCCGCCTGGAAAGCGCTGGGTAATCCTTGTACTGTTTCTCCATTCTCAAGAAAGCCACATATTTATTCCGAAGCGCGACGCTCTCCGTCAAAACATCATGTCGTGCTGAACCACCAAATTGATCAATCATACACGACGTGCCAGGTGCATCCTTCCTTCTAAATGCAGAGGTTCGTTGTAACAAGTACGATGAAAGAGTTGATTATAAATATAAGATGGAAAGAAAACGTTCCCTTCCTGATGTATGAGTTGATGAGCAAAACTTTTCAAAGAATAGTTTCCATCGACTTCTACCCATCTCAGAACCATAGCAATTTTGTAATTCCGGTAGTATCATTTTGGTCAATTCAGAGCTGATTCCAAATCTAAATTAAGATTAATAAATCTACTTTCGTTTACTATTTACAATGATGAACCATTGGAAAAGTGACATAGAATCCGAAAATTGAATAATGAAGCATCCGGTTATTGCCAATATCTTCTGAGGGGTAAAAAGTTGGGAAAAACATTTTTAAAACGCTCTAACTCGAAAACTTGCAAAATTTACGTATTGCTTTTCCGTTCATTGAAAATAGCCACGAATTTTAAGAATTTTTTGACACCCCCTGAGCTCTGTGGGACCAACCGTTTGTTTGGTGAGGATAATTAATTATCTAATTAGTAAATGTTCATACCGTTTTTTCACCAATTGATACAACGTTTAATTTCTAGGAAAGAATGGTACCTCCCAGACAATTAAAAACAGTTAAATGCGCGTTTATTGTAGAATTTATCAGACCCACGTGATCCTCTGACCCTGAGCTAGTCAGAGGTGCTGCACCCCCCTCTCCACACCGACCCCTTGACCTTCGGACCTACCTAAACTAGCCTCTTTGGGCGATTGTAGGGAGGTTACTGTTACCGTTTTCCTTACGTTGGAAGAATGATGAAAAAGAAATACCAAGGTGGATCGCATATAAACATTTACTGACGTAAGTGAGAGAAATTTCATCTGAGCAAGATCTTTCGCAAACGGGTGAATCTTTACAGAAAAATAATAAACCGTTGTGTAACAATTTGCAGTGTCACCAGTTTGTCTATCTATCCGGAACGGATCATAGCCGAACGCCTCAACCGCTATTCATTTAATTCGACGAAGCTATTTTAAAACATCGTAAGCAGTCATAGGCAACTTTTATTGTACAACTGATTTCAATACTCTACTAAATGAGAAGTCCCGACCTGAACCGAATTGCTCCAAGCAAATTACCTCACCAATTGATAAGTTTATCAATAGTCTGGGTCTTTCAGTTCTTGCGTTGAACTGCACTTCCTAGAGGGTTGGTTTCGACGAGAGAAGTGTAATATGCCATTCGTTGTCCAGAAGAATAAAGATTGAGAATAAAGTAACTGCCTGAGAGCATCACAATTTAACCCGTAACACCAGCACATAATTTCGATTCGTTAAACTGCAATCCCGCGTGATTATAAACATCTTATAATTGAAACATATTGTTAAGTAATGCATACATTCCAGGGGACGTCCAATTCGATATGTATTAGGTCAATTTAAACCATTAGGAAAGCGATAAAACTGTTTCTCTTAATGTAATTCAGTTTTTTAAGGAATAGTGGTTCCCCCTCACCATTCTCCACCACGAAAATTCTAGCGGCATGAAAGCATCGAATTTAAAGAGCTTTTGAAGATCCTTGATCTACGATACCCAACATGCGAATTCGAGTTCACCCCCTCCCCCCTCCCAACCACGCCATTGGTGCCAGTCTGGCACCAAAGTGGAAATACGTTGTAACGTTGAACTTTCATTTATCGTAGGCAGTCCGTCGAAGTTCACGTCCGTATCCAAGGTGAAACACAACAACAACAAAAAAACAAGAAATATGCGGTTTATGGTGTTCTGGCAGCATCCACCATGCTGCACCATGCTGAGTGGTGCCACCCACCACTATTAGTTCCATGGTGGTACCGAGAATACTTCATAAAAATTCGGAGGTATAATTTTTTTTCGGAGAATTTTTCCCCATTTGAAAAGCTTGGGTACAATTAATAAGCTATAAAGGAACCGAAATATTGAAAATCGGATATTTTGTGAATATAATCCCCCTCTTACCCCCTCACCATGCTAGTTTTGCTAGAATTGATTCTGAAAAATCGGATATTTTGTGAATATAATCCCCCACTCACCCCCTCCCCATGCTAGTTTTGCTAGAATTGATTCTGAAAAATCGAATATTTTGTGAATATAATCCCCCACTCACCCCCTCCCCATGCTAGTTTTGCTAGAATTGATTCTGAAAAATCGAATATTTTGTGAATATAATCCCCCACTCACCCCCTCCCCATGCTAGTTTTGCTAGAATTGATTCTGAAAAATCGAATATTTTGTGAATATAATCCCCCTCTCACCCCCTCACCATGCTAGTTTTGCTAGAATTGATTCTGAAAAATCGGATATTTCGTGAATATAATCCCCCTCTCACCCCCTCACCATGCTAGTTTTGCTAGAATTGATTCTGAAAAATCGGATATTTTGTTAATATAATCCCCCACTCAACCCCTCACCATGCTAGTTTTGCTAGAATTGATTCTGAAAAATCGAATATTTTGTGAATATAATCCCCCTCTCACCCCCTCCCCATGCTAGTTTTGCTAGAATTGATTCTGAAAAATCGAATATTTTGTGAATATAATCCCCCTCTCACCCCCTCACCATGCTAGTTTTGCTAGAATTGATTCTGAAAAATCGGATATTTTGTGAATATCATCCCCCACTCACCCCCTCCCCTTGCTAGTTTTGCTAGAATTGATTCTGAAAAATCGAATATTTTGAGAATATAATCCCCCACTCACCCCCTCCCCATGCTAGTTTTGCTAGAATTGATTCTGAAAAATCGAATATTTTGTGAATATAATCCCCCTCTCACCCCTCACCATGCTAGTTTTGCTAGAATTGATTCTGAAAAATCGGATATTTTGTGAATATCATCCCCCACTCACCCCCTCCCCTTGCTAGTTTTGCTAGAATTGATTCTGAAAAATCGGATATTTTGTTAATATAATCCCCCACTCACCCCCTCACCATGCTAGTTTTGCTAGAATTGATTCTGAAAAATCGAATATTTTGTGAATATAATCCCCCACTCACCCCCTCCCCATGCTAGTTTTGCTAGAATTGATTCTGAAAAATCGGATATTTTGTGAATATAATCCCCCACTCACCCCCTCGCATACTAGTTTTGCTAGAATTGATTCTGAAAAATCGGATATTTTGTTAATATAATCCCCCACTCACCCCCTCCCCATGCTAGTTTTGCTAGAATTGATTCTGAAAAATCGGATATTTTGTGAATATCATCCCCCACTCACCCCCTCCCCATGCTAGTTTTGCTAGAATTGATTCTGAAAAATCGGATATTTTGTGAATATAATCCCCCACTCACCCCCTCACCATGCTAGTTTTGCTAGAATTGATTCTGAAAAATCGGATATTTTGTGAATATCATCCCCCACTCACCCCCTCCCCATGCTAGTTTTGCTAGAATTGATTCTGAAAAATCGGATATTTTGTGAATATCATCCCCCCACTCACCCCCTCGCATGGTTGTTTTGCTAGAATTGATTCTGATCCACTCGTGGCTACTAATTGTCTTACCCGCTTAAGAAGAGTGAGGATCACCAACGTCCCAACTCAGGGAATTATCACACCTGCGGTAGCACCCGCGAGCGGTCACCAATCCAGAGAACCTCCCTAGCTAACTGGCCAGATAACGGACGTAGATTGTCTATAGTACGATTCCCTTTAGTAAAATGAAAATCATACCATAATTCAAGATTGACAAAAACAGTGTTAATGGAACTTTGTTGAAGAAACGATGAAAGGAGTTGCAGTATAAAAAGCCGAGGATGAATTCTTGAGTTGTGGAGAGGCCTCCACAATCATACTTCCGCCTCTGCCTCACATTTTCATAAGGTAATTTTAAAAAACCTCACTCGCAGGAGCACTTGCAAATCAGCATTACATTGCAAAAGAATCTGCTTGGATGTAGTGCAAGGCTTTATTTCCGCTCTCCTTGAAATGCGGGTCAAAACTACGCTAGGATTGGAGGAAGGCGTGAAAAGCGAAGAATAATGATCAGCTGGTGACTGTATAAGAGGATCGGCCCGCGCTCGGTGCTTCTCTTACATAGGGAAATGAAGACGTTTCGCAACACAGGCATAATTGTCACAAGAGGTGAATCAGAGGTTCATCTTCGCTCAACCCTCCTTACATATTCATAAGCCCAGGAGTAACGTCACCTTGGGAGGCTTTGAAGCCACCTCTGGAAAAACACCATGTTTAAACAATGGGCATTGTGTTTGACTTGGTTGTTCTGACTCGAAGGGACTGACTCAATACAAATTGCAGGTTGCGGTAAACACCTTTTTTCCTTCTGATCCCGATGCCGCCAGTGTCACGGAGGTGGTGCACCCAGCACCCTCCTGAGCGCCGCACTCATCTGCCACCCCGTGTCCAAATAGTAATAATACGGTTTGCTCAGGGAGAGAGGATGGAATGCTGATGAGCCGTTTTCTTGAGGTTGCAGAGAGCTAACGTCCGTATATTACACTCGTCCCTTCCCTCATTACTCGTACAAATGCACCATCACAATAAGATGAGAATGAAGGTAGTAGCCAAAATATTCTGATCCCACAGACGAACAATATTTCGGCTCTCAAACTATTTCGCATGATTCGTAACCTCGCGGAAATAAGTACCTCAACCACTTAGAGAGAAGTGAGTGTGGCACATAGTTTCCCCGCATGTTAACTCTACTTTACCATCACTAGTGCCTACCTTTTGATAAGGTAGTTATTAAGGAAGCACAACTGAGTGACTTAAAAGTCCATTCGAAGGAACAAACAGATCGCTTTTTGGCCCAGTTATAAATACTTGGGACGGATGGAGGGACCCTCTGGAGAATCGTTGGCAGGTTACACTTCTAAAATTTGAACACTATTCTGGATTGATAAAAAATTATTATTTTTCATTAATTATTCATTTCAATTTAGCTAATTTTCTCATTAGCGAACGGCTTGTTCCACATAAATTTGGATGGTGTCAAAAAAGTCTTCAAAATCGTATTTTAAATTAATGAAAAAACAACCGGTACCTATAGTGGTATTGGAAGTTTTTATGTTAGGCATTTGAAAATGTTTTCCCCCACTTTTCCCCCCTTAGGAGTGACCTACATCAGCCAAAACCTTCCAGGCACAATTAGACCCCGAATGGAGCTGGTTTCCCAAATATCATCAAAATTAATCCACGGGAACTGGGCAAAGTGCCGCGTCCGGCGTAAGAATTCGATTTATGGATTCCACATATCTTGAAACATTAGCCATAAAATTTGAGGGGATTTTTATAAACATTTTGCTTCCCTGTTAGCGGAAGCTTTGTTTTCACTTTTCATGCTTGAAAAAAAGAAGTTCTCCAAAATCGAAATATCCACTCGCGTTTTACGTTTCAGACCTTCCTGAACGATTTAGGTTCCGTGTCTGTGTATCTGTCATGAAATCCTTGCCACAGCCATAACTTCTACAATTCTCATCCGATTTCGATGAAATTTTCAGGGATTGTGTGATTTGGCGTGTAGACGATCCCATGAAAATCATCACCTCCGGACTAATAGTAGCCACCGCGCAAGCGCAAACGTTAATTTCTCGTAACAGCCATAGCTTCCACATTTTCCATCCGATTTCGATGACATATTCTAGGATTGTTCAGATTGGCGTGTAGATGGCCCCCTTTGAAAATCAAGGCCTCACATTTTACAGTAGCCTCTGCGCATGCGCAAACGTAAAATCCTTGGAACACCCATAATTTCAACATTTGTTATCCGGATTCGATGACTTTTTTAGGAATTGTGCTGGATGACGTGTGGATGGTTTTCAGGAGGATTGTTCAAGAATTTATGGTTTGAGATTAACTACTTTGGATCGGATCATCTATACAATCGGGTTATGAATACGAGGAAGCTATGTGCCACACTCAATTGTTAGACTTGTTTTCTTGTTCGATTCCAAAGGTTATTTATTGAAAATAATTAACCAAAATCACCAAAGCGCCAGTTTCTAACTACCTCCCACATTTGAGTAACCAAATTAATTACAATTATTATTAACGAATTATTACGGCCCTGAGTAGATTGTACAATTGATCCTACAGAGAATTTATTTATTCGAAAATTTGTTATTCGAATTTTGGAATCTACGTACCTTGAACCATCCAATACTACTCCCCAACGTTTAGAGAAATCGCGTAGTGAGTAAATTAATTATGTTTGCTGACACACAGGATGATTAACATACACGTACAGAAATAGACAAGAGAACAAAATAGAAATCACTACTAAATAGAAAGTTGGATTTATTAACAGAATAGACTGCAATTTGTTAGGTTAAGTTTTATTATTTAACTAGTTTTAAATTGTTTGTCGAGGTGAAGTGAAACTAACACCAGTACAAGTAACTGGTGTTGATAATAATTATTTCATATTTATGAGTTGTACTACCGTTCATATGACCAAAAACCAAAATATGACCAAAAACATGAAATGTGACGAACTTTAGACTGTGGAAGGATAAATAAAGGGTGGTGGCCTCTATTTAAACCTTCCCAGGGCAAATGCAGCCAACATCTGGTATGAATTGGATAATATATGAAATAAATACTAATGTATGAAGTAAATAGAAGAGAAAGCGCTGTTTCAAGGGATATTGAAGACATGACTGAACAAAATCCTAAAAATTAGTACATACATCTACTCTCTGACATGTACGTAATTGTCTATAATACCCGCTTTTGGCTGTGAAGGTCTCATAAAATGAAAGTATTCATATTGTATTTCCACTCCATCTTCAAAAACGCAGTAGGCGATCTTCAAGGAGGAGAATAAACATAATCTTCAGGTAATATTTCATCTTTATTCCGTGGAAATTACATCTTCGCCGGCAAATTGATCACCAGTCGTCAAATGTTTACAATATGGCCAGAACGACAGAGACGTCTATCAGGAGTTGAAGAGAGCGGATGATATTTTCCATCATACTGGTGATGTAGCTTCAAATACGACAGACATAATAACCTCAAGCAGATGAACGGAGGGTATAGAAGGGCTAATTAATGGTGGCATATTTTATTGCTGGAGGTGGTTGTGACTAATACGAGAGGCCGGGGTCAAGCCTGCGCTGCTCCTTTACGATCCGACGGACACACACCTGTGAGGCTTAATGTCAACTGGGCGCGATAATTTTTCACATTGGCTCGACGACCGGGACAATATTACGCCTCGTTCTGACTGAAGGGGATTGTAATGAGCTTCCATTTGAAAGCAGCCGTCACGGACCAGGAAAGTGTCCATCAGGCAAGAGAACCATCATACACGGTGTATGAAAGATGCAACTTCAGAAAAGCTCATTGCCATGATCCGCCGCCAAGCTGTCTGTTGCACCCGTTCGGGCTCTTGGAATTTCCTCTTGAAGAGGTTTACGACTCGCACGGAGTCCACTCCCCACAATGCGATATAAACATGCGAAACAGGCTTCACGTTTAATTTATTCATCCGTTTTAAAAATTTCACCCTTGTCGAAAGGCACCTTTATAATGAATACAGGAGTATACAACGCGCGTTCGTGGAGGTTGCCGTCGAGTTACTTACAGGATTGATTATACACCATATCGCTAAATCAATCACTGAAATCGTGAATTCCATCAGTTAGAACCCTAGTGTGAACCCTGATGTGAAAGTCAAGCGGATGAGAGAATATGCCTCGACTTCTGCCATGAGAGTTGACTTCCTTCAAGGATACCTGTAAGCGTAACACTCAATAAATGAAGAAGTGAACTTATGGGTCAAAATGCTGCTTAGATATTCAAGAGATGATAGCATCTGCCCAGGATCTTCTATCCCTAGGAAACGACCTCCTGTCATGAGACTTGGACATCGGCTTTCCTCCAGGGTTGAATATCTAGTATAAGCGTACGACTCAATGAAGTACCACTATAAGTTCACGACTTCTGGGTTTATTGAGTGGTACGCTATAAGGTCGAAACACTGAGTAAACACGGTACACAGAAAGCATCCTGACAAGGAAGATACTCTTAGAACAATAAAGAGAGAGGAGGAAGCATCTAGTCCGCCCCCTCACCCAGAACTGATTAAGCACCCCAGGACTCAGCCCGAAGTAATGTGTTAAACATTTCCGGGCCGAGTTCCAACGTGGGGGAAAAGGAGATGTTTTTTTAGTGGGTTTGAATCCCACATAACCTGAAGACGCGGACCCTTCTGGTATCTTACGAGATCCAACTCCACCTATGGATCTTAAAGATTTTCTCACCTGCCTGCCGAAAAATAAAAAAAATATATATCTGTAAGCATACCACTCAATAAATCCATAAGTCGTGAACGTATTGGTCGAAACGCTGGTAAGATTTTCAAGCAGATGATAAAATGTGGCTGGGATCTCCTTTCCCCAGGAAACGGCTTCCTGCCAAAAGTCTTGGAAGTCGACTCTCGTACAGGATTGAATATATGTCAGCGTACCAATCAATAAACTCAGAAATCGTGAAATTATAGGTCGAAACCCTGGTAAGATTTCAAATCAATTCCTTTGACGTGATACAAACGAGTTTTCAGAAATTGTAATCTCTAACTCGCTGAACAAAGCTAAGGAGCTCACTTCCCAATTTAGATCAATTTAAAGTGCACCAATTTTATGATCCCGAAACACTCATTTGTCTCGATCTAATGGTCCTCTATGAGGTTCGAGGGGACTCCTAGCTCTAATTGATGATTCGAGAATTTATCACGATCCGATAAAATTTATATTCACTTAATACCTATGAGCTAAGTAGGAGATTTGACATGTCAATATCAAGGTTCTTCTATTCTCCGATTTCTGCACATCATTTCATATTTTCGATATTCTAATCAATTTTCCGATTTATTCAAATGATTGTTTACAACTCCTCGATTATTCTAGCTTAAATAATATACAAAATAGATCACAATCGTAATCGATTTTACTATCCTTATTCGGCAATACCTGGAAGAGATATGTATTAGGTAAGCCAACCTCGAGTGACTAACCGGACCAATCCAAGTCCACCTGGTTGGCAATTATTGAAATGGAATTCGGAGCGCGTCGATTTGACACGGATAGTTATATTGGTTTTGGCGCTAATGGGGGAGTTAGGACTAGTTTTGCTCCCAAAGCGATTATTCACTATCGGTCGATCGGTCCGTCTCAGCTGAACTCGATCTTTTCCGCTTCTAATTGACCGGGCCTTTGCGCAGTATTATTACCACCGTGAAACGAGGAAACGAGGAATTAAACTAATTTAGATGGATTTCACACAACCTGGCAGTTGATTCTCACTCGGTTGGAATTTTTTTTCAGTCATGTAATCATGACTTTTTTCAGTCATGTTATGACCTATGGCGCTTTTTGTGATCCGTTTATTTAAACTTGCTAATAATAAACCTATTTAGCAATATTTTTTTCCATAATTAGTTCAATCACGCTGTAGGTTATTCAGCTACACATAGGCCTGCTTAGCAGGAAAGATGTGGCCATGAGTACATGTGAAACAGCCATGTTATATCAACATTCTACACAATGCGATGGGTCCACCAGGTAGAGCTTTAGTGATCCTACGAATTGCGACTAGAAGTCAGCCTTTAGAACTCAAGGCCACGAGAGAGTGTAGATGGGCTGTAATCCCATAGTAATAAGTTGGGGTCTAGCCCATGAAATAAAATGGAGTTACAATGGAGGCTAATGCAAGGGAGTATTAATTGTGGTCCAGCTCAGGGAAGTTGAGATCGGAATACGGAAAGTCAGCCGTTCACCCTCCCCCCCTTCCCCCCCCCCCCCCACACACACACTCACATAACTCCAGGACAAATCACAGGAATGCTGTGTATTAGGATTTTTCACCCCTCATTTGGTCGAAAATGTTATCATTCTGCATAAAATTGACAGGATTTACAAAATTCTATAATTCATTAAAACCAAGGTAATAAAAAATCTCCCAGATTTGTAACGTCAAAATTTACTTACCTAGACCAGTTCTTCTTAGAGGTCGGGAAGAGGGATTTGTACAGGCCGACGAGTACGTTTCGAAATCATCTTTCAAAACGAGCTGAAAGTTTGTTGTGCGTCTCAGATCAGTAAATGGATGTATTGGTGACGGTTGGGGTTCGGGAAGTAAGGTCGCACGTTCAGCTTCCAAGTCAGCAGCCTCAGCCCCTTCATGACCTCTATTTTTATTTGGCATAAGTGCTGACGTCCATTTGCTATCAATAAAATTATTTGAACTTAGAAATTAAATTCCACATGTACAAATGTAATAGTTTGTAGATAGTTAGTTACTGTGATTGTTCACAGTTGACCCGTTTTCTAATTCACAAAACTATATTCGATTGCTACAGAAAGTTTATTATTTTAAAATAATCACTCATCCGAAGACCACTTAGTACGGACGTTAGACATCATTCCTCTTAGAGGTCTTTCATGAAAACTCTTCGTTCCTCCTCGTAGAGAGCACACTCAACCACTATATGCTCCATGTCCTCTAGAACGTTGCAGTAGGTACATAATTGATCCTCCGCTCGATCGTATAGGTATAGCGTCCTTCTATTGTTCCTGTGTCCTGTTCTCAATCTTATTAGTTGGATGAGGCGTTTCCTTGACAATTTCCAGCCAGAAAACCAAGTCTGTCGACTGATTTTTGGCTGGATGCAGTGGTGATAGCAGCCTTTCATTATTGATACCTCATCATACCGTGTTTGCCAGTCTTGTAGGAATCGTCTCTTAATGGCGATTGCCCATCAGGGCGGGGTGCAAGAACGGGAAGAATACGGGAGTTAGATTTATCATCTGTTGTTCTCTTAGCCGCGAGATCTGCCTGCCCATTCCCATACACACCACTGTGGCTGGGAATCCATTGGACTACCACGTGTTTATCAGGAAGTCTCATCAAACGAGCTACTTCAATTATTAAATAGTTGGCACAGTCTGATTTCCCGATGTTCTTGAGGGTTTCACACGAACGTTTTGAGTCAGTGAGTATGACTCCATCATGGTGCCTTCCGGAATGGAAATGTTCTAAAGCGACTTTTATCGTCACTAGTTCTGCTGACTTAATGCTCATGGGACTTGATAAACGACGACTAACTATGGTTGAACTCCGCTTATCGAATATACCTGTGCCACATTCATCCTCCTGTCATCATCCTCCATCATGACCTCTTATCCAGGAAAAACCACGCTTCCTCTAGAGTTCCTCACCTTTTCAATTTCGTGGATAACGTCCACTTCAGTCTTTATTGGACGATATGTCATCTTGAGGTAGTACAGCTTTGCTCTGACACTTCTTGAATCAGTGATCATGGACGGGAATATCCAAACTGTTGGCGTAGATCAATGCTTGTAAGACTGCGAAGCACCCGGTTGTGTATATGAATGATTTGCTTCATAAACTGGAGACCTGAGTCACTTCGTTTGAGGAGTCAGAGAAAGCGCATTGTTGAGGGACCCGTCTGTGTATACATACTTAGAGCCAGTTTGACCTCTTTGAAAGATATAAGATCCTCTATGCATAGAGGCTCTGTTCGCTTAACAGTGTAGACTGGGCTGGGCAACGGGACGAGTTGCTTGGAAAAGGACAAGCGTATAGTGAATGCTTGATGCTTTCCGTAGTCAATGTCCATTGGAAAACCAAGAACCGAACAAAGAACCAAGAAGAACTCAAAATTCAAGACCATGAAGCTCTCACAACGAAGAGGTTTACTATACCTAATTATATTAATATACCAATTTTATTTTACGAGTGGATGAGCTGGTCTAGAGGAAATTTGTCCTAGGAAATGTGGTCCACAAATAGCAACGAATCGGATTTCATCAGAAAATACTCCAAAAAGGTCATGGGGAATTTGCTTCAAAAATATTCAACATTTTAGACTAGTTGTCCCTTACACAAATTTGACATAAACCTAGTGGAGAAAAGGCTTCAAAAACACTGAATTCAGAGTGTAGACCTCCCATCAATCTACTCTTTTGACCAGATTTTCTTCATGAGGAAAACCATCCCTATCCAAATATTCGCTATTTTTGGAACTTCAAACCGCCTCCCTCAGGACCACCTTGTACTCGTATCATAGTTCACCAAACCTAGCAGCAATATTGCATATTCTTGGAAATATGTGGGAAACCTTATTAGCCAGTTTGTTTAGCAGCCAGTTTGATAAATTTAAGTCTGATTTTCTGCAGATGTTATAGAATTAATAATAGGTATTACCCTGTTGGACGCCTAGATACGTAATTTTACTGCCTGTAACAACTGCCAACTATAATTATAAGCAGAAAATATGCACGATCACTTGCATAAACTGGTTGCCTGGGGAGCCTTCTGATCCTGTGTTTTCGTAGCCGCATAATAACACGCTGCTACACCTTTTAGCCTCTGAAGAAACGCCTAAAACATGAATGATGGGCGACTACCACGTTTGGATATACCTGGTTCTCATCGTCGGTCCTAATGGTCGATTGTGTTCCTGGACGTTTGTGGAGGTGGATACCTTCATAATCTCATACGAAACAATGTTCAAACATTTTCAGTGTTCAGTAAGAGCATCAAGAGTACAGGTTCGAGTAGATTTTCCTAACTGGTGCTTCGCGAGGCAAGTATACAAATCTCCTGTTAGATGCAAATCATAATTTTCTTAAATCATTACAGCTGTAAAATGTTCGCTGTCAACCACGATGAGCGTCGTAAGGTAGATAAGGCGGTGAGGTTTGCATAGTTAGGCATGTATTCGTCATGAAAGCCGCTAGGGTATCTGAACGTAATTTTGCTGCTCGGAAGTTCTGAGAGGTCCGAACTTCCTTTGTGACGAGGTGAAATTCACTTTATTATAGTACACCCTGTTCTGACTCCAGGATTGAGATTATGACGAAGACATTTTTGACACTACTCCTGCTCTGGAGCGCTCTGAGTTATCGCATTAATTTATTTGGAAATGTGACTGCTGATTCTCTAACGGAACTAGGAGCACGTATAGGTCCATTCTCAAACATTTCGACCCCAAAGGAGGACTTATACTGTATGTAAAAGCGGGACATATTACCCAACGGAGAAAGATGTACGACGAATGCGAGACAATGCCATTTTAGCGAATTTTCAAAGAAAATGAAGCTATCGCAAAGCCCTCAAAAGTTTTAGAATTTACTTTTTCGGAAATTGTTTTCACTGAAATCCGTTTTGAAACATTCTGAAACGATCCCTGAAGTTTTCCAAAAATCATATGTATACACATTTTAGCAAACATTTTTTAGCTTTCGCCAAAATGTTCGTAACAATAAACAAAAGGACGAGTTCGTTAGTCAGAAATTTTGGACGACCCAGAGTGGTCAACATTTCAAAAATAGTAAAAAAACGGGGTTTTCCGGTTTTTTGTGGTTATTACCTTCACAGCAATATTAATATATGGTATATTCGGATTCTGCACAAAATTTCTGATATCAATGCGTTTTTCAAAAATGAAAATTGTCCAAAAATTAAGAAAAGTATGTATATATTGAAATATATATTGAAAACGTGCGTATATTGGTTGAACCCAGAAATGCAGTAGCCGTGTGGATACTCTATGAGTTCGTGGAGACGAGTAGAACGTGAATATGGACTCCTAACATCTTCAAAGCATACCCTGTGTATGCAGTATGTTGGTATGGTATACTGATAATCGAAAAAACCAAGAATTGTGTTTAAAAAAACTTTCTAAAAGAAATTGCAACACCATCGTTCCTTTTCTCAACCATACCTTCAACTGAAAGATTTCTTTGAAAATTCCCTCATTAATTCATGCTGCATGAATGGACTTTTTCTTATGAATCAAACCAAAGAAAAGTTTTATTTGATAATATCTTCTCCAAATTGAAGGGTAACAATTGAATCAGTGAGAATGACAACAGTACATGTCCCCAATTAGCTTATCGAGATATCAGTCAGGTGGTATAAGTCCATGGACTCCTACTGTTTTTTCCCTCAATCATTTTCAATTAGGCTCTGTTCAAGCTTACCGAGTATGGTTCTACTGGTTACAACCTACAAAAAGCCATTTTTCAACAATCGTCAAAAATGGACTTGTACTGTTTTTATTCTCATCGATTCAATTACAAAGACGTGTTCTTTGCAGACGAATGATCTATATAGAAAAATAATATACCTTTGTGTAATAATTTGCAGCGTTTTTTGTTCAAACTTGTAAAGTGAGAAGAATGATTCCGCTACCTAGGTAGACTCGGAAGAAATAATGGAGGGTTTCTGAGGCAAGAATCCACTTAATTCAGCTTGTTTCTGAACATTACTGGGTGTTGTGCCCAGTTGGTTGGAACCTCAAAGCCATAGAAAACTCCTCTTCCTTACAATGTTGAAAACCTTTCTAAATATTACGGTTCGTGAATTGACGGTGAGAAATAATGTCCAAGCTATTTCCAGACCCCTAAATCCGGCACGCTAATAACTGAAGGCTGAAAAACGATTCTGAACCAGAGCTCATACGAGTTCCCATCCCAAGAGACAAATTGAAGGTACCACATGCTCTTCGTATTGGTGTAGGCCATCCGAGATGACGGCGTTGGGGCCTTCCAATAATTATAAATCACAAAAAGTGAAGGGGGTCCCGAGGCGGGCCGGCCCAACAATAGGCATCAAAGGCCCTAAACACCTTTCAGAGTTTATTATTTGAATTAATGGCTGCTAAAGTCACCTTGCGAGGTGCGAGAATGATAAACGTATCTGAGGTTTTCGAGGCAAAGGGGGAAGTATAATGAAAAGAGAATGCACCGGTAGTGGGGGGGAGAAGGCAGATTGGTGGTTAGAGCCTACTGACGAGGAGGGGAGGGGAGCATTGTAAAAAACAAATGACACGGGTCTGGTCTGAGTTCCACTCCGATTACAGATGTGGGAATGGTGAACGTGGTTCCCATTGTCCTGCGGCTCATCCTCTATTGCTCCCGCCGAACCGAAACGGATCCAAACATAAGGAAACATATGTAACTTCCATTGTTGACCATTTGTCAAGCTCTCCTCCCGTCCTCCCGTTTCATATTCCCCTCTCTCACCGGTGCCCATCAAGAAATAATATTTACAATATAGTTGGATATATATTACAAACGTACCGTGGATAATTGCTCCTTTTCCCCGTTCACAGTGAACCACAATAGGAGTAGCTTCCACTGATTATTCAGGGTTGCCAACTTCTGTCAAGCGAACCCATTAAAATCCAATGTAGCGCTTTTGGACGCCCAGATGTGGGGTCTTCTATTAATATTTACTGTCTTCTTTCAAATCGGTTATTGCGAGTTGCTTTGCTGTTCGCCGGCCGATTATCTTCGGCTTGTCACAACAGAACGGGGCAACGTTAAATATTACTGTTCTGTGGGGTGAGCCGCAGAAATTGCATGAGATGGAAAACCGGTGGCTCGTTCGAGTCTGAGTTCCTGTCGAATTAGTTGTTATACGACTATTGTTGCTAAGCTGTGGTCTCACGAATCTCCAAAGTACCCGCAACCTCAACATTGGAACCATATGACTCAACGTTAAATTTATTTTCTCTTTACGAACTTCGGTCACGGAAATGGAAGAGGATTGAAAAGACTTAGTTCTAGAACATTTACGACCAATTTATTACTCCAGCAATGTAAATTATTCAGTATATTATTACGGATGGAAACTGACAAGTCTCGACTAATAAAACTAAAAGCACAATGAGGTTATCGTCCTGACCTCTTGGTGGTAACGCCAAGAGGAGCTTTCATTATTGATGTCTCAGTGGTCTCTGGCTCTGGCAAGTGATCAGTTGCAGAGATCAATGCTGTCAAAATTGAGAAATATGAAGTTGACGTACTATTAGAGGCTGCAGCGACACTTGCTAACATAGAACGAAATGAAGTAAAGGTGATTGGAGCAACTATTACCTGGCGTGGGATGGCATGGCAAGGCAGCCAAGGATCTGATTCGGTCTGGTTACCCACTGTTCATCCTAGAGTGGATGATCGAGTCCTGACAGGAGGAAAGTTTATCTGGTCTCTATCCTGGGCTATGGCTACTCGGCGGCGTGCCACGGTTCGAGCAAAGGGCACCGCTGAACTCGAACCCCATGGGGAGGAGAAGCATCATTCCTGGGACAAGGTGATTCAATCTTGTTCGTCAACCCAATGTCCGAGATCGAATCTCAAACCCTGAAATCAAGCAGCCAGAAGGACGTGACTGCAGATTGCTGTAAGTGCTGATAAAATAGGTACTCGGATGTAAATATTTATGTACAATACCATCGATTGTAGTGGTGAAGTAATTTTTTCCAAATATTAATTGGCCGGTGGGGTGGGGGGAGGAGGGGGAAACCAGGTAAGTACAATAAATGGAATTTTAGAGGAGAGCATTTTAAAGTTTCAAATTGTATTCCTAATTCAGGAGTCCACAATAATTGATATTTAAGGAAACACATATGTCAATGGGGTATTTCAGTCAATTTTTTTTATTTTTTATTTTTTTTTTTCAAAAGAGTAAGGCTCAGGAATAACGGTAATTGGGTCTGTTCGTCGAGAAAACGTTTTAAAAAAATCAGAGATGCTAAGGGAAGTTGAAGATTTGAATGGTGTGACGTAGCTAGCCAACTGTCTTTGAAAAAAGTATCCATGCACAGAAACCCTTGGAGGACGTCTTGGATACTACAAAATACTACTCACACACGCGCGCGGCATAGTCCGTAGCGTAGTCCTTGCCTAGTGTGTGTGCGGCCCGCTTTTTTCAAACGTGTGATCTCTTTAATTAATTTTTCTACCTCATGTTATAGTATCATTGGGCTTAAAGTTGGAGTATATAGGTTTTCAAGGGTGCTGAATCCAAATTTGAGGTCAAAAACCTGAATTTCCGACCCACCGAAATACCCCATTCCGCGCTGTGGCAGCAATTTTGGTTCTTTTGCGATATTTTTCCAACGATTCGTCCGATTTCGATGAAATTATCAGGGACTAATTCTCAAAACATTCTGGTTGGTTGGTAAAAATCTGAACTCAGTCCGACGAACCAAAAAAAATTACATCTCCAAACGTGAGCTATTCTAAACCTAAATTTTTTATATAAATGTTCCTTTTTCTCTCAGAATACTCAAGCTATCAATTTGAAATGTTGACAGAATCATCAGTATACTTAGTGAAGCAAATATGGCTTACAAAGTTTTTATGAAGTTCACAGAAAAAAAGTTATGAGGGCTTTACATTTTAGCGATATTTTGATTTTTCACACACTCATATTTAAGCTCCATGGCGTTATTCCGCAAAACCCTCCATCATAATTAAAGGTACATACTAGGAGAACATCCAGTAAAAATTTGGTTCCAATCGGATGAGTAGTTCCTGAGAAAAAGGAACAAATAAGCTCAAAAACGAAATTTTACAGGAGAGCGGTTTGAATCAAAAACGCGCGGCCGACTTAGGGCGGTCAGGTTTATCGAAATTTGAATTACTGTTCCTGGTTGTTTTCAACCAATGGAATTGTGGTATTAACTCTCGATAGTTCAACATCGATGTATATCGAATAGAACACCTACATCGTTTTGCATCAAAACCTCAAAAAATGATAGCCTGTGTGAAGGTTTAATTTGCTTTTTAGCTCGTCTTGCTTTTGCGTTCTTGTTGGGGTGAAGTTTTCAACGAAAATGCCGAGATATACGTGGATTTTCAAGAAAAAAAGAAAGTCCGGTCTTTATTGAAATGTGAGTTGATAATTTATACCGTCAAATAATTACTTATTATAATAAATGTTGTTCTATCTCCTGTTCCCCCGCGCAAGTGAAGAGGTAATATAAATAGGTAGTACAAGTTTCTCATGACTTCGTGGGTACTCTCTACATGTTCGTAAACCACATAACCGTAACATGTATTTTTTTTTTTTTTTAATTAATGTTTTTCTTATTGGGCTGACGCCCGTGTTATACTAAATAAATAAATCTCAGCCTGTGCATCATTCCTTCTAGCGTTCCCGAGCGTTCCCTAGCACTCATAACTCCCTAGGTTAGAACCCAAATTTGGAGCACTTCTACTTATCGGATTTAGAATTTTTTTTAAATTTCCTGAATTGAGTCTATTTACAAATTTTGGAAAAAAAATGTTGTGCGTCCGGATCGAAAATTGACATGTGTGTGCCCTTAACCCTGCTACTTTTTCACGAAAGTATCCTAAAACCGAAATGATAGCTCGGACTGCCCCTCAAACTACATCTTGATGGTAAACTCAATGGTTTTCAAAAAATTGGCGAGTTACCTGGTTACGTGCAGTCTAATTTCCATACTTTCTTGATTACGAACAACCAACTTTTCAGACTTACCTGCTCACCACCATAACAAAAACTAGTTGCCTGGTTAAGCACAATTTACTACACTGGGATAAAGTAGGTATACTCAATTACCGGTCTGTGCTCGAAAGAAGATGGTCATACTCGCAAACGAAAGCTGACACAAAATAACGCCTACAGTGAAAATATCTCGATTTTCACCAAAAAACTACTTACCTGGTTTTTCCCTCACGCCAGCCAATTGTTAATTTATTTTCTTTTTACGAACTTCTGTGGCGGAAATGGAAGATGATTGAAAAGACTTTGTACTACAACATTTAGACCAATTTATTACTCCATTAATCTAAATTATTGAGTACATTACTACGGATGAAAACTAACAAGTCTTGACTAATGAAACTTCAAAATTTTGTGAAAAAGCGAAAAAAGGTGTTCTCCCTATTGCATGAGAATAGAAAATGGGTAGTTGATAGCCGTAGAGAGAACTTAAGACCGTGTTTACATTACTTTTGTGAGTAAAATAATTGCCCGACTTCAAAACACTCAAACACCTGAGGTAGGAGGGATCTCAATTCGATGTTTCATGGGATGACGATTTAACACGTTGACTGCCTGAAATCTCAAAACTTGCCTCCAGGCCAACATTCTCTTTGCAGATCTGCGTTCAGGATCATTCAAAATGATGTTTTATGGTCAAATCTGCCAAGTTTTAGCGATCCGAACGAAGACAGGGGCAATTTTAGGAGTGAGACACAACGGGTCTCAGAAAATTTTCATAATTTCGGTTGTGATAAATATATTAAGAACAACTTGGTTTCAGTAAAACGTAATTTATTCAGTACAACTGAGTGGAAAAGTTATTTTTCAAGCTAAAGGATCAAAATCGTCGTAAAAAACACGAAAAATGTTACTATCATCCACTAAAATAATAAACTCAGAACAGTAAAACTCTTGGAGAATAACAAAATGGAAGTCAAAAGTGGAAGAGTTGTACCTAAAATTACTGAAAACAACAAAAATGAGAAGTCAGAAGTGGAAGAATCCTAAAAATCTTCTTATCACCATGAAAATGCAATTTTCACAACATGAAACTAGAAAAATGTGATGCCAGGCAGATCCAATGTATGCTAACACGTCATAGAGAAGGCTCACAAAGTCGTCAGTTAGTAAAAACTCCTTACGAGCACTAAAATCGGCACTGGAGTAGGTAACTTCTGCGACCAAGGGCAGCTGAGACCCTCTGTGGCAGTCAACGTGTTACAGATATACATACCTTCATGTTTGAACACCTTCCATTTCTCCATTTTAAACGTATGCATGCATTATACAATTATTACTAAATGGTTAACATTTTATGAATCATCATCATCATCATCATTTCATTTCAATACTGCTTCCGAGACTATCAAGGTCAAAAAAAAACGTTCTCCAAAATCAAAATTTCCACTCTCGTTTTACCTTTTAGACCTTCCTGTACAATTTCAGCTCCGTGTCTGTCTGTATGTGTGTCTATCTTTCATGAAATCCCTGTAACAAACATGAACATAAAAAGTTAATGTACGATTTTGCTGAAATTTTCTGGGAATGTACGGATTGGCGTGTAGATAGTCCCCTATGAAAATCACAGGCGACAGACTCATCAGACTCATCAGTATTCCATGAGTCCATGTTTCCAAATAAATTAATATGTTTCAAGGTTTTTGATGTAAAATGCTATTTTAAACTTGTTATTATATGGTATTTTTGGAATCTGTGTAAAATTTCCTTTGTATGAAGGTATGTATCTTCCTTATGAAGTGAAGAATTATTACATTATGTCGTTAAAAAATTCCTGAAAATCGATTCAATTTTTTTTTTTTTTTTTTTGAAAATTCACTTATTTCTTTATGTTGTAGAATGCGAGTTTCCTTATGAGTTGCATAAGGACATCTAGTCTTACTAAGGGACATCCCAAAAACGCTGACCAGGAACCACCACATTTTGCCAGGAAAGGGCTACCGAAAGACGTTTCGTTAATTTTAGTGAAACTGGATCGTTGAACTTGAAATGGTGATTACAGAGCTTCCCACGGACTTCTCCTGCAAACTTATGTTATATCATGTGCACTCCCTCGAGGAGTAGATGGTTGAAGGGGTTTCCCATTGTTGGATATCCGTGATGATAGCTAAGAAGCGGTCTGTATTGATCAATGGCCGTACGCCCGGCTTGCTAATTTGCGCTCACGCTAAGCTGCTCGGAGGTTCATTTACAATTTAATGATTCAATTCAACGAAGACAATGAAGTGCAAGGCAGCGCCGACAACTCAGACGTTTTCACAACACTTCGGCTTAAATAACTAACTTCCGGAATTTCTAGCTCCTCTAGGCCGCTATGATTCGTTCCCTGCTATAAGGAACCTTGATTGTGTAACGAGAGTTGTACTCTAGATTCTGATTACAATCATCAGCACTACCCCATTTTCAAGTATAAGAGTAGTACGGTACACTTTTTGCTTTCAAGTTTTCTAAGGTAATAAAAACATAAATTTTCACTCTTAGGAGGTAAAAAATTAGTACTTAAAAATCAAATTTCCATTCTCATAGACCGTCCTGGACAATTTTGGTTCCATGTCTTTGCATGAAGCCTTCTTTCATCTGATTCAGATGCAATTCGATTGTGTGGAATGGTCTCCAGTGCATTTCATTGTGATCAGATTTTCGGAAGCCACTGCGCAACAACAAAAATTCCTTGCCACGTCGTTCCTTGTTCAATTTTTCTCCGGATTTTGACGGCCTTTAACTTAGGTTGGGCAGTAGATGGTCTCCTTCACGTTTTATTTTACTCCTTTAACACCATTTTTTCATCACAATTACCAAAGTACCATATCTAATTGAATTTTTCTCAAACTTAGTTGGTTAGTTGGTAGAGATGATTCACACTACCAAATGTCTACCAAATCATGAACGAGGAAGCTATGCGCCAATCGGCAAATCTTCTCCCCTTAGTTTCGAGAAACTCTCTAGAATACTCTACAATCTATCTGGATGTGTAGAATATAAGATATTCTAAGAGTTTGTGAATATAATATACAGAGTGTTATGTCTACCATTGATTTTGAGAAGACAATTTTATTTCTACAATTTATTTCGAACAAAGTATTGTCTTAATTTAATTTATTTTCACAATTTATTTAATCTCTTTTGATTTATATTTTATGTTTCTACAATGGAAAAAGGCAAACCTGTTGACCGGCCATCTTGATGTGATAATAAAAAGTATTCAGACAATTCATTCCGTTTCAACCGCGTTCTTTCTTTATTTCTCCTTTTATTGTGTTAAATTCAAGACATAATACAGAGTGTCTACACTTAAGATGGGCATCACTTCAGGGTTCGATTTCACAAGGTATTTCCAACAAAAAATGTCTCATAGCAATTTTTTCCTAACCCATTCAAAATGCCTTTTTTTCACGTCGAAGTTTTTTCGCCTTTTCGACCTTACGTCATTAAAACTGTCATAACGCCTGTTATTTACCCAATAAATTCAAATTTGAGGATATCGTGGGAAACAGCATTAATTTCCAAGCTACCTAGAGTAAAATTAAAATCTTTTAGCAATAAAACATTTCTAAAAAATCAAGTCAAATAGCAAACTTCAATTTTTTTTTTTTTTTTTGGAATATGACTCGTTTTGATGGGCGCTCTTCGGGAAAAAACATGTTCAAACTGTCAGCTTTCCAACGGTCTATCAATTTTTCTTTTTAAAATTCAAATTGGAAGAATAAATCTAGTTTGAATGCCAATGAACGATAAATCCAGAGTTTTAAGCGGTTTATGGTCCCCGTCGATCTCAAGATGGCTAGACGAGTTTGGTATTATTTCCTATGTTAATTTTTACGTAGAATCCAATGGTATTACTTTCAAATAATTCTGACTGCTAGAAAGTGGATTTTTTCAAGAAAACCTTCGTTTTTCGTACATAAAATACGCATTATTCATTGATATGGTAGTGAGAATGAAGTAACACCTTTCTACTCAATAAAAACATCAATCAGCTATTAAAAAAAGTCACCAAACGAGAAGACGGGGTATCGACCAATATCCCTTCTCCCTGTTATGTCAAAACTATTTGAAAAATTGCTTCTTAAACGTCTCAAACCATCGATAGAAGATAGAAATTTAATTCCAAATCACCAATTCGGATTCAGAAAAAAACATTCAACTATAGATCAAGTCCATCGAATCACTAACATAATAGAAAAGGCTCTCGAAGGTAAGAAAATATGTGCTAGTATTTTCTTGGATATGCACAGGCCTTTGACAAGGTTTGGCACGAAGGATTGGAGTACAAACTGCACAGAGATCTCCCAAAACAGTACTACTTACTGCTAAAATCCTACCTTGAAAACAGACATTTCAGGGTGAAGCAAGAAGACCAATACTCTGGCTTAAAGCCAATAAAAGCTGGGGTCCCGCAAGGGAGTGTCTTAGGGCCAGTCCTTTATCTACTGTACACAAGGGACTTACCCCAACGAGAAGGTACAACTGTTGCCACCTTTGCAGATGATACGGCTATCCTCTCCGTCGATGATGATATCGAAGCTGCAACTAGTAATCTACAGAAGTCAATCACTGAGGTTACTAAGTGGACCAATACGTGGAGAATAAAGTTGAATGAATCAAAATCAGTTCACATCAACTTTACTAACCGAAAAATTCCTGTCATGGATGTTGAGATCAATTCAAATAAAATACCCCATACCGATGCAGTTAAATATTTGGGTATGACCCTCGACTCCAAATTAAACTGGAAAAAACATATAGAAAAGAAAAAAGAGGAAATTAAAATCAAATTCAGAAAGATGTATTGGTTGATGGGAAGGAATTCTCGTCTCTCTCTCCACAATAAACTGCTTATTTATGAGCAGATCCTTCGCCCTATCTGGACCTATGGAATTCAGTTATGGGGCTGTGCCAAAAAATCAAACATTAACAAAATCCAAACCTCCCAAAATAAAATACTGAGAAGTATAGTGCGTGCACCTTGGTACATGAGGAACGATGATATTCATCGAGACTTGGGGATGGAAACAGTCCTCGAAATTATTGCAAGGTACTCAAGAAGGCACGAACAACGCCTCCACAATCAAAAGAACCTGGAAATGCTCAACGTTTTGGACAACGAAGATGAACTCCGGCGACTCAAGCGAAAAAAACCACTGGACTTAGTAAGTGCTGTTAAAGTGCAATTATAGCTCAGTGTTGAAGATTCTGTTATGAGAAGGGACTGCGTTTTACTATAAACGGGCTCTCAAGGAGTGTAACAATGATATGTAATAATGCTAGATGGATTGTATTTAATATTCAGTTGCAATAATAAATCACGTTAAAAAAAAAAAAAAAAAAAAAAATCAGCTATAAATTTGATGCTTTTAAAGAGGTAGTTCGAAAAACGCCGAAACACTTGTGGAGCTGCTGAAGTGATAAGATTAGAAGATGACGAAGTAGACGGGGAAAGCGACCCGCCGGTCAGGTACCGATTGCTGGGGCAGCCTCCCTGCTTCATTTCGGAGTGCTAAGAGTTAAAATCGCGAACCTCACAGTCACTATGAGATGAGAGTGCAATGGCATTGTCGAACCACCGACCAGACTCCTCTACAGCCGCTCTACGTCTCAATCGAAGGCCGCACCTTTGTCTTTGAGCCGTTCTGTCCGTTGTGTTGTTCCCCAGCGCCACGGGGCTCCTCCTATTGTCCCGCTCCCTACAAAGTCCACCGACACGTGTTTTGATAAATAACTAATTGTTGACTCGGAACTGACTAATGAATCCATTCATTCATACTAGGACTTCGGGGTGGCAAACCTTTCTGTTGGTTTTGATCGGCGCATTTGATATTGAGGAGTGCCGCTCTCGATACTACACACGTACAGGTCACCCCGGGCATGCGTGATTCTTCCTTTCATCGATAGGAACTCTTGGAATTGGATTGTTTTCGACTATCTAGCTCTTGAGACACTCTTCGCTGACCAACTCGAAAAACTGAAGAATGGTTCACAGGTGAAAAGTATTGAGGGAAACTCCCATTACCGCCATTTCGGTCGAAAATGAGTTAGCAGGTGAATGAATGAATGAATGAATGATAATTTTATTTCCATAAATATTTACATGGCATTAGATTTAGAAAACATGACGGGTCATGGAAACTACCCCCTCATAGATCAAGGATCTGTGCCGAGGGGGGGAGTTGCATGTGCAAATTACATTTTATTTAATTTATCTAGTATCATTTCATATAGTTACAGTTTATCACTAGTTTTTCACATTTCATTACATCTATATATATTGCTATGTATTCCACTATTAAAGGGAAATAATAACTTAACGATTTTGAACAAAAATAATGTTAAAAAGTATAAATGCTGGATGTCATCGCATCGCACTCCGAGGGAGTAGCGGCAATGAGGTATGAAAAAACGGACTTTTTGTAAGCAGATCTACTGAAGGAATGAGGGTGGACCAGAGTGGTTGGTATTGTTCGCAATGTGTATGGTAAGTTATGGTAGAAGTGGCGAGAAGTGGTTTGCAAGCGGCTCGACGGAATAGGTATCACAGCTTGGGTCGTGAGTCTCATTGTCCGGGTACTCTGTTCAGATGAGCTGGGCGTGGTAGTATCTAATGTTTCAGGATGTTTGTGGTAATATAGCAGAGCCTGCTTGATGTAAAGCTGCTTCACCGTGAATACTTTTGCCTCGTGGAACAACTCAGCACTAGGGAACCTCCGGGGTTTTTTCAGTAGAACTTTCAGGATAGCTTTCTGCAGTACACTTATAGGTTCCAGGACACTACTGTATGCGTTACCCCACCAGAGAATACCAAAGCTAAGTACCGACTGTACTAGAGCTTTGTACAGTAAAATCAGTGTGCTTTTCGTGAAGCAGTTTCGGATGGTGTAAAATATGTGGACAAACTTCCTTGTTTTCTTCACGATTGCATTTATCTGGGCTTTCCAGTCCAGGTTTTCATCTAATACTACACCAAGGTATTGTGCACTTTTTACCCTTTCTATTTCCGAGCACTCACATGCCATGTACCCTGAATTACAAAAGTGTAATTTTAGTTTGTGTGGGTGGGAGTCCTTGTCTCTTGTGCGGGAGAACAGTAAGTATTTGGACTTGTTCACGTTTATGGTGAGGGATTGCGAATTGAGCCATAGGCATATCTTATTCATGTCCTCATTTGCTCGAGTAAAAACTTCCTGCCATGAGCTATGGTCGAACAAAAACGCTGCGTCATCAGTGAATAGGTACAATTTACCTCTAATGGGTATTTTCGCAATATTATTGATAAAGACCCTAAACAGATCTGGCCCCAGCGTGCTTCCTTGGATTACTCCAAAGTCAACCGGAAGTATGTCACTCTCAACCCCGTCAATACTCACTAACTGCTTTCTATCAGACAGATAGCTCTTGAACCAAGAGAGCTCCCTCCCCACTATGCTATGACGCTGTAACGCGCTTATCAATCTATCCCTGTCTATGGAATCGAAGCACTTGGCAAGGTCTATCAAAACCAAAATTCCATTACTCTTCTTATCCATTACTTCATAGAGATCTTTTGTAAGAGTGTAATGAGCCTCCTCGACTCCAACCCCAGGGGTAAAACCAAACTGCCTAGCACTGATCAGGGTATGGGTATGGTAGGTACCTACTTAGTTAGGATGTTGAGGTGTACTTTCTGCATATCGTCCCTATACCTGGTAAACTATGTAAGTTGGTAATAAATATGTATAAATAATAAATAATAAAAATAAATGTGGTAATAAATATAAATGTGTAAAATAAGGTTTTGAGCTTTTCGGGTAAATTAGGGTCTCTTGATCCATTTAGTGAAGCCGTTTTCCAATCTGAAGAATAGTTTTTTTATCCAGAAAGCATTGAAAAAACGTGTAAGTCGGTTACCTCTTTTTTCGCCGGAAAACCATGTAAGTCCTGTGTATGCCTTCATAAAAGTGAGCAGCTCACGCTGGTGGCAAGTTTCCATCAAAGACAGTCAGTTATTTCTTTTTTTTTCATGTAAAGTTTACAAAATTCATAAATGGAGTTCGGAGAAAGTGATCATAAATAGAAACCTTTTTATAACGCTCAATTTCAGCAATAAATTCCACTCCTTGTGTTCTGCAGACACGTGATTTTCCATACTGTCGCCAACCTTAAGATCAGGACCTACCTACGTTTTTTTTACTTACCTACCTAAGATCACGTGTTTTCCCGCATTGTTTCTAAATTATTTTTACATTATTTAGGAGGATATTTTAGATGAATTGATTGATTTTGTTGCCTGTTTGACCTACCTGTAATGCTGATGTTAGAAAGAACAACAAGAGATTAGTAGTGTGCTATTGGTCTGCTTATGTTTTACAGGAAACTCTGTAAAATTAATGATACAAGAGATAATAATGAGATAACCATTAAGGAAATCCAGCTCTGACCAATCCATAACCCCTTACCCATCCCTAGCCCATCTCCAACCTATCCTTAACCCCTAATCCATACCTAACCTAACTCATACCTAACCCATCCTCAATCCATCCCTAGTCCATCTCCAACCTATTCCTAACACATCCCATTCCTAACCCATCCCTAGTCCATTTCTAACCCAACCCAGCCCTGACCTATCCCAACCCCTAACTTATACCCAGCCCACCCCTAACCCGTCCCTAGCTTATCTCCAACCTATCCCTAACCCCTATCCCATCCCTAACCCATCCTCAACCCATATCCAGTTCATCTCTAACCCATACCTAACTCATCCCTTGTTTTAATGAAACAAAAGTACCTAGTTACCTAACACTTAAATCCAATGCATACCTACCTAGTTACGGTTGTGATGGGTAAAGTGTTCCTATAAGTAATGGTTGTAATTTAAGAAATGGTAATTGAGGAATTGGTAGTATATTGAATAATTTATTGCTCAACTGTAGACTGAAGACTATCGTTCTGACTCTAGGAGCCTTAAAGTTGGACTGTGTATTAGTCAACGCCTATGAATTTTCATTTAAATATTTTCCTTTTGTATCGATTTGGGTATTTTGTGTAACCTTGAAACCTGGAGAATAAAATTGAATAATGTTCCTAATAATAAAATAACCCAAGCTGGGTATATTTCCATAAAAATTAAATTGAAAACCATGTAAGTCGGGTGTCAAAGGCTGGGTAAAAGCATGTAAGTCCATTTTTTCGTTCTCTGAAGTAAATTTTGTTGAAATTAGTCTCATGCTCTTTTAAATACTACTGTTACCAAAAATTTTATGGAATGGAACGAAAAAACTTATTGTATATGGAATGAAAACTTAATGATTCAGTTTTTAGTGTCCCCTGTAAAATTTGATAAACTCGACTTACATGGTTTACCAGGTATAGGGACGATATGTAGTCCTTCCCGGTGAACCACACCTTTATCGCCGTCTAAAGCAGGTTGCAGTTACGCATTACTACGCTTACATACTTGGACTTAGGTATGTATCAACCAAGACGTTCAGTTGACACGTTTTTGATCGAAGAGGAAAGAGTTGAAGTCGGTCAGTTTTCGCGTCGTTTTGGGCAACGGCCCGAACCAAGTTTTCATTGCAGCGAACTTGACTTGTCACGTAGCCGCCAGCCCTGAGCCCCCCTAGATTTTCGCTGTGTTGTTGACAGAGGCTTCTTTTTTGAGTTATTAACCTTCCGTTAGTGGCGTATATGTGAGGCATACATGTCTCTCTTCAGTCGCCTGTCAAGCTTCACCCAAGTGGTGGGTGGAGGGCGTCTCCTCTCCGATTCTTCTCTGGCAATGTGAGGAGTCCCTCAATTGCCCTGAAGCCGCTGTCCTTTGAACCCCAATCGAGATAACGGTACTTTGTATTTGTCACATACTTCTTCTTCTTCTTTTGGCGCTACAACCCGCGAGGGGTCAGGGCCTCCCTTAGTGAGATCCGCCAGTCGTCCTTATTAACTGCTGTAGCTTTCCAGTCTCGAACACCCAAAATGGAGCGTGCATCCGCCGCCACACCATCCACCCAGCGTAGTCTAGGCCGCCCGGGCCGTCTTTTGCCATATATTCTTTCGTCTAGAATTCTCCTTGGTATTTCCTCCGGGCTCATCCTGGCAACATGTCCAGCCCATCGTAGCCTTCCTACCTTGATGAACCGAACGACGTCCCAGTCTCCGTATAGCTCTATGACCTCTTGGTTCGTTCGTTGTCGCCACACGAGCTCCTCAGGATCAAATACCGCTCCCAGAATTCGCCTGAGCACCTTCCTTTCAAAACGACGGAGCTCTTCTTCGAGGGCTCTGGTTAACGTCCAGGACTCCGACCCATATGTCAGGACTGGCTTGATTAAGGTCTTGTACAGCCGTATCTTGGTAGCCCGAGATATTACCCTGCTTTTTAGCTGCGGAACTAATCCAAAGTAGCTTCGGTTCGCTGACTGTATCCTGCGATGCACCTCCGCCTGCATATCATTATCACTATTCACGAGAGATCCCAGGTATACGAATTCCTTCACTGTCTCAATCGTGCATTCATTCACTTGTATATGGTCAGGTACTCTTCCTTTAGCATTAGTGGTCATATATTTGGTCTTTGACTGGTTTACCTCCAGTCCAAACTGTGCTGCCGCCCTCTGGAGGTCCGAAAATGCATTGGACATGGCACTGAATGTCTTGCCAACCACGTCAATGTCATCGGCATAGCCTAGGAGTTGTGCCGTGTGGTTGAAAATCGTACCACCTACCTGTATACCAGATGCTCTAATGGCGCCTTCAAGAGCAAAATTGAATAATAGGCAGGCCAGGCTGTCTCCCTGCCGTAGACCACTAGTTGTTGAGAAGGGGTCAGACAGATCACCACCAACTCGCACGTTTGTCACATACCCTTTGTGTAATTTTTTTCAAAAGTTATTTTTCCACTTGGAAAAAAACTCAATTGGTATTTGTCATACACCAACATATTCAAGTTTCAAGCAATATATTCCAAGTAAACCCAACAAGTATGGGGTGAAAGTATTTGCACTCGTTGATGCTCAAGTTTTCTCCACTTACAGTGTGGAAATTTACGCCGGACAGCAACCCTTCTGCGTCAGTAATAAACCAGCGGATATGGATTTTTTGAAAAATTGGAGTCCTAAAGATTCATTTGATGAAGGTATCTGTCTAGTCAGTTTTTTCAAGCGTAGGTGGGCTACTTTTCTATTCCAAATTCGGGGTTTGGATTGTCTTTTTGTCGTCTTTTGTCGTTTTGGTTTGTCTTTTTTCGCAATTACTTTATGAATGAGAGTTCCTGCTTGAAAATGTGATTTACCTATTTTACTCAGTCAGCTGTCAAAAGTTTCGAAGCTTATAATTACTCGTAGCTTTGTTGTAGCATCCAAGCATTCATCCCTATGTCAGCTCTGCAATTTAATATAAGACTAAAATTTATTATACCTAAGACTGATTTTTCAAAAATATGTAACTTAACAAGTTTTTGAAAAATTTAGTAAAGATTTTTTTTTTGGAGACCACTTATTGCTTCCGAGTCTACCAAGGTAGCGGAAGCTTTGTTTTCACTTTTCAAGGACGAAAAAAAAAAGTTCTCCAAAATCAAAATTTTCACTCGCGTTTTGTGTTTTAGACCTTTCTGAACAATTTTGGTTCCGTGTCTGTCTGTCTGTGTGTCTGTGTGTCTGTCCGTCTGTCATCAATTCCTTGTAACGCGCATAACTATACGAAGTTATTGTCCGATTTCGATGAAATTTTCAGGGATTGTGCGAGTTGGTGTGTAGACGGTCCCCTATGAAAACCATCATCCCCGGACAGATAGAAGCGACTGCGCATGCGCAAACGTGAATTCCTTGTAACGGCCGTAACTTCCACATTTTCCATCCGATTTCAATGAAATTTTCAGGGATTTTACAGATTAGTGTTTGGATGGTTTCCTATGAAAACCATCATCCCCGGACAGATAGAAGCGACTGCGCATGCGCAAACGTGAATTCCTTGTAACGGCCGTAACTTCCACAATTTCTACCCGATTTCGATGACATTTTCAGGGATTACGCGGATTAGGTTGTAGATGGTCCCCAATGAAAATCAAGGCCTTAAAATCTCAGTAGCCTCTGCGCATGCGCAAACGTAAAATCCTTGTAACAGCCGTAACAGTCGCGTGTGACGTGAGGATCTCAAACCCCATTCAACCAACCCCTTTATAGGACAGTGAGCAATGCTCTGGACTCACACCCAGGAGTCCCAGGTTCAACTCTCAGTCAAGCTAAGAAATTTTTTGATCCAATCACTACCGCACTTACATTTTTCGTCCGAATTTGATGACATTTTCTAGGATTGTCCAGATTAGCGTGTAGATGGTCCCCTATGAGGGTAGTGAAAGGTACATGGAGATTGGTGTTTTGGGATTAACTACTATGCATCGGATCATCTATATAATCGGGTTATGGATACGAGGAAGCTATGTGCCACACCCACTTGGCAGACTTTTTTTTATTTACATTTTTTCAAATTACAAAAACATTAACTAAACAATTACGCGTCTTGTTTACACAACCCTGACAGTTAAAAAAGGACTTTCTCTATTGTTATACGCCCAAAAAGTGTAGTGTATGTGAGACATACATGCCACCAATCGCGTAAGAATAGAGGTGCCACTAACGGAAGGTTAATTAGTAATCAGTTAGTTATTTTTTTCCATTGGGTATTTCTGGTGTTAAACGTCATTCTAAGGCCCAATTATAGGATTTGACTTGAAATTCCAGAATCTAGAATTGAGGCAAATTTCCACATTCTTTCTGGTTCACCCACGGTACAGTATGTCGGAGTGACGAGAAGTAGTGCTATCTTTTGAATGTTATAATACATGACAATACAGAAATGATTGTTCAATCAAACAACAAGATAAATAGGTTAACGGGCCCAGTAGTTGGACACTTGTTCCTTATCTTGGACAGTGGTGGCCCAGTAGTTGGACACTACTTTTCTTGTGAACTTATATTAAAACAAGTGGGTGTGGCACATAGCTTCCTCGTATCCATAACCCGATTGTATAGATTATCCGATATATAGTAGTTAATCTCAATAAGTACCTTCCACTACCCTCATAGGGGATAATCTACACGCTAATCTTAACAATCCTGAGAAATTTGGTCGAAATCGGAAGGAAAATGTAGAAGTTATGGCTGTTACAAGGAATAACGTTTGCGCATGCGCAGCAACTACTATTAGTCTGGGGAAGATGTTTTCATAAGGGACCTTCTACACCTCAATCTAAACAATCCTAGAAAATTTCATCAAATTCGGATGAAAAATATAAGTGTTATGGCTGTTACAAGGATTTTACGTTTGCGCATGCGCAGAGGCTACTATCAATTTTAAGGCCTTGTTTTTCATTGGGGACCGTCCACACGCCAATCCGCATAATCTCTGAAAATTCCATCGAAATCGAATCGAAAATATGGAAGTTATGGCTGTTACAAGGAATTCACATTTGCGCATGCGCAGCGGCTTCTATCAGTCCGGGGGTGATGATTTTCATAGGGGACCGTCTTCAGGCCAACCCGCACAATCCCTGAGAATTTCATCGAAATCGGATCATAACTTCGTATAGTTATGCCGGTTACAAGGATTTCATGACAGACAGACAGACACGGAACCAAAATTGTTCAGAATGGTCTGATACGTAAAACCCGAGTGGAAATTTTGATTTTGGAGAACTTTTTTTTTCAACCTTGAAAAGTGAAAACAAAGCTTCCGCTACCTTGGAAGACTCGGAAGCACTATACTAAAACAAAAGATAACAATTTATTGTCCAATTCTATCTTTAGGAGTTTTTGTTAACTCAAACGAGCTTCCTTCAAAGAACCTCGTGACTATAATACCAGCAGGTTTTTGGACGGGAGCTCGTCTGAGTTAACAAAAACTCCTAAAGACGAGACTGAACAATTTTTTTTCTTCACATTTTTGTTATTAAAATGCGAAGAAAAGTGGTGTCTAACTACTGCTTCAATATTGTTCCTTAAAATTATGAGATCCAGTGAAGGCAATCGTGAAAAAATTCCACATTGGTTTTGTAGCTTTCTCGTGATTGAGTCTTTATTGTTTCAGTATTACTGCTCACACTAAGAACTCAAAAAGTACCTTACGGTCTTCATTAACATCTACCTACGTCAGCATAGTTTAAGAACTAAAATGTAATAAGAATAAATGTCGACTTAGGAAAAGGAACATAAATTGGAGAAACCTTTCAAAAACCTCTTGAAGAGAGAAATAAGAAACAATCCCGACTTACGGAATAAAATATACAAAATAAGATTCTAATAATGAAAATCATAATTATAATGAAAAAAGGATCCATGAAAGTTGGAAAACCCACGGATGTCCAAGTATAGGGCCATTAAAAACCAGGCCTTGGACGGTCGTCCAACTTCTGGGCCACCATGAGATTTGGGGTTCCATTAGTTGGACGGCCTTGGCATAAAATAAATATTTACTCTAATGTTACTACTACTTCCTAGATGGATACTTTAAAAAATAGCTCAAATTTACGGAACAACAATTGAAATACACAAAAAACATCACAAATAGAACAACCTTTGAATATGCTCATGTTTGCTTAACAAAATCATAACGAACATTATTCGTCCGGACACCAACTATTTCAAAACGAACTGAACAAACTATTCCCAACTCAGAGGTTAAACTAAGGTTTCCCACATGGAATGGAGATAGTGTATTTTGCCGGGGAAAGGATCCACAGTACCCTTATTTATTTGGGAGAAAGCCAAACCAACTATTAGGTCCTGTCCAACTATTGGGCCCGTTACCCTAGTTATGATATAAGTTTCATAGCTGCAGATGAATGTTGAGTACTCGTGCTTACTTATGATTAGAGCTCGGAAAATATGCACGAAAATTTCCCGAAAATATGCATCGGAAACTGGAAAAATATGCAAAATATGCATTTGCCCTTAAAACTGCATACGACTTTGGAATTTCAGTATTTAAGGAAAGGATGTTTCATTTTATTACATTTTTTGTAGCCCTTTTTTCTCCTAGAAAAAAGTTATGAAGCATCAGGTAAAGTAAAAAAGCAATTTAAAAAATCAGTTATACATTTTTTATTTACTTTTATACATTTATACGAACTAGGTATAAAATGTAAAGATGAACCACATATTATATTGGACAACAATTACACGCTCCAAATTATCAGGTGTAAAACAGTGTCTCCTGTCACTTAAAATTTCTTTCAATGCAGAAAACGATCTCTCTACATAGCAAGATACAATAGGCAAAAATTTAAAAGTGGAAATCTCTTTTGGAGAGTAGGGAGAGTCCCATGAGCTGTCTTCTGCTTTGAGAATTTTCGCGATTTGAACCACTGAAGACCACCCTGGATTTTTCGATAGGACGCCCTCCAGTTTATCCTTGACGGCTTTTCCAGTTGTTCCATGCCAGAGGGAGCTTTTTTCGAGCAGGTCGGAAACAGCACATCAGTCAACTTCCAGCACTGACTTTTTAAAAAATCCAGAATACGCAAAAAAATGTTAAAATATGCTGCAAATTATGCAAAAATCCCCAAAATGACTAAAAAATGCAAAAATCCCCAAAATGACCGAAATGTGCAAAAATGTGCAATTTTAATTTCAATTTAAACCACCGCATACCCTTCAGAAATCTTCAAAACGTTCAAATACAAAGATAAAAGATAAAAGATATGCAAAATATGCAAATTCCGAGCTCTACTTATGATATATTTAACTGACCAGCGCGCTACCTAGTTGTGTGCGCTTTGGTTTTGAGACGCTACCCCGTCCTGCGGCATTTTGCCCATCAAGCAGCTTTAACTTTATCTAGTCAATGAATTTGGATTGGAAATCGCAGGTCCTAAGGTCAGAACCAATTCTGATCAACCATTCGTTCCTCCTACGGATAGTACGAAAAACACATCAGAAACACAGAGTGTAAATTGCTTCTCATTTTTATTGTTTAGTCACATTCAAGTTTGAAGGGCCTTTGGTGCAAAAAGCATGCACGTAAAAGTGTTTACGAAGTCATGACTCATTATTTATGACACAATTATAAGCTTCCAAGGCTTCGAAGTGTTTTTTCAAGTGGTTTGAAAGTGATTTCTTTAAAAAAATCCTTGGTAATCCTAGCAACTTTTTGATGAATGTTTGGCATTTGGTGACAACGACAAGACGAAGCACAGAAAGCTAGCACTCACAGAAGGAGGTCCGAACTCCTCAGGTAACCATGAGTCAGCCTAAACGCAGATGAGAGAGAATCATTCCATGTCTCCAAATACCTGCTATACATCGGGAGCACAAATGAGTGACTTGAAATTCTGTTCGAAGAAACAAAAAATATAGCATTTGTTCAGTTGAAATTTGAATTTGAAGCTCACTTCCGTCAGCGGACGTTCATGTGCGATTCACAATCGTGTTACTGACTAGTCGTTCGTCCAATACAGAGTAACAACTTTCAACTACCTTCAAGGTCCATGGAGAGGTTGGACGAGGGGAAGAGGATTTGGGCAACCAACTAGGGATCCATCATAGCTAGCGCCCATGTGTTTTGATAAATTTCAATACATAAACGCGAATTTACCTATTTTTGATAATCTGCGTGATATAATTCGTTTTTATAAACAGAAGACTGTCTTAAATTAATGAAAAAACCTCATGAACATTCATTAATCACGTAATAAATTATCCTCATTAGGCAAACTGTTGACCCCACAGAGCTCTGAGTGGCGTCAACAATTTTTGAAAATCGTGGCCTGTACATGAAAAAACAATATATCAAAAGTTTTCGAGCTAGAACGTTTTGAAAAATTGTTCCCCACTTTTTACCGACTCTTACCAAACGCTTCGGGTCACAATTGACCCCCTACGGAGCCAATAAACCAAATTTCATCAAAATTGGTCAATTGGAACTGGGCAAAGTGCCGCGTACGGCGGACGAATGGTAAAATTTGTATTCAATTAATGGGTGGGGGAGGGACCTTTTTTTCCTACTCGACACCAAAAGTTCATTATTGAAAAACATCCCTTAACTACGTTTCGACAACTACTGGAGTCCTTATTCAATTTTTTTACTTCTAAAATGTTCAATTAACGTTTCTCTATAATAATTAGAAAAAAACGAGTTGTAGGACTGCCTGCAAGTTTTTTTTTCCTCGACTGCTAAGCGAACATTTTTCGCTTCGACTGGCTTCTGTTATGTACTCGAATTTGATTCTGGTCACTTGTTTTTAGGACGTCCCACAGTAAGACTTGGGCGTCCTTATGCGATTGATCTGGGGTGAAGTTGGACAACACTCAACAGAAAAAAAAATAACCACACAGTAATCCGTTTTGGACCATTCTGAATCCAAATCCGCGAAAAAAAAACCATAGGTGTATGTCTGTGTGTGTGACAAAATCTTGTGTCGTCTGCACAGGCCTTAGTTCTCAACCGATTTTCCTGGTTCTTTTTTTGTTCGACGCGGAAAACTATCTAGTTGTGCACTACGGCGCCGGAATTTCGAATTTTGCCTTTTAAGGGGGGGAAAGGGGGGGTTAATGCTTAAAAAACGTGCGTTTGCGGGCATAATCCTGTAAACTCTGCCCAGGCCTCAATTTCCAACCGATTTGTGTGTTTCTTTTTTGTTTGACTCAAATAACTTCCGAGTTGTACATAATTTCACCTGAATACCAAAATTCGCAAGGGGAGGGGGCAAGTGGGGGATAATATTCATAAAATATCCGATTTTTCAATATTTTGGTTCCTTTACTGCTTACTAATTGTACACAACCTTTGAAATTGAGGTAAAATTCTCATTATATCTTTGGATTTTCATGAATTATTCTCTGTACCACCATGGAACTAATAGTGGTGCCACCGTGGTACCAGGACACCATAAACCGCATATTTCGTGTTTTTTTTTTTTTCTTTTTTTTTGTGTTTCACCTTGAATACGGATGTGAACCTCGACGGACCGCCTACTAGAACTAATAGATGAAAGTTGAATGTTACGACGTATTCCCGCTTTGGTGCCAGACTGGCACCATTGGTGATGGAAGGGGGGGGGGGTGAACTCGAAATCGCATATGGGGTATCGTAGGTCATGGATTTTAAATTGCTCTTCAGATTCGAGGCTCCCATGCCGCTAGAAATGTTTTGGTAGATAATGGTGAGGGGAGGGTCACTATTTCTTGCCTAAACTAATAAACCAAATTACATCCAGTGAAACAGTTTTATCGCTTACCAACTGGTTAACTGATCTATTGCTTATCCAATGGGACGTCCCCTGGAATGCATGCATTACTAAACAATATGTTTTACTTCTAAAATGATCAATAAATGCTTCTCCATGAAAAAAATTAAAAAAAAAGAGTTGGACTGCCTGCAAGTTTTTTTCCCTCGACTACTAAGCGAAAATTTTTCGCTTCGACTGGCTTTTGTTATATACTAGAATTTGATTCTGGTCACTTGTTTTTGATCTTGCTGAGCTTTGAATCGAGTTTCCTCACTCCTCATTGAACGATGGCCCTTTCTGCGAATACCAGATCCTGACACTGTCTAATTTTCTAAAGGAAAAATCGTGTGATTCGTATACGAATGGTAGAAACACTCCGTGTCATCACACCATAGTTCAGCATCTTTCTGGTTGGATCTCATCTATAATATAATAACAATTTTAAGGTAATAACACATTTTACGTACCCTCTAAAATATACGTTATTTCAATAACCGCCGGTTCGTCTTCATTCTTGGGTAGTTTTGCCAACAACACCAGCCAGCTTTTGTGTTGCTGGATGGTTCATATCAGTTTGCCGTGACATGCGCGAGGGGTGACCGATTGCGACGGATTTTTTTTCAAGAGTCTCGGGAGGAAAACTCAAACATTTACCTTAATGGGAATATGTCTCCACTTCACGTCAGTTTCTCTTCCTTCTACGCGCAGGCATGTGCTCCTCTACTGTTTGATTCGACGGGGGTGGTCCCTCGGGATCTCATCTCGTCCGTGAGCTTAGTTTTCGACGTATGAGTTCACGTACTGGGAGCGAAGGATCACTTGCGCCTTAACAAAGTCTAATATTACCTTTGTCGAAAGACAAACGTGGCATACCCGACCATTGTCGTCTTTGAAAGCATCGACCCGTTCCTAAAAAAAATCGTGTCTACGGTTTTCGAGGGACAAAGATTGGCAGATGGAAGTGCTATGAACATCACTCCAGAAGCGGTACTCAACAAGACAGTTTATTGGGTATTTAGATGGTTAGGTTTTATTCGCATGCACGCAGGAAAATGATGCAAATTATTGGAAAAAGGTTAATTATTTCCTCATGATTCTCACTCACACGTGGAATAACTACGTACCCATTTATTTCACCCGATGCCACTGAGTACTGAGAGTCCAGCACGGCGAGACAAAGATAACTTCTCTCCTGTAATCGTGTTTGAGTACTGAGATCTCCCCTCTGCTGAAGTTGTAAAACTTTGAAGAAAATTCAGATCGCATCTGTATAATCAATAAATCAACCATTTTTCCTGTTAATTTATTGACGAACTTCCATAAAGTTACAATTGTTTGCAATTGTACAAAAAGTGCAATGCACAGGTAACTGGCAGGAAAACATAAATCTCATTCTATTTTAACAATTTGTATTATCTTAGCACGGGTGGCAAAAAGGCGAGGTGGCCAGGAGGGGAGACGATCTACAATTTTCAGGGGGTTATTGGCATATATTTTAACGGGCGAGAATAGATTCAGTAAATATGTCCACTTTTGAAGGATTTTCAACATGCTGAAAAAACGCGTATTTCGGGGGTTTTACTGAAAATGATCATCTTAAACATAATATTGTTATTACGGTATAGTCGGAATCTTATAATAAACAATTATCAGAAATACGTCTTACTCCAGAAATGGCTATAAACATGTTCAATTATGTTTTTGAGAATTCGGCTGACTGACGCGGCACAAATGAGTCATTTCTTTGGATTTTCGAGCGGTTTGTCGTGCAAAGCCCGCCCTGTATGGTCTCAGACGATTCAAAAAATTGTGATCCTTTTCAACGTAATCATCTATTCTATTGAAAGTATTCGAGCTAGAGTGTTGCAAATCCACCTCATTTCATTTCTTACCTTCAGTCACCCACAATTTTGGGGCCCCAAAGGAAGCCAACTATGATCGATAATGGGATCCACAGAGAACAACTTCATCTTCTTCGTCAAGCTTTCGATAAATTAATTTTCATCTTCAGGGCTCGGAGGAAGAATTATTGAGTGCACTTCACAGCTTTGTCCTCATACATTAAAAACGTCTGCCAAGTGGGTGTGGCACATAGCTTCCTCGTACCCATAACCCGATTATATAGATGATCCGATGCATAGTAGTTAATCTCAAAGCACCAATCTCTAAGTACCTTTCACTACCCTCATAGAGGACACGCTAATCTGGAAATCCTAGAAAATTTTTCATCAAATTCGGATGAAAAATGTAAATGTTATGGCTGTTACAAGGATTTTACGTATGCGCATGCGCAGTGGCTACTATCAGTCCGAAGGTGATGATTTTCATAGGGGGTTGGTGATTTTCTAAATACTAATCTGTAACATCCCTGAAAATTTCATTGAAATCGGATGGAAAATGTAGAAGTTATGGCCGTTACAAGGAATTCACGTTTGCGCATGCGCAGTCGCTTCTATCAGTCCGAGGATGATGATTTTCATAGGGGACCGTCTACACACAAACCCGCACAATCCCTGAAAATTCCATCGAAATCGGACAATAACTTCGTATAGTTATGCGCGTTACAAGGAATTAATGACAGACGGACAGACACACAGACACACAGACACGGAACCAAAATTGTTCAGAAAGGTCTAAAACGCGAAACGCGAGTGAAAATTTTGATTTTGGAGAACTTTTTTTTTCGTCCTTGAAAAGTGAAAACAAAGCTTCCGCTACCTTGGTAGACTCGGAAGCAAAAAGAGCCAAAATGGTTCGATAACTATAATTTTGTGTTTCTAAACAGATAATTTTTTAATCTGACCTCAACAATTGAACAATCCATTTTTTCATGATCTTACTACTCTTCGGAAGAGGAAAATCTCTTAGATAGTTGCAATTATTAGATGGCATTTGACCTACAAGAGGAGGCGATTCAAACCTCTCCAATATCAATCGTAATCAGAGAAATCTTCGCCACATAGATCTTGACAGGCATGGCTTGTAGACGAGTGCTGTTTGGTATCATCATGGTACTCAGTACTGTATGTTTTCCATCATGGTATTGTTTTGAAGCAACATCGATACTGTGGTCGTCTCTCCTGACAACTTGACTAGGTGATCTGCCAATACGTTGAATTTACTATCCAAATGTGCTCCCACCAAAATAAATTGAAACCGATCATCAATGTTTGATAGTTCAAGGAAAAAAGGATGATAATAGATGATGGATATGAAACACACCATCTTCTAGGATTGTGGATCCCACAAGCTTCCAAGGGGAGCCTGAGCTGATATTTCCAACTCGTAACCATGTCAACATAACAAAAAGTGTAATCCGTAACAATGAGGCTGGTAGAGATACAGAAACAGATGTGGACTGAGAGAAGAGAGCTCTTTTGTCCTGGTATCGATTGATCGGAATTTCTTCAGGAAGGCTCAGGCAGAGCTCGGTAGAGATATAGGAGGACGTGGGAGGGGAATGAAAAAACTTTTTTCTACTGATTATTATACGAAATGACTATTGTGGAGCGTAGACGAATTCGACCATTAACCGTGTGTCCCTCCGGACAATCAACGCCGCACCCTATTACGGATTCGATATGGCCGAGCATTCTAAAATCCTATTGTGCTTGGCTGCCTTTTCACTCGTGTCTACGGCAAACAAAATTTCGAGCTAACCGTCGAATAGGAGTAACCACCTTTTCACAGCTATACCAACATCTCGAATTGACCGTCACACGAAAAACATACCCACTTACATTACCATGAGTCTACTTTCATTATCGGACCAATAATGAGTGAGGACGTTCCTGTTCTGAATTTCACCATATGTTATATAACAGAGCAGATACTTACCCGGAGGGTCAGCTATGACCGAGCGAGCTACGGCATGTGTCTCTGGAGACGAGATTCGGACCGGTTGCAGGGGCCGTGAGTTCGGGGCTCGCCTCGGGAGCATATTTTCGGGCAGGTCGGTCGCAGTTCCTTCTCGTCCCAACCCAGGGCGAAATCATCAGAACAAATTCTGATCTTCCCTTAGGAGGACAGCTGATGACGTCCGCGACACCAGCAATGGCAGTCGGACGAAAATCCAACCTGAAATGGTTGTTTACTTTACTACTACTACTACTACTTACCCGGATACATAGAAAACCTGCATCCGAAAAATTACGTTTCACCAATTTAAATGTGCTGCAATGGATATGATTCACCTTAAATACTGTAGAGATTACAACTAAATAGTTAAGTAGGTAACTACAAGAATACAAACGTTCCCACGTAGAGATGCATCGTCTAAAACATTTGTATTTAATCTATGGATTGAGTACAAATATGATACGATAAGAGCAAGTGCGTAAACCCACATCCTCTCAGGTTATAGAAGAAGAAGAAGCTGAAGAAGTAGAAGAAGGTAGTTTTGAGAGGACCATGACCAGCGCTATTGTATTGTTGAAGAACCAACATTTTGAAAATTAGCGTCAAACAAAATAAAATTTTCTGAATCGGCTGAAACCGGTGCTGATTAAAATTCTTCCAACACGTTACAAATTACCCATTGGGAAGTAACGTTATAATGCTCTGCCTGCTGACTTCAGAAACATGAAATTTTCGAGGAGATTAAAGAGGGTTCATTTGGCGAAATATTTTACATACATTTCACATTTTTGCATATTATATTTTACGTACACTAATATTGTCTACGTTTTTTTACCCCAATCCAATTTATCTAGATTCCCCCTGGCCTCCAAACAGAAAGGCTCTCTATGTTGCCGTATGACAACTCTGTGGGTTAATTCACCAATCTTGTTTTGGAGATATCAAACGTTTTGACGGCGTAAACATCAAGAAAAAAATTTTGGGATTTATTTCCTACAGAGCTCTGGGTGGTCTCATTTGATTCTGAAAATTAATTATATTTCAAATTGCTGAAACAACAATACCTTGAACATTTCAACCCTTATTTTTCACCTCTCAGAAGTGACTGATATCATTCAAAAGCTTTTAAATTTCTGCTTTTTAGGACGTTCCACAGTAAGACTTGGGCGCAAAAAATAACCACACACTAATCCGTTTAAGACCATTCTGAATCCAAATCCGCGAAAAAAAAAACCATCTATGCATGTCTTTGTGTGTGTTTGTGTGACAAAATCTTGTGTCGTCTTCCCAGGCCTTAGTTTTCAACCGATTTTCGTGGTTCTTTTTTTTTGTTTGACTCAGAAATTTTCCAAATCGCACACTATTTCACCAGAGTATCAAAATTAGCATGGTGAGAGGGAGAGTGGAGGATAATATTCACAAAATATCCGATTTTTCAATATTTCGGTTCCTTTACTGCTTACTACTTGTACCCAACTACTACTTGTGCTTTGAAATTGAGGAAAAATTCTCAATTTACCTCCGGATTATCATGAATTATTCTCTGTGCCACCATGGAACTAATGGTGGTGCCACCATGGTGTTAAGACTCCAGAAACCACTTATTTCGTGGGTTTTTGTTTGTTTCACCTTGAATACGGATGTGGACTAACAGGTACTACCTAAACAGATGTAATTTCAACGTTACGAAGTATAACTTATGTGCCAGACTGGCACAATTGGCGGTAGCGGGTTGGGGGGGGGTGAACCACAATTCGCATGTTGGGTATCGTAGATCATGGATTTCAAAATGGTCTTCAAATGATAAATGCTTCAAATGCTCCCATGTCTCTAGAAATGTTATGGTGGATAAGGGCGAGGGAGGGGGGAGGGGAGACCACCATATCTTACCAACTGGTTTAAACTGATCTAATGCTTATCCAATGGGACGTCCCCTGGAATGCATGCATTACTAAACAATATATTTTTATTCGATTTTTGAATTCTGCGTTCATTGAAACGTAAACCCTCAAGTAAACCAAAGATTCATTATTGAAAATAAGTAACTAAAAATTACTAAGAATAATGCTTTTTCAAGAAATAAAGGGGATTTGGTAAATTCATATGAAATAAACCGGTGTACATATGTTCAATAGCACCATACTCGAAATTGGTAGTTCATAACATATTTCAATACAATGGAATAAATAGATCGGCTGATGAACTCTCAGTCAACTGGTAAACCAACAACCAAACTTACCGAAACAGCTCAAAACCACAAAATAACCGGTAAAATTCGAAGACTGTTTAGGGAAAAAAATCAGTGAATACAACTGATCAACAAAAGTTATTCAGATAACTACTGTCTAGAGTATCTAGATACATTTTACATTATAAATCATTAGGTACAACTCTGTCATAAAATCCTGTTTTATAAAACCTAATTATCTGCTTTAAGAGGAATCCAAATGGCTTTTCAGTTTGATCTCAAACATATAAAATAATAGGAGCCATCCTGGGTGTCTGAGACACCAGGAGGGTTAAAACCACGAGGCCTGTGTCACAAACGATTTCATTTGACTAATACAACCCCTCATGTACCTTGCATTTTCTTAAATAAGAAAAAATTCCAGTTCCACAATCAGTTCAGTAATAAGGAATAACTAACTTTAAACTGTTTAAAACAATCAGTCAAGGAGAGCCGTAGAAAAAAGAAGAAAAATACAGTTGTTTCTTCTATAACGTGTTTGGCCAACCCTGGGAGGCAGCTGTATGGCCAGAATGCCACGTTAGTGGTCAATACACAGTAAATTCATCAGGCAAGTGCATCAGGCGAACGAGAACGTTTGTCAGGTTTCTTCCTCCCTAACCTCATCTTCCCTGAGATTGACTTTCAGATAGGTATGATTGCCCTGTCCTCACTCTAATGTCCTTCCAAAATGGGCGTAGCAGATCCTTATGATCACCTCCAAGAACTTCGACAAACTACAAGAATACGCTCTCCGTCGAAACTCAAGAGGGTGCGGAGAATAATGAAAAACTTCCCGAATAGAAAAAAATGAAGAAAAGTCGCATTAGCAGCTAATGATGGAGTTGATTTATTAATCCCAGCCTAATATTTCCGAGGTTGATATGAGCCTCATCAATAAAAGAAGACAATTCTGGAGAGGCATTAAGGTCCTAAGTTAGGTCATTAGTGCAGCTACTCCCTCCTCCACTACCCGCTTACATCCACCAAAAGATTTTCTCCTCCTTACTTTATTGTGAATTAATTGACGGAGACTCAACGCAATTCTCAAAAAAATGCGATCTACCGCCACGAACTTATTAATCTAAAATAATCCCACCGTAATTAGTTTTTCTAGGAGGGTCGGACAGAGGAGGAAAGGTCGTTTCAGCAAAATCCGTACTTTAGACCCCGCTTTCAGTCTTTTTGAAACTCAATTAATTTTCCTTGGGCGAGCTTTGTGTAGAATCCTTGGAATACAAAACCACTGACTCACCAAACTTGCACGCTACTTCGAAACTAATTTTACATCACAATCACATGACTTCAGTGTATCGCTCCTTCAAAAAAATTGTGCGTAACCTAGAACTGCATGAAAATATGAGCATTATATAGCAGTTTAACTTTGATTTCTTTACATAGGTAGCGTTTTACCTAACTGAATAGTGGTAGTGGGTGGGGGGGGGGTGATGTCAGAATCCTTATGTCCGCCGTCAGCGGCACTCCTTAGTTATCATTGACCAATATTTATGTCTTCGTATATGGCCTCCATTTAGGGTTTACTCGTGCTTTTGGTTATAGGTGAAAAAAAGTCAGCCAAGTGGGTGAGGCACATAGTTTCCTCGTATCCATAACCCAATTGTATAGATGATCCGATGCATAGTAGTAGTTTATCTCAAAACATAAATCTCTAAGTACAGTCCTCCGCTACCCTTATAGGGGACCATCTACACGCTAATCTGAACAATCCTGTGAAATTTCGTCAAAAATCGGATGGAAAATGTAGACGTTATGGCTGTTACAAGGATTTTACGTTTGTGCATGCGCAGCGGCTACCAGGAATGATGATTTTCACAGGGGACCGTCTACACGTCAACCCGCACAATCCCTGGACATTTCATCGAAATCGGACAACAACTTCGTATAGTTATACCGGGTACAAGGATTTTATGACAGACACACAGACAGACAGAAACGGAACCAAAATTGTTCGGAACCAAAATTGTTCGGAAAGGTCTGAAACGTAAAACGCGAGTGGAGATTTAGATTTTGGGGAACTTTTTTTTCAACCTTGAAAAGTGAAAACAAAGCTTTCGCAAAGCAATAATTTAGTAAATTACTATTTTTCTCATCAATTTTAAAATAGAATTGAATTTTTTGAATCGAATGAGACCACACAGAGCTCTACAGGACCTACTTAACTCCCCAACAGGACTTGAAATTAGGACGAATGATAAAGCCGAAACACGAACTTGAATCGCAAATACTGTTCATCGACGGCGTAGGACAAATGCTATCACTTGCTTCCGAGTCTACCAAGGTAGCGAAAGCTTTGTTTTCACTTTTCAAGGTTGAAAAAAAAAGTTCTCCAAAATCTAAATTTCCACTCGCGTTTTATGTTTCAGACCTTTCTGAACAATTTTGGTTCCGTGTCTGTCTGTCTGTGTGTCTGTCATGAAATCCCTGTACCCGGAATAACTATACGAAGTTATTGTTCGATTTCAATGAAACTTTCAGGGATTGTGCGGATTCGGTTGTAGATGGATCCCTATGAAAATCATTACCCCCGGACTGATATTAGCCGCTGCGCATGCGCGAACGTGAATTCCTTGTAACAGCCATAACTTCCTCATTTTCTATCCAATTTCGATGACATTTTAAGGGATTATGCGGATCAGATTGTAAATGGTCCCCAATGCAAGGCCTTAAAATTGACTGTAGCCTCTGCGCATGCGCAAACGTAAAATCCTTATAACAGCCATAACACTTACATTTTTCATCCGAATTAGATGACATTTTCTAGGATTGTTCAGATGAGCGTGTTGATGTTCCCCTATGAGGATAGTTGAAGGTACTTAGAGATTGATGTTTTGAGATTAAATATTAGGCATCGGATCACCTATACAATCGGGTTATGGATACGAGGAAGCCATGTGCCACACTCACTTGGCAGACGTTTTTCGTTTCTTCTAATAGAATTTCATGTCACTCTCTTGTGCTTCCATAACAACCAAGAATCAAATTTCGGATTGAAGGCACAACTTTGGATTAACCATATTTTGCTGGTAGTTACTGTTGCTTGATTTTTGACTTGATTGCGCGATAATTGGTTGGTAGATACTATTAATGGAAAGGCCGCGTTCTTCGCAGACTGGTGATCTTCACAGAAGAATAATGTAGTGTTGTCTAATGATTTGCAGCGTTTTTACATAGGAGTAACCCGATACTACTGAATATACAGCTCGGTGATAGCTCTTCAACAGTATGTTTGAGTGTGTTGCTCTCCAACAGCATGTTTAAGGTATATCGATACCTTAAAGCACTAAGGGGCTATGTCCATCCATCTTTCACATTTTTTACTTTCTTTTTAATTTCAGAAAAACTCAAATTCATCAAAACTATTATTGACCTTCTTGACGATTATAGTTTGAAAATTGATTGAGGAAATTAAAGAGTTTAGAGTAAATAGCCATTATTTTAGGAATTTTGCAATGGTGATAATATCTTTTGCATTTTTCTCAAAACTCCGTTTTTGGACGTAGCCCCTTTGTGCTTTAAGGTATCGATATAACTTAAACTCGCAATTTTGTAACTTTTACCTCTCAAATCCCCATGTGCAGTATTATCGTTTTTTCTTCCTCCAGGTCCGTAAACCACGTGAGTAGCAGCACCGTAGGGGCTTACGGCGACGATATCTTGCTTCAAACCTCCGCTGACCGTGTTTACTCTGTCACGCTAACTAAGTACAATTCTTCGAATTACAAAACACATCAAACAAGCTCAAATTACTCGGATGAACAAACCCAAAGATGCGTGCACACATCTGGATAAGCGAGCGGATTGAGCTGCCTAGGATTTCATAAACCTAAACCCCACGTCAAATTATCCAAACCACCCGGATGGGCAGGTAAATATTACGTAGAAATGTACACACTAAGTCGATGATGGCGCATTACAAACTCTCCTTACAGGTTTCATCCAATCGCGACAAAGACAGTAGTTAGGTACCAATATTACAGTTTCCCAAGCTCCGTAGAACTCTCACATAAAACGTAATTCGTCAACTTTTGGAACGCACGCACGCCAGCCCGCCCTGTTTATTTTTAAATTAAATTATAAAGAAAAAAAGACTGTCGTGGTCGCGTGTGATACACAAGTTTTGATATTATCACACGAAGAGCGTGACTATTAAAACTCCACCAAGAAATCATTAGTCGAAGGTGTTTTATGAATGTAAACAAAACAACACTCCTTGCGAAATGGCTTGACCACTCTCCTTCCGTTCGGAATAAAATACATCTGGTTGGACGAGTTGTGAACACATCAGCAGATATCCCAAGAATCAGATTTTTGCATAATTCAATTGATATGCATTGTGTCCGAGAAATATACTGCCAATCTTCAGGGGTCAATTCTACAAGTAATTTGCAACAAAAAGCGCCTCATAGGAATTTTTTTGTAGATGTTTCGTTTTCGAATAATTTCACTTTGGAGATTTTTTTATGTTGGACCTTGTCTCACTAAAATGATAATAACTCCCTTATTTTTCATGCAAATTCAAATCTGATTACACAGTTGAAAATAGCATTAAATTTTCTATTAGATGAGCTACAATACACTTTGCATCTAGTTAGATTTTTCCTAGTCCAAACTTAAAACTTTGCAATTTTCGAGTTTTTTGACGAAATTCCCAAGAGATTTTTACCCGTTTTCTGTTGAGGAAAATCAATGCGGTTTTCAGCAAAACATCATCAAAATCTCAGTTTTCCAACGGTATAGTCAAAAAATGTTTTACAATGGAACTTAGGGGAGAAATTTTGTGTTTGAACGCGGAAAAACGTGTTTTTTTTTTCAACGAAATCAATCGAAATTTTGACGGGAGGACTCCGAGTTGGATGGAGGGTGGGAGGAGCGGCGGCAGAGGAAACCCCGAGTCCTCCCATCGAAAAGTCGATTTCGTTGAAAAAATTCACCGCGTTCAAACACAAATTTCTCCCCTAAGTTCCGTTATAAAACATTATTTGATTACACCGTTGGAAAGCTGAAATCATGAAGATATTTTTGCTGAAAACCGCATTGATTTTCCTCGACAGAAAATGGGCAAAAATCTCTTGGGAATTCCCTGAAAAAACTCGAAAATTGCAAAGTTTTAAGTTTGGACTAGGAAAAATCTTTTTAGATGCGAGGTTAAAAATGTGTATTGTAGCTCATCTGATGGGAAATTTAATGCTCTGATGGTTTATTATTTTCAATAATGAACCTTTGGAATCGACCAAGAAAAAAAAATTGTTAACACCCCCTCAAAATTTGATGGTTTACGTTTCAAAGTACGTAGAATCCAAAAATCGAATATAAATTTGGCCGTTCGTCCGCCGTCCGCCGTACGCGGCACTTTCCCCACTTAGCATTGACCAATTTTGATGAAATTTGGTATGTAGGCTCCATTTGGGGTCCAGTTGTGCCCCGAAGATTTTGGTTGATAGAGGTCACTTCTAAGGGTTCAAAATTTCAAAAAAGAATTTTGAAATTTTGAAAACGCCCTAACTCAAAAAATTGCGATATCAAGGTATTGTTTTTCCTTCAATTTAAGATAGTATAGAATTTTTTGAGACCACGCGGAGCCCTGTAAAAGAAACCGTTCGCTCCCTACGAGAATTTAAGGGTTGGACGTACGATAAATCAGAAACACGAGTGTGAATCGCAAAAGAGGCCTAATCTCCGTTCAAATTAAAGCTGACCGAAATGCGATCGATGTTTTTCTTCATATTGGATGGTTGATGGCTTTGCAGACGAGTGATCTATATAAAAATAATAAACCATTGTGTAATAATTTGCAGCGTTTTTAACGGTGTAATCGTATTTGAATTTGCATAAAAAATAAGGGAGTTATGATCATTTTAATGTTACAAGGTTCAACATACGAGAAAAATCAATACAAAAAAATTCTGTTGCAAATTACTTGTAGAATCGACCCCTGAAGTTTGGCCGTATCTTTCTCGGACACCCTGTAGAGTAGGTATTCGTTTTTTGTTGAATTACAGCCTCTTACTGCCTTGGTACGAGGCAATACTGAAGTACATTTATCTAAACTTATTCAAATTATTGGATATTGTAGTACTATTAACATATATGTTACCAGAATTGATGGAAATATTCAATGGAAGCGGTTTAGTTTGAATTTGGCGCAATGCCATCAGCTGTACAATGTCAGCAGACTGCGACCTGTTGTCCCTCTTTCACTTTCTCCCTGTCAGTTCGTCTCGTCCTTTTGATGTTTCTGGTTAATTTTGGATTAATTATACAGAGATTATCCTTCGAATCTTGGGGTTGCGTTCGATTCTTAGTGCACAAGCAACATGTACATTCGACCCCTTCCCCCTCCTCACAACCCTGGTGCCATTCAGACACCAGAGCCCCGATAAGTAACGTCGGACATTTCTTGGTTTCGGCAAATAATCAGTAGAATGACCTTAGTATTCAAGCTGAAACACCCAAAAAAACTCACTCTCTGACGCGGTTTCTGGTGCCCTAGCAATATGTTGCCTTGGCGGCACAAAGAATGGTTGGAGAAAACGCAAATGATATCGATCAAGTTCCTTGAATTTCAAATCTTGGTCCCAATGAGTAAGTTTAATAGTTACCGAAACATCGAAAATCTTGTATTTTCGTAATTAGAACCCATTCTCCCTCCTTCCCATGAAAATTTCGAAAAATAATGGACACTAAAAGATTTCTGAGCATAAAAGAAACCACGCAAATCGGATAGAGAATAAGGTCTGGACAGATTACACACTTTATCACTCACACACAACCATATACTTATCGATTTTTTTTCGGATTTGGATTGGTTTAAAACGGATTTTTGCGTGGTTTTTTTTTGTCCCTCTTCACCCCAGATTAGTCCTAAACAGGACGAACTTTCACGTTGAGGTTCCCTAGTTTTTGTAATGAGGAATTTCACCGAATTCTGTTTGCATTTTTCCTGAATAGTTAATGGTGTGGGATAGATGAAAATCGGGCTGATTTCGGAAAATAAGTCTCCTGTTATTTTTGGGAGACAATCAAAATTTTTGATTTCAAAACTAACTGGGAAAACGGACGTGAAGCGGGAACGCTCGCTGATTGGGCTGTTCGGATCGCCGTCTCCTCCCAGTGTTGCCCATTGGGACGACAAAATCGTGTTTTCTAAGAGAAAAGTTATCAAACAAAAACAGGGGAAACCTAATTTTCCCCATCTTGCTTTTTCTATTTTTTTCTTCAGTTTTTCGATTTCGAACTTTACTGTTTCGCGAAATTTTGCATCTGGGGACTGTAGATTTCTCGATCTCAGCGCTTCAAGCGGCCATAAATGAACTATTCCAGGATGACGTCATTTTCCCGGTTTTTTTTTAAATTCGTATTTTCTACACTGTTATGTTTATTCGTAAATTAGGAAGTTCGGGCTGAAAGTTTGCCTTAGGAGGTTTTTCGAGGTGCTGAATCAGATTTTGGGGTCAAAAATAGGAAATTCCGACATGGTGAAATTCCTCATTGCTAGGGAAACCAACGTTGCTTTCAAAATGGCCGATGATTGAGAATTGTCTCGCTCTATCGAAACGATTAGACACTCTCATGTTGGCCAAAAAAGTCACCTCCTCCCAAATCGACTGAAAATCTCTGGGACAAAACCAAGGCGGTGTCGTTTCCCTAAGGTCTATTGAGTGGATCTGATTTCAAACCAGTTGGCATCGCTTACGAGTGGGCTAATAACAAAAGTGAACAAATATTTCTTCGAGCCACAAATCATTGGTTTCCTTTGGCGGCCTCCACCCACAAAGCTGAGCCGACTGGTTGAACTGAAAACATTTAACAGTCTGACAATGGGGGTTGACAAGGTGGTACAATACCGGGCTTAACAATGCGGCTCCGCCTTCACCTGCGACCGTCACCCACACACTTCTACCTTCGTTTTTCTACCCCCCTTCAGTCAACTCGCCTCTCATCCCCAATCATCATCTTATTTTTTCACTTATCCCTCTCCTATGATACTCTCTCTTGAAGAGGCCGTTCCTTAGGTCGAGAGGCGTCGTTAATTATGGTTTATACTTTCATTGATGAACCAGCCAGGAAAATAGTGTTTTTCTCCCAGAAACAGTTGATCTGCATTTCAACCCACTCATTGTAACATACGGGTCTGGTATAGTGATATCACTTTTCTTAGTATTTCAAATCATCCCATAGTTTAAAAGTAGCCTGCCTTTGAAAGTATGAACAACACTGTCCTGGGAAAATTCATCAAATTCGGATGGAAAATGTAGAGGTTGTGGTTGTTTCAGGAATTCCAGACCACCTACACGCCAACCCGCACAATTCCTGTAGATTTCATCGAAATCGGACTATAACTTCTTATAGTTTTGACCGTTACAAGGATTTCATGGAAGACAGACACACGGACAAACAGAGACGGAACCAAAATTTTCAGGAAGGTCAAAAACGTGAAACGCAAGTGGAAGTTTTGATTTTGGAGAACTTTTTTTGTCAACCTTGAAAACTGAAAACAATGCAGACTCGGAATCACAGCTTATTTTTACTAACCATTCAGATATGCCCAGCACTCAGTCGGCAATTGGCTCTGAAGGCATACGAAGGGAGTTGGAGATGCAGTAGGGATTGAAGATGACTGAGGTGAGTAGAGAGAAGCATGCGACGTAGCTATTCTTTTAAAATTCAATGTGATGGATAGCAAGCAGTCTATAAAAAAATTCTTGTCAAATGTCTACCATTTTCAAAATAATATTTGATGGGCGAAAAATATCCTCGAAAAAAAAACCGTATATTCTCTCATTGAAATTTAAGTTTCTGGAGAAGTTTTTAAATACGTTATGTACAATAATTGTATTTGTAATCGTTTCAATTTTTCAAAATCCCAATTTTAGAGCATTGGGTCTATTATACCTATGTTATCATTGGAATCGTATATTATCACAGAATGTAATCAGTGGTGTCGAATTGATTATTGTTGCCATGCGAGGGTTGAGATAGGAAATCCAAGCACAAAAACGTGAAACGAAGAAATCCTTTGTTCACAGTGAACGGAACCGTCCGAAAACCTCAAAACTTAATGATCATGTATAACCTTATTTCTATTTCTCCATCATAGTCCAGAACCCATTAATATTCCGCATTCAATCATACCATTTTGAAACTTATAACGTAAACGTGGTAATTATCGTATTTACCTTAAAACATATAGCTTTCATCATTGTATATAACCCTGACAGCGAAGATAGCTGATAATAGTAAAAAAATAATTACGCTCAATAAAAATGTTTGGGTTCGACTAGTTGAGGTTCCTAACTTTCTCACCCAACCAAGACAGTTTGGTTATTTTTTTAACGAAGGCGTTGAGTGAAAATCGTGAATAATATTATTATTAGGACAATCTTTGGAAAATACATTCAAGATGACCTATAAATTCTTCCAAACTTTGAGTTCACGATTTTCACTCAACGCTTTCGTTCGAAAAATAACCAAACTGTCTTGTGGTCATATTATGACAACAGCAGTTTTCTCAGTTCAAAGGGTTCCATTTCGACTTGTAATTGGTCATGAAAGGACAGTTAGAGTAGGCTGAAAAATAGAAAAATGTATGCAAGTATTGTGATTTTCAGTTTCACAGGAGTTTTTTTTATTTTTTATTTTTATTTTTCTTTATTTAAGCGTTTATTAGTCAATATATCAACTAGTTACAATTGAGGTATTATACATCACGTAACTATCTAGATATTTACTTCACATATATATTACGCGTTTCTCATGCAAGTGTTAGTCCAATGACTTTCACTACATTAAAGTTACACTTCAGCATCCAAGGTCCAGTGGCTTGATCCTTTTTAGACGTCGGATTTCATGAGTGTTGTCCAGAAGCTGGATGGCTTCTGGGTTTGTGTGTGCGTGAAGCCTCTTTTCGTAGTTTCTCGCGTATCTTTTTGCTACCTCGCTAATAGTCTCAATTTTGAGGTCCTTGTGGAGGTCATCATTACGAATGTACCACGGAACATTCACAATACTCCTCAGTATCTTATTTTGAAACGTTTGAATAATTTTCATGTTACTTTTAGCTGTGCATCCCCATAGCTGTATACCATAGGTCCAAATTGGCATAAGTACTGTTTTGTATAACAGCACTTTGTTGTGTAAGCTAAGTTGTGAATGTCGGCCCAGGAGCCAATACAGTTTTCTGAATTTGATTGTTAGCTGTTCCTTTTTCTTTTTGACGTGTTCTTTCCACTTCAGCTTCGCATCTAGTGTCATTCCCAGATACTTAGCTGAGTTGGAATATGGGACTGTGCATTGATTCAATATCAGCGGCTTATTTGTAATTTTTTTGTTGGTGAAGTTCACATGAGTGGATTTGGTTTCGTTTAATTTGAGGCGCCATTTTCGAGTCCAATCTCCAATAGCATTCGTAGCTTCCTGTAGCTTTACTGTAGAGGTTTCAACTGTGTCTGCAACTGCCAAAACAGCTGTATCGTCTGCGAATGTGGCTATAGTTGTTCCCAATGTGCGAGGAACATCATGTGTATATAGCAAGTAAAGGAGGGGTCCAAGAACACTTCCCTGCGGGACACCTGCTCTAATTTTGTTGAGATTTGAGTATTCATCTTCGTTTTTAATTCTGAAGTATCTATTACAGGAGTGTAATCTCGCAGGATTGTTGTCTTCATATTACAAGAATAAAAGCTGTGAGTTCCTCCGAGTACCTTTCATTCTTTTCAAAGAAAAGCCTGAAAAATTCTACTAACGAAATTTTTCTTCCGTTTTTCTTAGATTCTACCCCAAACTATTTGGATGCTCCTCAACTCTTATCACTAATTGAAACTAATATAAACTCAATATTCTAGAACTTTAGAATTTAGGAAAACATTTGAAACACACTAAAATTTTGCAATTATCACAATTCCATGTAATATGTCTAAACATTGAATAGAATTGTTTTAAATCGAGGGGGGATCTTTTATCCAGAATCGGGTAAATCGAGTACCCATCGGAGGGTTCGGTGATAGAACCTGATGGATCCCTCTTGTAATCAGAATATTAGCATCGCAAATACGGAGACTTTAGGTATCACTGGAATTGTCGACAGAACATGGCAGATTCTAGCTTATGCCGATGACATTGCTTTGTTGGGGCGAAGTCTTGATGCCCTGCAGGAGGCTTTTGGGGTTTTGCATGAAGGGGGAAAGCCAATGGGTCTAGGAATAAATGAAAGCAAAACTAAATACCTCAAGATGTCTTCTCCGAGCCGTGTCCAGCGGGTGCCCAGAGGTGTGACGTTTGGTTCTTATAAGTTTGATGAAGTCAGGTCCTCAACCTATCTGGGGAGCTTGGTCACAAATAGAAACCAAGTACAGGATGAGATATGCTCACGAATAATGGCAGGCAGCCGAGCATTTTATGCCTATATAAAACTATTCAAGAGCAGTGTGATCTCCAGATCAACGAAGATGAGGCTATATAGATCCCGAATGCGGCCTGTGGTTTGTTATGGATCAGAGTCTTGGACCATGCGTGCTGAGGATGAAGCTAGACTGCGGATATTTGAGAGAAGGATTATAAGAAGGATCTATGGATGCAGAAATTGACGAATTATTAAAACATGAAGACATATTCATCTAAGCTGGGCGCATCCAATGGCTGGGACATGTCGACCGCATGCCGATGGAGCCCTGCCCGAAAATGATGCTGCGAGCTAGGATGGAAACTAGAAGACGAAGATGTTGTCCTCGAAGTCACTGGCTTGATGTCTTGAGGACCTCCGGGTGGTGGGATTGCGGAGGTCTCAGGCGGGTGACCGTGCCCGGTGGCGGAAGGGAGTTCGAGAAGCCAAGGGCCACATCGGCCTGTTACAGGCCTACAGCACTACAGTAGTGCTGTGTAGTTAGTTAGTAGGTATAACTGGAATAATTAGCAGAACCGATAAAAGTGTGAAAAATAGTAGGTGGAGATTTCTACTATTTTTCCATTGGTAGTCGCACTATTCTACGGTACTTTTCAAATATTCAGCATGCTCTTATGATTTTTTCTTAGGAGAGACAACCGGTATTTCATTCAACCAATGAATTTTTCCAGATTGTGAGCTGTTTTTCTCTATCTCAACAAAACAGAAGGCGGCATTTTTAGTTCCGTCGGATCAATTAAAATTTAGAGGAGGCGGGCGAGAGCTGCTAAATGATTGCATGTCAAGCCAATGGGTAGAAGGGTGTTAGCGTGCAGCAGTCAACCCAACGACTCTCCGCGAACACGTTAAACATTATTTACAGAAAACGTTATCAGGGCTGTAGGGAGACCGGCGATAGGTAAGTTGCCTACAACATCTGAACTACTGCGGCCTCACCCCTGCACGGATCACGCCCAGCTCTACAGTACATTACCCCGCTTTTACTTAATACTCCGTACTCAGTTACAAATTCGGGTGGCCATGTGCAGGGTGCGCGTGAGTTGAAGAAGGAAAGGATATCCACGTCCAGATCTCTGTATGCATAAATTCCTTCTGCCACCGCCATGACACGGAGCTCAATTAGGACTGTACGCATCCTCTATCGGCACAGTTCATTATGCACACGTAGGGTTTCTTATGAAACACCTGCTTTTATCTGCTCCAAGCCAGAGTACTGGTCAGTTTGCTTCACCCTGTAATGCGGATCCTCAAGGTGGGACTTCAGTAGTAGATAATATGGTATCAGAAGATCGCTGTACAATTTATTTATATCGGAAGCCTGAGTCTCTTTCAAGAAAGTACTTAGAGACTTTTTTTTACCTTCAAGGTCCTTCTCCAGTGTTTTGTTTTATTATTTTCAATAACAATCCTTTAGGAATCAACCTGGAAATCCCCCCCCCCCTTCACATTTTCTACGTAAGTTTTAAGGTACGTAGAATCCGAAAATCGAATAAAAATTTTTCCTTCCGTCCGCCGTCCGCTCAAATAATTTCTATAAAAAGATATTGTTATTTTGAGCAATTTAAAATATTATTGAATTTTTAGAATCGAATGAGACCACCCAGAATTCTGGAAGACCAACCGTTTGCTCCCTATTAGAACAAGGATTGGACTTTCGATGCATCAGAAACACGAGTGTGAATTGCATAAGAGGCCAAATCTCCGTTCAAATTTTAGCTGACCGAAATGCGATCGATGTTTTCCTTCACGTTGGTTGGTGGCAACAATGGCAAAGCTGCGTTCTTTGCAGACGAGCAGACGAGTGATCTATATAGAAAAATAATAAACCTTTGTGTAATAATTTGCAGCGTTTTTCGTCATTGTCTTAATTTTAGACCAACCGTTCGCTCCCTATGAGAACTCAAGGGTTGGACTTTCGATAAATCACAAACACGAGTGTGAATCGCAAAAGAGGCCTAATTTCCGTTCAAATTTTAGCAGTCCAAAATGCGATCGCCGTTCAATGCTTCGAGTTGTGCTCGGGTTTGTATCCTTAGCAACCATTTTTTTAAAATTTAGTGTGAAGCGTTCATTTCATCAAATTAAACTCGAATCTGAAGCGAAATTAGGTTGGTAGGTGGTGACAATGGCAAAGTTGTGTTCTTTGCAGGCGAGTGATCTATCAGAAAAATAATAAACCTTTGAGTAATAATTTGCAGCGTTTTTGGAGGTTCTTAGGTATACGAGTAGTTGATGGTTCGATGGGTTAGGTCTGTAACCCAATAAGAGCAGGAGTACTACAATGAAGTGCTTTCGATCCAACCGTTCATCTTAATTTCCTTATTTTCAATAATAAATCTTTGGAATTGAGCAATAAAAAAGTAACCCTCCCTCAAAATTCGATGGTTCGCGTTTCAAGAAACCGAAAATCGAATAACATTGTCCGTCCGCGTCTCCCGGACTGTAGTGGTTATTATCAGTAACTTCGAGAGAGATAAAAACATTTCCTTAGAGAGATCTGGAGAGAGAGATAAAACATTTCCAAAACGCCCTAGTCAACTTTTGATGTAAAGGTATTGATTATTTATCAATTTTAAATATTATTGAATTTTCAGAATCTAATGTGACCACACAGAGCTCTGTAGGGCGATGTTATTGCTGGTAGGTACAATCTATCAAAATAAACTTGGTGGTAAACCTTACACGATAATACGGTTGGTAGGTACTAATAATGAAAAAGCCGTGATTTTTGTAGGCGGTGATCTATACTGAAAAATTTTTTAAAAAATAATAAAATCGTTGTTTCATCATTATTTGCTGCCTTTTTTGTACAGTCGGGATCTACATGAAGTAACAATAGTCGCTACATTTGCAGACGGCATTGCAATCTTCTTCTTATTTTGCTTCCGAGTCTACCAAGGTAGTGAAAGCTTTGTTTTCACTTTTTAAGGTTTAAAAAAGTTCTCCAAAATCGAAATTTCCACTCGCGTTTTACGTTTCATACCTTTCTGAACGATTTTGGTTCCGTGTCTGTCTGTCTTTGTGTCTGTCATGAAATCCTTGTAACCGGCATAACTTTACGAAGTTATTGTCCGATTTCGATAAAAATTTCAGGGATTGTGCGGGTTGACGTGTAGACGGTCCCCTATGAAAATCATCACTCCCGGACTGATAGTAGCCGCTGCGCATGCACAAACGTAAAATCCTTGTAACAGCCATAACACTTACATGTTTCATCCGAATTTGACGAATTTTTCTAGGATTGTTCAGATTGGCGTGTGGATGATCCCCTATGAAAATAATCTCCCCCAGACTAATAGTAGTTGCTGCGCATGCGCGAACGTCAATACCTTGTAACGGCCATAACTTCTACATTTTCCATCTGATTTCGACGATATTTCTCAGGATTTTTCAGATTAGCGTGCAGATGGTCACCTTTGAGGGTAGTGGAAGGTACTTGGAGATTGATGTTTTTAGATTGATCTATACTATTGAGTTATGGATACGAGGAAGCTATGTGCCACACCCACTTGGCAGACATTTTATAATATTATTATGTCCATATTTAGTAATCGAAAGAAGTAAACGTTCTACAATTCATATAAAGGGGCGTCTCCTAGACTGCATGTTCAACAAAGGAAGAGAAGGATGAGTTTTTATTTCATATACCATCCTTAAAGTACTTTAATCCAAACTACTCAAACGCCGGTTCAATTCGAACAATCTTTATGAAATCCTAGATAACTAGTTTGGAGCAAATATCACCTCTTGAAAGACATCTCAGTCTCCCTTAACTGAATCAAACGAATTCCCTTTACTGTGGGGCAAACTGTAGCCAATCTGTACTCAAGGGAAGATTGGGAGTTACGTCGCGAGAAGCGTTCAAGCGAACCGAGGCGGGAGACCTCAACCTGTTCCAGAAACAATAAACCTATGTAAATATAATTGATTATTACTGGAAACTCCTGCTAACCTGATTAAACTTCACGGTTGTCGCAATATTTGGTGGATTTTCGCTATTGCTTCAGGTTTTCCGTTCTGGTCTTGAGATTTATGAAAACTGTTTGTAATTAGGACGAGGTTCTGCCCTCACGATGAACAAAAAATCATCGTAGTAAATGTTAGCACATTAGGACGAACAGCAGAGATTATAACTAACACAATGCTAACTTCGGTCTTATTCTCGTAATATAAAGATAAAACCGAACGCCAATGATGCAGTATCTAGGCGTGACCCTGGATGCTGAACTGCAGTGGAAAGCGCATGTGAAAAAGAGAATAATTGGACTTGTACTTTAGTGTAGAAAACGGGTTAACTGGTTAAAGGGTCGGCCCTCAAAGATGTCGATCCAAAATAAATTACCATTGTACATCCAAGTCGGAGCGCAGTTGTGGGGTTGCACTGCTCAGAGTAACCGTGATGTTACACAATGGTTCCAAAATAATGTAATATGTATATAATGTACACAAAGGACTCCAATTTACGAAAGTTGGTGAAGTTATCAAGATGTAAGTTAAAGCCCATCATAGGCGGCTACAAATTCAAGTAATGCAGGTTTATGTGGAGGAGGAAGCAGTAAACACCCAGTTCTCATTCCTTCACTCAGGCTAGCGCTTTCGGGGAAAACTAATACAATAATCTGCACAATTAATTATTAATCAGGGCTCAATAATTTGCAGCCATACAGATATAGATTGTTGAACATAGGCTTGAGAAAGGGGCCATAGTTTGCACCGAAAGCGCTAGCCTGAGTAAAGGAATGATGAATGAGAACTGGGTGTTTACTGCTTTCTCCTCCACATAAACCTACAATATGACTACAGCAGAAGTACAGAACAAATTCAAGTACAACAAAGGAAAATTCCAGATGCTCGACGTTGACGACCTCTTCAGAGGGAGATGATGTGCGAAGAAACAAGACCACTTACTCATGACCTGGTGAAGTGAGTGAAGGTGTTCTCACGACCAGTGAACTGCACCACAAAAACAGTGGCACTTGGTCAAGATAAGTTCTAAGTTTCCTCATGGAAATCAGCATTAAGTAGTAACTTGGCGCAATAAATAGGGTCACTACTCATAGAAATTTGTTAGCGATTTATTCCATTAGATCAGGTGTTCATTGACTTCTGATCAAATTTTGAGATATTTTGCAGCTGTGTGAGTGAAATTATGGGTAGTTTTCCAAACCTCTGTTTTCTAACTCAGTTTCACAGTTCAAAGTAGTTCACGTAAAATTGGTTTTATGGATTATTTTCCCACCTTATTCTCTATTTGTTCGTTTGTAGCCGTTTCTTCAATAGTTTCTGCGTTCAATTCGTTTTTCGTAGAAAAACAAAAGTCAAAATTACGTTTTTTTATTACGATAGTACACTTGCCCTGCAGTTTTGAGACCACTAGGGCAAGTGCGCTATCAAGAATGCGGGCAAGTGCGCACAGCTTGATTTTCAGTGACAGTAGAAAGATAAAATTCTCGAAGATTAATTAAAATTAAAGTAATTTTAATTCAAGTAATTACATAGTATTGTAATGTAAGTAATTGTGAATTGTAAGGTCTCGTCCTTCTCTTATGACTTATTTTGTAATAAAAAATAATTTTCCTCAGCCTGGAAAAAAAAGTTGACACATTCACCCCGCACGAGTTTTGCCTACCCTAATTCCTCCTGGTCTATTAAATTTATTTTTTCGTCTGACTGTTCGAGACAAAACTAATTTTTCGGAAAAAATCGTTCAAATTTATTGTAATTTTAAGGGAATATTCAGAGAACATACATATGCAATTCATACTAGTGTTCCCGCTTTATCATCCGTTACCACTTTAGGACCTCATAGGGAGTGAACAGTTGGTCCTACAAAGCTCCGGGTGGTTTCATTCGATTCTCAAAATTCAATACAATTTTGAATTAATGAAAAAACAATACCTTCATATTAAAAGTTTCTGAGCTGATGAGTTTCGAAAATTTCAACCCCTAATTTTCACCCCTTAGAAGTGACTGATAATAACCAAAAGCTTCGGGGCACAATAGACCCCAAATGGAGCCGATATGCCTATTATCATTTGTCGAAATCGGTCCATAGTAACTGGGTAGAATGCCGCGTCCAGTGTAGTGCGGATGAACGGAAAATGTTTCGATGTAAGAGATCGAAAACGAATTTCTTTGGTTTAGCCTGAACACTATTAGTTCTGAGTTCTTACCTCAGTACGCAAACTGCATCACTCCCTTCGTTTTTTTAACTTTCTGAAAAGAGTTGCACTGGTTCAAGGAGTTTTGACGATGATAGAAGTGGAGAGAAATAAGACGCAATAGCCGGAAAGAACGTTTCGAGAAAAAATTGTTTGATCTGGCTCCCAAACGGAGTGGAGTTAGTCGGGTACCCTGTAGAGCGGCTATAGAAGTACGTAATCCGATATTCAAACAGTTAAAAGATAAATCAGCTTACCTACAAAGTCGGCTTAGCTCTCCTCTTCCCGCTGCACTTCTACCCGAATGCATTCAGAGGTGAAGAAAAAAATCCATTGAACGGAAATCGTAACCTACCTGATACCTGTTTTTATGAAGAAACATTTGAAAAAAACTTGAGGAGAAAAAATGTTGATGATACAGAACCGTTTGAGAGCGGTAAATAACTGTGACTTACGTCTACTGACGTTTGAATCAGTAAAATCCCGTCAAAGGAGGCAGACATAGTTTTTCATTGCTTGGTTCACCGTTATTGGTTGGATGTCGGCCTAATGCGACCCACAAATGTGGATCAACTCACATCTCCAACTCGTTGTTTCTCACTCCTACACACAAATTACGTCGAAAATCATTAAAAATAAAGAAAATTTCGAATGATCGTGCCAAAGACATAATACATATCCCTTCAGACACAATAAATATTCCTTTGTCTTCGGCACGATCACTCGAAATATATTATATTCCTCGTAGTGTGTGTGTATTCTTCGTTATTCTCGTAGTGTGATGTATCTACAATCTATACAGGGTGTCTACAAAACAGTTGTAAGGAATTCAAGGGGTCGATTCTACAACTAATTTCCAACAAAAAGTGTCTCCTAGAAATTTTTTTTAAAACGCCTCTTTAACCGATTTTTTTCACTTTCAAGTTTTTTTCGTGTTTTCGACCTTACACCATTAAAACGGTTATAACTCTCTTAAATTACACTCAAAAATTAAAAATAAGGATACCGTTGGAAAGAGCGTCAAATTTCCTATCTCCCTGATACCAAATAACAAATTTTCAGTTGAATTACACGGGGAATAAAGCAACCTAAAAAGTGAACTTAGTAAATTTTCGAAAATTTTCCGTTTTTCAACGCCTAAAATCTCCAAATATCACCAGGTAAAGTTCTGTTGCCGGAAAGCCTAAAAACTGCGCCAGAATCTCAGCTTTCCAACGGTATAATCAAAACATATTTTACAACCGAATTTAGGGGAGAATTTTGTGTTTGAACGCGGAAAAACGTGCATTTTTTCAACGAAATCGGCGCTCTGGCCTCCTGTTTCCGGAGGCCTCGCGGTCTACTGCGGCGCCGACCCACCGACTCTCATCGTCCGACCCCTAAGATCGACTAGGCGGAGCGCCGATTTCGTTGAAAATATGCACGTTTTTCCGCGTTCAAACACAAAATTCTCCCCTAAATTCGGTTGTAAAATACGTTTTGATTATACCGTTGGAAAGCTGAGATTCTGGCGCAGTTTTTAGGCTTTCCGGCAACAGAACTTTACCTGGTAATATTTAGAGATTTTAGGCGTTGAAAAACGGGAATTTTTCGAAAATTTACTAAGTTCACTTTTTAGGTTGCTTTATTCCCCGTGTTATTCAACTGAAAATTTGTTATTTGGTATCAGGGAGATAGGAAATTTGACGCTCTTTCCAACGGTATCCTTATTTTTAATTTTTGAGTGTAATTTAAGAGAGTTATGACCGTTTTAATGGTGTAAGGTCGAAAACACGAAAAAAACTTGAAAGTGAAAAAAGTCGGTTAAAGAGGCGTTTTAAAAAAAATTTCTAAGAGACACTTTTTGTTGGAAATTAGTTGTAGAATCGACCCCTTGAATTCCTTACAACTGTTTTGTAGACACCCTGTATATTGTACAAGGGACGCAACTCCAACAGCCCTATTTCTATCAACGCTGGTTGCAGAGTTCTAGAGAGGAGTGTAATCTTTTCCATTCTGGGAGATTCGGAATAGAGTTTTCCCTCCCAAATCATCACCTTTTCCCCTAATATTTTGGTGCAAAATTAGTTCTCTTACTACGTATGAAATTACCTACTTTACGCAATAATTCAAGAATGGAATCAGTAGCGGAATTGTAAAATGATTCGATACCTATGGCCATTATTGCCGCGATATGCTTCCTTTCACTTTGCATTATGGTGAACGACTCATGTTCATGTACGTTGGCCTAGAACAAATATTATATTCCTAAGATTATTTCTCTCCTATAGAATCCATCAAATTTGTGGAAAAAATAAATTTTGGAAACTCAGTTAGATTGAACAACAGCATTCCGATGTTCTCTGTTCAGTTACTCAAGTTTACTTCAAGATTAGCAGTTCCTTTGTTCCCCTAAAGATCGATGTCCCATTCCAGACATCGATCTGTAAGTACCTACTTTCATACAAGATCACTTCCCTTACCCTCGTGGTTCAAATCCGAAGATCTAGTAGGTAAACTCTATTGATACTTCTCCCCCTCATATACATATCTGTATCTATATAGATACAAGCCTCATTTATTTTAGGATAATATACATATTTATCTTTCCTAATTCAATTTGTATTTTTCATTCATCATCCCTAATCCTAGATTGATCTCCACCAAGGAATAGGTATTCTAACGAAACGTAGAGTTCGCTAGGAGTAGAATACAGCAACGATTAAATTATTCTCATTAATTAATCAGATTCTCCAGATCCCCTAGAACTATTGTTGTTGTTGTGTTGTTGTTGTTGTTGTTTGTTGTTGTTGTGTTGTTGTTGTTGTTGTTGTTGTGTTGTTGGTTGTTGTTGTTGTTGTTGTTGTTGGGTGCTATTGTGTTGTTGTTGTTGTTGTTGTTGTTGTTTCCCCTGTAAGACCCGGGCCCTGCTGTGAATTGAATAGATCAGCGACCGGAACCACATGGTTTAACCAACCACGAACGAGAGGAAGAAGATGACGCACGAAATAACCAATCCCTTGTGGACTCAGTCATAATTCTCTCAAGGAGACACTCAGCCAGTTCCCTGGAAATGTAGTCATCAACACTAAACAGAGAGCAACCGTATCTCACCTCCAAACTTCTCCAAGCTGTACACCAGGAGATCCCCAGTGAGAGCACCTCCTCAGCCACCAACCTCGGAAATCTGTGAGCTGGTAACTTTAAAACTCTTTCAATATAACCAAAATGAAGCCCACGTAGGTATTGTTTCTTCATCAATTCAAAATGATATTGAATTTTTAGAACCGAATGAGACCACCCAGGGCTCTGTAGGACGAACTATTCGTTCCCAATAAAGACTGAAATAGTAAATGTGAATGAAGTGTTACTCATTCTTTTTGCGATACATTTGTATTTTCTTCGACGAGATTCATGCATCGCTGTGGAGCTTCTTCAGCAACCAAGAACCAAATTCCGTTATGAAAAACACTAAAATTCCCTGATGAAAATGTTATTACCTTCCTGTCAAAAGGTGATGAGGTTGGAGGGTACTATTATTAATATTGATAACTAAAAAGTGTACTCGGATAAATTGTTTGTTATATTAACAACTGTGTTGAATAATGGAAAAGCCGTATTCTACCTTCGGCGGTGGTCAGAGCAACACGTGGAGTTCTTTTCGATAGATTTCTGAAACGATGAGCCCATCTTGAAATTTTATCAGCCTGTTAACTCATCTTTTTTTCCCCTTGATATAACCACTTAGTGAAATGAAGAACCAAAAAATGTCGGTTCATGTCACACCAAATAAAGGAAAAGGTGACAAAAATTTTCCTGTTTTACCGAAAACAGAGCAAAAATATCGACATGAAAAATAGGATGCACTCATTCCAGCTCAAGACTTGGGTCTTTGCAGTAGGTGAAGGGTGGTGTGATTAAACAGGTTTGCTGTTATCGTCCGACGGAATCAATTAATAATGGATCGTAATTACATACGATAGGAAATGGGAAGGGTAATCGTTGAAGACAACTATTTTTTGTCAAAACGAACAAGTAAATATACACTGCAAGGATCTATTATTTGCACTCTTCAAGCAGAGAAGCCCGCTATAAGAGAATCAACGCGTATGTTAATGAAGGAGACCCCGCGAACAGGCGTGTAATTTGCATACCCGTGCATCTGAGTTTCGCGGCTCAGCCTAAATAAAAGGCTACCTAATCGCGGCAAGTGGTACAAAAAGTACTGATCCAAACATGGACTCATCATGAACGGACGTTCAGTCACTGGATAAGTGGGGAAAATTGAAATATAATCGATCACGAGTCACATTTCTAATTTATTATTCATTTCCTTTCAATAAACTACTACTGCGTAGAGGCACTTACTACTTCAGACCACAACTACTGCACTCTAAAATAAACATAGCCACCGGTCACTAACTACTACATTAACCCTGTACTAGATAATTATTTTCATGGATTTATGTCTTATGGCTGTTGGTTCGGATTAGTCCAAATGGCGGAGAGGTTTTTTCTGTTTAGATCAAGCGCCAGCAAAGAACACAGCTTTGCCATTGTCACAACCTACAACCAAGTTTTCGCTTCTTATACGAGTTTATTAATTTATATGAAATAGACGCTACACACTACATTCGAAGAAATAGAGAATTTTTTCATTATGAAATTTGATTACTGGTTACTGAGGAATTTCTGAATTGTGGTAAGATGATGTGGGTGGATCGATATTTGATGTCTTGCTATGCGGGGGTTAATTATTAGTATCCTTGGCTCATCTTCCAACTTTCTCGGCTTTCAACGTCACGAAACAGCTCCTCGATTGTTTGCCTTGGCTGATGTTGTGGTAATGGGGGTATAGCAATACTAGACCCCACGCTGACCCCCGCCTACCCTCTTTCTGCTGATCGTCGCCTGTCATCCAAAACAGTCCCACAAAATTCATTTTTTGAACTGTTTACCTTGGATCGCCGGGCCCCGCGCTAGTTCACATACATTCTGCAATAGATCATAGTTACCGGCATCTACTACAGCTCTCTGTTGTGTTGCGGTCTAGCACCCAAGGCAAAATACGTAGTTATTCCATTCTCATATTTCATCTAAATTCCTTGGTAATCATGAAATAGCCTCTAAATTTTATAAAAATTTTTCAAAATCGACAAAATATTATTTGCAAAAAATGTAAATATAGGAGAACCTCAACAAAAAATTAATTTATTCATTCTGCATATTTTTAGTAAGGCAAACAGTGTTTGCTATGTTTGCCTGGAGGAGACGCCACTGCCAACAACTCAGCGTGTTCGGGATAAATCAGGACGTTAGATGGTTGGAAATTACTAGCAATGGCAGCTAAACAAGTCATCCAGTTGTATTGAAATTCATAAAGGTACGACTACATGTGCTAACTCAAAAGTTTTGCCTACAAACACGATTTTCAAATTATTGTTGTAGGAGCACCAAATTGTATTGCCTATTGAATAATCAAAAGCAAAGGAATTATCATGCAACATCTTCAAGGCAAGCCCACAACCACAGATATCGGAAAATTAAGACAATGACAAAAAAATGGATCTACCAAGCTCAAATTGTTGAAAAACACCAAAGCCCAATCTTTGAATTTCACCAATTTTAGAAGTTTTTTTGTTAGACTTAGATGTCTATCTGGGTTTGCACTACGTCATCAGAAGGTCGAAACTTGGATTTAGCAGATATTAACCCCCCCTAATACCGGAAAGGACACTTAGACACGATCGTGTCCGCGCTCCCCATAATATAATAATCGTTTTTTATTAAACCTAGACATCTTTCCACTTTTTCATCACTTTTTCAAAGTTTCGAAATTACGTGTCGAGTTTCGTTTGCTTTCGATTTTAAACTGCTATTTAATTTCAAGACACTCATCGTGGTAGAAATTGTAATACTTGTATTTTCCGTATGCTCATTTTAACCGGATGTTGTTTATTCATAATCTATGTTTTCCTTTCCGGTTGGGAGTGAGTTAGTATGTAGATGGTCTAAAGGGTATTTTCATGTCTAAATATTTTTGAGTAAATTTGGGCGGACTAATACAGGGTGTCGAAATTTTGATTTTCGAGGACACAAATATTGTGTCGAACTATCGCATGAATTCCTAATTGCTTCCCTGTAAGTACGTTTGGTAGTGAGGAAGCGAAATTAACATCTTCTAGACGATGAGTTGAATGCACGATTTTGCAAACACCCTTGAGGGCTGTCCATCCTATGAAATATGACTTCGAAAAACGCAAAAAAAAACCTTTGCAACACCGTATTATTCTAAGGGATTCGAAAACCTTTTTGAGCTCAACAACCAAAACGGCTGTTCCTGAAATGAATTATTAAGTATAAGAACGGAAAATGCAGGGGAGCCCGCGAGGCATAGCAATTGCAGAGCCAACAGGAAAACAGGTGATGTGGGGGATGAAGGAGAGTTCATGTAGAGGTTTCCCACACCCGACAATTAGAGTCCAACAAATCAGAATTATCGGCAACCGGGACACCTCCCCCACGCCGATCCTCGCTGCATATTAAGTTTTCGGGTTGGAAACAGACCTTCTTGTTTGAATAAATAGCTGAGGTAGAGAACGGTCCCTTTCAAGGTCCTGCGGGGATAACCTAATTCCACACACTTCCGCCAGATGAGCGTGCAATTTCGCTGCGGCTGTTCGAACGAGTAACTGACCAGGGTTGCTATCTCCATTCCAACGCGACGATTATACACAAAACCCCAAACATTCCAGAGTACGTTTTGTAAGGCAAAGCTGGTCCAAAAAAATGTTACGTGGTGTAAGTATGTTGGAACATTGATTCTTCTAGTGCGTTGAATAGGGATCCATCTCTGAAATATGGTACCACCAAATCCCACGTGAAAACCAGGTGAACGTGAAATTTTCGTCTCGGGACCCAAATTCACTCTTACAGACACACTTTCGTCTAGAAGGTGAATAAGGTAATGTGGTCAGTACTTCAGGGAGCGATTCTATAACTAATTTGCAACAATAAATGTCTATAATATAATACGAGTATTATTAGCTCAACTTAAAATCCGTCTTTTTCACATTTAAGATTTTTTGCGGTTTCGACCATGTATCACTAAAACTTTTGTCCTACTTATAGCTGACCGAAATACTATCGATGTTTTTCTTCATGTTGGATGGTGGCTTTGCAGACGAGTGATCTATAGAAAAATAATAAACCATTGTGTAATTATTTGCAGCGTTTTAAGATGATATCCGGTATTGTGTAGTTGAGGTATCAATCTGATCATCAAACTTGTAGAGTACTTACAGAGTGAAGTTTCGAGTATCCATTATGTTCGTATTAGATCATCCATCCTAGTTACGAGAAGTTGAGTGACACACCCACATGCCACATGTTAGAATAACCTCAGTAGAACTGGACGTCCTTTTGTAATTGATCTGGGTTGGAGTAGAACAACACTCGACACAGGAAAAAAACGTCGAATGCGAGTTTGAGTGTCTCCGTGCCTGAGCAGTTAGGGGTGTTGCAAGGTGCAAGTTTCTGATCCTTCTACTATAAATATTACTACAGTTGTTACCGTCTGTCTAATGAAAGAGTTGGAATCATTCCGATGGAAAATTCAGCTCACATTTCTACCAAATTATTCAAAATATAAAATTAGGTTATATATTACCTAAATATGAATAAATATGAATTGGGAAATAATAACATAAAAATCAAGGACCAAAAGAAGGACCGACCTCAAAACTGATAATAGCAAACCACTAGACAAAAATCGAAAAGGTACTCATCGAAGTCGCCGCCGTGCCCATCGGTAGATATAAACATACTTGAGAATCATTTCTTCACAACTATATACCTATACCCATATTTCAAACCCACATCATGATCTCGATAGTCTTGCACTGACGTCGCGCGTGCAAGACTATAGAGATCATGATGATGTGGGTAGTTGAATATATATGTAATCAAAAGATGGTAAGTTGAAATACCAACAATTTCCAGGGAGATTCACACTTACTATCACATTCATATCCTCCATGATACGATAGCAGTGACTTACTATCTAATATAACACATATATTACCTCAATGATACCTCCGATTGATTTTCTCCTCTTATTCTTGTTTTGTTTTGCACTATCGACGGATGTGTGTACGGAAGTAGCATATTAATACTTGCGTATGTTTGTGTCTGCAGATGGGCACGGCGGCGACTCAATGCGTTCCTACCTACCAACCTATTCGAATTAGTATTATTTCTTTTCAGTGGCCTGCCATCATCAGTTTGGAGGTCGGACCGTTTTTTTTTTTTTTTTTTTTGTTAAAAAGCTTTTAATTTTATGATTATTTATTTATTTATTATCTTTTACTTTTTATTGGTCCTTAATTTATTTTTGAAATTAGTTCCCCGCAGTTTTCGATCGGTTTCCGTAATGTAGATCTGCTTCCTTACTGTATATCAGTTCCCGTGAGGTGGACCATTTTATGTCATCCGTATCAGCTTCCATAATATTGATTAGTTTCGTAGTGTGGTCCAGTTCCCTCTTGAGGATCAGTTACTGTACTTTGGATCATTGTTCCTGTATTGTATTTTTGACAACTCCAGAAGGTAAAAATTCTTTTAAATGGGGTCAACAACTTTTTCTCAATGGATTTTTCATGTTTTTAGTGGAAATTGACGTCTTAATCATAATCATGTCAATCTGGTTTATTTGGTATCAAAGCATAATTTCTGATAAGGGTACAACTCCAAACATTAAAAATTAGCCTAAAAATGACCTTGAAAATTGTTTAAAAATAGCCAGAAATTACAAATTGACCAAAAATTAAAAATTAGCTTGTAGATGACCTAAAAAGCTGCCTAAAATTGTCTAAAAATTAGTCCTTTGAGATCCAGCGACGAGTATATTAGTGGCTACTGATGAGAAAGGGGAGACAATGAGAGTGTTTCTACGAGGTTTTTGGTGTGAAATGCTCCTTTGATCCTTCGTAGTCGTATTTTCGAAATCATCGTGTAAATTTCCTTTAAGAATATCATCTTACCTTAAAAAGTAAAAAAGTTGTCAAAATCAAACTTGGCATAAAATCGGTGGTATTTCTTTGAAAATTCGCTCATTGACTCATGCTGAACGAATGTGACTTTCTTGTATCAAAATTGACGTAACAATTCCAATAGCGTAGGTTTTAACAGTAACACCAACCGATCACCTACTATTATAATCAATATCATATCTTAAGGTATATTTATACATTTGTATAATATTATTATATTATCACTATTTTTTTAAATTTCATGTGTGGATTTCATTTGCTGATCTAAACGGAAATGCGGTAACCAACCGCGAGTGGTGTAATATAATACCCCACGGTGATGTTCGAGGTCGTATGTCCGTGCAGGACTCGTGACATCAGCCAGTATCGTACTAAAAAGAAGTGCCTACCAAATGCCGCAAGATCCCTGGTTAACACGCGCACAGTACGATTAACACTTTCAAATGCGTAGGTACCCGCCTTTATGCTTGATAGGAGGTAACAGTTTGAAAGTTCAATAGTTATTCATGAGGCAGAGCACAAACGTTGGTCTTATAAGGAATGGGCCGATGGTATCTCCGCGGAAGGTGTCTATGATCAGGGAGCGAGCAGGTTAGTTTTTTCTCCATTCAGATGGTTCTTCGATAAACTTGGTTTTCTTTCATACTGGTCTAGTTACCTTCACAGGCGTTGGCCTAGCGCCGCCACCTGCTAAATGCTCAACTTTTGTCTGATACCTTTGTTAAATTAGGTGAGTGCTCTCCAGCTTCACCTAGTTGAATACAGTGGAAGAGTTTCGGGTAAAAAATAAAAGAACGGCTAATTGCGTAGAAGCAAGATACTTTGCAACATTGATCTTTGGAGCATAAAAAGTTTTGGCCAGCAGCAACTATAAAGGTGTTGTGATGCTATAAAGGTGATGCTTATTAGTTTATCTTAATATTAGGCTATTAATTTGTTAACACCTACACCTTCCGTAACACCAGAAAAAAAATTTTTATGATTTTCTTCAAACAATTTTTGATTGGTTGATTGATAATCTTGTACAACCCTATTTTGCGTTATCTTCATCCAAACCAATCAATTTTACCACATGTGCCACACTGTAAAACACATTGCTTAGATTCGATGCTTCATGTATAGTAAAAATTATAAAATGTCAGCATTTGACAGGTTAAGATCACCTATTAGGGCGCATGGATTTTTTTTCAAATTGTAGTTAATAAATAGTATTTGGAAGTTGGTAAAAGTTGGTTGTGATTATTCTGGCCTAAAATGTCCACATTTTTCTGGACTGAAGTCATACGAGCGCAAGGTCACAATGTGCCTTTTTCAAAATATATTTTACATGAATGAGTGGTAAACATTGCAGAGAAGATACTACGGGGAGGTTTCCCGTTCAAACTGCGTGTCGCACACACTCGAACAATAGTGAATCAACTCCACCAAAAGTCCACTAAAACGATGGTGTTTCTTCCCCTTAGCGGCCTTTTTGATGTTTCTCCACCCTCAATTTGGGTTTAACTTGCGCCAAGGGAACCGTGTAATTCCCCTGCGGCAACATTCCGAGAAACCCCAAAGACGAGCTGAAAAAAAGGGCTCGTGATTCATTTTGTCTACGTTAGACAGGCGCTGTATGGAACAAATCTTTTGTGGTTGGTTACATGCGAAAACCTATAGGTTCTCTTTTTCTTCGTCTGTCCACATTCATAAGATCGGACGAAACAATCGGATTTTCCCACCCTAAGATGTCGCTTCTTTTCGTCCACAAATCAATTCGATGATCATGATTATCTTCCCATAGCAACCGCATCTGGTTATGTCTCCTATGTTTTGGGTGTATTACTAAATCCATAATAATAATGCTTGAACCGAAGATGAGGTATCACTTCTTTTCAACGTCATTCTCTCTTCAAATGACGTGTGTTGCAAAAAAATCATGATGTTCGATGACAATTTTAGTCAACAGTTGGATATGAATCACCATGCGTACAAAGATAATAGTCTGCCAAGTAGGAAAAAAAGGGGCGTTTTTTGGCAACAACTGCTAAAAACCATCTACACGCTAAGCCGCACAATCTCTGTAGATTTCACCGAATTCGGGGAGAAAATATTCGAAATTTATTACTGTTAGAAGAAAATTCAAGTTTGAGCATTCAAACTGGCTAGTACCAGTCCGGGAGCGATGCTTTTCATAGGGGACCATCAACATAATATGTTGATGCACCATGCTCATATTATGAGCTGTTAATACGGCTCGATGGTTAGGGCTGCCTGCCTAGAAATAGGAGGTAGCCCCGAGAGCTGCCATGGTGGGTGGGTCCGGGACCGTCCGGACTGCCCCTCACATTTTTCATTATAAATTTATTTTTAGGAACTAATACTTGATTGTTAATTGTTGACGCATTTATACCTATATCAAGGGTGAACAAAAAAAGAAAGTTATTATTCTTATTATCCCAATCCGTACAATCTCTTAAAACTTCATAGCTGTTACAAGGAAATTCACTTTTGCGCTAGAGCAACTTGCTTTTGAGCGGCTATTATCAGTCCGGGGATGATGATTTTCATAGGGGACCACCTACACTCCATCTGAAAATTTCATCGAAATCGGAGGGAAGATGTAGAAGTTATTCAAGTTATTATTCAAGTTATTATGTTAGAAGTTATTCAAGGTATTCAAGTTTGCGCGAACGCAGTCATTTCCATCAGTCCCGGGGGTGATGATTTTCATAGGGGACCACCTACACTCCATCTGAAAATTTCATCGAAATCTGTTACAAGGTATTCAAGTCATATCAGTCCCAGGGGAGATGATTTTCATAGGGGACCGTCTACACGCCAGCCTGTACAATCCCCGAACATTTTTATGGAATGCGGACAATAACTTCGTATACTTTTGTCCGTTATAAGGATTTGATGACAGACTCACAGAACACGGTCACACAGACACAAAACCAAAATTTTGAAAATTTTGATTTTGGAGAACTTTTTTTTCAACTTCGAAAAGTGAAAATACTGTGGTAACCTCGGAAACAAAATCACATATCACAAGAAACTACTAAACAACAGCCATGATTTTACATGTTATACGAGAAGGAAACCCGGAAAGGATCTACTTCACACATCATAATTATAACTGAAGTGTAATTCGAAAATAATGTTCTATTGCACTTTTTTGGAAAGCTCTACGGTACATCTAGGTACTATTAGGAAACATACAGAAGTGGATTTTCCAGTCCTCATCCAATTTTAGTTGAAAACAATGTTTTTACTTCCAGTAGTTGGCATTTGCTACCTGGATAGTCTTGGGATCTAAAATCGTTTTGAGGTAGCTCATTATACCAATATAGTGCAAATCACTCTGTCTTCAACTGGTTACCACCAAACGGTTCAATATAGTTTCAACAAATTTTATACGTTCGTAAGCTTAACGGAAACTGATCGGGCATATCAGTTTGGTGATCCCAGGAGCAATATTTTTCTGTACGCGGATGTCACCGCGATTTTGGTTACTCATAAGAAGCCTGGAACTGGATGACCAGCTCAACTCCTGCGACGCTCTGCTCACAGAATGGTGTTGGGCAAATGGACTGAGACTCAATCTGGAGAAGACTAAGGACCTTCGGTTCAGTTCAAATGGCCCGATTGAGTCATCGGTAAATTTTTTGGGACTAAGAATCGACAATCGTCTCTCCTGGAATTTCCATATTGATGAACTACGATCACAATTGGCAAAGATCAATTTCGCTCTCCGCCGACTTTCGATAGCAGTGTCATTCCCCGTATTACGAACTGCATTCTTTGCCCTTTTTTTATGAGCCGAATGGGCTACAAGATCGAGCTATGGGGTGGATCCGCCAACATTAAAACAGTTTTTCGACAACAAAAATTGGCCATCACAACACTTACAATGTAGTGAGATTTGGCGGTGTTTTGTCACAATACTTACAAGGGGGTACAGTGAGAGTTGTCGAGGCTATATCAAGAGGGTGCTATGTATGACAGTGTCAGGGCTATCAATATATTCATGCATAAAATTTGTATTTGATAATTTGAGTGCTCTTCAAACAGGTGCAGATATTCATGACCACTCAATACGAAATCGGCACAACTTACGCCCTCAAGTAGCGCGCCTATCCGCTAGCATGAAAAGTCACCCTATGCAGAATGGAATTCGTTTTTTAATCATTTACCGGTGAATATGCGTAATTTGCCACCAAAGCAATTGACTCTGGAAATTAAAACCCTTCTGATCAACGCAAAACTTTACTCAACGTCTGAATTTTTTTCATCTGACAAGGTGATATAACTGTTTATTTTCATTTTTAATTGTTAGGTTTTGTTTTGTTGTTTTGTGTTGACAGAGGAATTTTGTTGTATGTGTGATGAAGTTTTGTTTCTCATTTATTTTTTGTTACTTAGTTTTAGTCTGGATGCATATTTATGACGGTTTTATATTCGATTTGGTACTTACAATAAAAAACTATTGATTTGATTTGATTTGGAAGGTAGTATACGATATTTTAGAGCATTGTGCGTCGTGCGTATTTTTGCACAGAGAGCAAGTTCTAAACGGCTAGATCGATTTTTGAAGAAAATTCTTACATGGAATCCATTAGGTACCTACCTAATGGAATAATGGGGGGGGGGAGGTCCGGAAAGCTCAACCGATCTTCACCAAGTTTGGTACGTTTATACAGTATGTAACTGTCGCCACTAGGATGAGCGAATCCTCTCTAATGATGTAAATACGGCAGTAATAATGAAAATACAGAAACAATAATGTCGTCACCGATGTTATAATGTCAATACAGATGTAATAATGTCAATACAGATGTAATAAAGTCAGTTCTGGTTTAGTGATGGCATTATAGACGTAATAAGTTGAATGTGAACGCAATAGAGTCAATACCGATGTAATAATGTCAATTGAAATGTAGTAACGTTACAATTTTCAAATGTAATGATATTAATACAGATGAGAAAATACCAATCTAGATTCTATAATGCCAATAAAGACGTCAATAGCAATATAATAATGCTCATATAGGTTTAATTATTATTATCAATTTAAGTTATTATCAAAATTAAAAATATAAGTTACGTTATTAGTAAAAACTCATAAATAGAGATGTGTTAAAGGCAGGCAATACAAGAAATTCCGGCGACGTAGTGCACAACTAAATAGATTTCTGCGCCGAACAAAAACAGAACAACGCAAATCGGTTGGAAACTGAGGCTTGGGTAGAGTACACAAGATGATATCTTATGGTAACCATATTATGGTCACAATCTCACACATACACCTATAGTTCTTAGCGGATTTGGGTTCAGAATGGTCTAAAACGGACTTCTATGTGGTTATTTGTGTCTCTCTTCAGTGTTGTTCTCATTCTCCTCATGTTAATAGCATTAGAACGATCTTACTGTGGGACGTCCCACAAAACCATAATTATAGTTTTTTAGCGGATGAATCTACAGTAGTTTTTTAATCACTTTAATATTATTAATCTTTATTTTATTATTTACGAATAATGGTAGCTAAAAAAGAGTTTGGCATTATCATGGGCAGCTCATTGTTCTTTCGAGAGACCCATGAAGAGAGGATCTGTTACGAGCAGCTGGGCAGTTGGCAAGTTCCCTCACAGTCAAGGCGGAAACGTTGCTAACAATTAAAAAAATACAACCACAACTGCCAGCTTTTATTGGTGCACTCAGATATGTTGGCAGATATTATTGATATAATATGCTGCCAGATATTATTGGTATAATATTGTACAAAATTTCAAGGAATAACAGCCAAATAAGGCGCTCTATATTTTTAAGAGTTTCACAACAAAACCTAACAGGGAAACTAAGGCATGTGATGGTTTCTATCACAATATAAATGAAAACAACGACGTTTCAATATGAAGAAAAAAGACTGCTTCATGAAACAAGTAAAGATAACAAATGCTAGTAAGCATTCCTCAATCATGAGTTCAAAGTTAAGTTATGGGTAAATACTATTAACTCGAGATCATCCAAATCTCGTGATGTTTGATCATAAGTAACTTCCTAGGCGCCCTATGGAAAGGGTTACAAGATTGTCTCACGTGTGACAGCCTGTTTTTAGAAAGAAGGACGGCTCGCTGTCACAACACGCGATAGAGAACGAGGTCTCTGATGTATGAGAATAGCATGTGTACCTATCCAATAGCACTAACGCTCTTGGTTTTCGATTCTTGTTATTATTAAATTGATGCGAGAGAGGGAACAAGGAATAATTGGTGTTGGAGGGCAGAGCTGGGAAGTAAGGCGGTAACGTGCAGGTAACCACGTGGATCCCTAGGGAGTAATGGAAACATCCTAATGGATCCTGCTAATCTACAAGGAAGCTTACCCACTCCCGTCCAACCATCCCAACTCTTTCTCGGTCCCTCTTGAGTTTTGAGATTGAATTGAGAGTTCGCGTGCTCCAGAAGGAACCGACCCAACCATGTTTATTAATTCCGTTTGTGGAAGCCGTTAGAGTAATCTGAGAGGGCGGATTAAGATCAGCCGAGGGACAATAAGGCTGAGAGGGATAGGAAATACGATTATATCAATAGTTCACATGAAACGCGTAGGTACTCATTGTTTCGAGTGGAACGCTATACCCTCGTCTCGCACGAGTTAGTTCTCTCTTCGAAGAGGATCCTTAGGACACTCATAATCTAGTTAAGGAACTTGGATGGTTGTAACTTCAGTTCACTACGTAAGACAATTGTTATTAATCTGAACAAGAGTAGCTCTGTCCAAAAAATGGTACGCAATCCGCGGTTTCTGGTGTCTTGGTACCGCTGATAAGGCAAAAAGAACATTTCATGAAAATACCGAGGTACATCGGTTGTGTTCCCTGAATTTCAAAGTTTGCATTGGTAAGCATTAATAGGAACCCAAATATTGAAAAACCGTGTGTTTTGTTGATATTGTTAAGATAAATCGAATTTGGATGGGAATTGCCGAGATACATTATACGATGATAAATAATTAGACGAGCAGGTTTACAGCAAAACACGAACTGAATCTTTTTATTGGGAACCAATATTTCCTAATAAACGTCAATCACCTGTTTTAACTAACCGACAGTGGGCTACTCCTCGACACTATCCCCCTCTTCTTCTTCTGCGTTGCGGAATATCACCAGATGATCAGCACGGACTACGGTTCTGCATCCTCTCGGTAGGCACATACGGTAAACAATATAGGAAAATTGTTGACCACTCTGCATGGCCCAACCCATGAGGACTGAGGATTGGGACAAACGCCAACTCACCAGATCGTCTTCTTGAAAGCGTGGTTCCTCCTTATGCACATCATACTTCCTCTTCATGGCCTCCACAGCTTGAAGCAATTTTGTGTGAGCCAAATCGTGAGCTTCTTGCAGTTGCTTTTGTAATAACTGTGCTTATATGGCGCAGGGCCTTATCCCTGGAACTGACCCTACCAGAAAATGTAAAAGAAGTACAGTTCGCAACCCATCCAAATTTGAACCCCTGGGGTTACTGAGTCACCCCACTAGGTACCCGACGGGTTATTCAACTAAGAACTGAATTTCGTAACAAAGACAATCCTGAATCTCAATGTTACAGATATAATACTAATACTAGAAAAACTGAGATCTTTGTCTGTTTGTATTTGATCTTTGTTTGTGTGTTTGTATCTTTGTTTTTACATAATCAACTGGTTACTCAATCCATTTCTTTTCATTGACGATCGTTCCGAAACATTTTTCATAGGTAACTGAAACGCCCATTTTTGGATAAAAAAAACACGCGTCCCATAACCAGCTGTGTAAATGACTGTTGAGAGGATGTGCGTTCAGTAGCTCTGTAGGCAAGAAGAATCATGGGGAGTTTCTGATCCCAGTCCCGCTGGTTGGTACCCGCAACTTTAGCCAACATCTTCCAAAGTGTTCTATTGAACCTTTCCACGGTTCCTGCGCTCTGAGGATGTAGAGGTGTGGCACAAGTCTCGTGAATGTCAAGGAGAGATAACTCTTCTCGAAACGGGAGATCACATTACTGACAAGCCCACGTGCGATGGTTTCAGCCTTTATACCAGGAGCTGAGAAGACTTCAGGCCAATTACATTTCAATGTATTTATTACCATAAACAGTCAATGGCAATGGTTCTACGAGGACTATTCCTAGTCTATCAAAAGGAACGCCCACATAATAGTTTTGTAGAGGTGTCTTTTTCATCTTCCCATGAACACCTCGACGACCGCATATCTCACACAATGACAATGGCGCTTCACATCACCATGAACTCCTGGCCAATGATAACAAAGTAGTTCAGAATTGGAGGCTCCGCGTGACCTTGTTCGATGTTATCGGAGCCCACATCACATTCCGATGTCAAACTGAACATTCCACCATTCTTAGACTGCAGTGCACAAAAAGGGAATGATCGTTGAGCTAAATTCTTGATAAAACATCTGTGATATGTGAATAATCCTAGTAATGCTCCTATTTCTTTGAAACTGGTAGGAGTCGGCCATCCTTTAACCTTCTCAATGTTAGCTGGATTTGGTGCAATACCAGCTTTAGATTCTGTGAATCCCAAGTATGTTACTTCCCTAGCAAACAATTCACATTTCTTTGTGCTTTAACGTACATTTGCTGCTTCAGAAAACGGCTTGACATCTTCACAATCGTAATAAACTGGTCTGTCGTCTTCTGACGAGGAAATCCTAGCTGGGTGTTTTTCGTCCATTTTCTCTCATTCTGAACGTTCATCGCTCTGACGTGAAATGTTTTGCAGTTCAAAATCACGAACATATTCGAGTCATCGAAGTCGACAGCCCCCTGCAAGCTCAGTGTACCGCGGCAAGTGTGATCCATTTCCTCCTGATTTCTATAATACGATAAATAGCCGTTGGACAGAATGAATCACCTTTTCTGGTGCCCTAGCAGGCAGTTCGTTCAATTGAGTAACCATCCGGACATTTATGGATGCTAAGCAGTCTTTTGCGCCATGAGCAAGGTGTACAAGTCATCAACAGGCAGCAGTTGTTTCAGGTTGACATGAAAAATACCTGAATATATTCAGATTTATAATAATTGTTTATCGTACATCTATCACAATTTTCCCCTCACTCGCATCCTTTTCATGCTCATCTGGATACAATGGCGAAGTAATACATTTGCTGCTTAAAAAAAACGGCTTGACATCTTCACAATCGTAAGAAACTGGACTGTCGTCGTCTGACGACGTAATCCTAGCTGGGTGTTTAGTTTTGGTGGTAAAATCCACCACCTTCCCCAACTTATGAGTGTAATCAGCACAAGCTTTGATCAACACCAAAGTGGAAGAACAGAAGATCTCCATACGCTCTTCCAACTCCTTCGCGTAGTTTGTAGGGTTTGTATTGACATTTTTCATAACGTAGTTCTTGACCGTGCCGACTGACCACGTCAAGGCTCGTCTTCACATCTTCTTGCCTTTTCGCCAGCGTTGCGATTATCGAAGACATCGAATTTTCTTCCGCGATATGAACTTCCGACATCGACACAGTCGACAGGTCTTTGTACTGAACAAAAGCATCCACCCATTTTCTCTCATTCTGAACGTTCATCGCTCTGACGAGAAATGTTTTGCCGTTCAAAATCACGAACATATTCGAGTCATCGAAGTCGACGACAGCCCCCTGCAAGCTCAGTGTACCGCAGCAAGTATGATCCATATCCTCCTGATTTCTATAATACGATAAATATCCGTTGGACAGAGTGAATCACCTTTTCTGGTACCCTCGCAGGCAGTTCGTTCAATTGAGTAACCATCCGGACATTTATGGATGCTAAGCAGTCTTTTGCGCCATGAGCAAGGTGTACAAGTCATCAACAGGCAGCAGTTGTTTCAGGTTGACATGAAAAATACCTGAATATTATCAGATTTATAATAATTGTTTATCGTACATCTATCACAATTTTCCCCTCAGTTGCGTCCTTTTCATTCAAACTGGGCTGTCGTCCTCTGACGACGTAATCCTAGCTGGGTGTTTCGCTTTGGTGATCAAATCCACCACCTTCCCCGACTGATGAGTGTAATCAGCACAAGGTTTGATCAGGGATGAGAGGGGGGTAAACTTTCCCTTTCACTATGGACCAGAGTCGGACAAAGGCGTTTCCTCTTCACCTTCTACCTCTATGGAAACACCCTGTATAGAACGATATATAATTATGTGTCGCTCCAGACAATAATTTGACTGATTCTTCTGCAGAAATTTCTGTTTTTTGCCAATATTTTCTTGATAAGGGGGGCTGTTCGTGATGACCCTAAGGGGTCAAAATTTCAAAAAATAGGCAAAAAAGTGTTTTTAGGGTTTTTGTGGATATCACTATCATAATCATAGTAATATACCTATGGTATACTTGGATTCAGTCCAAAATGTCTGATATAAATACAATTTCAAGAAGTTATCAACAATATATATAAAAACAATTTATATTTCAATGAAAACCTGTGTGTATCCGTTGTACCCAAATAGCCTAGTGGGTACTCCATGAGTTCGAGATGAAGAGTTGAACATGAATACGGACTCTCAACATCTTCAAAACATACCCTGTGCGTACAGTATGTTGGTATGGTAAACTGAAAATATGAAAAAAATTAACAATTTACGGGTGGGTACTCTAAAAGTTCACGGGACAAGGAGAGTATTGTTTGAGGTTTTTTGTATATTTTGGTTTATTATTTTCAATAATGAACCTTTGGAACCGACCAAGAAAAACAAAATTTTAACACCCCCTCAAAATTTGATGGTTTACGTTTCAAGGTACGTAGAATCCAAAAATCGAATAAAAATTTGGCCGTCCGTCCGCCGTCCGCCGTACGCCGTCCGCCGTACGCGGCACTTTTGCCACTTAGCATTGACCGATTTTGATGAAATTTGGTATGTAGGCTCCATTCGGGGTCTAGTTGTGCCCCGAAGCTTTTGGTTGATGTAGGTCACTTCTAAGGGTTCCAAAATCAATTTTGAAATTTTGAAAACGCCCTAACTCAGTAAATTTCGATATAAAAGTATTGTTTTTCCTTCAATTTAGGATTCTATAGAATTTTCAGAATTTTTTGAGACCACTCGGAGCTCTGTAGGACAAACCGTTCGCTCCCTACGAAAATTTAAGGGTTTATATTGAAATATATATAAATCAAAACACGAGTGTGAATCGCGAAAGAGGCCTAATCTCCGTTCAAATTAGAGCTGACCGAAATGCAATCGATGTTTGGTGATTTTTATTTATTTATTTATTATTATTTTTTTTTTTTTTGATTTTTTTTATTATTATTTTTTTTCTTCATATTGGATGGTTGGTGATTTTGTAGACGAGTGATCTATATAGAAAAATAATAAACCATTGTGTAATAATTTGCAGCGTTTTAACCAAGGGGTTGATTGTTTAATATCAACGATTCTTGCTATGTGCCAAACCCACAATGCTGACTAATCTCTCATATAAATATTATTTCGAATTTGCTTAACCATTCTTTCAAAGATTTCTGAATATTCGCTCTCTAACCCATGCTGCATGAATGGACCTTTTTAACTGTAACTTTTACATGTGATGAAAGTAATGATTTTTATGACACACAAGTGGTTTATAAGTGCTTAAACAAGAAACCATCTCCAGCAAGATGGAGGATGAGCCTTGAAATATTAGGCAGTCGCGTCGCCCCGGTTTATTAAAACTCATGCTCGGGAAAGGAAATTTGTAACGGCGGGTGGAACAAAAAGGGGCGTGGTTTTTCATTATTGTGGCACCCCTAGTATATAAAGAGGGTTGGGTGGTAAAGGGATGCAACAACCCCTATACGTATTTTACGGGACATTGGACGATCCCCAAGGGTGACTTTCCTACCCAATACACTCTTTATATATGCTACAGCCTCTATTACGTAAATCAAAGTAATTTATTTGCCATGGCTCATGGGCATTGGTAAGGGGTTACGCGGGCTCGCCGATATTTATGGGGAGGACCGAGGATTCAATTTATCGGCACATCAGTCGAGAGAGGGAGAAGCTTTTACATGGGTTTCCCCGCGACCTGCTTCCCTCTTATCGGATCTATAACATTTGAGGTGAATTGTTGACTCGCTTCTTATTCCTCTTCTTCTTCTTCTGTTCCATAAATAGGAGAATCGAGAAAAAGGTATCCTCCAGCGTAACGTTTTGGAAATTTTTTTCTAGATGGGAAAACCTAATTAGTGAATGTTCATGACGATTTTTCGTTAATTCAAATAGTTTTGAGTTTCTAGAAACCAATGTTACCGCTCAAACGACCGAAAATAGTTAATTTATTGTGAAATTTATCTGAACTGTTGGGTATCAGCTCCCTAGCCTGGGCCCTAATAATATACGATATAATTTCATGTCGCTTACTTGTGCTTCCTTAACAACCAAGAATCAAATTAATTGAAGGCACCCACAACTTTTTAATAACGATGTTTAGCTAGAAGAAACTTCCTGTCAAAATAAACTTGAATGGAACAATGGCAAAGCCGCGTTCTTCGCAGACGTGTGATCATTACAGAAAAATAATAAACCGTTGTGTAATAATTCGCCGCGTTTTTAAAATTATTTTCTAGATTATAATCAATTTACTATGCAAGCTACGTTCGTGTTATTACTTTCAGCCGAATTGATACCAGCCTGCATATAAAGGAAGTGGTTCTTCAACATACTTTTTGTTTTTCCCGGATTCTATATTGGAAGGTCATTGAAAACTTTGGTTCCGGAGTATTGGTAGAGCTGTTTAGACATGTTTTTCAAACTTGTTAGACATGTTTGGTAGAGCTGATCTTTGGAACAATTGAATCGACAGGTGACCCCAAACCAGAGTGCAGGTTGAAACCTTACCTATGCGTTTGCTTGGTAAATTTCTCTTTTGGCAACTAGTTGTGTGATTGCAGCAACTTCTCCAGTTTAAAGATACCTAATTTGGAAAATGATCCTCTTAAAGTTGTCTATAAGAGGTCGTTCTAATAAATCAAAGATATTTTAATAGTGGTATATTAGTAATCAGCAAGAAACCTATAGAACTTCATAGTAAAGAAGGATACAATTAGAAAAGATCAGACAAAACGAGAGAGGTTTTTGGAAGGGGGGGGGGGTGTCAAAAACTTGGAATGTGTACTGCGAACACATATGGCGGCAGTAAACGGCGACAAACAAATTTATAAATTTAACATAATAACTCATAATTTATACTACTCCAGATATATAGATATATATTTTTAGAATTTTGCCAGAATTTATTTTTAAAATCCGTTTGGGTGTAGTTGGCTGAGTCGTTTTGTCCCCCCATTCCCCTTGGTCAAATCATGGCAAATTCATGTTAAAAAACAACAACAACAGGTGGAGTTGCTTTTCTTGGTTTGAAAATGACAATGATGATTATCGATTATTCGCACAGGAATAGGTGGACGTTAAATCTACAGGCAAACATGAATAAATTGTTTCAGCTCTGAAACTTCTGAATGCTCTTGATAGATAAAATGTATTTTCCTTTTCTTCTGGTGTGATTCAAGGCTGCACAAAGGTACAGTTCTAAAAAAAGGTTGAGTGGGGGAAAAACTTGTGAGATTATCCTGGAGGCAAGTTTGTAGATCCATGGTAGGTAATTCACGAAAGCAGATTATTTTGGGACTTAAATCCTATTCGCTGGAACGGTACATCATGCTTTCATTATCACAACATTATTCAAGAGGTTCGTAAATAGGGGGTTGGTTGGTTTGGGCGATTCTTTACGCATGTTTGGATCTACGATCTCGTGATCTGAATATCTCCTTGTTTGGATCCAAAAAGTGATATAGTGTGTATGTAGGATCATTCAAGTTTGAAAGCGGTCCAAGGGTCGAGATCGAGATGTGCTAACAGATAGATGGCTGTAAACAACGTGTTGGCAGAGACTCGTCAGTGATTAGATAAGGAGTGAGGGGCTCCGAGTCCTCTGCTAATGATACCTTGTTGAGGGAGGCGGCAGGCAGTCTGTTCCTCGACTTCTTTCATCTCCCCGAACCAATCACGGGGCTGGGCACGCTGGACCGGGCCACAAGGGCTTGGCCCATTGTTAAGTCGGCATCTCTGCCTTTGTTCCCCCTTCGACATCCATTTACATACCCGTAGCCGCCTACCCTTAATGAAAATACCTCTTCGTCCAGGTTAACTTTGGCCCTCACAACCCTGCTATAGGTACCCACTTTCGGCTTTAGTAAATGCTCTGCGGTGCCTGGTGAATCTAATCCGTTATTCAATCGTTTTCCGATTCCAACAATAGATCCTTTTCACACCCGCATCTGTTCTGGGGTATACGCTTTACGGATATAATATATTGTATTGTAGGAATACAAAACCATGTGATTAGGTAGGTGTGATTTCTCAAAAGAGCATCATAGATATTTAGCCCATTATACATCTATACGATTAACATTCCGATGAAAAATTGGTGGTACGTTTTCGTTTTCTTTTAGTAGATTTATCGTCTATGTACTTCAGGAAGACAACATACTAATTTAGACAGTCAATAAAAATGTAATGATGCTGCCGGAGGATGTTTCACAAGCTTAGTTCAACATCTCTTTATGAAAGAGGTGTGTCATGGGACCTAAAACCTGCCTATAAGGGCTAGAACCCAACTGCCCCACGTAACCTAAACCACTAGCACCCTCAAGAGAAGAGAGTAATGGTAAGGATAATCATGGACTACACCTTCAACTTCCCAGAGATGAAACTTCACGCCAATTTCACCAGAGATCACACAAACATTACACTTGATATCCTACTTCGCATTTACCTACAAAACTTGCAAGATATTAAAATTCTATCCCCCTAATAAATAGATCAAAAATGAGAAAAACTGTTTTTATGTTCCCACTTCAGGAGAGCATACAAAAACGGCACATACAATCCGCTTTGAAATGGGCCGACGCTCCGGTACGACACCTTTAGGTATCGAGGGATGTCACAACCGAGCGACGTGCGAACCTTTTTTCCGAGTCCATTGAGTAAATTCAAACACTGAAACACCACTGATCGACGAAACAAGCCCGAAGGCAGAAAAGAAAAGTGCGTACGGGGATGGAGAAAAAACGGCGTTTGTTCGACGAAATGCCCACTGAGGGATCACAATGGGTGTTAGGTGTTTCTACCCTTCGGCCTTTGTCGGTATTTCCACCTTGTATAATTATATTTATGGCTTTGGGAAGATTAATGTGTTTTTCATTATGAGCCCTACTAATGCTCCAAACACGCGCTTCAAACCCGTAAAATAACACTATTGTTTGAATACAAATCGTTCAGGAAATCCCAAGCAGTGGGAATCGGAATTTCCTCATTATTGTAATCAACCAAAGACTGAAGAACTGATTATGTTTCGTGAACATGTTTCCTAGGCTAGAGTTTTACAAAGCTGTAGGAACTAGAATACAAAGCTTAGTTGGTTGGAACTCATTACAATTGTTGTGCTGAATCACCAGCTGATCTTTTCTATTTCAGAGTGACTACTGCAAAATAATTAACATTACGGGAGAATTGATATTTGAAAATGTGGAAAGGAGTATCGTGAATGGGACGACATGGTTGGATAGTAAAGCAGGAGAGTCAAAAGTGGAAGAAGATGTGTCAGTGAGAAAAAGAAGGCAGAAGTTGAGGAAGTGAAGTCCTAGGTTAAAAGAAGAAAGGAACAAGCGGGAGTTGAGTCAAGAGTTGGTTCGATGAAGAAAGAAGTGGATGGAGCAGGACTTGGAGGAATCGGATTTGGTAAGGAATTGTTTTCAAGCTTATGAAGAAAACACTGCTATTACTGAGTTATACAGTGATATTGATCTCAGCTCTTGACGGAGAGGCTGTACCACATTTCCTAAAGTATCTGCTTGGAACGTGATCTTAAAGAATAGATGGGAGTCGATATGTACTAAATATGATCTTCCAAACATTCTGGCTTCCATTAATTCTTCATTAGACTGACACAGGACAACTCCTGTCTACAATTTAATAAGCACTGCAAATTGGTCAATATTTGAATCTTCTAAAGACTATCTGGCTTTTGCTGGTGTGTAACCCACTATAAACGGCGAGTCGCTGAGTCTACTATGATCTTTACCGTGATATACTCCGCTTGTATTTTGATTTAATGCACCTCCTGGAAACTTAATGTTTTCATTGGAGAGGAAACTTCGAAGAACCGTCAGGCCTCCACAACGCTTTGACTTGTGAGGGAGGAAGTGGCATCATCACATGTTTCACAATGTTTTTTTTTTTTTTTTTAATTAAAAAAGGATACATCAAAGTACAAGCGGAGTATATCAATGCAAATATCATAGTAGACTCAGCGATTCGCCGTTTATAGTGGGGTGGACACTAGATAGTCTGCTAGAAGAGTCAGATATTGACTTGGAAATGAGTCACGATGGTCTGGTTAGGAGCTGTGTTCTCTACCTCACTTGGAAACGTAATTAAAAGTGACAACTCGCAGTCACGTTGGCAATTAATCTTCACCGTTCAGGTGTAAATTCATAATAAAAGCTTCGCAAACTACCGAATACTCACATAATAGTATGTATCCACCTTGGTTATGTGTGAGGGAAGAGAATTTACAGGATTCCTTTGAATGATAACTCTGGAGGAATCATGTAAATCCGAGTATTTTCGCCCTTAATATCCAAAGCGTAAAAACATAATTATGCTCGAAATATGCGCCAGAAAATTCCATCAAACTCACTTTTTTCCGTCATAGAACAACTAGTATCGACGTCAATACCACCTAACACAGAACCCACCGTCAATACCACCTAACACAGAAGTTTCTACCTAAACTGGATTTCAATAGTTAGTTGAAGATGGAATCGCTTTTTTTCACCCGAGAGGGTCGGAATGATAACTAGAGAGGTAAAACCTAACTAATACATAATTGATGACTGATTAAGGAAGCCAGCGGCTCAGAGCTCCTTGAGTATAGGAGCCTTCAATTTGGCTCGATTACAGCCTATTTGCTTTGTGAACTGGTCAAGCCACCTCACATCCTTGACTCCACAACCACACGAGTCCGTTTTCTCTTCTCAACATTATTTCTCCGGGTCATTTGTTAAGGCTTTTATCGCCAAAGCATTATGTACAACCTGTTCTACATACATCAAGTCGGTGTCCCTACCAGTGTATCTACGAGTATCTGGTAGTTAGCCCGCATTAAAGCCACTGGCCTTTACCACAACTCCTTCATTACCTTCTTTATAACTTCAGTTGGTCATTATGGAGAAATGATATCAGTGCGCTGCTGCTACCCTCTAGTTATTCAAATGATTATGTTCCTGTTATGTCCTCATCAAATTATTGGTGAACAAATTTGTTCGAAGCTTGTTTCTTTTGAAGGGGTTATTTAGTATTATTAGCTATTGATGATTCATTGAACAAGTCTGAGGCTGACTCTCCGGGTAATCTAGTGATTCGACGATTACCCACGAATATCGAGCACGTTGTGTAACTAGTCGATCTGATGAAGATTCTAATTACGTGTGATCGACGGCTATAAGAATTCGACGAAACGCGCTTTTCTGATACGGTTCTCAGTTTTGCAGGAGCAGTTCAGCAGTGTGCGTCGAACTGCTCCTCACAGCAATCATGGAGTTGAAATCGCATCTCATTGCTAAGCTCTAGGAGGTGATGAAGGGTTCGGGTGGATGTCTGTTCCCATGGCGAATTACTGGTGACTGAATTATAAACCAATTCACTGTTGTGTTTGATTATTTCAAGAGTCGGGAAGTTGACCTTATCCCTAGCTCTGTGCTGAAGGTTTAAAAAATCAGCGCATCAACCATTCTAGTTTTTTTGTGTTTTGTTTTAAGCAAATTTTTGAATAAAATGAAGCCTGAAATACAATTGATTAAATTCGACCATTTTCACAGCTAAAAAAGGAGATAATTTGATTATGAACAAAATTATTCGATTTATTAAGATAAATAGATCATTTCATGTGAATTGGCCTTTCACTTTTCTTAAGTGCAAGTCCGGTGAAACAATCCGGTCCTGCTTCTCCTTCGGGCGTCCGGCCGTTTTGAAGTCACTCAAAAACATATTATTATGTAATACTACCCACACTTTTCCACAGCTGATTCATAGGACATTTTAAGATATCTTATACTTGGCATAAGACGCAATAAGATATTTTGCTATTTGATATTTAGAGTTAAATAGGTACATTCAGATGTAATTCGAGGCTTAAAAAAACTGAAAATACGAGTCAGTCAAGGGAAAAGACATTCCAAGTCAAAAATGCTAAGTGGCAAAAGTGCCGCGTACGGCGTACGGCGGACGGACGGCCAAATTTTTATTCGATTTTTGGATTCTACGTACCTTGAAACGTAAACCATCAAATTTTGAGGGGGTGTTAAAATTTTTTTTTCTTGGTCGATTCCAAAGGTACTGAAAATAATAAACCAAAAGTAAGTCATTGAAACAATAGACGTACCCATCTGTACAATATTGATGCATCCTTGTGACATCTGCGTCAGACAGCAAAGGCTTCCATCTCGGAATGGAATGACAAAGCAGTTAACATTCTTCGGCTAGATGTTACGGCATATTGGACTCCCATGGTAGCCTGCGACGTTTCTCAGCGCTTGAGACAAATCCCGAGTGTAGTCAACATAAATATCACCTCTGTGAGTATAGTGGCGGGTAATTACCTGCCGTGTTCACCAAAGATCCACGCTACCTGAAAAACAGAGTTCATATATATTCGTTCTTACCTACATAGCGCGTCGTGTTATTGGGAGTATGAGAGCCCTCACTCATTTACCACTCCGTCAATAGGCATCATCTCTGTGTAACAGAATGCACTTCCTACAAGAAGTGCAGAAACAAGGCTTTAGGCTCGACCCACCATCAGAATTAGAAGAAGATACATTGAAAACCCATCGGGCAGTGTGACTTAGGTGGCAAAAACCAAATTGACTGGAGAAGGTAAAGATCAGTTTGTTTTACTTCCAACAGATCCAACTCAACATGGTATTTTCAAAAATGTGATCTAACTCCACTAGGTACGTACATATATGTATAATCTTCCATGACAAACCAAAGAGTGGCACTGAAAACACAGGAGAGAACGCAGATCGCTGCCTTTAGGATCGTTCGGAACTACGTGGAAGGTGATAGGGCCCATAAATCATGTAGCAAGCAATGGGTTAGCCCATAGATCAGTTAGCACGAACAATTTTTTATTTTTATTTTTATTTTTATTTTTGGCACTTGGATCACATTGCTCGACAGGTCTTCGATTCACGATTTAACACAAGTGAGTCCAAGCATTCTGACTAAATCTCCTGTACAACTTTGATGAGTATGAATACATAACAAGGCGAATAAGACTATCATCTGACTCTTCAGAAAAATTACATTTTCATATTGAGCCCTTGTTCCGCTCAAATACCATTCAAGGAAATATTCATGATGGCATTTCATTTTAAACATAAATTTGCATTTCACTGTGCATGATCCTAAAGGATAGCACTTCAAGATTTCGAAGGGCTTGCAAATGAAGTAAGCATCTCTGAGTCGGTGGTAATCTGCATAACCGTATCAAGTTTTTGCTATCATAACTGCTGATATTCACACCAACTAAACCAATAGATTCGGATTCTTTCGTAAGTTCAATGAATACAGGGTAAGAGATTAGAGATCAGAGATTTCAGATTAGCAATTAGGTAGAGAAATTAGATTTCAGTTTATGTTTCAAGGTACGTAGAATCCCAAAAATCGGATTTTAACAAATCTCGTCCGTCCGCCGTACCTTCACTTTTTTTAGTTCTCCGGACCAGTTTTGTCGAAAATTAGTATATCGGTTCCATTTGAGGTCCAGTTGTGCCTGGAAGGTATTGGTTATTGTCAGTCAGTAATAAGGGGCGAGATGAAGATGTTGACATTTACAAGATGACGACAAACATTTTCGGTCGAAAACTCTCAACAGAATCCGGAGATCCGAATCTGGTAGGGCTTCTAGGCTTAATTTAATTGGGAGAGGAGTTCATTTTTAAACTTTATTTACCAATGGAAAAACTTTTTTCTTCGCAGATGGGTGTTCTTAACAAAATAAATTGTTGTGTAATATTTTACGGCTTTTCTTTTTCACGGTGTTCGAGGTTTTCCCTGGTCATCTCGAGCTCTGGACACAAAATTGTCCAATTTATGAAAATTGAATGCTCGCTCCAAAAACGACCCGTTCTCTTTTTACAATGACCCAAACCCTCCTATTTCCCAAAATCCTGCTGGAAACCCGTAAAAATTGAGTTATTTGTACATTCCTTTTTACAGACACTCGTACTTCCTCTTCTGAAATTTGAAGAAAGCTCATGTAGAGCATTTCCAAACCTAATTCAACAATTTCAAAAACAAATTCAACATTCTTCGAACCAAATTCAACGTTACTAAAATAATTCAACAGTTTTGTTAAATCAATCGGCACTAAGAACGATACGGAGTCCAGCACTTGCAATTGAACGCAGAGTAGCAGCTATAACTCCATGTGACTGCTCAAATAATGTTATGAACGCTTTGCTTCTTCTACCAATGGCGGCAGAAGGCCAACCTTCATACTAGTACTAGCTGAACCCCCAAAGTAAGACTCTCCCGCAGGTTCCTTCGCAACGTTAGATCAAGAATTGAGAAGAGGTGCCTGAATCTGACCCTTGAAGTCACTCAGTTTCTGATTAGATACGGTGAGTTTGCTAGGAAACTCGCTGAGTTGGCTTTAGCCGACCCCTGCTGTGTGTCTGCTGTTCCCGGGAGCTAGTAGACCATGTTCTGCCCTGGTTTAGCCGACTTTAGGCAGCACTGGAGTCTGGAGAATATTCCCATAGAAAGCATACTGACTGATCCATTGTGCGGGGATTTCCCAATGAGGTCATACCCTGGCTGAGGGAGAGAACCAAGACAAGATTTCGCCCTGGCTAGATCGGACTGCTTATTACCTTCTAACTTTTGGTACCTACTGAACCGTTTGTAGTGTGGGGCAGTGTGACTTCATCAACTTTCAGAATGCTCATAGTGCTTTCTGTCACTGACTAGTCTACCCATATCCTGAGTTAGTTTGAGTTAGCTTTTGCCTAACCAGTGGCAAGCGGGTACCCAACCGGGACTATGGTACTTGACCATACTTGATGGGGCTCCTGACGGGAGTATCTCCTGTCCAAGACGGAGGTAGCCAAGCCACGACGGTTACAACCTCTGGTCAGTCAGTATTGTATAACCTACCCATTAACCTTCGCTAGGGTGGGTTAGTACAACTGACTTCAAACCTTTCATCTATTTATCAATTTATTTACCCAGAGGGAGCAATTTTGAAAATATCCTACCCTACAACATGAGCCAAGCCTAACGTCGGATAGGAAATCTGAGCATACCTTCAGTTGTCGATGTGCTTTTTGCCCGCTTAACATTAGGGCAGAGGTACTCACCATAGAGATGAGTAGAGCGGTTAGGGGGCTGGTACCAATTTTCTGCCTCCGGACGCACCATGTCGGGCATCTGGGAGTGGCAGGACTATCAGGGGAGAGCCCTTAATCCAAAAAATAATAGTATTAGGTAAACCCCGTTGAAAATTTGATTTAATAAATATGTTGAATTGTTTTTCTATAATGTTGAATTTGGTTTGTAGAACGTTGAATTTGTGTTGGAAATGCTAGATGTCTGTTAGTGGTAGATGTACATGCATTTGCTGTTGCCCCACTGATGATAAATATTAGTATACGAAAAATTGTGACGACAAAATAAGAAAGTAATAGTTCTCGTTTGACCTCATTCCCAATCATATTATTTACAAAATTCCATTGTGAATGACAAGAAAATCATCAGAATTCAGCAACCAAGTCGGTTTTCTTCTTCTCAGTTTTGATAATGCTCGTGGAGAGAGTAGCTTGCCAAGAGGTCGGAGGTTATGATTAGGTTCGGGAGGGATCTGGGAATAGAGGGCAACCCATCAGTAGGGGAGCACTGGGCGGAGGTTTATGAATTTCGATTATGCGGGTGGAAAAATCGGATCGTGAGGTGTTGAGCCGTGATCAGACAATGGGCTTCGAAACAGTGAGGTTGTGCTGGTGAGGTGAGGGAGAGAATCTTACTTTTCAATTTGATCTAATGACAGGGCCAGAACCCTTGTGGAACCGCCAGGAGTAATACGCACACATTTGGCCGCTCCTACCTCACGTCCCTCAACGGCAATCGATACCTCTTACCCGATTTATTATGGTAACCCCGCTCCTGACGCAACGGTAGCTCTGCCACAAAGCTGCCGTGATAACAAATTTTTATTTTCCTCAGCCCAACTCAAAAGGAGAGAAGAAAAGTATGGCAGTCGGTGAAAACCCGATTTCTCAAACACCATGAAATACCTCTGAATAAGAATAGATTTGTATTCTTGCTTTACAAAAAATTGTTTCTTCAATTTAAATATTTGATTACTCAAATCGAAAAAGAATAACTCCTTCTGATCCTTTTTGAGCTAGTGGTGAGATACTATACAGTTCATTTGATAAGTAGTTTGTACGGAATGCAGCTGAAAACGCTGCAAATTATTACACAATGGTTTATTTTTTCTATATACCTAGATCACCCGTCTGCAAAGCCACCAACCATCCAACATGAAGGAAAACATCGATCGCATTTCGGTCAGCTTTAATTTGAACGGAGATTAGGCCTCTTTTGCGATTCACACTCGTGTTTCTGATTTATCGTACGTAAAACCCTTAAATTCTCGTAGGGAGCGAACGGTTTGTACTACAGGGCTCCACGTGGTCTCAAAAAATTCTAAAAATTCTATAGGATCTTAAATTTAAGGAAAAACAATACCTTATATCAAAATTTTTTGAGTTAGGGCGTTCTCAAAATTTAAAAATTCATCTTTGAACCCTTAGAAGTGACTTACATCATCCAAAATCTTCGGGGCACAACTAGACTCCAAATGGAGCCTACATACCAAATTTCATCAAAATCGGTCAATGCTAAGTGGCAAAAGTGCCGCGTACGGCGTACGGCGGACGGACGGCCAAATTTTTATTCGATTTTTGGATTCTCTGTACCTTGAAACGTAAACCATCAAATTTTGAGTGGGTGTTAAAATTTTTTTTTCTCGGTTGATTCCAAAGGTTCATTATTGAAAATAATAAACCAAAATGGAAAAGTGGTGCTAGGATGGTTCTGGATGATGGTTTGATACTCGATTGGTGTCCTCCCCCAGTTCCCTGTCATCACGGCAAACGATCATCTCGCGGATGAAGGAAATAAGGCGACAACGCATCGCTCAGTTTTAACAGCTGCTGAAGGCAGTAGAAACGTCTAATATCCTCCTTCCAACCCCTTCCCGATTTCCCCCAAAAATACTTTTCTACATAAAATAATAATATTATTTTACATATTATGTATATACTATTTCAAGAGGTTCAAAAGTATTGAAATAATCCAAACTATTCACTCATGACTTTAACTCATTTATTGTCAGGCAGAATCGAATGGAACTACTTTCAGAACGAAGCAGCAGCGGTCTGCGTTCATATGAAGTACAGAACAGTAAAATTAAACGATATGTTTGTAACAGTAAGTTATAAGTTAGACCTCTCCTACCTCTATGGGTATGACTCTCTTATGTTTAACATCAATAAGCGATACAGCCCAAAGGAAACAATTTTCGATGAAGCTGGATGTAGAAAATTACGACAGAAAACAATACAATGCAGGATAATCCAGGATGCACAAAAATTTATAGAAATGTCAAACTTGTGAAGAGATTTTCATTTTCAGCGATTAAGAAAGAAATAATAGCTATGAAAATATGCTTGGCAGGTAATAATTTAGAAAAAAAAGTTGTTTAGGTACCTAATTAAATGACAATAATAATGTATCATAATTTATGTTATTGCGTATATAATAAATGTTATACGTATATGTTATGTATATAATAAATGAAATACGAGTAATTGTAACTTAATCGTAATCTCTAGTGATACAGGCAGTGCCTCCGTTCCTAAAATGAGGAAATTTGAGGATCGCCACATTCAGTACCCCCTGTTGACTGTCATCACGTGTTCAAGTCTTATCTGAAATATGGCCTATTGTTCATCCGTGGATAGAGAAATTCAAGCACTTCTCCAAACGGTAGGCTAAGAGGCGCCGCGGATCGAGTGCCAATGCTGTTGGCTTAGGGAACAATCTCTCCGTTGAGTAGGGTTCAGGCTAGTTCACAAATCAGTGCATCGAGAGGACTATCGCCCTCACTCGAATACATGCAAACACAACACATAGTTTTTAAGAACGGTTTTGGTAGTAAGCTCTACCTGACAACATGTTAGTGCATTGAACCTCGTTTTTCAAGAGGTATGCCATGCATTTTCGTTTCATGATTCGTCCTATGTGCCACACCCACAAGGCTGACTACTCCGTCAGGTAGCTAATATTTTGATTTATAGCTTTGAAGATTTCTTTAAAATTCGCTCATAAAATCTGCATAAATGGACTTAGGTATGTATCAAAGTTTTGTCATATATTTTTATTTTGAGCTTCCCTGCTTTTTCCTGATTTTTTATGTTTCATAGTTTTTAAGAACGGTTTTGGCAGTAAGCTCTACGTGACAACATTTTAGTGCACGGAACCTCGTTTTTCAAAAGGTATGCCGTGCATTTTCCTTCCCTTTTCTCAGTTTCATCAGGTAGTTGCAAATTGTACGTTGCCTGTCTGCAGCTATGATCGTAGTGGTTCTTGGGATGTGTTATTGTGGGGTGTAAATTCCATCTTGTTGTGGTACTTTCTTCTTCTTTCGTGTTGTACTCTATTTGCTATCCCAAACTGATATACAGTATGGTACTATAATTCCTTGAAGTGAAGGGCAGCCATTGTCACCCCTCTAATCTCTAACTTACTTTGAAGTTCATCGGTAAGATCTATCGGTGGATTAATAAGGTGAACACCCTCATACTGCACAAGCCCATACCTACGCCCGACACTAAATGTGACTGGAAAACCGATTTCAGCTCTTTCTGGGAACAGTAATCCCTTAAAAACTTCGGGGTGGAGATGTTTATATTCAACTTTTTTATCAGAAAAGCCTGGTGCGGAGCCTACATTAAACGGTTCGCTAATAAAGTTGCTCAGACATAGAAACCTCGATACATTTCAATTTTTAATGAACTGCTCCAATATAAATCTTTTTCTGAGGTCTCGACTGCTCAAACCGGATTCAGACAAGTAGCTCACTCTTTGGGAATATTTCCAAAATATTCCGGGTTCAGCAGTTGATGCGGCCTTTCAAAGAGAAGATGCCCCGCGATGGTCAGCGCCCACCTACTCGTTCCATCACCATCCATGTTCTGGTTCGGCCCTCTTATCTCCCCGCTTCACCCTCTCAGCAGTCCATCATCCCGAGCATTAGATTAGCCTTGTAAAACGGTCCTCAGCATGGGGAGAGGTTCGCCGGTGCCAAGAACAAAGAGTTCCTGCCCAAACCTCCCCCGTCAATTCCACACCTCGAGGGGGCCCAGCCGCCTTGGACTATCATTATCGGATTACCCCGGTCACAAACAGGCTAAACGCTCGCCTGACTGACTGACTGACTCGGGCTTCTTTAACCCCAAAATCACCGGCCCCTAGTAACATTTCATTCCTCCGCCCCGCCCATCTTATTCCGCTGATTTAAAACTATATATACTGATAATATGAAAGCAAAGTGGTGATTAATCTGCGCCTCCATCGGCGCTCGCCTTTCTCGAAAGATATAACCCGTCTCTTCACGGTGTTATTTATTGGCGGCTCATTAATATTTAAATCGCAATACGGCCATGTTTATAAGTCATATTGCGTTATTTACGCCGCGAAACGCCTCAGGGCGATTGGCAAAACGGCTCTGTTGATTTCCACCTAGTCTCCTCATCACGAACGCAAGGCGTCGTTAACTTTTTTAAAAGACCGTAAAATTATCAACAGGAAGAGATGTCATCAATCGGCTTATGGAAAAAATCTTATCGCAATCTACACACGAAAATTCTCATAATAGAATTATAATAGATACCTGGATTAATGTTCATAGAGTGCAGAACAACTGAGAAACGCATGCTTTTCAAAGTACTGCGGTTCTATTGTCTCTTACACGCCTCTTCAATGCAGAAGAGCGACAACCTTTTTTTTCTTTTTTATAGGTATAATTTTTATTTTAGTACTTAATTATAAAAAATGGAATCTGAATACAGTTTTCCTTAGTAAAAAAAATAAAAAGTTAAACAAACAACCATTTCAGGTCGGATTTTCGTCCGACTGCCGTTCCTGGTTCCTGGCGTAGGGAACGTCATCAAAGGGAAGATCAGAATTTGTTCTGATGATTTTGCTCATGGCTTCCCACTGTCTCACCGCGCTGGGTTTTGACGAGGGAGGCGATGAGCGGACTCATGAACCCCGGCGGTGAGATTCGAACCCACGACCCCTGCAGAGGTCAGTCCAAATCCCACCACCAAAGAAATCGCGCCCCTTTTCTTATATGAATACCGATATAAGCACGCTGGCACCTAAACTGGCGATTGACCGTCACTGGAATCAATCTCCAGTTGCTCAACCCTTGATTGACGCCTCTATTCGCATCAAATAGCTACACAGTGGGGTTGTTTTTATCCCATGCTATTTAATTTGCTGCAAAAATGTCGACCTTTTTTTTTCTTTGCAAAATTATTTTTTAAGGAGTTCAACAATAAAAACCAGAGCCAAATACTAATATAATTAAGACATTTTTTATTTAAACTCTCATAATTACAAAAAACCCAATCTCCAAATTTCAACAGAATGTATACAAACATATTGTTGATTGGGGACGTCCCAATGGATAAGTATTAGGTCAATTCAAACCAGTTGGTAGGCGATAAAACACGTATTTTTATTTACCTTCCTCCAGCATAAAACTGTTTCACTCAATGTCGGTAATTAGGTACGTTAGTATTTTGAGTTAGAAATAGTGGACCCCCCCCCCCCCCTCTCCACGCACTTGGCCACATTTCTAGCTGCATGCGAGCCTCTAATTTGAAAAGCATTTCAAAGTACATGATCCAGGATACCCAACATGCGAATTACCCCCACCCCCCTCCCACCAACCAATTTTGCCAGTCACTGATTGGACACATATTTATGGCAACATACGCTGGGCTAGTATATGTGATTATGACAGCAAATCCTTATCACACATAACAATTACAGCGAATTTAGGGAGAAGAAATGGTTCATTTCAAAAGAGCAGGAGAAATCAGGGATCATAATTATTATTCATTTGGTGAAGTAGCTCCTCAAAGGCATGACATCAGCAGACAGTTTGTTCGGCACTCCGATACATTCGTGAGGTAGTGAGTGCACAAGTGAGCCTCCGGGCATGGAGGTTAAATTGAAATTCGGAAATGACATCCAGTCGAAATCGAGTGACTGGCGAATAACTTCAACTCAGTCATGCTTCGTAATTTCAACCATCTCTTTCAAGGAAGATGCGCAATAGTTGGCATGCAAAAGTCATATCTTGCGCTCTAAAAGGAACAAGGCTTAATTCAATCGACCGAGAGATTCCGCTGTCGAGGGTTCGAAGAAACAGGATATCGCTGGTTGTTTGTGTGGGGGTATAACGACGTCGCGAGTTAATTGAATAAAATCAAAAGGGATAAGTCATGTTCCACTCCTCGAATCTGCCCCACAGACTTAAAAAGGCCCTAACATTCCAATCAGAGCCGGCAAAGAAAAGTGGCTACGGAGGTGCAGGCTGGGCCTCAAGGCGGTAACGTAGTGATGGGATGATGGAAGCGGTAATGGAGGGAGAGGGGGGTGTCGGCCTGTTATGAAAAGAGTTAATCCCCGTGATTTATCACAGCCAGGTGCCTGGGCCTCTCCAGAGCACAGGTGTGAGAGCAATTAGATGGAGGAATGCTTTCGGGGTCTTCACATCTAGTCAAACATTATCTAATGCAGCTTGATAGGTTTGCCAGTTGTATTTTGAGTTATTAGGGTCCCACCATCGTGTGAGTTAGTTTTAACTGAACGAGAAACAAGGCTGCGAGGATGCGGATGTGAGTGAGAGCAGGCTATTTATACGGCGTTGGAAGAAAAAATTGACTGACCAACTTTTCATTTTTGAGAACAGAGTCGGGATTAGTCTCAAATAAATTAATCTTATCACTTGAGAAACCTCCGAATGCTTACTGACACAACCGAGTTCAACTCATCAACATTTTTTTCTACGTGGAACAACCCTGGAAAAACAAATCTCTTTAACCAGCTCTCATAGCTATTGAAAGAAGTGATTATGTGCGAAAATGGTCTTTCTTACTCTTAGATGCTCGTAACCAAGTGGCTTAACACCTTCAGTCAGAGCAGTGTGTTCTTGATGAACATCAAGGGAGCGCTTAGATGATGAGGTGGACACAATTCCAATTATTCCATATGACCATGTTCAATATTATCCAGAATTGCTCTTCCCTGATGGGGTCTAAAGGCTCCATCACTTCACTCAAGGTTCCAAAATCTACATCACATGTGCATCTATGCATTAGGTCTGGTTACCTCGAGGCCCCATCCTTTTCTGCACCTTTCACCACCCTTTCGATCGTATCCATCCAATATATTATTTACCGTACATTATATACATCCAACCTGTATATTATATACAGTATGGTACACACAGCCATCCTGTAATTACATTCAGGATGGATACGACCGAGAGGGTGGTGAAAGGATCAGAAAAGGATGGGGTCGCGAGGTAACCAGACCACAGGGTTGTTTGTCTGTCAAGTCGAGTGAAAGGACACCCTTGTTGTTTGTACAACAAGCATGTGAAGGACCATGTGGTGAACAACCACGCCGTATTCTATTCTACACTCTAAATATCTAACTTACTACCAAACTTAGTTTTAACTTACTATCCAACTTTTTTCTTTTTTTTTTGGTTAGTAAATTACTTATTATTTATATTGTTTGAAATCTCCTGTACTCGACTTGCTGGTTACGACGGATTCTCCAATAAGATACAAAGACAATAATTGTATTCTAATAACCAGCGTAACTAACCCCATACATTTAATACATGTGGAGGTTTCTTTGAAAATTCCCTAATTACCTCATGCTGAATGGAAGGGCTTTAAACCTTTGGAATCGACCAAGAAAAACAACATTTAACCCCCCCCCCCCCCACCAAATTTGTTGTTTTACGTTTCAAGGTATGTAGAATCCAAAAATCGAATTTAAAAATTTTCCATTCATCCGCCATAGGCTGCGCTTTCCTTAGTTCCCATAGACTTCCTTATTTACCATTTTGATTAAATTTTGTATATGTATATGGGCTCCATTTGGGGTCTAGTAGTGCGTCGAAGCTTTTGGTGGATTTCAGTCACTTCTAAGGGTTGAAAATAGGGGCTGAAATTTTGAAAACACCCTAGCTCAAACAAATTTGATATAAAGGTGATGTTTTTTCATCAATGAATACGAGTAGTACTGAATTTTCATAATTGATTGAGGCCACCTAGAGATCTAAAGGGCAATCTGTTCACTCTCTATAAGAACTAGTGTTCATTTTTGAACTTTAGTTTCAACTGTGACTAGGTACCTATTCAATATCACACGAAGTCCCCTTCTAACTATGCAGTCTTTAAAACACAATATTCTATACCAGCCGTGAAATCAGTCACTCACAGCAATCTTCTCATGCCAAAGAGAATAGATGTTGAAGTAGTCTATATGAATAGTGCCTGCAAGTCGTTCCATTTGATGTTGTTCCTTTTTTATTTTTTCAAGGTCCCAAGGTAACCCCCCATGGATTTTTTAATGCTTCCCTACCTTCTGTAGTTAGAGGCACAAAAAAGAACAATCATCAACCTAACATCCACCGGCTCCTGTCACATCATTCCATCAGTGTAGATCTCACATCGCGAATGTCTAGGAGAGATACCATGAACGAGAACCCGCGAATCGATGTAACTTTCAACCTAAACCAAGAGGTAGCCAATCGCACGTTCCTTATGTATTTATGTTAGACGACCCAGGCTCATAAATAACCCAGTGGATACTATTGTGATTAGCAAGTCATGGAGTTCGATTATACCACGTCAACCTGGGAAATACTACCTCACCTCCATGCCAATGACCAAACCTCCCATGAATGACTTACTCGCTCTACGCTTTGCTCTGTCAACTCTTTGCCGCTGTGTTGAAAATATGGCTCAACATTTCAGTAGCCACCTGAACGTACATTTCAGTAGCCTATTCCTGTGCAGTGCAAAGTTTCCATGAAAATTAGAATTTACTGAATTAATATCGTTGTTTGAGCTTCAAGGAATCTAATTTACTTGGAAAAGTTGTCTCCGTTCTTGGAGTAGTGTAACCTCTTATTGTTATCGTAACTTTTCCACTTTTAACATTTAATAGTGATTTCGGGTTTTTTGGATTTTTCGGGATTTTTAAATACTTTTGAAATGACCATAACTCCCTTAGTTTCCACAGTAAAATTAAAAAATAAAGACATTCCTAGAGAGAACTTTTTTTAACCCTCCAACGCCGAAAATTTTTGTCATGGCAAAAACACGAATTTAGGGGCCTAATTGGAGTCAGGAAAAAATTAGACAAATTCTAGCATCATCGGTTTGGCCGTGCGGGGCTGTGATGAATACGTCACACTAGGCTTCATGGCCACCATGTCAGCAGGAGTGAGGACGATCATAAAAACATAGTTTCACGGTTTAAAAAATGTTTTATTGAACAAGATTCAACTCAAAATGATTTTGACTGGTTTGGACTAGTTGTGTTTGGATTCGACTTTTTTTTTCTTAAAATAAAATTGAAGTTCACTTCATATGGTTTGAAATAACATTTAGCACAAGCCTACTTCACATTTCACGCACATTGTTATTGGGGCAGCAGTGCATTGTTCATACGCACATCTCCTTTTCTTCTTACTCTCTATTTCGACTAAGAAGTGGTCCATTTTTGTCATACCGAATAGCTTCCAGCACTCTTTTGGATCGAGCACACGACCCTGAAGCTCCGGTTGACGTCTTAAGAGTTTTGAACTTAGGTATGTCAGCACAATATTTCGTATGAAACCCTGTTTTGTTATTTTGCGGTCACTCTTCTTGTAAAGATGCCAAGCATTATTCAGAGCAGTATCGATCAATCAGGTAAGCAAAACCGAATACCACTATTTACCTCTAACACCAATTCTATATTGGTTGATGTCCTGATCCATCCGATCAGTTCCTCCCATATTCTTATTGTAGGTAGCAATAGCTGTAGGTTGAGCCACGTAAATATGTTCCTTCTCAGAACTTGAGTACCTTTTCACTAATTTGGCCGGTTCGATCCTTTGCGCATTTAAAGCAATAGTCACAACGATACTATCCACCCATTTCTCAACAAACATACCATCCTCCTTTTTTATAACTCCTTCGCAACTCCCCCGAGGTCTCTTTTTCATAAAGTCATTCGATGGTAGTGGGCAATCTTTGGTGGATTCTGTTTTGGCGGACTGTTCCGGTTCATGAGTATCCTAGCTCCTTGAGTAGCTTGAGGAGATGCATGCTGGTGAATTAGTTGTCTGTGTAAATGTGATAGGGGTGATTCTTCTTGTCATCAGAGTTCGGGTGGGAGGGAGGGGTTAGACTGGTCATTTATTAGACCTCCTTTTTTGGCCTCCCTCCCTAGTATGTCTATGCACCATGACGATCATTATGAAAGTACGGGTAGACAAGCTTGATGATGGAGAAAACCAAGTCGGAAGAGACATTCCAGCTGAATTTAACAGTGCTTTAGTGACTGGTCAGTGTACCCTAAATACCAAAATTTTCTTATATAAGTCAAAGAGGAACAACATAATACTCATTGCCACCATAAATGAAGGTGAGCATGAAAAAACATTTTTGTCTTTTGGTGATTTAGTGGAGATGACACGGTGGCCATAACGCCTAGTGTGACGTATTCGTAACTTTGACGTTCTCCTCTACATAGGAGGCACCCTAATTGACCGAATTGTCTCGAAACCAACTCTATCTATCAAGAAACTATCTTAGAACATAAAACAGCTATAATAGATGATTCGTATGATGATTGAAAGGAATATTTCACTTACCAACGGTCAGGGTAAATTATGTTCGGTATTTGATTTTCAAACTTACAAAAACAACACAGTTTGAAACTTCACAGTCAAAATTCTGACGAGAACTGAACGGGCAAGTCCTATGGAAGTTGTAAGCATTCCAGGTGACGTCCCTAGAACCCTAATAAGTCTTGATGGAATCGGATAGTATTTTAAAATTCATGATCATCTAAACCCAACACGAGTATTTGAGTTTCCTCCCTCTTCTGTCGGTCCAGCTTGAACATTTTCCACGTTCAATTACAAAGTTTGTTATTTAAAATAATGAACTAAAAAGAGGAGAGACATTTGAAAGACCACTAAGTTGTTAAGTCGTGAAGAAAAAAATTGCGTAAAAAATGTCTACAATAGATTTTTAAATGACAAGAACCGATAAATTCGACAACATAAAGTTTAAAGCAAAACAAATTTTTTTAAATTTTTAATCTCCTTTAATTTTTGAGTTTTCATCAACCATGTTTTACTGAGGCCTGAATTGCAGTACAAATAATTGAATATTCAACGATAAACCAAGAAAATAATTGGAAGTTGACTAGTTCCTCCTATTTTTCCATTTACCGTAGCACGTCCTACTTACGTGCAGACTCGTCATCTCGAAATGATAGTTTGACGAAACACACGAGACTTTTCACATAAATTAATAAACAACCTTCACACTCGGACGGTCGAGTGAGGTCGTTCAATTACGAACAAATTGTCACCGCTGCGGGGGTGCTGGCTGTGGAGAAATGGGCTGTCGTCGGCACGGACCTCTAAACACTCAATGAGGCGAAGATCCTGCAGCCGTGGGAAATCTTTGCTTTAATTTGAGGTTGTGTTTTCAGGGAATTAGTGGTAAATTGGGGCAAAAGACAATATTTGGTCGACTAGTAGTTGTCACGCTTGGGAATCAGCGATTTGAGGCAGCGGTGATTTTGGTTTATTATTTTCAATCGAGAGAGAGAAAAAAATGAAAATTTGAGAGACCACTTCAAAAATTAAAATTTAATGAGAAAAATTTTACAGTTTCCTTACCATGGACCCATTCAATATTTTGCATGTCATTATTACAAATGTGTGAATGTCATTTTCACGTAGTGAAACAACGCACCTGCTCCGAAGTGTACCTTTCCAGAGTTGAGTTTGAGTTTACGCAAACTCAAACACTTCATTCATTACCAGTCAGCCATATATCTCACTCTTGTTCTCACCAAAACAGTAATCCAAAGTCATTGAATTCCCAACTATAAACCAAAGATCAAGTGCAATACCCCACAAGTTGTAAGATTCACCACAAGAAAGTATACTTTCTACCATTACCAGGATACCCCCACTGCAGTCTGCTCATCTTCAGCTCAGGGTAAGAGGAGTACCTACCTTCCTACTACAATTGAGGTGAGAGTTACCATATCAATCTTCTGTGATCCACCTACCTGTGATCTGTCTCTTCTAGCTATTCCTCTCTACATTATCTATCAACCTACCTGGAGTTGGGGCTTCCTCTCTGCTTCATTGGAACTTTGGGGTTAGAGTAGATAACTACCAATTTTGTGATATTAGATAGCCACTCTTAGGTAGGCATCAACCACAGTAGTTAATACCATCATATTTAAATATCTTTTTCCTCATTATTGTTGAATAAAATTCACAATATCTAGTCACTGGTTATTTATTATAGTACAATCCCTAAAAATGCAGTCCACTTTTCGTTATCTATTATTTATCAATTCTATCTATTTTCAGATGTAGTCAAACCTAATAGCTCAGTACAAGCACTAATAGTTTGATATCATCATATCAACCGTATATCTGAGTTAGTCATTTTGGTTCTATTCCACCTATTTCATATTGAAATTCAATAAAATATACTATTTAAAAAATGTTAAAAACGTCTGCTAAGTGGGTGTGACACACAGCTTCTTCGTATACATAACCCGATTGTATAGATGATCCGATGCATAGTTGATAATCTCAAAACATCAATCTCTAAGTAGGTACCTACCACTATCACCACAATCAATCTACACGTCAATCCACACAATCTCTGATTATTGTTGGAAAATATAGAAGTTATGGCTGTTACAAGGATTTCACGTTTTCGCATGCTCACAAAATACTTTCATTTTGAGGTCCATGCGCGGTGGCTACTATCAGTCTGAGGGCAATGATTTTCATAAGGGACCATCTACACGGCAACCCGCACAATCCCTGAAAATTTCATCGGAATCGGATGAGAATTGTAAAAGTTATGGCTGTGGCAAGGATTTCACGACAGACACACAGACAGACACGGAACCAAAATTGTCCAGGAAGGTCTGAAACGTAAAAAGCAAATGTAAATTTTGATTTTGAAGAACTTTTTTTTTCAACCTTGAAAAGTGAAAACAAGGCTTCCGCCCTCATTACCTTGGTAAACTCGGAAGCAAAACGCTGCAAATTATTACACAATGGTTTATCATTTTTCTATATAGATCACTCGTCTGCAGAGTCACCAACCATCCAACATGAGGAAAAACATCGATCGCATTTCGGTCAGCTAAAATTTAAACGGAGATTAGGCCTCTTTTGCGATTCACACCCGTGTTTCTCATTTATCGTACATAAAACCATTAAAGTCTCGTAGGGAGCGAACGGTTTGTCCTACAGAGCTTCGCGTGGTCTCAAAAAATTCTAAAAATTCTATAGAATCTTAAATTGAAGGAAAAACAATACCTTTATATCAAAATTTTTTGAGTTGGGGCGTTTTCAAGATTTCAACATTCATTTTGGAACCTTTAGAACTGACCTACATCAACCAAAATCTTCGGGGCACAACTAGACCCCAAATGGAGCCTACATACCAAATTTACTACATCAAAATCGGTCTATGCTAAGTGGCAAAAGTGCCGCGTACGGCGTACGGCGGATGGACGGCCAAATTTTTTATTCGATTTTTGGATTCTACGTATCTTGAAACGTAAACCATCAAATTTTGAGGGGGTGTTGAAATGTTTTTTCTTGGTCGATCCAAAGGTTCGTTATTGAAAATAATAAACCAAAATTTGGCCCTCCGTCCGCCGTACGCGGCACTTTTGCCACTTAGCATTGATGTAGGTCACTTCTAAGGGTTCCAAAATGAATTTTAAAATGTTGAAAACGCCCTAACTCAAAAAATTTCGATATAAAGGTATTGTTTTTCCTTCAATTTAAGATTCTATAGAATTTTTGAGACCACGCAGAGCTATGTAGGACAAAACGTTCGCTCGCTACGAGAATTTAAGGGTTTTACGTACGATAAATCAGAAACACGAGTGTGAATCGCTAAAGAGGCCTAATCTCCGTTTAAATTTTAGCTGACCGAAATGCGATCGATGTTTTTCTTCATGTTGGCTGGTTGGTGGCTTTGTAGACGAGTGATCTATGAAGAAAAATAATAAACCCTTGTGTAATAATTTGCAGCGTTTTCTATTTGAATTCCGGATACTACGCATCTTCATGAGTAAACCATCAAATTTTGAGGAAGATTGAATTTTCTTTCTAGTGCGATTCCAAATGTTATGTAAAGATATCAGACATTAGATTTTGTACCCTTTCACAGTACATGCAGATTGGTGGGGGGGGGGGGGGAGAGAGAAAACTACGTTTGGATACCAGCACGTGTGTTTTTAGGGGTTCGTTAGTGCATTAGTCGAAATTGATCTGACCATAGCTTTCCGTATTTTGTTTACGCTGAATTGAATAGTAATATTCCCTCTCATTGAGTCTGATGAAAATCTGTTTTTCGAGGGAAATGTAGCTTTTTTTGGACATAATTGGACAGCATTTTCTTTGTGCATATCTCATCTAAAATTCGCGGAGACACTTCCATACATAACACATACGTAAGTCTGGAAACAGACATTGTGTTGTACCTAGACGGTCCACGTCTATCGTTGGTTGAAGAAATCCAAGCCCCGATAATCCTTCGCAACATTTCCTGTGTGTCAGACAAGGAGAAGGAACTTAGGTAGACACCGTAGGCTTTTAGAAACAGGAATCCGTTTCAAAAACGCTGCAAATTATTACACAATGGTTTATTATTTTTCTATATAGATCACTCCTCTACAAAATCACCAACCATCCAATATGAAGAGAAAAAGAAAAAAAAAATCAAAAAAAAAAAAAAAGAAAAAAATCAAAATCACCAACCATCGATCACATTTCGGTCAGCTCTAATTTGAACGGAGATTAGGCCTCTTTTGCGATTCACACTCGTGTTTCGATTTATATATATATATATTTCAATATAAACCCTTAAATTTTCGTAGGGAGCGAACGGTTAGTCCTACAGAGCTCCGCGTGGTCTCAAAAAATTCTAAAAATTCTATAGAATCTTAAATTGAAGGAAAAACAATACCTTTATTTCAAAATTTTTTGAGTTAGGGCGTTTTCAAAATTTCAAAATTGATTTTGGAACCCTTAGAAGTGACCTACATCAACCAAAAGCTTCGGGGCACAACTAGGCCCCAAATGAAGCCTACAAACCAAATTTCATCAAAATCGGTCAATGCTAAGTGGCAAAAGTGCCGCGTACGGCGGACGGCGGACGGACGGCCAAATTTTTATTCGATTTTTGGATTCTACGTACCTTGAAACGTAAACCATCAAATTTTGAGGGGGTGTTAAAATTTTTTTTCTTGGTCGATTCCAAAGGTTCATTATTGAAAATAATAAACCAAAAGACGAGCTAAGTAAACTACCTCACAGGTGGCGTAAATGTGTGCATAGCATGAAGAATACAACTTTGGAACAAGTTTTTTTTTTTCAGAAATAGCGAATCTTGAAAAAATTGTTCAGGTTGGGACAATTGAGTACGCCAGTTCCAAAACGAGCTAAATCGATTTTTTGAGTTATTGGTATCGTTGGATTCAGAATGGCGTCAGCTACATCCTTGAGATGGTTTCCAATGTCAAAACGAGGCAAAACCCATCAAAAACGCTGCAAATTATTACACAATGGTTTATTATTTTTCTATATAGATCACTCGTCTACAAAATCACCAACCATCCAATATGAAGAAAAAAAAAAAAAAAAAATCAAAAAAAAAAAAAAAAATTAAAAAATAAATCAAAATCACCTACCATTGATCGCATTTTGGTCAGCTCTAATTTGAACGGAGATTAGGCCTCTTTTGCGATTCACACTCGTGTTTTGATTTATATATGGAGGAAACTCTTCTTATCCAGTCATTCCCCAATATTAATTCGCCGGATAACCGATAGATGGAGCAGGCATCCAGTCAGGACATGCTCGCACCTTACCGTTTGATATCAGTTGATAGGCAGCAGTATAGTTAATGAAGGCGTGCAAGCCGATTGTCCTCCCGCAGAATCTCGATTTTCACTCTTTTTGAATTCGCTAAAGTGCTCAGTTGCCATTTCTAGTTCAGTATCACCCCTCTCGAAACATTTATATTGGCTCGGACTTATCATCCACGAAGTTTCTACGAAGTTCTTCGCATTTTCTCAGCACGAGAAGCTACCAGGGGGCCCCCGACTCGTCGCATCGAAGGTAGGAATTTTTCCTCATTATTAAGTCAGAGCCAATTTTCCAATTAATTTGTTTTCCCGCTTTAAAACCTAATATTGTTTTGGTACTTAAATACCCCCCCTACATTTCATGGTCCTTCGAGCCGGATATTACAGTAAATTGTACAGTAAATTCTTTCCATAAAATAGATAGATATTGAAACTTTGTTCGTTGACCGCATTTTCTCAACTTTTTGCTATAATTCCCTACTAGGTTTGTAGTAACTTGCGCTATTCAGTTCCTATCTCTTTGCCCTTTATTACCTTCATCCTATTACCTTTGTTCATACTCCCCATGGCCGAAAACACTAAAAGTAGAGTCGATTCACTCGAGCGTAGACGACAGAAGTACCTACTACGTCTTACAACTCTCTACGAAATCAGCAAAAAATGCAAGGATGCCGTTTTTAGGAAACAACAACCCGCACCCAATGATACTGAAGCATTCATATCTCGCTATAAAAATCTCGAAATTGATTTCAAAATTTTTGATGAGTTGAGTGATGAGATCGGCGATCTCAATTCCGTCTTAGATGTTCAGAATCAGATCGATGTTGTAACTCCATACACCAAGTACGAAGAGATGTACTTCGCAGTTCAATCTGTTTCACGTTCCATGTTGTTCACGAACCCTCCGCAACCGCCCCCACAACCCTCAGGTTCTACTAACCAGGAACCTCCTTCCCCGAAATGTCGTCTACCTAAAATAGAAATCGAACCATTTGATGGAAACATTGAAAAATGGCCCAATTTTTTCGCGTTGTACTCCACGCTCATACACAATAATAGATCCTACTCCAAAATAGAAAAATTCACGCACCTAAGGAGCTTGTTGAGATCCCACGCATTGTCATTGGTAGAAAATTTACCTATCACTGAAGGTAACTATTTGATCGCCTACGAAACACTCACCAAACGGTTCCAAAATGTAAGATTATTGGGTGCTCACTCCATTGGTAAAATATTGTCATTTAAACCAATGACTTCGAGTTCGCACGCAGCTTTGATCAAATTTATGGAAGTTTTCGATACCAATATAACTGCATTAAAGGTACTGGGAATACAGGATCTATTCGATTTTTTTGTAATGCAAATCGGAGTCAGGGTTCTTCCAGAACCCTTGCGAATTGATTTTGAAAATAAAAACGTTTCTAACGCTACACCAAAATTTGTCGATCTGATTAAATTTGTTCAGGATCAAGTGCGAATTTTAGAATTGGCTCCCAATGATTGCAAAACTTCGGAAAAATTTAATAAACCTAAAAACATGGAAAAACCGCCTAGGACATTCCACTCAAAAACCTCTTTGATAACAACAACGGACTCCAAAAACAAAACGGATTCCTCCAAATGTCCTAAATGCACCGGATCGCACAAATTGTATCATTGCACCGACTTCAAGAAATTTTCAGTTTTTGATCGCCACGCTTTTGTTAAACAAAACCATCTATGTTATGGTTGTCTAGGATCTCACACAAGATCTCACTGCCGCTCTACGTCTACTTGTAACGAGTGTCAAGCAAGCACTCACCATAGTTTATTGCATTTCCCGCCTCGAAATCAGAACGCTCAAAGCGATAATAATGATTCAACCGCTTCTCATGGTTCCCCGCAAACTGTCGAAACTCGATATAACACGCCTACTACCCATTTAGCTGTCACTTGTAATAGTGTAAATTCGCCTAATTCACGTAAAGGTGTTCTATTGTGTACTGCAATTATACACATTAGAGACAAGAATGGTATACCTCGCCCTGTGAAAGCCATTTTGGACAACGGCTCGCAAGTCAGTTTGATTTCGGAGTCATGTGTGCAAAAACTTGGACTACCTAGAAAACATAGTACCATGGGTGTTATTGGTGTCTCAAATGCACAACCACTCCAAGTCAGAGGAACTGTCAATTGTTCAATTACGTCTACCCGCTCGCCAAATAATCATTTGTACGCAAACGCTCAAATTTTAGCTCACATTTCAGCACCTCAACCAAATTTCCCAGTCGATGAGAAATTATATCGCAAGTTCAAACACCTATCACTTGCCGACCCATCATTCCATAAGAGATCAGTCATTGAATTTCTACTCGGGGCTGACCTGTACCATAGCATTCTGTCAGATCCTTATGACGTCATAAAAGGTCAACCCGCTGCCATTAACACCATGTTTGGTTGGGTCATAGGTGGACCAGTCCCTTCGGACCCAGCTGAAATTCACGATTCTGTTCCGACCGCTCTTCTCACGTGTTGTGAGCAGCTAGATTGTTCAATTCGAAAATTTTGGGAAATTGAAGAAGTTAAGGCAGTTCACCCAGAAGATCCTGATGACATTTTTTGTGAGAAGCATTTCTCTGAGTCACACTCGCGTGACGAATCTGGACGGTATATGGTAAAACTGCCGTTCATGCCTGGCAAATTCACGCTTCCTAATACAGGCAATTTTGCGCAAAAAAGTTTGATCAGTCTTGAACGTAGACTGAAACGTCAACCCGCTGTGTTCGATGAATACCGCCGCTATATGGATGAATTTATTGAGTTGGGGCATATGAGTCGAGCGCTTTACCCCGCTGATTATGTAATCCCGCATCATTGTGTTCTTAAAGATAGCACCACCACTAAAGTTAGAACAGTTTTCAACGCTTCCTTTCGTCTAGATGCTGCTTCTGCTAGTCTTAATTATGTGCTGTTACGGGGTCCAAAACTTCAAAAGGACATTTGTGACATTTTGACTCATTTTCGACTAGGTTCAGAGGTCATATGTTGCGATCTCCGCCAGATGTACAGACAAATAAATGTACATCCTACTGAACGCAAATACCAACATTTATTTTACCGACCTCAAGTTGATGGGGGAATTGTTGAATATGAACTCAACACATTGGTATTTGGAGTGAAGCCTAGTGCATTTTTAGCACAACGCACTTTGGTGCAATTGGTTCATGACGAGGGTGGTTGTTATCCACTAGCGTCTGACGCTATTCTTAACCAGACATTTGTTGATAATGTGTGTCAAAGTGTCGACTCCATCGAGCAAGCGACTACGCTGCAGCACGAGCTGATAGAGCTTTTTGGATTGGGTGGATTTACTCTTCGAAAATGGGCCAGCAACCGCCAGGAAATTCTTGACAGGGTCCCGGTTGAACATCGTGAGCATGCTTTGGTTGTTCGTGATAGTGACGATGATCAGTGTATCAAAATATTAGGTCTGCAGTACGAACCCTCAGATGATTCGTTCTCCTATGTCATATCTCTAACTGACATTGTATCCACTAAAAGAGGCCTATCGTCTCAAATTGCACGAATTTATGATCCGCTAGGCTGGTTAACACCTGTCGTATTCACCGCTAAAAGTTTGATGCAACAAACGTGGCAGAAGGGTGTGGGCTGGGACGACCCTCTACCCTCCGAAATAAGTAATCAGTGGCAGACTTTCTATGAGGAATTTGGTCAACTTTCTCAAATTCGTATTTCCCGCTTTATGTCGCTAGAAGTACCCCGCTCTTCGTGTCAGTTGATTGGATTCTGCGATGCTAGTACCCAAGGTTATGCTGCTGTAATCTATGCACGAGTAGAAACCAAAGAAGAGATTAAAATGTATTTGTTGACTGGTAAAAGTAAACTGGCCCCATTGAAAACGGTCAGTGTCCCACGTTTGGAACTGTGTGGAGCAGTTTTGCTCACACGATTACTAGAATCACTTGGTTCATTACGCCAAAAGATAAATTTTTCTTCAATTCATCTCTTCACTGACTCATCTTGTGTATTATCGTGGATAAAAACGCCACCCCATAAATTGAAAACTTTCGTTGCAAACAGGGTTGTTCAAATTTTGGAACATTCACACCCAAATCAATGGTCACATGTGTCATCGAAAGAGAACCCAAGTGATTGTGCTAGCCGTGGACTCACACCTGAGAATTTAGTCAATTTTGATTTGTGGTGGAGAGGACCGACCTTTGCTTACAAACCCATCGAATCCTGGTCATTTCCCATTTTGGAAATAGATGAGGTAGAGACAACTTTGGAACATAAAAAATCTATAGAACAGACACTACATGTTTCATCGCGTGAGAAACCCGCTATAATTTGTCTTATCGAAAGAGTTTCGAATTTAGTGATTATGCAACGCACTATCGCACGAATTTTGCGAACTGTAAGGAACTTCAAAGCCCGCAAAACTAATCAAAATGTGATTGATGGACCGCTAACGCCTTCAGAGTTACAAGATGCCCTAAACGCATGCGTGAAAGCTACGCAAGAGTTCTATTATGTTCTCGAACTCAAAAATTTGAAACGAAATTTGAAAGTTTCACCAACTTTGATGAAACTTACCCCCTTCATTGATAACCTGGGATTTCTAAGGGTGGGCGGAAGGTTGATACGGTCAAATATCCCTTACGCGACCAAACACCCCCTCATCTTGCCTCGTGAGTCCCACCTAGCCGCTCTACTTTGTGATTATTTTCATAGAATAACCTTACATGGTGGTCCGCGATTAACACAAGCACTACTTCAGAGGAAATTTTGGATCGTGTCCATACGCCAATTTTTGAGACAGCGCATTCAAAAATGCTTAACTTGCTTCAAGTTGAACGCGAAACCTCTCCAGCCAATCATGGGTGATCTCCCCGCTGTTCGTGTTCAGGAATGTAGACCCTTCCTAAATACAGGAATTGATTTCGCAGGACCACTTACCATTAAGGAAAGCCATCGTCGAAAAGCGCCACGCCTGAAGGGGTACATAGTTTTGTTCATTTGCATGGCCACCAAAGCTATCCATTTAGAATTTGCTTCATCACTCTCCACTCCCTGTTTTCTCGCTGCCCTGGACCGCTTCGTAGCACGCCGAGGTTTGTGCTCCCAAATTTTCACGGATTGTGGCACAAATTTCAAGGGAGCAGCAGCACATTTTCTTGATATTCAACGCTTTTTGCGTTCATCGGAGTCTGATGTGGCTGATCATTTGTCCTCTCGCTCTATAAAATGGAATTTCAACAGTCCGGCTGCTCCTCATCAAGGTGGACTTTGGGAAAGTGGGTTGTGCGAAATGCAAAAATTCGTACAGCCACAGGAATTTATGTTCGACCAGTGCAAAAATTGATTGCACTTCCTTCAGTGGATGGTACCACCACTCCTATCCATTAATTACTGCCTCACTGGGTACCTAAATTTTCCCATTATTTTCGTTCCTTGTTATTTATCCTATTGTTACATTAAATCATTGTTCCTACTAACGCAAGTTACTATCGTTATTATTTATTGTTCTAACTAATTTGCATTGCTATTAAAATTTAAAATTAAAAATTTAAAAAAAAAAATTAAATGAGGGTCAACGCCTATTTATCATTCGATTGTGAGTTTTGTTCATGTCTACTCTCATTGATTTTCACTAAAAATCCAAATTTATTAAAATTTGTATGTTTAGGGTGGGCGGTTTATGGAGGAAACTCTTCTTATCCAGTCATTCCCCAATATTAATTCGCCGGATAACCGATAGATGGAGCAGGCATCCAGTCAGGACATGCTCGCACCTTACCGTTTGATATCAGTTGATAGGCAGCAGTATAGTTAATGAAGGCGTGCAAGCCGATTGTCCTCCCGCAGAATCTCGATTTTCACTCTTTTTGAATTCGCTAAAGTGCTCAGTTGCCATATCTAGTTCAGTATCACCCCTCTCGAAACATTTATATTGGCTCGGACTTATCATCCACGAAGTTTCTACGAAGTTCTTCGCATTTTCTCAGCACGAGAAGCTACCAGGGGGCCCCCGACTCGTCGCATCGAAGGTAGGAATTTTTCCTCATTATTAAGTCAGAGCCAATTTTCCAATTAATTTGTTTTCCCGCTTTAAAACCTAATATTGTTTTGGTACTTAAATACCCCCCCTACAATATATATATATATATATATATATTTCAATATAAACCCTTAAATTTTCGTAGAGAGCGAACGGTTTGACCTACAGAGCTCCGCGTGGTCTCAAAAAATTCTAAAAATTCTATAGAATCTTAAATTGAAAGAAAAACAATACTTTTATATCAAAATTATAAAGTTAGGGCGTTTTCAAAATTTCAAAATTGATTTTGGAACCCTTAGAACTGACCTACATCAACCAAAAGCTTCGGGGCACAACTAGACCCCAAATGGAGCCTACATACCAAATTTCATCAAAATCGGTCAATGCTAAGTGGCAAAAGTGCCGCGTACGGCGGACGGCGTACGGCGGACGGCGGACGGCGTACGGCGTACGGCGGACGGACGGCCAAATTTTTATTCGATTTTTGGATTCTACGTACCTTGAAACGTAAACCATCAAATTTTGAGGGTGTGTTAAAATTTTTTTTTTCTTGGTCGATTCCAAAGGTTCATTATTGAAAATAATAAACCAAAACTAATAGAAAGTATGAGTGCTCTTCCAAAACGCACTAAAACGGGTATAGGAGATCAATGGTATAGGAGATCGTCAGAACTGCATAGTGCCTTACTAAATATGAGAGATATAGTACAGTCAGGTGATGAGATGGTTTTCTACCAAGTGGGTGTAGCACATAGCTCCCTTGTCAATCATGTCATGGTTAAGTTGTTGAATTCAGTTGTCAGAACTACTAAGTACCTACCAAATATGAGGGAAGTCGAACAGTTAGGGGATGAGAGAGTAGATTTCTAAGTTGGAAAGTGACCCAAATACCTCCTGAAACCGATCCAACGTACGGAAACTCATCTACACATATGGAAACTGATCCGGATTATAGAATGCGGTCCACCCTATGGCTTTTGGTTCACCTTACTGAAACTGATTCACAGTATGGAAATAGATCTACATTACAAAAACTGATCGAAAAACTGCGGGTAAATTAATTTTAGATCTAAATTGAGGACCACCAAAAAGTTGAAAATAAAAAATATTATGAAATGGAAAAAATAATAAAATAAAAAACTTTTTAACAAAAAAAAAGGCCCGACCTCAAAAATTATGTCCGTAAATACCAAAAAGGGAAAAATATTAATCTCAGCGAAAACCTACTTAATGCAAAATTGTTCAGAACGCCCTGAAAAGCAAAATGACACAGGAAAGTTTGACTTTTGGCATTTTTTCAACGTATTGCACGAACGTGAAGCTCAGAACGTGCTCAGATGTGTTCCACCTCAGTTCAGAATGAATACACACAAACATAATCAGTTTAAAATAAAACTCTCGAGTTGGCTGAGGTTATTTGAAGAATTTGGAGGCTTCCAGGATAAAGGCTCTTCATCCCTCTCCAACCCATAACTTGATTACGTTCGTTTTCTGAATTCCATCAAAGCAAGAACATTGATGGTTTCCTCTGACACTCGTGCAAAATCATTAGTGGGAACGGATGACCTCAAAGGGAGACCGACTGTTCCCCAGTCAGAGCCGCATTCACCCCCAAACGACAAAAGGACCACTCACAACAGTCGCTTCCATTGACGATGAAACTGCTCCCCTCCACGACTCCCTTCATTGAAATTAAAAACTTGAATAGAAACCGAGGGAGAAAAAACTACAAAAATAAATTTAAAAAAAGTAAAATCTCGGGAGAAATCACGACTGTATTAATCATTCGTATCACGACCGAATCAAAAGGCGATCAATTAAAAATCAAAAGAGAAGGGATACAATATAGTCGAATTTAGTATTCAGGTAGCGAGGCCCTCACACTTCGCCAACCTCCATAGGGAAAAGACTGCTGTCACCAAGTTCCATTATCTGATACCTTTTTTCACTTTCATTTCTCTTTATACAATGGAGGGTCCTTCATGTTGAATAGCGCTCAAAACAAAAGAGCGTCCGGAACTTTTCTTCTAAATCCAACCGAATCATTTTCCACTTGAAATATTTCCCTCGTCTCTTATAAAGGGTATATTGTGTCGAAAAAAGCTTTTAACAGTAAAAATTGCCGGGCTTTTTTTCTCATTCTCACTTTGGCTTTTTGAATGGTCGTTACATTGTTGGGCTGTCGTTTGAGAAACAAGAGGATAGAGGCAATTGTTACCAGTCCAATCAACTCCGGGTGAGAAAAAAATGTGGAAAATGCCGTTTTTAGGCAAATCATCATTTAAGTGTATTCAGGAGGTCTGAAGCGGATAGCGGGTTGTTTTATCAAGAGTTTTCCGTCGTTCAACTTGTTCTGACACAAAATCGTTTTTTAAGTTTCAGAAACAGTTGGGTGGATACCATTTACCTTTCGAGTCTACACGTGGAGGGGGAAAAATCTTCCTGAACTAATTTACAATGCAGAAGGGAATTACCTGGACTTTTTCATTCTCGTAAACGTCTGCCAAGTGGGTGAGGCGCATAGTGCGAAGTTATATACCTACTGATTAATGTATTATTATTAGCTAGAAATAATAAATCGCGTAAGTGGATTGAACCACATGGAACAACTATTTATTGAGTTGACCTGGTATGTATAATACTCGTTGCTAAGCGACACAACATCATTTCAATAACATTATAGCAGTAGCTCCAACATCACATCTCCCCCTCCTCGTCTTTTCCTCAAGCCTTGTATCTTCAGGGAGTCTGAGTAGTTCTTGTTGATCTTCGTGGCTGGTTCTCTGGCGTCTGATGATTCGTTCTGGCATTTGAGGATGTTTCACCAGTATTTGAATCCTGTGGTAGCAAATTTAGTACATGCCACCGATTTCTTCTCACCTCCGTACCACCGTCACAAGCAACCAAATACGATCGGGGAATTCAGTATTGGCTTTTACAGCCCCCCTCCTCTGTAGATATTTCACCCTTGTCTTCTCGCGTCAAAATTTTTCTTCATACTCATCTTCAATCATTTGTCGCGTTCTTGGTAGGTCTTAATTTGTTCTTTCACGACGAGTTCAAAGTTATTGTGGAAGTGGGGTCCTTAGTTCCTTCCATATAGTAATTCAGCAGGGGGTAGGCCGAATTCCAGTTTTTTTGTCCTGTACGCTAATAAACCAAGATTTGGATATGGGCATTTCAACAATATTATTTTTGCAATGGACACAGCGTTTTCAGCCTCCCCATTGGATTGTGGGAAATGATGGCTACTAGGGGTCGGTTTGAATCCATATTCTTCGGATATTTTCTTGAATTCCTCGGAGTTGAGTTCCTCCATCTGTTCGGACTTCAAAGGGAATCTCATGTCTGGAAAACATATTCTTCATTCTTGTGTGGGCGTCGGTGGTCTAGTGGACAGTGTACCCGACTGCGGTGATAAGATAAGGACCGTCTAGCGGGGACGCGCGTTCGAGTCTGGTCAGCGCAGAAAGTTTTCTGTCTATTAGACGATCGGCAATCTCTCGTTCCAACCCAGGGCGGTGATGTTTGGGAAGCCATGAGCGAAATCATCAGAACAAATTCTGATCTCCCCTTAGGGAGACAGCTGATGACGTCCGCGACGCCAAGAATGGCAGTCGGACGAAAATTCTACCTGAAATGGTTGCTTACTTTACTCTACTTACTTTTACTTTTATTCTTCATTCTTGAGATAACAGCAGATGAGGTAAACGTAGTAATCAGAACAATTATCCAAGTACCCCACACTAACCTTTCAACATGAGAATCGCGAGAAGTTCCATGGTCCATTTATTGGATACCAAAGTTTAACGTTTGAGCTTGCGCAATCCAGGGGCGATGATTTTCGTAAGGAACCATCTTCTCGCCAACCGCACAATTCCTGAAAATTTCATCAAAATCGGACAGTACGTTCTTATAATTTTAATTCTTTTATAAGGGTCCGGCCCGGTACCCCCTGCCAGGCTCCGCTACCTTTGTGCCTTGGAGGCTTCTTTTTTATATTCTTCTTCTCTTTTTTTATTACCTACGTTTACCTGTCCTTCTATCACTTCTTCCATTAATTTGTTTCCCATTGTTTTGTACATTTATGTTGACTATTGTTATACGATAAATAAAAAACATTCATTCATTATAGTTTTGCCCCCTACAAAAGGGTTTGCGGACACGCGAACTGATTGACAGACCTACAGACATAGACACGAAAACAAAATGGTCCTGGAAAGTTTAAAACGTTAAACGCGTGTGGAAATTTTGATTTTGGAGGACATTTTTATCCGCGAAAAGTGAAAACAATGCTTTCGCTACCTTGGTAGGCTTGGAAGCAAAAACGCTGCTAATTATTACTCAACGGTTTATTATTTTTCTATACAGATCACTCGTCTGCAAAGAATACAGGATAAACGGTGGGTAACCAGCCCGAAACAGATCCTTAGCTGACTTGCCATGCCATATCCCTCTCCAGGTGATAGTTGCTCCAATCACCTTTATTTGGTTTCGCTGAAAGTGCTGCTGCAGCCTCTGGCCATCCTTTACGGCGAGCGTAGGTTTCCAGTAGGTTCAGGGCAGAATTGTGACGGGCACACCTGGGTCTTAACACGGCTGAGCAAATCTGGAGCACTTGCGAGGCTGTTTCGGGTGTTTGACATCCCATTCGGCATAGATGGCTGTTGCCGGTACGCCTGCCTCTTGTCCTCCTCACTCTAGAGTAGAGAACCAGAATGGACGTTCACCATACCCAACGACCTAGATCCCCATAGTTTAGCTGATGGGTTCCTGATCCATGCCGTGCTAGCTCTGTTATCGTGTGATTTTACCAGTACAGCTCCGTCTGTAGTTTGATGGAGACGTTGTGCCCTGACAATTCGACGGTCGAGTCTTGATGTCCCATTTTGTTGTTGGAGACTCGTTCCTCCTTCAAAAAGTTGTGTGTTTGCCGCCCCTACCCTATTAGCTCTTATGGCTGGTATTTGATTGAGCAGTTCCATGACTCAAAGACCACCATCACCCACTGGTCCATGGATGTAGGCATTAGCAGGGTCAACTGGTAGGCGCAACCATTTTCTCACATATCTCCTCACAGATATATCCATCTGTTTTAAAGTTAAGAGTGTGGTACTTCCCAGCACTAATTGGTGAGTTAGTGAGGGTATGCCATGGTCTCGCAGCATTACTAATTTCTGCCCAATATTGCCTCAATTGCTGGCCTGTGTGACGCATTAGGGCTCTTCCATTACCAAGGATGTCCTACGCTATTGCAGCTTTATCAGAATCCCTTATCCTCCTAAACCTTGAGAATTTATCTCTCCTCAATTCTTCTGTGGTATCATTGTTGATTATATGGTCCGTGGGTGGTCGTGGAGTTATACCAATTATATGGGATATCCACAGAAGAAGGTCATTTTGGGGGTCATGATCCTGGACCACTGCTCTTGCAGCATTTAATAACAATTGATGGCCTTCATCCTGTTCTGATGCACGCTGAGCTATGGGAATCCCTGCGAGAATAGCTTCATCAAGCTGTTGGTGAGAGATCTCGTAGCTTTCATCTGGTTCTTCTGTTGTTCTTCGGGGTGTTTGAGCATCAAGACGTACCTGCTCCAATACATTCTGATAGTGCGTCCTTGCTCGTACCCCTTCTACAGATTTAAGTGTTCTACCAACCATTTTGGAGGCAAGAGCTCTATTCATTTGGGCACCCGGTACGGTACCTTCTAATTCAAGTTCAACAGTTGCCACGATGGTCATTTCTTCTTGTGGCCAGTATTTTCATCGTTTTGGGCCAATCTCGTCAAGAGCATACCCCTCAGGAAGAGCTGATCTAGTATGTTTTGACAGCCCTATACGTGAACGACAGGTTCTTCCGCAGTAGGTGCATTGGTGTTCCGGTGCTCTACTGGCCATAGTCAGTTATTTGAATTGCCGCCTCTTTCGCCTTAATGTATACTGTACATCGGGAATCACCTGTCACATACTTCGCTGGTTTTTTAGCTGCCTTACAAGACATGCATTCAATCTCTGGATATGGTTTGATGCAGGCAGCGACCTTATGTCCTTTCTCACCACAGCGTTTGCAACATTCTTCGCCAGGCTGGCATACTGTACAATGTTGCGAGCAATGACCCACTCTGGTGCATCTGTAGCATCTTAGAACTGGTACATATGGCGTTACTGGGCATCTACACCACCCTACGCACAGCTTAGGGTCTTTCATGATCGATTTGTAGAGCTCAGTCTCGACCTCTACTTCCCAATTTACAGGACGCCCCTCACCTCGTCTTACTATCCTCTTCGGGTTAAAATTCGCTTTGAATTTATGAAAGTAAACGTTGGGGAAATGTTGTTCCCGGACTGCCGCTTGGAGTTGTTCAGTGTTTAATGAAACCTCCCTGATACCAGAAATAATTAGAGTAGGGTAGTAAATTTTTTGAGTTAGGGCGTTTTCAAAATTTTAAACCTTTTTTTTCAACCCTTAGAAGTGACCTACATAAACCAAAATCTTTGCGGCACAACTAGACCCCAAATGGAGCCTACATACCAAATTTCATCAAAAGTGGTCAATGCTAAGTGAGGAAAGTGTCTCGTACGGCGGACGGACGGCCACATTTTTACTCGATTTAAACGTAAACCAACAAATTTTGAGGGGGTTAACTTTTTTTTCTTGGTCGATTCCAAAGGTTCATTATTGAAAATAATAAACCAAAAGCAAACCACACCCTGGCGGAAAGCCATTTTACCAAAGAAAGACTCGCTATTAGTCTGAGGTAAGTTTTTGTCAGTTTGGAGCAGTATTTAATGAAACCGTTCAAAAAAAAGGTGACTTCATAGAGAACAAAAAAAAATGTAAAACGCACAAAAAATTAATAAAATTTAATAACGAACTCAGATTCCATGTATTTTGGATTCGACTGATCGTTTACCACGATATAGTTGCTTACCAACTCGATACGTTTTGATTTGAACAATACTTTAAATCGAGACAAAACTGAAGAAGCACCAGCCCTGAAAATGGAAAATTGTCGTCGGGAAGGCGGTGGGTGACGGTACGGTCACGGTGAGAGCACTGCTGTGTCACTGCTACGTCCCGGGCAAGTGGAACATGACATGTAAACATATAACATTGTTATATACCTGGAAGAAAGTGTTTACCCTCGCCGGAGGAATTACGTGCCGGCCACTGCACTGTCACGTTACGGGTACGTGTGGACGATTTTTTAAAAATAGATGGCAGCACTTTTGAGAGGAAACTTAAATAGCTTTAATGTTTAAACCAAACGGAATATTTTAAAACTGCTTACATAGACCTATCTGGAAAGCAATCAAAATTCTGATTAATTAAGATTGACAATTTTTTCATAAAGTTTGAGTAACAATAATTCAAATAAACCTGGTTTATGGCGAAATGTTGGGCAAATCCGCAAATAGGAAAATAGAGAAGAATAATGCAACCATAATTCGCTCATCATAATTTAACATTTAATTACAGCCCATCAGCATCAGTAAAATCGCGTAACGCTACTTTGGCGGGGGATATGGAAACTAAACCCGGGACAATTACCCTCAAACAACAAACCTTCATCTTGACCATCGCTTGATCATTTACTTATCTATTGCAGACCTAATCGGCTGGGAACTTTATTAAGACAATGCAAATTTCTAATCAGTATCACTAAGGTAGCTGATTATCAATGGTAAACTTCTGATCTACTCAGACGGAGTCCTCTTATCCGGTCAAGTTATGGCCCGAGAGGCACACAGTCACTTCTGAAAGGTAAAAAGTGGGGAAAACATTTTCAAGAACTAGCTCCAAAACTTTCGATGTTGAAATAGAGTTGGAAATGTTTCGATGGAATAACCAGCTCGTATTTCTACCCAATGATTCAAAATGTAATTTTACTTTATTAATTAAATAATTATAATGTAGATATGAATTGGGTATGGTTCAATAACAAAACGGAGTGTGGTTTATATCGATTAACTCTTTAATCGTATATGAGGTCCAAAATGAAATGAGAATGGATTTTGGGTAAGTACCAAGGGAAACTGCAAAATATTAAAATATGTGGAGAGATCACTTACCAGGAGCAAGGCAGGAAAGTGACTGAATGCCGAGCTCGTTCCCAGTCTAGGAGAGTAGCGACGCCTCCTCAGGCCTATTCCGCGTAGCAGTTCGCGGAACTGCTACACTCCCCTTCTGGGTTTCAAAAATTTTGGAACAAAATTTTTGCGGGTGGTAGGATAAGTAGAGGTTGGGTGGTGGTTAGCACAAAAATAATTCTGTAAATCAATCCTAGGGACCCTCGGCAGGGAAACCGTGCCTAACGCGCACCCATAGCGCAATGGTTGGCTGCCATGGAAGCCAACCAAGCCGTTCAAGCTGGACAAAACCTGCTGGCGACGTCGTAGACATTCTCATTCTCATTCTTGTTTGAATGTTTTTCAAACATTTTTGTTAACATTTGTGACATTTGTATCTTTTTGTTTTTGTTTTGTGTTTGTTTTTAAATTGTTAAGATTGTTGCTTGAGGCTCCCGGCATACTTGAAGGCTTTGGGTGGGTCATTTGGCTGGATGGCCTTCCAATCTTGTTCCATGTTCCCGTTTACGTCTCTTGGGCATGTAACACAGTATGATATACGTGATTAATATTATGATTGTAGTTCTCATTTACAAATAAAACTTAAGTAATTTTTTTTAATGTAATTATTACGTTTTTTTTTTTTTTTTTTTTTTTTGTTATGTCATATCATGTTGGTTGTGGGAATGGTTTCAACTGACTGACGTGTTGTGTCTTAACATCGTCGTTGTCTATTTTGTTTACCAGTCTGTATCATCTTGGTCATAGACTCTGCTAATGCTACAATTGCTGGATCGGATTTGATGGGGCTCGGGGTCTGTATGTTTACTGAGATATAGGAATGTTGTAGCTGTGAGCTGTTACGCTCGACCTCTTATACGATTAAAGAGTTAATCGATATAAACCACGCTCTGCTACCATGAAATAGAGTTGGAAATGTTCTGATGGAATAACCAGCTCGTATTTCTACCCAATGATTCAAAATATTATTTTATTTTATTAATTAAATAATTATAATATAGATATGAATTGGGTATGGTTCAATAACAAAATGGAGTGTGGTTTATATCGATTAACTCTTTAATCGTATATGAGGTCCGAAATGAAATGAGAATGGATTTTGGGTACCAAGGGAAACTGCAAAATATTAAAATATGTGGAGAGATCACTTACCAGGAGCAAGGCAGGAAAGTGACTGAAGTCTAGGAGAGTAGCGACGCCTCCTCAGGCCTATTCCGCGTAGCAGTTCGCGGAACTGCTACACTCTCCTTCTGGGTTTCAAAAATTTTGGAACAAAATTTTTGCGGGTGGTAGGATAGGTAGAGGTTGGGTGGTGGTTAGTACAAAAATAATTCTGTAAATCAATCCTAGGGACCCTCGGCAGGGAAACCGTGCCTAACGCGCACCCATAGCGCTATGGTTGGCTGCCATGGAAGGTGCGACAAAATTCATTCATTCATTGGTGTGTTCAAGCTGGACAAAACCTGCTGGCGACGTCGTAGACGTTCTCATTCTCATTCTTGTTTGAATGTTTTTCAAACATTTTTGTTAACATTTGTGACATTTGTAACATTTGTATCTTTTTGTTTTTGTTTTGTGTTTGTTTTTAAATTGTTAAGATTGTTGCTTGAGGCTCCCGGCATACTTGATGGCTTTGGGTGGGTCATTTGGCTGGATGGCCTTCCAATCTTGTTCCATGTTCCCGTTTACGTCTCTTGGGCATGTAACACAGTATGATATACGTGATTAATATTATGATTGTAGTTCTCATTTACAAATAAAACTTAAATAATTTTTTTGAATGTAATTATTACGTTTTTTTTTGTTTTTTTTTTTTTTTTGTTATGTCATATCATGTTGGTTGTGGGAATGGTTTCAACTGACTGACGTGTTGTGTCTTAACATCGTCGTTGTCTATTTTGTTTACCAGTCTGTATCATCTTGGTCATAGACTCTGCTAATGCTACAATTGCTGGATCGGATTTGATGGGGCTCGGGGTCTGCATGTTTACTGAGATATAGGAATGTTGTAGCTGTGAGCTGTTACGCTCGACCTCATATACGATTAAAGAGTTAATCGATATAAACCACGCTCTGCTACCATGAAATAGAGTTGGAAATGTTCTGATGGAATAACCAGCTCGTATTTCTACCCAATGATTCAAAATATTATTTTATTTTATTAATTAAATAATTATAATATAGATATGAATTGGGTATGGTTCAATAACAAAATGGAGTGTGGTTTATATCGATTAACTCTTTAATCGTATATGAGGTCCGAAATGAAATGAGAATGGATTTTGGGTATCAAGGGAAACCGCAAAATATTCAAATTTGTAGAGAGATCACTTACCAGGAGCAAGGCAGGAAAGTGACTGAATGCCGAGCTCGTTCCCAGTCTAGGAGAGTAGTGACGCCTCCTCAGGCCTATTCCGCGTAGCAGTTCGCGGAACTGCTACAATGTACAGGTACAATTGTACTATTGCTTCCGAGTCTACCAAGGTAGCGGAAGCTTTGTTTTCACTTTTCAAGGTTGAAAAAAAATTTTCTCCAAAATCAAAATTTTCCGCGTTTATAAGTTTCAAACTTCCTGAACAATTTTGGTTCCGTGTCTACCTGTCTGTCATGATATTATCCTTGTAACGGGCATAACTAAAGTTATTGTCTGATTTCGATGAAATTCTCAGGGATTGTATGGGTTGGCTTGTAGAAACGGTCTCCTATGAAAATCATCACCGCCGGGACTGATAGCTGCTGCGCATGCGCAGACGTGAATTCCTTATAGCAGCCATAACTTCCTCATTTTCCATCTGATTTCGACAAAATTTTCAAAGATTACGCGAATTGGCGTGTAGGTCCCCTATGATGGCATTTTGCTGTATTTTACTTAAATGCGGCGCTTTTCTGTGAAGTTACCTGTTATTTAGCGCTTTCGAAATTTGAGTGAGTCCCTCCCAGTACCTACTCAGTCTCAACAAGTTGATACACCTATATCAGATTGGATGACAGGTACACAGAAATCGGGTATATAAAAATCGTCAATATTATTTATATAAACACTTTAATGTTTTTTTCTATAAGGAACTTTTTAAAATAATATATAAATTAATGCATTGCATACAACTATGATTCATTAAATATTTCCAACGTCAACTTAAAAAAAAACTTACACAACTTATTATCACAATCAACATCTGTTATCAATAATATAGGACAGACGTTATAAATGTTTAGGTGTACACAGTCTGAAGTTGAACTTAAAATTGAACCTCTATACAAAATAAATATGTACAATACACATAAACACCAATTCATTGCCAATGCCGCGAACCGGGACAAAAATCGTAAGTTCTTTCGAGCTGAATAATGTTTACTTCAAATAAATACTGATTTTATGACGTAGGTAACAGAATGAATGTCGAATCAATAAAAAAAAATCAGATTATGGTTTGAATGGCGATATCGATCACCTGAATGTAGATTTGAAATTTATTTGGCACTGAAATGCGTTTGACCCAGAATCAACCGTGTGGATTTAATTAAATAAAATAAAAAGAAAGGTGAAAAAGTACATAATATGAGATCATCAACATCAAATTATAAATTCACCACAGGGAATAAGAGCGCGGATGAACATAGCGCAATCAAGTGGTGCCTAACAGAACAATACAAGAATTACGAGTAAGTACTTACAATACTTCTGTCACAACAAAATCAGGAATTTGATTGCACTGATTAGTTCGCAACTGATTAGGTTTCCACTCCTCCGTTGGAATCGAATATTGCTTGGAGCATAATTATCTATCTGAATTTGTATCTAAAAGAATCAGCCATCAACACGTTTTATACAGTTTGCTTCTCCAACAACCGTTTGGGGTCCCTAAAGTGACCCAATTTGAAAATTCATTCCAACCAGTAGGCTTCGTTTCGCCCACATCCTATCATCGGATCCCTTCATATGAATTGATAAAACGGCGAATTTAAGATAATTAGGTGTAGTCAAATTCGTGATCCCTGAAAAATTCACCCATCAGCTGATATCAAAAGTGAAAAAAAAATATTTTTTTAACGACGTATTTTTGCTCGTTAGATCTGATTGTTGTTTTGAGGCAATTGAGAGCGGAGGACACCTTGTCTATTTTCTATTCAGATTAAATCAACTTTGGGAGCTTTGTCATAATAGTACATGTCAGAGACCATCAGGGTGTGGCACTTAGCTTCCTCCGAGATGTGATGACGATATCTTGTTGCCAAGATAAAAGTACCTTCTAAATTCCTTTGTATTTGGAGAAAAAAAAATTGTATTTCTATATTTTGTGTATTATTCTACACTTTGAACTTTTTTTTTTACATATTTTGTGTATTAGTGAAGCTGTTTTAGAGATGTAGAAGTTCGACTCCTGGATGTGAGCGTCAATTTAATTTTATTTCGCCGACAATGGTTGGTTTTTTACTTAGTCATTTTGAAAATCATAGGATGGCAAACTTCGAGTTTTAGAGGTAGCAAGAACAGCTATTTTCATGGCTGGTATGAATTGGAAAACTTTTAGGACTTGATCGATAAACATCGATGTAGTATAAACTACGATATATAAATAACTATGAATAAATTAGGTAGAATGTTGTGATGGTGGGTAGTAGAAATGGGGGTGTTTAATGGTTATGAGAGGGTGGAAACTGGGGCGGTGAGTGTCATACGGCCGTGAGTGTTGGGCCGAATCGGAAGGCGGGAGGGTAGTAGTTCGGAGGCGGCGGGGGCGGCAGGTACCACAGCTGGGGGCGGGGAGCCTGAGGAGGGGACGGCAGCGACGGCGGCGCTTTGGAAGACGGACTATCCGGGGATATGAGGCTCTCGATGTCGAAGGGCCGTTTGGGGCGAGAAGGCGGCTCCGACGTCATGGGCGGTGACGGGAGGCGGTTGTGGACGGGCGTGTACTCCGCGGGGATGACGGCCACGGGAGCGGCCTCTGGAGGCGGAAGTGGCGCTGCACCTTGAGATGGAGGTGCTGGAGGAGGAATCACAAACCTGCAACAAAGAAACGCTCATATTATAATCTTGCGGTTTAGCAGATGTAGACAGACATTGTAGATCCAATTGATCTGTTAGTTCTCTCTGAGCAGGTGGTCATTGATCGTTTGAAGATAAAGGAAGCCATACAAGATCCACCGGTACTTCAGTTTGGCCTGAACAGGCAGCAGGAGATCGTATGAATACAGAGGAAGCCATACAAGATCCACCAGCACTTCAGTTTGGCCTGAACAGGCAGCAGGAGATCGTATGAATACAGAGGAAGCCATACAAGATCCACCAGCACTTCAGTTTGGCCTGAACAGGCAGCAGGAGATCTTATGAATACAGAGGAAGCCATACAAGATCCACCGGTACTTCAGCTTGGCCTGAACAGGCAGCAGGAGATCGTATGAATACAGAGGAAGCCATACAAGATCCACCGGTACTTCAGTTTGGCCTGAACAGGCAGCCGGTGATCGTATGAAGATAGAGAAAGCTATAAAGATACACCAGTACTTCAGTTTGGCCTGAACAGGCAGCAGGAGAACGTATGAAGATATTGGAAGCCATACAAGATTGGTTTGGCCTGAACAGGAGGTATGTGTACAGATAATGTAGGTGTAGGTGCTCAATTGCGATCCAGCAGAACAGCCAGTTTGACCTGAATAGGTAGCCTTTTCCGTATGAAATGGTGGGAACCATTACATGATCCATCTGAGCAGTGAGTTTTGCGTGAACAGGAGGTGTGTGTACAAATATGAAGGTGGTCAATGAATGCAAATTCAAATGGAAATCACATAAACATGTATGTTTATTCGAGACAATTCGAAAGATTATTTACAGCGAAGAGTACGATTGATTATTGAAGACCGTAGAGGCAAGATTACGTACTGCCCGGTGAGTGCAAGATCTCTAGCTCGTTCCTGCACCCTCGATTCTCAGCCTATGAAACGCTCAAAAAGGAAAGCAAATTGCAGCAAATGTGGGTTCCTCTCAACTTCATACAACTACAGGAGGATTTTGTACCAAACAACATCGCTAATGCGTATGTAACCAACGTACACACAGCTGATCTGACTTCTTCTCAGACACCTGTTCCCAAGAGACGACATAACAATTGTTAGCCCATTAAGACGAACATGAAGACGGAATTTCCATGTTCTGAGGTTGTTACTGAGAGAAAGCTTTGACCAATTCAGTTGGCTGTCAGGTTGAATTGAATTCACTGGATTGTAAAGAAAACTCGTATGCAACAATTTTGAATAGGTGGTAATTGTATGAAAATATAGGAAGCCATACATGATCGATCAGTTTGGCCTGAATAGGCAGCTTGTGGACGTTCGAAAAATGGAAGCCATACAAGATGCAGCTCCGCTGTCAGTTTGGCCTGAATAGGTGGTCACTGATCGTATGAAAATGAAGGAAAGCACAAGTGATCCTCCAATACTGTCCATCAGTTTGGTTAGGCGATCGACGATCTAAGGAAAATATGCCCAATGAGATCGTTCACTACGTCCTGTGAGATTACGGTGGCTCTTATTTCTCTACTTTTGATATTTTCTTGGAACACCCTATATTTTTGATTAACTAGTTTAATAATGACTTCTGGCTTCTTTTAAGAAATAGGACTGTTACCACCTTCTAAAAGATTAATTCAGTGACCTTTCACTCTAATTAATCATAGTTTTATTCAAACACCCAATAAGACCATGAAAATCGGGTTGTTAGTATTATGAATTGTCAAACATCAAACCTATTGAGAATTTTAAATAATGGTTTTTCCTCTCAAGTATGAAATCCTGTTTGACCGACTTCAAAAGACGCAAAAACCTGGAGGATCTCAATTCGGTGTGTCAAGGGACGACGATTCCTTTTTTAATGTTTTTTACGTGAGCTGCTGCCGTATCGTATTATTTAATTATGCCTTCGAGAGCAACGATTGAACAGTCTCAAGACGACATCCGGAGTAGAGATGTCGGACCCACTGATAGAAAACCCTACCAACCAGATACCTTCTATATTTGTACGACACCCATGATATTCATGAGGCTATGAAAGTCTCACTTAATGACAGCAATTTACTATCATATGAACAATACGACATGAAAATAATGTCTAGATAGGTTTTGGCGACGTCCAGCTCAATTTGGATAACAATTTGCATATCCCACTTGAAACTGTTTTCGAATTAAAATTTTTATTTTGTGATTATTTTGATGATACACGAATAGTAAACACGAATGAGGAAATAATGATCAGTTTGTAGGATGATTTTATACCCGACTGGGCCGAGCAGTCCAACTTTTCAGCGCAATTGAAAGCCTTCTCATTTGAATCAACTTGATTTTTAAAAATCTGGATTTCTAGTTGTTAACTTTATTTGTAATGTAGAAGAAAGTGATTTTTAGTCACTACTGATTGCGTGGGAATTCAAGTTCTAGAAACTATTATTGTAATTGATTCCAATTTGTAATTCGGATGGATTGTGAAACTTCTGATGTTCTCAAATTTCTACTTGGTTGGAATTTTCATTTAATTTTCTTAATTCATAGGTAGGTGTTGGTTTGATATGATGCTCATAAGGCGTATTTGTTAGCGACTTTCAAAATATAAATTATAGTACTTGATTGTTATGCACGTCATTATTTTTTTGGGGTTCCTGCTCAAAATTCTTATAATACAAATAATTTCAAACAGAATGTCTTCTAATTAGTATGACAACTTATCTACAACAACTTATTTATAAACAGTTTTGCATAACTAATGCATCAATTCTTGTCAGTGTAGTTAAATCATATACAGGGTGTTTCCTAAATAGTGGACCACCCTTTCCTGTTACTGTTGGGGCAATTGAAAAACTTGTAAGAGTAACCCCTTATTTTTAGGCAAAGAATTCGAATATCTCATTTTATGTGTGTATCACCATCTTTGTTTTCTTCAATTGAACCGCCCATTTTTCATTAAAAATTCGAATTTTCCGAGAAATTTCATGAGCTTTTGGCTTCTCACTTGATTTTTTGAAAGTGCGCAATCTTGTTTTTTCTTCTTTTTTCGAGGCTGATCGCACGGTGACAGTCCGTTTTGGTTCATTATTTTCTATAATAAACCTTTGGAATCGAGAAAGAAAAACGCTGCAAATTATTACACAATGGTTTATTATTTTTATATAGATCACACGTCTGCAAAGCCACCAACCCTCCAATATAAAGAGAAGAAAAAAAAAAATCAAAAAAAAAAATCAAAATTACCAACTATCGATTGCATTTCGGTCAGCTCTAATTTGAACGGAGATTAGGCCTCTTTTGCGATTCACACTCGTGTTTTGATTTATATATATATATATATATATTTCAATATAAACCCTTAAATTTTCGTAGGGAGCGCGTGGTCTCAAAAAATTCTAAAAATTCCATAGAATCTTAAATTGAAGGAAAAACAATACCTTTATATCGAAATTTTTTGAGTTAGGGCGTTTTCAAAATTTCAAAATTGATTTTGGAACCCTTAGGAGTGACCTACATCAACCAAAAGCTTCGGGGCACAACTAGACCCCAAATGGAGCCTACATACCAAATTTCATCAAAATCGGTCAATGCTAAGTGGCAAAAGTGCCGCGTACGGCGGACGGACGGCCAAATTTTTATTCGATTTTTGGATTCTACGTACCTTGAAACGTAAACCATCAAATTTTGAGGGGGTGTTAAAATTTTTTTTTTCTTGGTCGATTCCAAAGGTTCATTATTGAAAATAATAAACCAAAAAAAGTAAACCCCCACTCAAAATTTTAAAACTGTCGATGTAAAATTATTGTTTTCTCACTGATATAAAATAGAATTGAATTTTTCGAATCGAATGAAACCACCCAGAGCAAACCGTTCGCTTCCCACAAGGACTTGAAAGTTGGTCTTACAGTAAATCAGAAACACGAGTGTGAACCGTGAAAAATTGTTCCCCGGCGAAAATAGGACTCATACCTATACGTTCAAACTTTAAGCTGATCAAATTCTTTGAATTGAGCTAGAACCGGTTCGTTTCTTCGATAGAGTTTCAAGTCACTCAGTTGGGTTTTCTTAGCAACCAACCACCATATTTCGTAATGAAGTCATTCACAGCACTCGGATAGCGATTTATTGGTGGTAAAAAAAACTAAAGCCGCTACTTCTATGAAGACTAGTACAATAATACAGTAAAGTAATAAACCATTGTGTAATAATTGTTAGCGTTTTTAATTTGAATGAAAAATTCGGTTCTTTTCAGCGAAAACCGGCTCTTTTCCACCTATTGAGTCGCTTATCTTCATCAAAACTTTTCAGATTAGATGAGAATGGAAGAATAAGTGCCAGCTCGCTCCAAGATCAATCGTCAACCAAAATTAGTAATTTGGAATAATTCTTTTCACGAAAAAAAAACAAGACTCACGGGCTGAGGATTGATCTTGGGACGAGCTGGCACTTGTTCTTCCATTCTCATCTAATCTGAGTTGTTTCGATGAAATTAATAACAACTGCCTCATTAGAATGCAAAAAGAGCGGGTTTTCGCTTTACAAAAAATGAATTTCCAGCCGCCATTCAAATTTTTAAAACCGCTACAAATTATTACACAATGGTTTATTATTTTACAGTATAGATCACTCGTCTTCATAGAACCCGGCTTTTGCATTAGTACTACCTACTACCAATAACCCACGGTCCTAAAGAATCTGGGAGGTGACGAAATATTCATGAAAAGTCGTTATTATTTTAAATTATTGAAAAAATACGGATGGTGGACCTCCAGATCTACAGTCAGATCAATTAATAATGATTCATTTTACGCCATTTTTTTCACCAAAAAATTGGTTTAGTGTTTATTTTGCGACAAATGTTCACATGACATTTGTTAAAATGAACATGGTAACGCTTTTTTGTGTCGTGACGTGACGGTCGGTCGCAAACGTGAGGTAACGGTCGAAGTGACCGTCGGAAAAATAATGGAAACCTCCTGTTAATCATTATTAAATGGTGAAAACAATAACTGTTCATTGAAAGCTTTCGAGCTTGGGCGTTTTAAAAATGTTTTCCCATACTTTTCGCCCCTTAGGAGTGACTATAACCAAAACCTTTAGAGTACCCCAAACTGAGCAGGTATCTCAAATTTCACCAAAATTAGTCCACGGGAACTGGGCAAAGTGTCGCTTACGGCGTACGGCGGACGAACGGGGAAAAATTTTATTCGATTTACGGATTCAACAAACCTTGAAACGTAACACCATATATTGAGGAGGGATACGTTTTTGTTTTTTCTTCTTGCTCGATTCCAAAGGTTTGATGATGAAAATAATAACCAAAATGGGAAGTTCCACTTATAACAGATGAAAGTCGGTGCGTTACTTTGACATGTTTTTTTGATTTTTCCACAAATAACGGAGATAAAAAGGATGGTCCACAATTAAAAACGCTGCAAATTATTACACAATGGTTTATTATTTTTCTATATGGAGAGAAAATATGGAAAGAAGGAAAAAAAATCGAAAAAAAATCAAAAAAATCAACAACAAAATTTTAAAAAATCAAAATCACCAACCATCGATTGCATTTCGGTCAGCTATAATTTGAACGGAAATTAGGCCTCTTTTGCGATTCGCACTCGTTTTTTGATTTATATATAAAATATAATTCACGAACAACGTTTCGAGTTTTTAAAAAACGATTTATTACACAATGTACAAAGACGCGTACAGGAGGAGCGAAGAACAGTCAAAGAGCCTTGATTCATGGGGAAGAGGGTTTTTATAAGGTCGGGAAGAGTGTGAGGAATAAGGAAAACAAAGGAGGTATAATTATAGGTCGCTGACGAGGTGATTGAGTTCGCAGAGTTGGAGCTGCTGGGTCAGCAGCACGTGGAGAGATGGACAATGTACCCATTGTGTACTGCTTAGGTAACTCCTCTCGCCGTAGATTCAACTCAGGGTAGAAGATCCTGAGGTGATGATTTTCGGGGTAGGTAGATTGAGCTGCAAGGGATAGTTCGTGTTTGGAGATGGAATTTGGGGTTGCTTCCTCCTGAAGACATAATACAGCACAATCATTAATATAAGTAGTATAAGCATGATATACAAAGGGCTGATTAATGTGTGTACATATTTATAGTTGGCATCAACATCATTGCCAAATAGAAAAGGCCAATGTTCATCTAGTTTCGGGATAACAGAGTGTTTTTTGAGATTTAGTCGTAATGCTGAGGCTTTTAAGTTCAAGATTTCATTTGTGGGTATCTGAGGTATTCTAAGCGATCCTTGAATTTCGTGGGTTGTAGACGAGATAGGTATATTGTTGAGAAGTATTTCATTTTTTCCGGGCGTAATTATCCAAGACCCTTTAATTTTTGTTAAATTGTTTCCTTTTTCATTTCGTTCTTCTAATAAGGTTTCTTGTGAAGAAACCACGATTATATGGCCTGTTTCTGGAATTGGGCTAGAGAATGGATCGTCGATTTTTAGTTTTGTGAATTGACAGTCTGAAAGTCGGTTATTTCGAATGATGCTCCTAGGACAATTGGCGATTTCTTTACATATAGTTTCTTGGTTACAATAGTATTGATTATGATGATCTTTATAACATAGTTGTTTGAGTGAGTAAATTATATCATTTTTCTTATTAACTAATACAAACTTTTTTTCGGTTAATATGGTCACGTACTCATTTTTTCTTAATATTGGTACAGGTTGCAACATATAAATTTCGAGGTCTTCGTTGACGAAGTTAGGTATTCGGACTATATAATAAATTTTATTATTGTCTACTGAACATATGATCTTCGAATTTAGTTCGTACTCTATGGTGTTATTAAACATTTTCAAATTATTTTTACGGTTTTCTCTGGCGATAGCTTTCAACTCGTCTTCAAATATCCGGAGGGGTATTATGCTGGGATGTACGACTCCCAATTTGCAGAAGGCTAAAGAGGTTTCTAATTCTTGGAGTTTGTTTTTAATGATGTTGGTATTCGTCAGGATGTCGGTCGCTATTCCTTTTAAATAGATTACGTTGAGTTTGTCAAAAGGGGTTGCTTTTTCTAGTTTATCGGTGATTTCTTGATTGTTGTAATTTAGTGTGGCTATGGTATCGTTGAATTTTTCTATTAAATCTGTCATCACTCTGTGTTCTTTCATTAACTTAATTTCTATCTGTGAGTTTTCATTGGATAATTTTTTGATCAATTTGTCGTATTTGATTTTATCTGTATGGTCAAGGTTCCCTGTGATAAATTTTATCACCGATCCTAGGCCGTTTATGAGCCCTCGTTTTGAATGTTTTGATGTCGTAATATCTTTTCTTGGTTGGAGGTTCGAGAGGTTTTCTTTTATCGATTCTAAATTTAAGTTTATTGTTTTGAAGTGTTCTTTCAGTTGATTTGTTATTTTTTGTGCGTTCGAGGTTTGTGTTAGTTTGGCGTATGCTGCATTGTTTCTGTCTAGTGCGTCCCGTAGGTGGTTTATGTCGTAGTGTATGATGAGTAGATGTTCTTTCGTTTCGGTGTAGGCTGGTCCAAGTCTGATGGGTACGATTCCTCCGCTGTTATCTATGTTGTGTATGTTGATGGAATGTGCGGTAGTGAGAAGTCTGAAAAGAAAGGTATCAATGTGTTAGTAGATTGCCTCTCGTGACTGCTTCATAAATATCTTTTCTTATCTGTGTCATGTGGTCCTGAGAAAAGGATGAAAGGGGTCTGTCTTTCGAGATGAGTTCAGCGTATTTGCATACGAAGGGTCCGCAATCAAACGAGTTCGTTTGTTGTGGTATTGATTTTTCTGTCACGAGTCGCCATTCTGGGCGATTTAGTTGGATGTTATATTTAAATTCCCATTCCTCTCGTAGGTAATTGAAGATTTTTTCTAAGAATTTTGAACCATCACCTGCTAGTGAATCGTAATATTGTATGAGTTTTGATTTGGGTTTGACGGTTATTAGTCTCCAGTGAGCATTTTCGTGTATGGGGAATAGGATGAGTTCTTTGTTCTTGAGGTCTGCGTACTTCGAGTAGTTTTTAACTCTATTATATCCTCTCAGGTCGTATGAGGTGTATAAAAACGTGGGGAATGCGTATGTTTTCGGAATGTTCGGATCTTCATTATTTCTTTGGTTTATCAGTTCCATGTACAGGTTTATTACATTGTCGTTGAACCAGTTGTTTCCTTGAATGGTTTGTAAGTCAGTTTCGTTCAGTTGGGTCTTGTGTTCTAAGGGTCTCTCTGCGATGGTATGTCTGTCTGATTTTGTTTCTTCGGGTGATTCTAGTTTTCTGGGCCTCTTGACATTTTTCAAATGAATTTTCGTTCTTGTGTTATGATGTCTTGGTTCGATTTCGGCGGTCTTTCTAACGGCGTCGATTTGTTTTATAGTTTCCTTATTGAATTTTATTTTTGATTTGTCTTGAATTTGTTTCGTTTCGACAAAAGCATTAGTTGGTATGTCTGGCAACGTTTCCTCTCGATTTTCGTTAAGTTTCTCTATGATTTTTTTCTTTTTCTCTGATTGTTTTTCTTTGAGTATTTTGTAGAGTTTGTCTACTTTTTCTTTATGGTCCGAAATGTATATGTTAGTGAGTGTTGTCTCAATGTCCGGGGGGATTGGGTTTTTTGATCCTAAGGTTCCGTTTATAATTTCATATGGTGTGACTCCTGTGCATGAGTGTATACTATTGTTGTAGGTGATTAGGGCGTATTTTAACCGTTCTTTAATATGAGTGTGGCTGAATTCTTTGCTTGCTGTCATTAATCTGATGATCTCGATTAAGGTGGAGTGGAATCTTTCTATTGGTGAGTTCGAATTCGGGTTTTGTGTGCTGATGTAATGTATTTTGATGTTCTGTACCTTCAGGAATTCTTTAATGGTGGTTGAACTGAATTCGTTGCCGTTATCCATGATTATTTCGTTTGGGTTTCCGTGATGGGATATAAATGTTAGAAGTTTTTTGGTTATGTCGATACTGTTCAGGGTTTTCAAGGGGTAGGCTTGTGCATATTTTGAGAATTTGTCTATGATTGTAAGGAATTTTTGTCTTTCTACTGTAAATGTGTCTATGTGAATCGTTTCGAACGGTTTGTTGGGGGTTTGTGTGATGTTGTACGCTGGTTTTATCGGGTTACGTTCATATTTACATTTCAAACAGAGTTCGCATCGGTTGATTACGTTTGTTACGCTTCCTTTCAAATTGGGCCAGAAATATGATCTTTTAATTTGGTTATACGTCTCATCTATCCCTCGATGGAATCTTTCTTGTCGGTGATTGTAAAGTATTATATTTGTTTGGTCTTCTAGGTTCGTTACGTCCATTAATTTTTCCGTACATTTTGTCAATTTTAGTTCTGCGGATTTGAATTTGAGGGCTAATACTGAAGCTACTGTTTCATAAATGTCAGTTTCAAAGAATATGCCGTATGGTACGTTGGGTCTCAAGTATTCTTTTACGAATTCTAGAATTTCTTGTTCTAAATCTCTTCGGGGGAATTTTACGGTGATTCTGGTTTTTTCATTATTAAATAAATTTTCTGTTTGTATTTCGGTACTAAATTGTTCGCCTACGTTAATTACAATTTGGTTTTTATAGTGGTTCAATGGGGTATTTTTTATTGGTATGACGGTAGTTCCTATTCCTTCTTTGTCTGAATGTATTGTTTCGCAATCAATTTCTTCTTCGTCGTCGACGTTAACTATTAGCGATTGGGATTCTTCTTTTTGTACAGACGGGTTTTGTAATGTTTCCTTAGTATTTATTTCTATTCGTGAGAGTGCATCGGCGTTTGCGTTGTGTTTTCCTTTTTTATATTTAATGTCAAAGTCGAATTCCTCGAGGCGGAGTTTCCAACGGAATAATTTAGAATTTGGTTCTTTGAGCGAATGTAACCATTGAAGTGGTTGGTGGTCTGTCTCTAGTGTGAATTTTCGTCCGTATAAATATGGTCTGAAGTGTTGGACGGCCCACACGCAGGCGAGAAGTTCACGTTCGATCGTGGATAATTTTCTCTCGGTTTCATTTAGCGTACGGCTGGCATATGCGACCGGATGCAATTGACCTTCCAGGGTTTGAGATAACACGGCGCCGAGCGCGACGCCTGATGCGTCGGTGTTGAGAGTAAAAGGTTTTGTAAAGTCAGGATATTTAAGAACGGGGTCATTCATCAAGAGGAATTTGCACGCTTGAAAGCTTTTAATGTAGTCTGGGTCGTTCGTATTGATGCGGTTTCCTTTTTTTAGTCTTATGGTTAGTGGTTTCGTAATGTCAGCAAGGTTTTTGATAAATTTCCTGTAGTAGCTCAATAATCCAAGGAATCCTTTTAGTTCTTTATTGTTTTTTGGTAATGGGTAATTTTTGATAGCTGAAATTTTTTGAGGGTTAGGTTTCAGTCCGTCTTCTGTAATTATGTGCCCTAAATAAGCGACTTCTTTTCTCAAGAATTCGGTCTTGTCAAGTTGAATTTTTAAATTTGCGTGTCTGAGTCTGTCGAGGATTTTTCTGAGGCGTGTTATGTGTTCTTGTAGGCTTGAGCTGAATACGATTATGTCGTCCATATAAACCGCGCAAATTTCATTTTGGATACCACGGAGGCAGTTATCCATAAGTCTTTGGAATGTGCTAGGTGCGTTTTTTAATCCGAAAGGCATTTTCTTGAACTCCCATTTTCCATTTTCTGTGCTGAAGGCTGTTTTTTCTATGCTTGATTTTTCCATTTTTATTTGATGAAAACCGGACATAAGGTCTAGTGTGGTGAAATATTTACACTTTCCCAATTTTGAGAGGATATCTTCTATGTTAGGAAGATCGTAACGATCATTCGGGCATTTTGAATTTAAGTTTCTGTAATCTATTACGAGTCGAAATTTCTTTTTTCCAGAGGCATCGTCCTTTTTCGGGACTATCCAAAGGGGAGAATTGTATGGGGAATTTGAAGGTTGGATGATGTCGTTTTCAATCATGGTTTGGATTTGGTTTTGGACTTCTTTTTTGTAGATTTCAGGGTATCTATAAGATTTAGAGTAAACTGGTATTTCGTCTGTAGTTCTGATAGTGTGTTCCACGAGTGGAGTAGTACTTAATGGTTCTGAGTCGTCGTAAAATACGTCTGGGTATTCTTTTATTAGTTTGATTAGTTCGGATTTTTCTTCGTCGTTCAAGTGATTTGTTCTGATCTGGGGAAGTAACTTTTGGGCTTTCATTTTTTGTATTTTTGAATTGAGAGGATTGGGGTTTATTTGATCGTCATTTTTTTCGAATAATTCTTCGGAGATTTTTTCGGCAGATCGTAGAGTTTTGACTTTTAGTTTTCTTGGGGTTGAGGCGGTGTTTATAGCAATACATTTCGCGAGGTGGTTTTCTACTTTCACGAGGCAATTTGGAATTTCAAAGGGGCCTACTTTTATATGGTCTACGATAGCAGTTCCTTTTTGGACGTTTGAAAGATGAAGTTGAATTTCCCTGCCAGCTCTAGGGGGAATTTCATATTCTTTTACATAGGGTTCCTGGGGAATATCATAAAATTCTAATGGGATTTCATCGGTTCCAAATTTGATCGTGTTGTTTTTCAATTGTAACGTGGCCTCGAGTAATTGAAGATTATCGAGCCCAAGTAGTAAATCAAACTGTGTATGAAAATCGAAAATAAAGAATTTACATCTAGCATGCAATTTAGCATTAGAGTGGAACATGTTAGTCGGTAAGGTTATGCTGTGGGTGCCTGTTGTGCGTCCGTGAGAAGTCTTGACGAGGAATTTGTCCGGTTTTGAGAGTTTCTTGAATTTTTTGTTGGCAATTTTGCTGTTGATGAAGCTGCTGGAACTTCCGGTATCGATGAGGACTTTGAGGTTGTTTCTGGTTCTGATGAAGGGGAGTTTTGCTGATTCTTCTAGATGCATCAAGTTGAATTTCCTTCCTCCTGAGGTTCTTCTAAAAAAGAATCTTCTTCGTACTCTTCAAAATTTTCAATCGCTTCTTCGTTCTCTTCCGGTTCTTCTTGAGTTAGTTCGTGATTCAGTGTTGTCTGATAGCTCATTGTGTCCTTAGTTCTCATATGGTAGGGAATGTGAGGTTGTTCGGTCCGTTGTTGTTGGTATGGTCGATTGAATTGCTGGTTAGGTTGTTGTTGTTGAGGGGTTTTGTTAGGCTGCATTTTGTTGTGATTTTGTTGTGAAGGTCGGTTGAATTGTTGATTGGTTTTGAAATTTTGCTGGTTCGGTTTGTTGAAGTTTTGCCTTTGGGGGGCTCCTTGATATGATGATGAGGGTTGTGAAGATCTTGGGGTGAAAAGTTTCTTTCGCAGGGTTGGGAATTGATATTCGTTGGTGAGGATGTTGATTGCATCATTAAGATCCGTGGGGCCTTTGGTGATCAAGAGTCTCCCAATATCTTCTTGTAATCCCATCAAGAATGCGCGTAAAGCTGTGCGTTCCATTAGCTTGAGTGTCGTGTGGGTGTATTCTTGATTCGAGGTCTTTAATTTGGAAATGAGTAATGAGAGCAATTTGTATACTCTTGCGTGAAAATCGAAGGGTGATTCCGTTTGGTTTTGTTTTATTTTTCCTAATTCTAGGATTAGATGTTCTTCATCCCTTTTGTCACTGAAGTTCGCGACAAGTGCCGTTTTTATTTCGTCCCATGTATCTTGTGGACTATTGCAAATTCCGAGGGCGGCTTTGCCCTTTATTTTTGCTCGAATATTATTGATTATCAATTTGTTGTTGTAGCAATCTGGTTGTTCTTGCACGACAAAATGATTTATTAATTCTTCGCATCTTTCGATGAACTGCGTGAGCAACTCGGGCTCACCATGAAAATCGGGTATCCCGCCAAAGTCCGTTTTAGTCGGTTTGGGTCGAGGGTCTACCGGACGTGGTACCGCGGCTCTAATTATTTCTTGGAGTTGATCCGGGGTTATAGTGAAAAATTGGGTCACTGGTTGTGCCATTTTTGAGTCGTTATTGGTTGGGTTTTCGGTCTCTGAAGGTTCGACTGAAGGACGTGAGTTGCGATGTCTACGAGGGGGTGGGCTTCTCGGCGAAGTTAGTAGATCATGCAATAAGTGATATCTGTTACTTACAGGAGAGTAAGGGCGATAGTGTTCATCGTTCCTTGTTGAAGTCGATTGCCTTGTTGAAGAGCGTCTGGCGTCTTTCCTGTGATCTCGTCCCGCCACGTCGAACGAAGCTCGTGCAGTTTATATTAAAAAATGTCCTAGTCGTAAGTTATTAAAATAACACGAAAACAATTTTCGTCGACTAGTCCTACCGACTGCGCCAAATATAATTCACGAACAACGTTTCGAGTTTTTAAAAAACGATTTATTACACAATGTACAAAGACGCGTACAGGAGGAGCGAAGAACAGTCAAAGAGCCTTGATTCATGGGGAAGAGGGTTTTTATAAGGTCGGGAAGAGTGTGAGGAATAAGGAAAACAAAGGAGGTATAATTATAGGTCGCTGACGAGGTGATTGAGTTCGCAGAGTTGGAGCTGCTGGGTCAGCAGCACGTGGAGAGATGGACAATGTACCCATTGTGTACTGCTTAGGTAACTTATATATATATATATATTTCAATACAAACCCTTAAATTTTCGTAGGGAGCGAACGGTTAGTTCTACAGAGCTCCGCGTGGTCTCAAAAATTCTAAAAATTCTATAGAATCTTAAATTGAAGGAAAAACAATACCTTGATATCAAAATGTTTTGAGTTAGGGCGTTTTCAAAATTTCAAAATTAATTTTGGAACCCTTAGAAGTGACCTACATCAACCAAAAGCTTCGGGGCACAACTAGACCCCAAATGGAGCCTACATACCAAATTTCATCAAAATCGGTCAATGCTAAGTGGCAAAAGTGCCGCGTACGGCGGACGGACGGCCAAATTTTTATTCGATTTTTGGATTCTACGTACCTTGAAACGTAAACCATCAAATTTTGAGGGGGTGTTAAAATTTTTTTTTTTTCTTGGTCGATTCCAAAGGTTCATTATTGAAAATAATAAACCAAAACACCCTGAATAGTAGAACACAGTGGTAATATTAATGTAGCGAACGGAATAGAAGTAGGTACTGATTCGTTTGATACTACCGAGGTGGGGGATTTCCATCTTTAATGTGGACTTTAAGTGATCATCGCGTTTCAAAATCATTTTGGAAATTATGGGGTAACATTTTATAACAATTAGGGCGCAGATTCACGTCCTATTCCCTTAGTCCAGCAAATTCGAAGAAAATCTTGAATGATGAGTTTCAAATCTCCCAATTCCAAAAATACAAGCCTTATTTTTCACGTAAATTATAGGACTTCATTTTCATGCACGTGATTATTTTTTGTCTATCCTGCTTAAAATTCTTATGATACAAATATTTTCAAACGAAATAAATTCTAATAAGTATCTCCATATCTAGTTGATCAAATGCATTTCACCAGCCGTTTTCCCGACTATTATTTCACACGTATAAGACTTTCATAGAACTAACATTGATGAAGTTGTCAAGAATAAAACTAGTTAGTATAATTATTAATTATTATAAGTAATTGTTACTCATTTATCAGTTACAATTATTACTTATCACTTAGGTATTAATTACAATTATAATACGCTATTTATTATAATTATTAATTGTAAAGAATAATTATTTACAATAATTATAAGCACTTTTTATATTACTAACATTGATGAAATTGTCAAGAATAAAGCAGTTTATTATAATTATCAATTTGTAGCGGTATTTCCGAATTTTTCATTTTAGCGCGATTTCAAGATTGAGTATTTTGCTATTTTACTATTTCACTTATTATGAGAGACATTTTATGATAGTTTAACGCTTAGGTCGTCCGCCCAATGATTATTGCTCCTATAGAAAGGCTTGTTCCGGGATAAGAAGCTCAGTTCGTAATAATAGCATTGGTTTATAATAATATCACGGAGTGTGATGCAATGAGACCTACCTCCCTAATCATTATTCTTACCTTCTATGAGTACTGCGGAACAGAATTCGAATTCCTCTCTGATTTTGGTTTATTATTTTCAATAACGAACCTTTGGAATCGACCAAGAAAAACAAATTTTAACCCCCATTCAAGATTTGTTGGTTTACGTTTCAAGGAACGTCGAATCCGAAAATCGAATAAAAATTTTGCCGTCCGTCCGCCGTATGCGGCACTTTCCTCAGTTAGCATTGATCGATTTTGATGAAATTTGATATACAGGCTCCATTTGGGGTCTAGTTGTGCTCCGAAGATTTTGGTTGATGTAGGTCACTTCTAAGGGTTGAAAAATAGGTAAGGTTTGAAATTTTGAAAATACCCTAGCTCAAAAAATTTAATTATAAAGGTATTGTTTTTCCATCAATTTAATATAGTATTGAATTTTTAGAATTTTTAGAGACCACGCGGAGCCCTGTAGGACAAACCGTTCGCTCCCTACGAGTATTTAAGGGTTGGACGTACGATAAATCAGAAACACAAGTGTGAATCACAAAAGAGGCCTAATCTCCGTTCAAATTTTAGCTGACCGAAATGCGATCGATGTTTTTCTTCATGTTGGTTGGTGGTAACAATGGCAAAGCCGTGTTCTTTGCAGACGAGTGATCTATATAGAAAAAATAAACCATTGTGTAATAATTTGCAGCGTTTTTGGTTTTCATTTTCGGTACTTACTTATGCTCGACAACAATCAATTCCAACATCTCAAAACTGGATCTAATATGGTGAATAGTCGTAAAATATAAAATGGGAAAATCATAAGCATTCGCTGATTCATGGTATATTTTTTATAGTGATAGATATTATTATTGCATTCATTCAGCAATCTCCGACATGGAGTTTATGATGAAAACTCTCTCTGTGTTCATGGAGTAAGCAATTATCGATATTAATTCAAGAATCATTAGGGATGTATCTTACCTTATGATGTTGGATTTTTGTTTTGTTATTTGATCAGAAAACTCACCCAAACTAAAGTTATAAGAGAAAAAAACATAGGCAGTGTTCTTTCAACAATTAGCATTGTATTTTATACCTGCTGGCTATTATTTAATTTTTAACAATTAGTTACATGCAAACCTAACTCATTGTTACGAGTAAAGGAAGCTTCCTAGTAGGAGTATTTGCAATCAAGAAAGTCTTTATCCACCGAGAATTTTATTAACTGAAAGTTTTTTGATCTCGTTGACTGTCTTTTAAAGTAATATCGATGATATTGTTGATCTCGTATTTTTAAGAGTTTTCAATAAATTATTGGTATTAATGTTAGTTGAGCCGGGAAAGGAAAGTCAACGCCAGCCGGGCGCGGCCGTCGGCGAATTCGAAACCACGGATTTCTTTGATATTTTCGATCACTTTTGTCGAGATTTAATTGACTAATTTCAACAACCTATAAATAAGCCGATAAGTCGTAGGTTAATTCTTGAGCAAGAACGATTCGTTCTCGATTTGAACGGTCAACTTTTTGCCCATCAAATGTATCAGCAGTGATCAATAATTCAAAATTTCGAAGTATTTTACCAATGAAGGGTGATTGTGTGGATGGTAGGCTTCCTGGTCCTTATTTTATAGTACTCTAATACCAGCAGATAATGAAATCCCGGTGCCTTCAGTAATTTTTGTACCGGTTCATTTTCTACGATTGAATAATCGATGTGTAATTACAAATTTATAACCACATATAGACGAACTAAAGTAATATTATCGACCAGAGTAATATGAAAGGAATAGGTTTAATAAATCGGTATGAAGTCGATAAATTTATGAAAATTATTTATATAGATAGATTAGGGATAGATAATTAGGGAGTATAGAAAGAAGTTGTACCTATACAAAAAACCACAATATTATTTGTTGAATTCAAATAATTCTTGAGTTAACAGAATTAAAATAATTATTTTGATAGAAGGAGGAAACAATTTCAGCATTTTAAAATTAATTCATCCACCCACCAGCTACCACTTTACTTGAAAATGATTTTATATTGCATTACGACCACGACTTGTCAAACCTATTCCGAGTCAATATTCCATTGCGTTTCAATGCTATGGCTGGATTGAGGTTTATCATTATAGGGAAATCACTAACACATCGGACCACCTAAAATAAAACCGCTAACGGATATAACAGTTCCGATGTTCAATTTTGACCAACAGTTGTTCAATAGTCTTTGTTTTTGCCTTATAGCGAAGCGAAATATTATCAAACTCGACTAATTTGTATTTGTTCAAATCATTATTTATAGAGGTCTTCATTTTGTTTTGTTTGATTAACTTATTTGAATTTCACTCATAGAGGATGCAGAAATTCTTGCTTCTTGAAATTACGGGCACCTATGATGTACGTCGATCAATTACTTGTTAGGTTACTGCAGAGACAAAGGTTCTTCCCCAACATGGATGTGGAATTAAAATTTGAAGGTATTGAATAATGTCTTTGTAAATACAAGTAAAACATGTTTTGATAGGAAAGGAAGAGAGAGAATTATCGTTTTGTAAATACCTGTTGAGGTTTGCCAGAGCAGCGAGTTCATTCTCGAGTCGATCTTTGTCTGATTTGAGGAGTTTGAATCGTTTTCTTCTCCGAAGCAAGGATCCGTTTTCGAACATGTCCAGAGCGGCGGGGTGAAGAGTCCAATACGCGCCTTTCCCGGGTCGGTCCGGGCGTCTGGGGATTTTGACGAAACAGTCGTTGAATGACAAGTTGTGCCTAAGAGAGTTTTGCCACCTCTGGGTGTTCCTTCGGTAGTACGGGAATCTGTCACTGATGAAGCGGTAGATGTCAGCCAGGGGGAGCATCTTGTCAGGAGAGCTCCAGATGGCCATGGCCGTCAGCGATATGTACGAATAAGGAGGCTTCTGATCACCGTAGGACTCCCGACAGGGCCGTGGCATGTTGAGTGTGTGAAGCGGCAAGGACTACTGGAGGTCGGTTTGTTGCCGCTTGGGACTCTGGGTAGGACTTCATCTGGATGGGGGTCTTAGGGAAAGCACTGGGCGGGTCTTGACGCTTCCAAACCACGCCCTCGTCGCCTGGTTAGAGGAACCCCCACACTTCTTCCTGATAGACTCCGCCCTCAGTTATTCCTCTCTCTCTTCCTCTCTCAAATCGTCTCCTTGTTTACACCGTGTTCCCTCTCTTCAGTTTCTCTCATTCGACGGACACCTCCCGTCTCCTCACCCTTGTAAGGCAGCTTGCATACGTTTTGTCCCCGTGTACATAACCAACTACATCACACACAAACATGTTTGTTTTCTGATACTTTGGCTCAAGTTTACTAGATAGATAATTACTTGTAGGAATGGTATGACTAACCTCGGTGGTAAATTTGGTACACCCATAGATACATATCATCCTCGTAGCCCGGATTTTGTTTCTAGGGGAGGGAGCAACATTTCTCTGGAAAACCCAAAATCACGTTCAACATTAATAACAATTTTAATAATTACCTCCCAGAGACGCCATCTTCCTCCCTTTACTAGACAAAAAGTTGAATGATGTCACAAGTTTGCTCATGCACAGTGGCCACTGAAGATCCAATCACAAAGAAACGGGATATTTTGGACACCGAACACATTTTATGTACACCAGACTTATTGATACGTTGGACATTTCGATAGGTTGAACATTACGATACGTTGAACATTACGATACATTGAACATTACGATACGTTGAACATTACGCTACTTTGGGCATTCTGATACATAATATATTTTGGTACGTTGAATATTTGGATATCTTAGTCATTTTTATATGAACATTTTGACAGGTAGGACATTTTGGACACCTAACTCATTTTGATACGTTGGACATTTATCGATACGTTGAACAACGCCACTTTTGTTGAACAACGCCAATTCTGATACATTATAATAAAATGTATCAACGAACAAAAATATACAAACAAACAACAACAAAAATAGAATATTCAACGTACGAAATATATTATATTTTGTACGTTGAATATTTTGATATCTTAATCATTTTTGTATAAATATTTTGATAGGTAGGACATTTTGGACACCTCAGTCATTTTGATTCGTTGGAAATATCGATACGTTGAACATTACGATACGTTGAAGATTACGCTACTCTGGACATTCTGATACATTATATACCTATTTTGGTACGTTGAATATTTTGATATCTTAGTTTTTATTGGACCTCGGAGTCTAATCCACCTACGGCATTTGCAATGAAAGTTTAAAGGCAATTGTCACCCAACAGTGAAAGGATACCCTCTTCCCAAAAATTGAGGTGTTGCGGAGGGGTAGGGAATGCAATAAAAATCAACGTGACCTAATACCTAATCAATTAGAGATAATTTGGATTCTAGTGCTTTACACCAACCTGTTGTTGAAGCTTGTGTTCATCCATTCTGTAACAATTCGCCCATTGTGGGCAGGACAGCCATCCATCTGCCTCCACAAAACGTTGCGCTGTTGTAATCGCATTTCTTCCAGGACGTCGAAAATGTCGGTATTCAATAACTGAAACAAAATTATTTGTGAAAATAATGAGCAGGTATGGAAGAAGAAGTGAAAACGTATCTTAAACTTTTTAACCAAATCTAAGCTTAACTGAGAACCTCCTTCGTTTTGAAATAAGTAACCCCATAAAAATTCTTCCTTTTTTTGAACTGGTTAATGTTTTACCTCAAGAAACCGTGCAGCATTCAGCCTGAATGGGAGCTCAAATGGGCCGATCAGACGCCCCCTCATCATCCCCATCCAGACATTTGCTCGAAATTCATGCTGATAATGGGCGGTAACAGTGGCATGTGGATTTTGAACGGCCCACAAATGAGAGTTTCTCTGGTTGATTATGCCAGCTCTGGTAAAAGTGGCCTCGTCAGTCCACAGAATGCGGTCCTGTCGATAATGGAACGTTTCGAGGTACCACCTACAAAACCTTGTCCTCCTCTCATTGTCAGTAGGCAACAAGTTCTGCACCTTTGGACCAAAACATATTAGACACACGTTAAAAGTCCATAAAATTAAGGTAGATACCAATAACTAATAAAGATGTTATGTAGGTGATACTTATGATAAGCCGTCACTGTGTAGCCCACTTTGTGAACGTACTCTAGTGAGGTGGTATGGATAAAAGTTATTGTTTCTCAAGACGCGGTGAACCGCCGTATGGGAAATGGCAGCCAATACATTAGCCTCATTTGGATTGTCCCGTCGGCGTTGAGTTGGTGGAACATAAGTTACTGATCCTGTCTCACACACTCGCTTGTACAACTAAAAAAATTAAAAATAGATACAATGAAAGATCAACGCCTAATTAATAGCAGGATGTCTAAAACAAAATAGCAGTTCATAAAACTGGAAGATATCAATAACAAACATAAACCAATCTCATTTTCTATATGAATGGGATAAGCCTTTCAAGTAGATGGAAGACACATATATTATTGAAGGAAAGATTAAATACTTACAATTGAAATCCGGTGAGCGAAATGACATAAATCCCCTTTGTTAGTGAAGCGCAGAGAACACAAAACATGAACAGCATAGTCAGCCGGTTACAAACCCTCGAAAACACGTTTATGGAGGCTACGCGCCTGTGTGGAAATTGCCGCTGGTATTCCTGTACAGCTTCACTGGCGTTTTGGTTTGTGAAACCATGAACCAGCAGCATATATATATATATATATACTCTTGATCGGAAAAAGTTGCCATGATACAAGTAGATGTGTAGGCGGAAATACGTCGTAACGTTGAACTTTCATATATTAGTTTTGGTAGGCAGTCCGTCGGGGTTCACATCCGCATTCAAGGTGAAACACAAAAAAAACCACAAAATATGCGGTTTATGGTGTCCTGGCACCATGGTGGCACCACTAATAGTGTCCATGGTGGTACAGAGAATAATTCATGAAAATCCGGAGGTATAATGAGAATTTTTCCTCAATTTCAAAGCTTGGCAGTAAAGGAACCGAAATATTGAAAAATCGGATATTTTATGAATATTATCCCCCCACTCATCCCCTCCCCTTCCGAATTTTGGTACTCTGGTAAAATCATGTACAAATCGGAAGTTATTTGAGTCAAACAAAAAAAGAAACACGCAAATCGGTTGGAAATTGAGGCCAGAGCAGATTTTACAAGATTACCTCCGCAAACGCACGTTTTTTAAGCAATTACCCCCCCTTTCCCCCCCTTAAAAGGCAAAATTCAAAATTCCGGCGCCGTAGTGCACAACTAGATAGTTTTTCGCGTCGAACAAAAAAAGAACCACGAAAATCGGTTAAGAACAAGGCCTGGGCAGACGACACAAGATTATGCCCAAAACGCACGTTTTTTGAGCATTAACCCCCCCTTCCCCCCCCCCTTGAAAGGAAAATTCGAAATTCCGGCGACGTAGTGCACAACTAGATAGTTTTTCGCGTCGAACAAAAAAAGAACCACGAAAATCGGTTAAGAACAAGGCCTGGGCAGACGACACAAGATTATGCCCAAAACGCACGTTTTTTGAGCATTAACCCCCCCTTCCCCCCCCTTGAAAGGAAAATTCGAAATTCCGGCGAAGTAGTGCACAACTAGATAGTTTTCCGCGTCGAACAAAAAAAGAACCAGGGAAGTCGGTCGAGAACTAAGGCCTGTACAGACGACACAAGATTTTGTCAAACACACACATACACACACACACACACAGACATACACCTATGGTTTTTTTCGCGGATTTGGATTCAGAATGGTCTAAAACGGATTACTGTGTGGTTATTTTTTTTTCTGTTGAGTGTTGTCCAACTTCACCCCAGATCGATCGCATAAGGACGCCCAAGTCTTACTGTGGGACGTCCTAAACATACCTTCGACCTTATTGTCAACGGTAGTAACGTTTAACTTGGCCGATCTAGTAATAAAAAAATTGGCATTCAAATTAACAGAAATTATGACAATTTTCAAAAAGTGAATTGGACAAGATATCAGTGACTGCTTTTTAGATAAGTCTTGTGTCATCATTTGACTCAGTGAGACAAAGTACGAAAAGATGGCTGCCTAACTCATTTTAGGGTAAAAATGTCGAGATCGAAAATACGAAAAAAATTTTAAACGTGAAAAAAGTCCGATTTTAAAGGGGTTAAGAAAAAAAAGTCATGAGACAAAAAAAGTCACAAATTAGTTGTAGAATCGAATCGATGTTCTGAGATTAACTACTATGCGTCGGATCATCTAATCGGGTTATGGATACGAGGAAGCTATGTGCCACACCCACTTGGCAGACGTTTTTTTTATTTACTTGATATTTATGCACGAATTGAATGTTCAATTCTCGCAACTCCCCTTGCACATTATTCTACAGGATTAATTTATGAAATAATTGTGATTCAAATCGTGTGTTTCATACCGTGTTTGTGTTGTTGTTTTTCTTGATTAGCTTCAAGGAATGTGTTGGTATTCGACACATACGTCTGACGTTGTTTTCAAGAGGAAGGTCCTAAGATGTTTACACTGAGGTCCGATAAGGAAGGTGAAGGAAGCAGGAAAAGGCATGCGGTCTCACCTTCATGTTCTGATGAACAAGCCTTTATTTCATTTATTTACTCCGATCAGTCGCAATGGCCCTATTGAAGAAAGAGGAGGTCACATTGAGCACTTACTCTGAATCGGTAATATGATGACCACTGCTTCATATTTTGGCATTCCTCAATAATTTTCTACTTGGCTGTAAACAACTTTGCTTTGTGTTTACAGGTATCCGGACGAATGACAAACGAAGTCAAAGACGGAGTAGAGGATAATTTATTATCTCATTCATGTTTAGTCAATAACGTACTTCGATAAAGATAAAGATTATTTTTGTTCATAAATATCATTTTTACTTTCTCTAAAATATCATTATTTATCTTTATTTGTTATTCCACATCTACACGCTATTCTTTATGAGACATCTCTTTTGGTTTATTATTTTCAATAATGAACCTTTGGAATCGACCAAGAAAAAAAAAATTTTAACACCCCCTCAAAATTTGATGGTTTACGTTTCAAGGTACGTAGAATCCAAAAATCGAATAAAAATTTGGCCGTCCGTCCGCTGTACGCCGTACGCGGCACTTTTGCCACTTAGCATTGACCGATTTTGATGAAATTTGGTATGTAGGCTCCATTTGGGGTCTAGTTGTGCCCCGAAGCTTTTGGTTGATGTAGGTCACTCCTAAGGGTTCCAAAATCAATTTTGAAATTTTGAAAACGCTCTAACTCAAAAAATTTCGAAATAAAGGTATTGTTTTTCCTTCAATTTAAGATTCTATAGAATTTTTAGAATTTTTTGAGACCACGCGGAGCTCTGTAGGACAAACCGTTCGCTCACTACGAAAATTTAAGTGTTTATATTGAAATATATATATATATATAAATCAAAACACGAGTGTGAATAGCAAAAGAGGCCTAATCTCCGTTCAAATTAGAGCAGACCGAAATGCAATCAATGGTTGGTGACTTTGATTTTTTTTTTTTTTTTTTTTTTATTTTTTTTTTTAAATTTTTTTTTCTTTCTTTTTTTTCATATTGGATGGTTGGTGATTTTGTAGACGAGTGATCTATATAGAAAATAATAAACCATTGTGTAATAATTTGCAGCGTTTTTTCATTCAATCGAGAAAGTTGCGAGAATTGAACATTCAATTCGTGCATAAATACCAAGTAAATTAAAAAAAAAAGATTCGGACCTACCAAAATTCAATACTGAGCTTTCACATACCAACGGTGATGGAATCAGTCTAATAGCGTTGAAATTAAGTGGAATTCCACCCCTAATTCATCGAATCTGTCCGTGGCCCAACGAACCAGAAAACTTGATTTCCATGAGCGCAACCACGTTTTTAAGAATTCGAACGTATTTTTCACCCCTAATTAGCGGAGTAAAATTAAAACAAATTATACCATTCGAAAGCTGAGATCTTTGCGCAGTTTTTGATGTAGAGGTACGTGAAAAATCATGTGGAAGTAAAACCTTAACAATCAAAAGAAAAAGTAGAAAATTTAGACAATTTTACAAAAATGGCTTTACGAGTTGATTTTTCACCCATCACGGCCTTACAAATTTTTTTGTATAACCACTTGAAAGATGGTAAATTTAACGCCCTATCTAACGGTGTAATTAGATTTTGAATTGCTCGTAAATTAAGCGAGTTATGGTCATTTTTATGGCTTAAGGTCGAAAACACGAAAAAAATCTTTAAGTTAAAATAACTCGAAAATTAAGCGTCTAACGAAAAATTGCTTTGAGACACTTTCTTACTAGAATTATTTGTAGAATCGACTCCCGATGTTTTTCGGTCCTTAACATGGGACACCCTGTATACAGCATAATACAGCTTAAGTTTATATTTTCTTGTTCTCTTCCTTGTTTTATTCTCTACAACTTTATCTATTTCACAAATGAAACGATCTACTGACCTTGTGAGGGCTCATTTTGATCCCTCGTTGAGTCGCTCCGCATAAAAGTGGCCCACATGTAGGCACTCACATCCAAGGTCCTCTTGTTAAGACCATGTTAAACAGCAACCAGGAAAGAGGGTCACTCCTCTATTGCATCCAACAGGATTTGTTCTCCCTACCGACGTCCTGGATGATGTATACAGTTCCTCAATATACCGCACACATCTGGGCCACCCTCGCACTCTCATCATTGCTTCGATGGCCTGATGGCTCACCGAGTCGAAGGCCTTGGCAACATCCAAGACTGCAAGGTGTATTCCTCTCTTCCTGTTTTTCGCAGTCGTCAGGATATCCTGCAAAAGCAAAATGTTCTGCGCGATGCCATCAACCCCTCTTCGCAGTCCGTTCCTTCGTCAGTTTATGGAGCTGCCTCAACACCACGGATGGAACTGTAACCGGCCGCCTTTGCTCTGGGCCCACTGGATTTGCACACTTGGGTATCAGGGTAGTCCTTCCCACCGACATCCATAAGGCGGAGCTCCCATCACCATGATCATGTGCAAAACCACCCGACGCAGTCTCCAGATGTCACTCCTTCCTCTGTGCATGCCGCTGCGCGTCGACCCAATCTAGTGCTACCGGCGCGAGGTCGAAATGGCTCGACACCAAACCTTTCCTGACACCATGCAGCCAGCTTGTCATCGCTCACCCTGCCATCACATATCTCGCTCGCTTGATGGAGTCATTAACAGATTGATTTAGTTATTATACTGCAATACAAAATACTTCATATACTTAAAATACAACTTTCTTTTATTTTCGCTATTTCTCTTCCTCCGCTGATCCAGGAATGTTCTTCTATAGGAGGCGACGAGTCCTCCTCAAAAGGCGTACTGTTCATCCGCTCCAGAACAAACAAAACAAAACAAAAGACCCGCTGTAAACAAACATGTAATATGCGCAACTATGCGCAATTGCTTATTTACAGCATCATCCTTCTCAAGTCTGGTCTCCTATTCCTTATACTTCAGTTTATTCATCCATACTTTATATACTTCATGAATGAAAAGTTTCACTGACCTTGTCAGGGCTCAGTTTTGGCCCTCGTTGAGTCATTCCACATAAAATGAGCCCATATGTAGGCGCTCCCATCCAGGGTTCTCTTCGCAGCCCACTCCAGGGTGAATCTGGGGTACGTCTTCTTCAGCTGCGTGCTAGACTTCAGATGGCACCTGCCTCTCCATGTTAAAACAGCAGGCGTGGAGACCACCTCTTGAGTTTCTGTGGCCTCCTTTATGGCCACGACGACAGAGTCCTTTCCTTATCGTCATACACCCTCTCCATTGGTAATGTGTTGGAATCAGTCGTGATGGCCACCTTGACTATGGTTGCTGTGCTTCCCCTTGCATTCACCAAATCTGGTCTCCACACTCAGTCACTGGCTACCACTCGCATCTCCATGTATGTTCTACATCCTTTCTGCCTCGCGTACTTGGCAAATAGCTGGACCACTGCATTGAGGCGCATGCATCGGGCACGCCACATGACAGGACATGACTGTATAATGTGCGCCGATGTCTCTCTCCAGTTGCACCCCTGCCTGCACATTTGACTTCCTTTTATACGCCTGAGCAGTCATGCTCTTGCTGGTATAGCGCTACAATGGGTCTTTATTGCGGCCAGTGTCCTCCATAAAGGGACACCGCTATCGTCACCTGTGAACCAAGCATTGGGCTCTGGTGTTTTCTGAGCATTACGCAATGCGCGTCCGTCCGCTGTGCTGTGCCACCTTATTGCTCTGCGCTTTTTTTTATCCTCACGAGTGACAATGTTACCAACCTCCTCGCCAAACAGCGTACTCCTGGCTTGTCTAACTCTCTTCACCCTCAACTCTGGGATAGTCGTCGCAAGCTCCATAATCCCGAAGCCTCCGTCGTTGATGGGTGCATATATATATATAGGCGTTGGGCACATTGCTAGGTAGCTTTAGTACTACACACACGTTTCTGCGGCATCCTGTGTCAATTCTTCGGAGATCCTTCACTGACCAGACACAGAGCACCAGCCCATGTAGCCAAGCCGGCACCAAGTGTGTACGGATCACTTCCATTTTTTGTAGCAGGCTTAGGACCGACATTTGAACTTTACACAACTCAGCGATGTAGGGTCCCACCTCACCACGGGCGATCCCATAGGGAATAAACTTCATCCCCAAGTATTTAAATTTTGTACCAGGAGCCGCTGTCGGCACCTCAAACTCGTCCAGGCTGTACTCGGCCCCTATCACAAGTCTACCCCACCTGGGGAGCAGGGGGACATATAGCGACTTTTGAGCGTTCAGTGCCATTCCGCACTCACCCAATGCTTCCTTAAACGCTTTTGTCATGGCCTTAATACCAGCACATGACGAGCTAACCATGACCACATCATCAGCAAACGCCAACCTGGGTTGGCGATGCCCCCAATACACGTATCCAACCCTTGTTGGCAGGGACATCAGGACATGATCCATAACAATTTTAAACAACGTGGAGGAGAGAGGGCCTCCCTGTCTCACTCCCCGTCGCACCCTACCAGTGTCACCCCCTACCATCGATGTCACCGCCATCGCATAGAGTGCATCGACATTTCCAGTCAGCACCAAGGGCCATCCTCTAGCACTCATAACAGCCATCAAAGCAATATGGCTCACGCTATCGAATGCTTTTGCCACATCCCTCACCAATATATGAATTTCTCGATTCCTTTTGTGAGCATCAGCCAGCAAATCCTGCAGCAGCATCACGTTCATGGCAATGCCATCAATTCCGCTTATTAGCCCGACTTGCTCCGGTTCATGTCTCACCACACCCGAGATTCTTGCTTCCAGCACCTTGTGAAAGTGGCGCAGTATCACCGACGGCACAGTCACTGGCCTCAGCTGACCCGGACTCATTGGGCACCGGCACTTTGGGAGCAAGGTAGTGGCTCGCTTGATGAAGTCATTAACATTTTTTTTATTCAATTAAAATACTTCCTTGGTGATTATAATCATATGCAATACTACATGCCACAACTTCAAATGTACCGCATTCCACTTACTGGACTTGATTCCATCCAAACCAGGGGCAGTATTACCTGGCTTGGTGTCTTTGATTTCGTCCCACGTTATTGGACTCCAGACATCCTCCATTGACCCATCCACAGGGTGCCATACTTCCGCAGTAAAAGGTTGCGACTGTGCTCCAAATTGTTGTTCCCACCATTCACATTCAGCCTCGGTAGGCACAACAATCAAACCGCGTCCTGCGATCCAGTCTACTATATGCAACTCAGCGATGAATAGCCCCCCCTCCCCACGGGCGATCCCATAGGGAGTAAACTTCACCCCAAGTATTTAAATTTTGTATCAGGAGCCACTGTCGGCACCTCGAACTCGGCCAGGCTGTACTCGGCTCCTATGACAAGTTCACCCCACCTCGCTTGATGGAGTCATTAACATGTTTATTCAATCAAAGTACATCAATACATTATACTTCATTTTACAAAAAAAATTCTCTTATATAATTTACATATGTATATAGTTTGACTGATCTCCACTAGTAGGATAGATTGTAGAGGTCCAGCAGGTTCCTCTTGGGGGGGGGGGGTCATATTCCTCCTCATCTTCCTCCGGAAACAGAGAAACAACATAATGTTGCATTAGATGCATGACTTCATTCCAGATGCACTACAATAGTTTAAATGTGCATCTATATACTCCCTAAATGCTCTCATTAATACCATTATTGCTTAATAACTTCAGAAATTAGGCAATCGACGGATTTACACTGACCTTATGAGGGCTCTGAACGAGCCCTCATAGTAGGGGTTCGCATGTAAGTGGCCCAGATGAAGCCGCTCCCATCAATGGCTCGTCTTGCCGCCCATCCCAGCAGGAAGTCGGGGTAGATCTTCTTCAAAGCCGTCGCCGCTACTTTGTGCCACACTCCTTGCCACGTCATGACGGCTGGCAGGACCTCGACAGTCTCCGTATTCATTACTGCTTTAACTGCTTCCATCACGGCAGGAACGCTATACTTTATTGTCTTCATCCTGTGGACCGATGCCATAGGGCTAGCGTCACTATCCGTGGTGATCGCCACATCAATGATAAAAGATCGCCCCTCCTTTACAACCACCAAGTCTGGCTGGTAGCTCCGTTCCAGTCCTACAATGTGGAGTTCCTTTCGGGTTTGCCATTCCTTTCTCTTCAAGCATTCTGCTATCAAATCCACCACTGCGTCATGGCGGTGGCATCTAGCGTTCCTTGTTACAGGGCAGGATTGAATCATGTGGTTTGCAGTCTCTCTCTCTTTACAGCCATGTCTGCATCTACAATCTCCCTGTCTGCCCCGGAACAGTCTGCTTCTCGTGGGGATACCTCCACAGTGTGTCTTTATGGCAGCATGTGTTCTCCATGCCGGCACCTTAACGTCATTGGCCCTCATCCACGCAGAGGAGGCGGCCACCTGCCGGGTGCGCGGAGCGGCCTCCCATCCGTCGTCTGGTGCCACCTCATGGCCCGTGCCTTCCTTCTCTCGTCTCTTGTTGCGTCGTTATCTTCTTCTACCTCGTTGTATAAACACCTTTTGGCCTCTGCCACCCTCGTTCTCCTAAGTTGCGGGATCGTCACTGAGAACTCCATTAGTCCCATGCCCCTGTCAGCAACCGGTGCATAGAAATACGCGTTAGGGATGTCATGGGGCAAAGCCAAAAGTATTCTCATCCTTTTCCTTATTGACCGATCCAGCCATTGCAGTTCTTTCACTGATGTCATCCCCAACACCAATTGGTGGATAAAGCTGGGTCCCACATGGCCTCTAATGGCCTCCACTTTCCTCATCAATGTTAGGTGAGCACCAAGGATCCGGTCTATCGACCTCATCATACTAACTGTTGACGGCTTCCGTATGCCATAAGGACCGAATGTCAGGCCTAGGTACCTCCAGACCATTGCAGGAGTGGCCCTCGCTATTCCAACGGAGTACCCATCATGGGTGTTCTGTGGTATCACTAAGTTACCACCTCTTGGCACAAGCGGCACATACAGCGATTTGGGGTCATTCAGGTGTAAGCCACATTCACCAAGAGCCTTGCGTAACGCCGCCATCATCACCTGGATGCCTGCAGCCGAGGAACTCAGCAGCACCAGGTCATCAGCAAAGGCAATCCTTGGCCACCTACATCCCTTGTGGATGTATCCCACTCGAGTGGGGAGACTCATCAGGACGTGGTCCATCACCATGTTGAACAACAAGGATGAGAGAGGGTCACCCTGCCGCACTCCCCTTCTACACTCGACAGGACTTTGAATATACTCCCGAATATGTCGCGGCCATCCTCGATTACTCTCGGCTCTCATCATTACTTCGATTGCTCGATGGCTTACGGAATCGAAGGCCTTGGCAACATCAAGGTCTGCCAAATGCACCTCTCTCCTTCTATTCCTGGCAGCCGTCTAAATATCGTGCAGCAGCACCGTATTTTGCGCGATGCCATCCACTCCTCTGTGCAGCCCCTTCTGTTCTTCTACGTGGCATATCCTTCTCTCCATCCTAGCTGCAAGGATCTTATGGAGCTGCCGGATAATCACTGATGGAACCATCACCGGAACCATCAGCCTTTGCCCCGGGCCCACAGGGCTCCCCTCCATCCGATATGGGTGCATACATATAAGCATTTGGAGTATCATGGGGAATTCTCAATGCAAACCTTACTCTGATCGCAACATCCATTAACCTCAACTATTTTTTCTTGAATTCTGCTAGGACCAATTGGTGTATGAAAGATGGTATTACATACGTCCTCAAACTGACAAGCTTTCTCAGTGGTGTCATTCTAGAATTCATCACCTTGTCTATTACCTGAGTTATCCTGCCTACTGGCTCTGACACCAGCCCATACGGAGTGAATCGAACTCCCAGGTATTTCCATGTGGTATCTGGCGATGCTTTTGGTATATCAACTCCCTCAATGCTCATGTCCCGCGGTATCACTAGTCTCCCGTCTATTGGCACCATCGGGACATACAGGGACTTGGCATTGTTCAAGTTCAGTCCGCACTCCGCGAGTGCATGTCTAAAGGCCTGCACCAGGACTTGCATCCCGGCCGCCGATGAGCTTACCAGAACCACATCGTCAGCAAACGCCACCTTTGACCAGTGGGTGACCCCTGTGGATAAATCCTACTCGTGTAGGTAGCGACATGAGGAGGTGGTCCATAACCGTGTTAAATAAAACCGACGACAGTGGGTCGCCCTGTCTAACACCCCTCCTACATGCCACCGGTGCTCTCCATGCCACCGAGGTCGTTGACGTTGCATATAGCCTTTCTATATATCTTCTGACTGAGGGATGCCACCCCCGGACTCGAGTCATTGCGGATAAAGCGTCGTGACTCACGGAGTCAAATGCTTTTGCTACATCAGCTACAACTATGTGTAGCTCCCTTTTCCTCTCCCTGGCTGCTTTCAGCAACTCTTGAAGCAGTATCACGTTGTGTGCTATGCCATCCACTCCTCGTCGCAATCCTCTCTGTTCTTCCACATGACGTACGCATACCTCGAGTATAGCTGCAAGTATCCTGTGGAATTGCCGAAGGACGACCGAAGGAACGGTCACTGGCCTTAGCTGATCCGGCATCACTGGACTGGTACACTTTGGTATTAGTGTCGTCCTCCCCTCTGCCATCCACTCGGGTGGACTTCCTCTCAGCATTATCATGTGTATTATTATTCTCTTGATTCGCCAGTCCAGTCTATCCCATATGTCGCTCCTCACACCATCCCTTCCTGCCGCTGATTTTCCTATCCTAGTCGCTCTGATCTCTTCCTGCGTGATTGGCTCCCATACCTGGCTCATGTCATAATCAACTGGGTGCTTCACATCACCAGTGAATGCCAACGATGGTGCGGCGAATTGTCTTTCCCACCATAAGCACGTGGACTCGTCTGGATCTATAATACTTCTTCTTCCAGCTTCCCCTTCTATTACGTCTCTAATTGCCGCCCTGGGATCTCAGCTCCACAAGTCCTCAGCGGCGCCATCTCCATGCCTCCTATCAGGTCTTGAGGCCTGGTTTCTCCTTTGTCTATTATGATGCGTTCTTGTCTCTGTATTCGCATGCAGCTGTTCCTTCATCCATCGCCTCAGCATCTCCATACCGTCCCTTCCCTCCATCACTTCGTGTACCACCTTCCTCAACTCTTCCACAGATATATCCGCCTCACTCCTGCTTGACAGAGTTGCCATATCCTCTTCGATCAGCATCAGCATACTTATCTGATCCACACCTTCTGACATGTCCCTTACCACTCCTTGATGTCTCCCTTGGGCTGACCCGCTGTCCTCGTGTTGTCAAGTAGCTCCTGTACCTCTGTTGTCTCTCCTGTTCACCTCCTGTTCAATCTCCTGTCTCTTGGTGATATATACTTCTCTTCTCCTTTGCCTCCTAATCATTTCAACTGTCCTTCCAGGCAATACTATCATCATAGCCTGAGCCAAGTCTTTCTCTGTAGAGTACATATCCCCATTTAATACCTCATATCTTGCCATAATCGTCATCTCCTCGTCACTCCAGTATTTATGGCGTACCGTATTTCCGCTGGGTCGCGCCATAAACTCCACATATGCAGCCTGGTGGCTCTGTCTGAGGTGCTGGGTTCTGGCCATCGTCGAAGCGAATCCCCTATTGCACACCCAGCATATAATCAGCTCAGAGGCTATAATCCGTTGTATTTATGAGGCTGGCCATTGCCCTCCGATTAACCTCGCACCTTTGCTCCCCCGTGACCTGATTACTTGACAGTCGCATCTCTCTGCACGAACCGCAAACAGGCCTCTCCTTATTCGGGCATTCACGTTGCAAATGCGTCTTTTCAGTGCATATCCTGCAGCACTTTTCACCTTCACTACATATCCTGCAGTATCGTGCAATATGGCCAATGCCACCACATCGGTAGCACTTGGTCACCTCGGTATAATCTTCAACCCTACATATATACCATGATATGTAGATGTACTGTAGGTTGATAATCCTGGCTCGCAATCTGGGCTCGACTTCCAACACCAGATTACATCTTTCTTCAGCTGATCTTCTACTCCAGGGGATTCTCTTTACAACGCTACAATTCTGCAGGAACTCCTCTTTGTTCATTTCCGACATATTCTGCTTCCACATCGCTTCGACTATCTGTTGTTCATCCACCTTATTGCCTTCAAATTTTGCCGGTGCACCCCTGACCAGAATCAATGGTTTTTTCTTTGGGAATATACCCACCTCCAGTCCAGCTCTGCCGAGATCTACATCCGCCATGATACGACGCGCCTCCTTTTCGTCTGCTACTTCCACAACCACCTCCTTTCCTCTTCTATTCCTCATTCCCACTACCTTCCATCCCTTATCCTGCGGCTTTACGTTCTCCCGTAATATCTCTCTTACAGCTTCGGAGTTTGCCTTCTCGGGATCCGCATCTTTGCTTTTCATGACTAAAAGTGCCCGCTGTGGAATTGCCTGCTGTGCGTCCTCGTTCCCTTGGCGCTGCCTCCTTCTGTTACGGCTTGCTGATCTACCCCTCAATGCAGATGCATATGATGCAAGAGGACCCGCTGGAAGATCACTTCTAACTACTTTCTCTCCAATTGTATTCATTTTTTCTTCCAATTGAACCAATCTAGTGGCCATGGTCTGCAATATATCCTTCAGGCTCTCCGTGTGGTCTACTCTATCGACTCTCCTTGACTCAGTCTCCATTATGTTCATCTGAATCTCCATACTAATGACCCTGAGTCCAATATCTTTAAACATCTCTCGCATTGGGCCAAGACACTCCTTAGCTTTAACTGTGGATAACTTCGCCTCCTTGCAGGCACTTATGAACGCCGCCTCTCCAGCATTGTATCGCTCCATCATGTCCATCACCGCCTTAGACGCCTTCATTTGCTCCTTATTAGGGAACAAATCGACCACCTCGGCCATCCTGCCGGGATTCGGGTTCCCCTCGCCCCGAAAAATGTCGAGGGTGACTGCTCCACCCCTTAGGATTTTATCCCGTGCAAATCTGACAATTCCTGTCCAAGTTATACACTTTACAAGAAAACGTACGGGTGAGGGGGTAACCCCCCCCCCCCCCCAACTAAATTTTGGGGTCCAACCACCAACCCTCTCCAACCCCCAAGGGGTTGTACTGTGGGATGATCCCCTATGGAATTTCCCAAATAAGTCAATGCCATAAGGTCATTAACAATTTTTTATTCAAGATACTACTTCAATACAATAATAATTACAAATACTCCATCTTTTTGAGCTTATTTGCTAAGGTACAATCTTGACCCCGCGTCTTCCTTCTTCTAGAGTGTTGACTCTTGAATCGGCGGAGTCTCATCCCAAGCTCGAGCATACATGGAACAATCCACATAGACACATTAAAATCAAATAATGTGCCTGCAGGTACCACGCATTTGAGAGTGCGTGATCCTGCCACTGTCACAATTTATAAATATATCATAGTTAATATTGTATCAGATGCTTAACTAGTGCTCCAGTAAAATCATCACTTGCTATTACACACGATTACTGTACTGACCTTGTGAGGGCTCATTATGAGCCCTCGTCGTCTGTGTGCGCATAAAGGCCGCCCATATGAAGCCGCCACCATCCAATGTCCGCTTGGCAGCCCATCCAAGCAGAAACGGAGGAAAAGCCACCTGCAGCCCCTTCGCTGACTCCTTCAGCCATACTCCGCGCCAGGTTAAGATGACAGGCAGTATTTTCACGTCGTCCACATCCGTTACGGCCTTGACTGCCTCCATTACCTCTGTATGTCCATATTTGGCCAATTTACCATCATACACCGTCTTCATCGGGTGGCCGTCGTTATTGGTGGTGATGGCCCCCTCAATAATATAAGCCATGGTTTCCCTCGCAATTATAAGGTCCGGGCGGTAGCTCCGATCCCTGCCAGCAATATGGAGCTCCCTCCACACCTGCCATCCCTTTCGCCGTGCGTATTCAGTGAATAATTTCATGACTGCGTCGTGACGTGCACATCTCGATCTCCTCATATGCGGGCACACCTGTAAGATGTGATTGGCCGTCTCAACCTGAGGGCAGCCCAAACGGCACCCAGTGGGGCCAGCTCTCCCACGGTTGCTTCTGGCCCGAGATGGTATGGCACCACACTGGGTTTTAATAGCTGCTTTTGTCCGCCATGTCGGCATCACTACGTCATCTTGGGTGACCCACGCAGTGCTCGCCGCCACGCTAAGGGCACTCTTCATGGGCGCACCATCGACAGTCCCATGCCATGCCGCCGCGCGTCTTCTTCTCCTTTCAAATCCAGTAATGATTTCCTCATCCGACGAATCTCTGTACAGCGCGAACCTGGCCAGTCCAACCCTTGACTTCCTGATCTCAGGAATGGCATCCGCCAACTCCATCATCCCGAGGCCACCGTCAGCAACAGTGTAACGGAAAATTTTACCTACCTACTCATAATACTATAGCAACCTGGACAGAACTCTGTGATTGAATTGGATCTGACTTCGTAGTTCACCGGTCGGCCGCAGAGGTGCTCTGCCTTCACGATTCACTTCCTGTCTTCATCCATGGATTCTGCTTCTGGGCTCTGGTTTGTTGTTCCCGGCTTTTTATGTGGAGCTTCTCAATTTCTGATTTCCTTTTTATGTTGGTTAGAACAGAATAACCACTAAATACAATACTTTCAAGCTATGGGAATGATTATTGCAGAAATACAGCATATTTCTGTAAGTGAAGTTTGAATGTTCCCTCTCGCTGTTTCTCATGCCAACCACTTCGTGTCCTGAGCGCTAGCAGTCTAAGAAGAAAAGTGAGTTTTTCAACTCTGAACAATTTAATGAGATTCCTGCCAATGGAGAAAATTTCCGCAAATATTTCCTGAGGATTTCCATCCAGTAATTTTGGATTCCAATCTTGAAGCGTATTATAAAAGCATTCCAGGAGGTGAATACCTGTTGATTTTCCCTAGACAAGGAATGAAGAAGTCGAGAGAATGAAAAAAGATGGCTGCTGAGAAGAATTTGAAGCTGAGTTTTATGGTTCCTTTGTATTCAAGTTTTGAGTTGGAGTTTTTGGATTTTCTCTGCTGGATCTGACGCGAAAATATACCCGAGAATCCTGCCTTGTGGTTTGATGAAGAATTTTCACTGTCCATAACTCTACATTCCTGCAAAGGTAAGAGGAACTGAACACATGGTTGCAAGTCTGGCTTCTTTCTTTCTGCTCGAATTCTCAATGGAATTTTCATTATTGTGCTTCAGATATTGTCAAGCAGGAAGAATCAATCGTGGTGGAGTTGCTGGGAAGGTTTTGATTGCTGCTTTTGGATACTCAAGTCTACTGTTTAGCTTACAAGGTATGGGCATAACCTCTTCAACAACCTGGTTAATGGGATTAATATTGGACTTGTTACCAATCATTACTCCTAGTACCTACATGATTTTGAGATTTTGATAATCCTGGTCGGGACTTGATGCTGAATTGGTTTGGTACCTATTGAAGCATTGTTTTCTGAAGTGCATGGTCATGTCTTACCTACTCAGGTTGTGGCTGCCTTGCTTCACCTTCTTCTACCTCGGTTCAGTTTCTGATTGGACAAAATCCCTAACAAAGGCAATTGTTTGGCATACAGATTTTACTGCTGGATGAATTCTGCGCTGCTCTTGAATGGGTCATTGATGGGAACTTTGGAGTTTTCTGTATTGATCAAACTGCTGCATAGCTGAAGGTTGGTAGCTACCCTAACTTATCATCCTACCCAGGTTGTTATAAGCAACATATTGTTCGGTGCTTACCTTGAACCACTGTGTGGTTTGGTGCAGGTCAGTTGAGCTGAGTGGCTTCATCTACCTATATCATCGGATTCAGAGTGACCCTGCCTTCTGAGTGGATTCGGGAAGAAGACAAGCGGCCTTCAGAGTGGATTATCCCTATCAAGATTTATGGGAACGGTATGTTGTCTGCTACAAACCTGCCTGACCCCACCATTGGGTCATTTTCGAGGCCTAACATCAGCACTATTGCCATAAAATGCTGCCTAACCTTGTCCCCTCAGTACATTTGGGTTTTCTGTATGTTTCAGGCGGCTTCTTATCCTGAATTAGAGTTTCACCAAACATCTAGTTATATCTTCGTCAATTTGGATTTGTTAAAGCCACACAAAAATTTAATGAAATTCTATGTCTACGACATTAATAATTGTATATTGTATAAGGTATTGTTGTATAAGTTATAGTAATCAGTATATTTTTTTTTATAGTGAGAATCAAAAATCCAGGCCTGGTATTGTTGAAAATGTACCAAAAGTTAATGCAGAGACTGAAAACTTGGAGAAATACTGAAATGAAATTTACCATTCTTTCACAGCATAATCTATGGTGAGTTGCAAGTTATAAGTACGAGTACTATTTAAAGAAATATATTTTGTGCAACCAAAAGGACATTTGGTGTTTTCGTCCGTAATTAAAAACACCTGGCGCCCTTACTGATGAATAGGGTATAAAATAATATCTTAATTCTAAATTGTGCCTTGAAAGTGAAAACTCCAGTAATCCACCGACATCTACCGTAGTTGAGCTAGCCACGTAAGAATAGGTGATACATTTGGCGCCCGGACTTGGGGCCTGGAAGAGCTTGTTGGCACAATTATACAATAGAATTTATCCCCTTCATCTGAATTTTGAATTTAAATTGTTTATGCATGTTTTACGGGTTTAGTTTAACTGTGAAATTTTGATTTGAAAATTTTATGATTATTTAGGTACCTATCTATTTTGCTGTGTGGTATATTACAATATTTATTGAAAATTTGTGTGTTCCTATTGATTCTCAGATATGGATCCTTACAAATTACACGAGGATCAAATAATTTTTGAGTTGAAATCTAGAAATTCTAGTACTGATGGTGATTTAAGTGATTTAGCTAATAGGCTTTATTATGAATTGTTGTTGGTGAAAGATATTGTTGTGGTTGAGGTTGATGTACCTAAAGAATTTGAATATTGTAGGAGTGGCTTTGAACAGTTGACTAAGGAGATCTGTAGTCTCAAAAGTCGAAATAGGACTCCGAAGGTAAAATCAATCCAGTCTAAGATAATTCACCTCATCAATAGGCTGAATAATATTAAGGCTTATAATCCTGTTTCTGCGGATTTGGTTGCTGATATGATCAATGAGGCTAGGGAGTTGACTAAAAGGATCGAATTATTACTTGCTGGTGGGGATAGTGATTCAGAGGGAGATGACGGTGCGGATAAAAAGTTTTGTGTGCCGGGCAGTTCGCGTACTGATACTTCAGTGAAGACTTCACAAGTGAAAAGTGGAGGCCAGCAGAATGTTGTATTACATTATAGTGAACCAAGGGCAGAACCAGTCTACAAGTGGAGAATAAATAAGTTTGATGGGTCTAATCCTGGACAAGTTTATGATTTTCTTCTGGAGGTGGAGGAGAAGGCTGGGACCAGAGCTGTTGATGTTGATCGTCTCTTCACTGAATCTGCAGAACTGTTTGAGGGAGAGGCTTTGCTTTGGTATCGTGATGCTGTGAAGCGAGTTAGTTGTTGGGCAGATCTTCGTAGGGAGCTACTGATAGCTTACCAAGGTTATGGCAATGATGGGCAGTTGCGAGAGAAAATCAGAGCAACAAAGCAGTCAGATTCTCAAGGTATCGATGTTTTCTTGGCCAGAGTATGTGGCATGTATGATCGGCTAGAGCGGAAGGTTGCTGAAGTTGAACAGTTGGAGGAAATTCTAAGAAACCTGAATCCTTTCCTCAAAGAGAAGTTGATGATGATTCCTCTCCAATCTATTCAGGAACTCCGAACTATGGCTAGACTTGCCGAGTCAGGAAGAACCAGGATGGGCGATTTGTCTGCCACTATGCCCACAACCAAGCCAAAGGCTGGTTTTCCACATTCTGGCAGGATTGAAATCTCCGCAGTTCAGGACTCTCACCATCAAACTCTGACTAATGCTCGTGGGTTCAGTTGCTGGAATTGTGGATCTGGAGATCATAGTTTTCGGTCATGTACTGCACCGCGTAAGAAGTTCTGTTTTCGTTGTGGTATGATAGATGTCACAACCCCAACTTGCCCAAGATGCAGGGGTGACTCAAAAAACGAGTAAGCAAGTGCACATCTCGGGGTCAACCTGCACTTGCTGTTTGTTGCCAGACCTCAGATGATCCTCTTCATTTTGTTGCTAGTCAAAAGAAGAATGATCCTCGCCCATTTATCAAACTTAATCTTCGTTCTAATGTTGCTGTTGTGGGACTTGCAGATTCTGGAGCCCAGGTCTCCCTTATTGATCAGAGGTTTTTGAATTCTCTGCATGTATTGAATTTGAAGATATACTCAGTGTCAGCTCAACGTATTCAGACAGCTGATGGTTCTAAACATCCTGTAAATAAGGCGGTCCAATTGCCTGTGTGGGTAGACGGGAAAGAGATTTTGTTTCCTGTCTTGGTCGCGCCTAGTCTAGTGCCACCCTTGATTCTTGGTGTTGATTTCCTGCGTTATTTTGAGATTACTATAAATTTTGGTGATATTTCCCGTCAGAGTGGACCCAGCTCCACTGCAGGATTGTGTGCACTTTCTACAGAGCATGATCTTACTCCTGAGCACAGAAAAGCTGTTGAAAGTATTCATCAAAGGCTTGCAAAGCTTTCAGAGCCTAATGCAGAGGGAGAATTACGTGCAACTAACTTGATGATCCACGAGATAAGACTTAAGCCAGGTACCCTTCCGATAAAGCAACCAGTGAGACCTGTGTCTGGCCCTGTCCGCCAGGCACTCCATGAAGAGCTTGACAAGCTCATTGAGCAGGGTATTGTGGAGCCTAGCCAGTCTTCTTGGTGTTCACCATTGGTACTGCAAAAGAAGAAGAATGGTACTACACGTGTTTGCTTCGATGGGAGAAAATTAAATCACGTTACGGAGAAAGACTGCTATCCTCTACCACATATTCACTCCACCTTAGATATGTTGAAGGGAGCAAAGTTTATTTCCAGTATTGACCTCAAGAGCGCATTCCATCAGATTGAACTGTCTGAGGAATCAAAGCCACTTACAGCCTTTGCAGTTCCTGGCAGAGGGCTTTGGCAATACAAGAGAGTGGTGTTTGGGGCTGTAAACTCTGCAGCAGCTTTTCAGAGACTATGTGATGCTGCTATTGCTGGAATTGATGGTGTTTTTGGGTACTTGGATGACTTGATTCTTGTGTCTCGTACTGCTGATGAGCATATTGTGTTGCTTAATTCTGTTATTGATCGCCTTGAAAGAGCAAATCTTACCATCAATGCTGATAAATGTGAACTGTTTCGGTCAAGCCTTTTGTTCCTGGGATTTATTGTGGATTCAGAGGGTCTCCGTGCATCACCCGATAAGATTGCAGCTATTGTGGATTTTCCCCGTATGAACACACAGCGTGAGGTTCGTAGATTTTTGGGACTCTGTGGTTACTACCGCCGGTTTGTGCCCAATTTTTCAAAGGTTGCCAGCCCTTTGACTGATCTTCTCAGAAAAGGAAAGAAATTTGCATGGTCCCTTGAATGTGAGCAGGCTTTTGCCAGGATTAAGACATTGTTGACCAATGCTCCAGTAATGGCAGTCCCGAATTTTGAGCTTCCCTTTTTTGTGCAGACTGATGCTAGTGGAGAGGGTTTGGGAGCTGTATTAACTCAGAAGTTTCCTGAAGGAGAGAAGGTTATTGCGTATACTTCGGGAAAGCTCAACAAGCTTGAGAAATCTTATTCCGCTACAGAGTTGGAGTGCCTCAGCGTGATTCATGCTATCCAGCGCTGGAGGATGTACCTGGAGGGGTGCCATTTTACCGTCATCACGGATCATCATGCTTTGCGCTGGCTTAAAGAGCTGAAGGACCCTAATCCACGCTTAACTCGATGGGCTTTAAAGCTTCAATCTTATGATTATGAGATAGAGTATCGTAAAGGAAGCCTCAACAAGGTCCCTGACGCACTTTCTAGGGCTCCTGTGTCTCCCGCTTGTGCGTTCCAGTTGATGCCAGAGCAGGTCAGTGATCCATGGTACCTGAAGATGATGCGGAATATTGCTGAGAATCCTGATGCTTATCCCTTGTGGAAGACTGAAAGTGGACTTCTTTATAAATTCCTTGCCGATCGTGATGAGCTGGTAAATACCTGGAAGTTGGTGGTTCCAAAGGAGCAAAGAAATCAGCTGCTTGACCTCAACCATGGTTCACCGTCATCAGGCCATTTTGGAGTGTATAAGACCCTCAAGCGTGTTGCAGCAGAATTCTACTGGCCCAAGATGCGTAGGGATGTTCAGGCTTGTGTTGCTAAATGTTCGGTCTGTGCGGCTTTCAAGACACCAACTACAAGACCAGCGGGTACCATGGGCCGTCATCATGTGTCAAGACCATGGGAACTTATTGCGATGGACTTTACAGGGAAGTATCCACGATCCCCAAGACGTAACGAGTATATGTTGTCTGTGCAGTGTCTGTTCTCCAAGTTCATTTTGCTATTCCCTATGACCAACTGCAGAGTTGCCAACCTGGTCAAGTTGTTGGAGGACAAGGTGTTTTGTGTTTATGGGGTTCCGTCAGGTATTGTTTGTGATAATGGAGCCCAGTTTACATCACATCAATTCACTGAAATGATGCATAATAAGAATGTGAAGGTGAGATATACAGCTCTTTATCATCCACAGGCAGATCCGGTGGAGAGAGCACACCGTGAGCTTAAACGGATGATGGGCTCATTTATGCAAGGGCACCGATCTCATGCACGATGGGACGAGTATCTTCCTCAATTTCAACTGGCTATAAACTCTTCGGTGAATGAGGCTACAGGGTTCGCTCCGGCCAGCATCTTCTTCAATCACAGGATGTGTGCTTCCAACCGTGATCCACCTGGAGAGTTTTTGGAAATAGATGCACCCCAGGTTGCTGTTCAAGCTAATCAGGACCGTATTGCAGAGTTGCACCCTCAAGTACAACAGAATATTGATAAGCAGTTCTTGAAAAATAAGAAACAGTATGATGGCAGGAGAGACCCACGTAGCTACCAAATCGGTGATTGGGTGTGGCACCGTAATTTTCCACAGTCATCTGCTGCCAATAAGATAAGTAAAAAACTGTCTCCCAAGTATGTTGGACCCTTTCGTATAGCTGCCCGTCACGGTAATGTAGTGTACAGTCTGGAGGATAATGATGGTTCGAGTGTTGGGAAGTGGCATGTTCAGGATCTGCTCCCAGACCGTACCACATCTGTGGACTCTGAAGGGCCAGACTCCAGTGATGATTCTGAGTGACTGGAAATTCCAGTTCCTTAGGAGTTGGTTTGACCAACCAAAACAGTGCAGTGCTGCTTTATGATCTTCCTCGATTATATCAGTTGAGCCCGGATTTGGTCGGGTAATCACTGGAGATTTCCTGTTGAAAATCTTATCGTGGTAGGGAAGGTTTCTGTAACGGAAAATTTTACCTACCTACTCATAATACTATAGCAACCTGGACAGAACTCTGTGATTGAATTGGATCTGACTTCGTAGTTCACCGGTCGGCCGCAGAGGTGCTCTGCCTTCACGATTCACTTCCTGTCTTCATCCATGGATTCTGCTTCTGGGCTCTGGTTTGTTGTTCCCGGCTTTTTATGTGGAGCTTCTCAATTTCTGATTTCCTTTTTATGTTGGTTAGAACAGAATAACCACTAAATACAATACTTTCAAGCTATGGGAATGATTATTGCAGAAATACAGCATATTTCTGTAAGTGAAGTTTGAATGTTCCCTCTCGCTGTTTCTCATGCCAACCACTTCGTGTCCTGAGCGCTAGCAGTCTAAGAAGAAAAGTGAGTTTTTCAACTCTGAACAATTTAATGAGATTCCTGCCAATGGAGAAAATTTCCGCAAATATTTCCTGAGGATTTCCATCCAGTAATTTTGGATTCCAATCTTGAAGCGTATTATAAAAGCATTCCAGGAGGTGAATACCTGTTGATTTTCCCTAGACAAGGAATGAAGAAGTCGAGAGAATGAAAAAAGATGGCTGCTGAGAAGAATTTGAAGCTGAGTTTTATGGTTCCTTTGTATTCAAGTTTTGAGTTGGAGTTTTTGGATTTTCTCTGCTGGATCTGACGCGAAAATATACCCGAGAATCCTGCCTTGTGGTTTGATGAAGAATTTTCACTGTCCATAACTCTACATTCCTGCAAAGGTAAGAGGAACTGAACACATGGTTGCAAGTCTGGCTTCTTTCTTTCTGCTCGAATTCTCAATGGAATTTTCATTATTGTGCTTCAGATATTGTCAAGCAGGAAGAATCAATCGTGGTGGAGTTGCTGGGAAGGTTTTGATTGCTGCTTTTGGATACTCAAGTCTACTGTTTAGCTTACAAGGTATGGGCATAACCTCTTCAACAACCTGGTTAATGGGATTAATATTGGACTTGTTACCAATCATTACTCCTAGTACCTACATGATTTTGAGATTTTGATAATCCTGGTCGGGACTTGATGCTGAATTGGTTTGGTACCTATTGAAGCATTGTTTTCTGAAGTGCATGGTCATGTCTTACCTACTCAGGTTGTGGCTGCCTTGCTTCACCTTCTTCTACCTCGGTTCAGTTTCTGATTGGATAAAATCCCTAACAAAGGCAATTGTTTGGCATACAGATTTTACTGCTGGATGAATTCTGCGCTGCTCTTGAATGGGTCATTGATGGGAACTTTGGAGTTTTCTGTATTGATCAAACTGCTGCATAGCTGAAGGTTGGTAGCTACCCTAACTTATCATCCTACCCAGGTTGTTATAAGCAACATATTGTTCGGTGCTTACCTTGAACCACTGTGTGGTTTGGTGCAGGTCAGTTGAGCTGAGTGGCTTCATCTACCTATATCATCGGATTCAGAGTGACCCTGCCTTCTGAGTGGATTCGGGAAGAAGACAAGCGGCCTTCAGAGTGGATTATCCCTATCAAGATTTATGGGAACGGTATGTTGTCTGCTACAAACCTGCCTGACCCCACCATTGGGTCATTTTCGAGGCCTAACATCAGCACTATTGCCATAAAATGCTGCCTAACCTTGTCCCCTCAGTACATTTGGGTTTTCTGTATGTTTCAGGCGGCTTCTTATCCTGAATTAGAGTTTCACCAAACATCTAGTTATATCTTCGTCAATTTGGATTTGTTAAAGCCACACAAAAATTTAATGAAATTCTATGTCTACGACATTAATAATTGTATATTGTATAAGGTATTGTTGTATAAGTTATAGTAATCAGTATATTTTTTTTATAGTGAGAATCAAAAATCCAGGCCTGGTATTGTTGAAAATGTACCAAAAGTTAATGCAGAGACTGAAAACTTGGAGAAATACTGAAATGAAATTTACCATTCTTTCACAGCATAATCTATGGTGAGTTGCAAGTTATAAGTACGAGTACTATTTAAAGAAATATATTTTGTGCAACCAAAAGGACATTTGGTGTTTTCGTCCGTAATTAAAAACACCTGGCGCCCTTACTGATGAATAGGGTATAAAATAATATCTTAATTTTAAATTGTGCCTTGAAAGTGAAAACTCCAGTAATCCACCGACATCTACCGTAGTTGAGCTAGCCACGTAAGAATAGGTGATACAACAGGTGCATATATGAATGCATTTGGTGTATCATGCGCTATGGATGTTAGTCTCCTCACCACTCTGCGGATGTTAACATCCATCCGCTTCAGCATTTTTAAACTGCACTCGCCGAGGGCCAGCCCATGTATAAAGCCAGGCATCACATACGTCCTGATTGCCTCAAGCTTGCGTAAAACCGTCAACTCCGATCGCTCAACTGCGTCGATACGTCTTATAAATTCACCAGTGTTCTGTCTATTGACTCCGTACGGATTAAATTCAATCCCCAGATGGCGCCATTGAGTACCAGGCACTGCAGTCGGTATCCCCTCCATGACACCAATGTCCTCCGCCGGAATGACCAGTCAGCCACCGCGCGGCATCAATGGCAAGTAGAGGGACTTACTCGCATTGAGCTCAAGTCCGCATTCTGCCAACGACTCAACCATCGCCCCCAATAAGGCCTGCATGCCCGCCTTAGTGGACCTCATTATTATGACATCGTCTGCAAACGCGGCCCGTGACCACCTTTTTCCTTTATATATATATCCCACCCTGGTAGGCATGGCCATAAGCACGTGGTCCATCGCTACATTAAACAGCACTGACGAAAGGGGATCCCCCTGGCGCACCCCTCGCGCGCAATGCACCGGCCGGCGTCTGGCCACCGACGTACTTGACCCACTATACAGGGACATAATATCCCCTCCTCCCCTGTCTCCTGAGCGGTGGACACTATCCCCGAGCCTCCATAAGTGCACGAATAGCATGATGGCTGACACTATCGAACGCTTTAGCCACATCGACCACCAAAACGTGCAACTCTCTCTGTCTCATGCGTGCATTTTGCATGATATCATCGATCAAGGTGACACAGGGGTGATGGGGTGTGCGATCCCATCTTTTCCCCTCCGCAGACCTCTCTGTTCGCCAACATGGACCACCTTGGCCTCCAGTCGCAAACCGATTACACAGTGCAATTGTCGCAGCACCACTGATAGCACCGTAACTGGTCGTAATTGCGTCGGTCCATTAGGGTTAGGACATAAGGTCAATAACAGATTTTATTAGTTGTTATACTTCAATACAAATAAATTCATGTACTTCAAATTACAATTTTCTTTAAATTTTCGTTTTTCTTTCTTCATCCACTGATCCTGAGACATTCTTCTGTAGGAGGCGATGAATCCTCCTCGAAAGGCGTCTTGCCCCTCCGCTCCGGAGCAAACAAACAAAACAAAAAAAACAACCGCTGTAAACAAGTGAATTGTATGCGCATTTATGCGCAATAGCTTATTTACATTTGCCTATTCATGTAAACTCTCCTATCTCTTATTCTTCTTTATTCTCATTTTCAAAATTTAAGTACTTCACAAAGAGTATTTACTGACCTTGTGAGGGCTCAATTTGAGCCCTCGTTAAGTCGTTCCGCATAAAACGAGCCCATATGTATGAGCTCCCATCCAGGGTCCTCTTTGCCGCCCACTCCAGGATGAATCTAGGATACGTCTTTTTCAGCCTTGTGCTCGATTTCAGATACCATCTGCCCCTCCACGTCAATACAGCAGGCGTCGAAATTACATCACGAGCCCCTGTGGCCTCCTTTATGGCTACAACGATAGATTCCTCCATATATTTTCCTTGCTTATCGTTGTAAACTCTTTCCATTGGCAATGCCTCTGAGTCAGTAGTGATGGCCACCTCCACTATGGTTGCCATACCTTCCTTTGTAATCACCAAGTCTGGTTTCCATATTCGGTCACCGGCTACCACTCGCATCTCAACGTATGTTGCATAGCCCTTCCGCCTCGCGTACTCAGCAAATAGCTCGACCACCGCGTTATGACGCTTACATCGGGCACGCCGCATGACGGGGCAGCACTGTACAATGTGTGCCGACGTTTCCCTCCAGTCGCACCCCCGCCTGCACATCTGGCTTCCATGTCTCCCCCTGAGCAGTCTGGCCCTCGCTGGTATAGCATTGCAGTGCGTCTATTCCCCTCCGCAGACCTCTCTGTTCGCCAACATGGACCACCTTGGCCTCCAGTCGCAAACCGATTACACAGTGCAATTGTCGCAGCACCACTGATGGCACCGTAACTGGTCGTAATTGCGTCGGTCCATTAGGGTTAGGACATAAGGTCATTAACATGTTTTATTCATAATTAATACTTCAATACAAAGGTACTTCATTTACAATTTTAGTTTTTTGTTCAATTGTACAGGGTGAGCCAACGAAACTTGCTGATTTGAAAGGTCAATTTAAAAAAAAAGTATCCAAGATATCAATGTAATTCAAATTTTATTATGTAAAAAAGGTCTTCCAAATTTGTTTCACATGGTTTTAAAGATTGTATCCCTCAAATGACCCCCTCCATTGTCAATGCACTGAAGCACTCGATTTCGGAAGTTTTGGTCCACTCGTCGGAGCATATCAAGGGGAATTTCAGCGATTGCTCGTCGGATGTTGTCCTTAAGTTGTCCCAAGGTCGTGGGACGATCCACGTAAACAATGGACTTGAGAAAGCCCCACAAAAAAAAAATCGCAGGGCGTTGAATCGGGCGACCGCGCCGGCCACTGCAGATCTCCTCTTAGCGAGATGAGTCGACCCTCGAAGTTCTCACCCAAAACTGCCATCACTGTTCGCGCCGTGTGCGCTGTTGCACCATCTTGCTGGAAATAAACATCACCAAGGTCCATTTCTTCGAGTTGGGGCAGAAAAAATTCCTCAATCATAGCGAGGTGGAGGAATCAGAGCGACGAGGAGAACGCAAAAAAGAAACCCTCACTGTATCGTTGTTTTCGGGCGATCTGACTGGCCGTTGAACTGTTGTTTGACGTGAAGTCACATCTCCTCTTTCCCTGAACGAATTATCCACGAAATAATCGATTGGCGGCCGGGAACAGGTGCAGTACCTACCGGGAAGATTAAAGTGAGTGCGGAAAGCCCGCTGCATTGCCACGATCGAGTGGCCATTCGAAAAGTAAGCTTCTGTCGCGAACGCACGCTGCTCCCGTATCCAATGCATGGCGGTAACTGGCCTAGAGGGGAACTAAACTGGAAAAACTCTTCTTCCAAATGAGACCAGCCCCACCTCCGTACGAACGTTCCTCTACTTTTGGCGACAAATTGAAATCAGCAAGTTTCGTTGGCTCACCCTGTATGTTCTGACGTCTTCTCTGGCAGTTCGGTCTCCATTATAGGCTTCGTACGAAGAGTTGCCTCTTCTTAAGGGGTCGAGTCCTCCTCGCAGCGCCACCGAAAACACACAACATATTGTTGCATTAGATGCATATTCTTCTCTCACACGCCTTGCCTTGCGGCAGTGCGCGTTAAATAATTATATTTATTAAACTAAAAAAAAAACTTTTTGTTTTTGCCTCCAGTTCTTTGATCAGTACTTTTTAAACTACAAAACAATACTCATCATTGTGACTACAACTGACCTTGTGAGGGCTCAGTCCGAGCCCTCGATCTCTCATTCCGCATATAGGCAGCCCAGATATAGCCGCTTCCATCCACGGTCCGTCTTGAAGCCCATTCCAAGATAAAGGACGGCACCAGCCTCTTCAGCATCTTCGCCGATTTCTCCAACCAGAGACCTCTCCACGTAAGTATCGCAGGCACCATTTCCACTCGCTGCATTCCTGTTAACTCCATTATGACTTCTTTTACTGTGGTCGCTCCGTACTTATCCATTTTATTATTAAACACTCTCCCCATCGGATATGTGTCCTCATTACAGGTTATTGCAACGTCAATGATGTATGCTACATCATTACGCACTATTATAAGGTCTGGCTTCAGGCGGGATCCATCCAGGTTTATTATCGTCTCAGCCATCACTGTCCATCCCTTCCGTTGGGCGTATCCACTGAACAAAGTGCACACGCAGTTGTGCCTTCTGCACCTTGCTCTGCGCGTCACTGGGCACATCTGTATAATATGGTTGGCGGTTTCTCGTGCAGAACACCCATTCCTGCAGGAGGTCACGCCATTTCTTCCTCTCGTCATCCTTGCTCTTGTTGGTATGCCGTTACACTGCGTTTTGATCGCCGCAAGTGTACGCCACCTAGGGACCTTCCCGTCGTCCGCCTTCACCCACGCCGTAGATTCTGTAACCTTCCTCGCAGTCCGCATATGTCGTCCATCCGCTGTCCCGTGCCATTTCTCAGCTCTTTTTCTACTCCTTTCCACTCTCGTGACCTCAGGTGTCTCGTCCTGCACACCAAAAAGAGCACAGCGTGCCCTCCTGACCCGGGCCTCTCTAAGTTCAGGTATTGCAGTCGCCAGCTCCATTACTCCTAGTCCTCCATCCGCTATGGGCGCATACAAATACGCATTTGGGGTATCATGAGGAATTCTCAATGCAACCCTTATGGCGCGTCTGATCGCGACATCCACTGATCTGAGCATTTTGGTTTTGAAATCCGTCAGGACCAGCCGGTGTATGTACGATGGCATCACGTACGACCTTAAACTGACCAGCTTCCTCAGTGGTGTCATTCTGGAATACATCAGTTTATTCACTGACTGAATTATTCCACCAACCGATCCTGACAATAACCCGTACGGAGTAAAAAGGACTCCCAGGTACTTCCATGTGGAATCTGGCGATGCTCGCGGTATATCCGTCCCCTCAATGCACATGTCCCGTGGTATCACCAATCTCCCGTCTTTAGGCATCAGCGGAACATATAGAGATTTTTCGGTCGTTTTTTTTTTGTCGGTCCATTAGGGTTAGGACATAAGGTCCTCTATCGTCCCAATACGAATCCCCACGCTTGTCTGTATTGATCATTACCTTGTGTTCTGAAGAACCAACAAAATATAACCAAGATCCTGTTTTATTATTCCATGCACCGCAAATCAGGCAGAGATTTCAGCCTGCTTTGAGTACTCTAATTTGTTCAAAGTAAACGTGTTGGCCTACCTTGACACTCGGTAAATAGCACCTAGGTAGGATAGAGTAGGCGAACGGGTATGTAGTACCGCGCTCTGTGTACCACAAGGAAAGTACACAGAAAGTACAACCAAGTACACACTTGTTTTTATTAATAATATTAATAACCTATATTATATCTATATTATATTATAAACTATATTATAGTTTAGGAAGTGACGGCCTATCACTATCTGCAGAAAATAGTTATGAAATGTGATTCTAACAAAAAGTTCCCTACTACAGGTTAATACCAGAGTGAAAGTCGAACTGTCCTATCGATCTCAAAATGATGGGCACACTTTCCAACCGAACTGAACTGTACCTTTCAGATGATGATATGGTGTAGGGCTGTTTGGGTGAACTGAACTATGGCTGGGGAAGAGGCGCACTCTTGCTCAGGGCTGGAAAAAAAGACTCACTCCCCTCCTTGTCACCTCCACCACTTGGACTGGTGACACCTAGGTCTCAGGTATACCCCCAGCCTCCGAGCACCAAGCTTTGAGCAAGGGCTGGCGCCTAGTGTCGCAAACGTATAGACATAGTAAAGAGCACGCCCCTAGCGGCCGAAGAAGGCAACAGTATTTGAGTAAGTCATCACAGTCCAGTGAGGCAGTACAGTCTGAAAGTGCGTGAAGTAAAGAAGTCGCGCATCGAACCTACCATCATCTACCTCATGTAAGTGATATTATCTAAGCAATATTATGTAAATGCTATAAATTCATCCCGACTCAATATTAAACTGTAGTACTTTCAGATTTCAGAAGCTGTCGAAATTCCTCCAGCTTATTACATGTTCAGGAGCTGTTGAAATTCCTCCAGCTATTTATCAGTCATACAGATTTCATAAGCTGTCGATATTCCTCCAGCTTAGTACCTATTCAGAAGCTGTCGAAATTCCTCCAGCTTATTACATGTTCAGGAGCTGTTGAAATTCCTCCAGCTATTTATCAGTCATACAGATTTCATAAGCTGTCGATATTCCTCCAGCTTAGTACCTATTCAGAAGCTGTCGAAATTCCTCCAGCTTATTACATATTCAAGAGCTGTTGAAATTCCTCCAGCTATTTATCAGTCATTCAGAATTCAGTAGCTGTCGATATTCCTCCAGCTTAGTAATTAAGTATACATAAGCTGTCGATACTCCTCCAGCTTATTAACTATTCAGAAGCTGTAGAAATTCCTCCAGCTACTTTGGTGATTATCACACACTTCATAGATATTGTGCTTTACAGTCATAGCTGTGGATATTCCTCCAGCAAATTGAGTTGAAGTGAAGTAGGTTCACTGAAGTATAACACAATCACTGTACGAAATACTTGTATTGGATCGAGTACAAGTTATGTGAGGGATGATAAGGCGTAAAAGAGATCCCGGTCGGAGCCGTCTAACTAACTGTCGATTCCAGAGGTGAATCGATCCATCAATATCGATCTAACACTATCGATGTTTGGCATAGCCGATTATACATCATTCTTCATGAGTAAACAACAGTTCTGTTAGACCATCATCTCCAACCTATACTTTATGGATGGCTGAGGCGGCAAATTGGGGACATGGAGGTGGCCGTTAAGGGCTAAGGCCCGTCAGGGAGATGATGGTAATTCCAACATGTGAACCATGTTATTTATTACAGGAAAAACTATGATGAAAGTGTTAGCAATTACTTGTATTCATAACAATGTCGTATTAAATTATTGCGAATAGCATTCGCAACATGGAGGCACCACCTTTTGAACGGAAATTTTTAGTATTATGAAATGAAGTTTGTGTCTATTGACAAAACGGATTATTTGGGCCCCGGGAGGGTCTCCCTCACGGCAGGTACATTTTTCCTCGCATTTCTGGATTTTCGGTCTCACTCCTTCCCCGAAAACAAGCGTGAGGATTTGTTACCTACCTCCACTCTCCACCCCTTCCACATTTCTCGATCTTTGGTCACACTTGCTTCTCTACCTGCTCAAATAGTCGTCTTTCCAAAACCCTTTTTTGCAACAATAGGTAGGTATCAATGTTAATTTTTTTAGAACGCTGGAGGCTCCTTTCGTATTACAAATGATATTCCCCCGCTTTATTGTTTTTCTGCATTTTGCGTCTTGTTGGTTTATTGGGGATCCTCTCCTTTCAAATTAACTCACAAAACCTGGGTTTTAATTCTTGTTACAGGTGTGGATATTTACAATAATTATAAATGGAGGGCATTGTAATTGATCGATTAGACTTGATTGCAACGAAAGTACGAGAAGGGGTAGCTGTGTGCCGTGAAATTCTTACCAGATTGGAAAAGGGAGACAGATTCACCAAAAAGGATGAAATCGGGGCAAACAGATTAAAAAATCATTACGATGGATTTTATTATGAAACACAAAAAGTTCTCAAAAGCCATTCGAATGAAACAGATATCCTTGATCTAAAATTAAAACTAACAGAATACACTGCCTTACAACTAGAAACATCAGAAGTTCTATCAGATTTAGATGTTTATCTCACACCCGATTCGGTAAATTCGGATTCCAAATCTTTATCCCAGTCAAATTCAAGTAGACTTGCCAAACTAGATGTTCCACGATTTGATGGAAACATCCTCCAATGGCACGCATTTTGGGACAAATTCACATCTTATATTGTAAACAAGAACTTGAGTGACGTTGATAAATTCTCCTACCTCGAACGGGCCTTGGAAGGAGAAGCTGCCAGAGCAATTGCAGGACTTGACACCACTAATGCAAATTATACTATTGCAGTGGAAAGACTGAGAGACAGATTTGCTAAGCCAGGTATCCTGAAAGATTCTCATTATGTAGCTCTACAGCAAATTCCCAGAGCCAGTTCAGACGTGACTGAATGCAGGAGAGTTTTGGACGAGATAGAGAGACACCTACAAGTATTGAAATCACTAGGTGAGGACACTAACCATACTGGTTTGAGGTCCACGATTTTGGATAAGTTCCCTCAAGATATTCTCCACGACTTGCGCCAATATACAAAATCTGATGATGAACCTGTTGATGGTATAAGAGCATATTTAGAACAAGTTATTTCTACCAGAGAGGATTTCTCTCGTCGTGAGGCCATCAAAACTATGGGACAACCATCAACTTCAGGTTTCACTACTGAAGCATTTTTCTCTAGAAATACCAAGCCACAAAATTCCTTTCAGCACGCTTCCAAAAATAAAAATAAAATCCAATTCTGTAATACAAGCCAACCTGCAACGCCACACCAATCCAAATATCGACACCAAAATCTACCATCAGGTTACCCTTCAAACAACTTCAAACGAAAGACAATGGGGTTTAAAGGTCATTCAAATACTTCCCATAAACCTGATGAACCACCATTTAAAAGACTTAGGAAGTCATGCTTCTTTTGCTCAGAGCAACATTTCACCGAGACTTGCCCTAAGTATTCAACTCTTGAAGATAGGAAAACGTTATTGAAAAACAGATGTTATCAATGTTTCTCAGACAAACATCTGGCAGATCGTTGTCAACGTAAGATGAACTGTAAACATTGTGGCATATTTGGAGCTCACAATCGTGCTCTCTGTCCCATGACTACCAAAATGATTTCTAAAGCTCCAAACAAGTCCCATCAAACAACAACAGTGAATTTCTCTCACTTTAATAATGGGAGTATACTCCCAACAGTTAGGGCTCCTATTTTTGGTCCCACTCAGCTTCAAATAAAGGGGCGCATATTATTTGACACTGGGAGTGAGAGAAGCTACATCTCGACGAATATGATGAAGCGACTAAGGTTGGAACCATTGGAAAATAACTCCCTGACCATTTACACATTTGGGTGTAAAACTCCGAGAACAATTCACACTAAATTAGTTTGCTTCAGCTTCCAAACTACGGAAGGGAAGATAGATATTTCAGCCTATGCAGTCCCCACAATAACAAATGACCTACCTGCTTTTCCAGATCTAAAAAGGAATCTTCAAGATTATTTCCCAGGTCTAAATATAGCTGACGATTCAGACCACGTCTCTCCTGCAGATATCATCATCGGGAACGACTTTTTTCACCAAATAATTAATGCAGAGAGGAAGGAAGTGTGTCCTAACTTATTCCTGATCAACTCTTGCTTGGGCTGGATTGTTACAGGAACCCTTCCAACACCTACAAACAATGGGGAAAATGACCACCAATTGTCATTCCTTACTTATATAGACGGTGGCATTGGCAAATTTTCATCAGCTCCAACTCAACCAGATCGACCGTTCCAACAAGACAACATCAGAGGCCTCTGGGAGTTAGAAACCATTGGTATTTTGGATTCGCCAAAGGTTTTCCAGGATGATGAAATTGTCACTTATTTTAATCGTACAACTAAATTCCTAGACGGACGTTATTATGTAAAATGGCCGTGGGTACAATATCCACCTGATCTACCCGTCAACTACGGTTTGTCCTTGGGACGATTAAAATCACTCCTGAAACGTTTAGATACCACTACTCTACAAAGATATGACACAGTTTTTCAGGACCAATTAACCCTTCACTGGTAGACCCCGGAGCGCGGCGCTCCTTCAGCCCATTTTTCGAATAATGTGGTTCACAGTGGCTATTCTAAGGGCTGATATTCACAGTTCCCTCCTAGAAACCACCTCTACGCAGGACCGTACCCTCCTCTCTGTCCCCAAAACCGCTCAGGGTTAGTGAGAATCGGTTTCTTGCACTAAAACGTGAATGTGTCAGATCGCTCTTAAGTCTGAGCGCTCTTCTGATCCCAAGAAATGGCTTCAGCGGTCTGAGGAAGATTCTGACGATATGGCAGAACGTATATCTGACTGAAACGGCTTTGATTAGTTAAATTTTTATTGCTCAGTTATTTGTATTTCAGAGTTGAGCAAAACCTATTTTTACCAATACGTATTTCTGAGTTCAATAAAAAAAACTTTTTTACCAATATGTTTTTCATTGAACACTTTTAGATACACCAGGAGATGAGTTGAGTATCTCACTCTGACCAAAAACAATTAAAAAATATGATAAATATTGATTTTTTCGGGAGGAAGTACCGAAAGAGCGCCGCGCTCCTGGGTCTACCTTTTGCGAGATGAGATTAGGTCTACCACTGGAGGGTTAAATAAAGGCGTGATTGAAGTTGTTCATGAATCAGGTCTACCCGCCAATCCAGTTCATTATCTGCCCCATCATTGTGTTATTCAAGAACACAAATCGACCAAACTAAGAGTAGTTTATGATGCTTCTGCAAAGGTGAAAGGCCAATGTAGTCTCAATGAATACCTTTATAAGGGACCCCTTATGCTTGAGGATTTGACCGCATTATTACTGGGATTCCGTACCCACAAAGTTGCTATGACTGCTGATATCGAAAAGGCATTTCTCCAAGTGGGACTACAGAATGAAGATCGTGATGTCACTAGATTTCTATGGCTCAAGGATATAACCAAACCTCCTACAGATGACAACCTCCTCCATCTTAGATTTTGTCGTGTCCCATTTGGGATAGTTTCTAGTCCCTTTCTCCTAGCAGCCACAGTACGACTACATCTTCAACAACAACATTCCCCTTTTTCAGAACGACTGTCTACCTCGCTATATGTAGACAACCTTATCAGTGGGGCTCAGTCAGAGCAAGAAGCTCTCGACCTTTACCATGAAGCAACTGACAGGTTTGCTGAGTTATCAATGAATATCCGCGAATGGAGTACTAACAGTTCAACAGTTTTCGATCAAATTTCACCAGAACAGAAAAATCAAAAGACACCTACCACGGTCCTAGGTTTGAAATGGGACCAGATTTCTGATGAATTGAGGTTGTCAGTAAAAGATAATCTTTTTAATGAAACTGTTAAAACAAAACGGGATGTCAGTCATGTGGTGGCCTCAATATTCGACCCGTGTGGTTTGGTAATCCCTTTAACCCTAGGAGGAAAACTATTTCTCCAAAGTCTATGGGTGAAAAAGATAAAGTGGGACGCCCTTTTGTCAGACTCTGAATTGATTGAATGGAAAGAGTGTTTGAAAACCCTGAAATTAGCTCCAAAGGTGTCAATTCCACGCCTCTACTGGTCTTCGATACCTCCCAAACAATCCACAAATATGATATACAGTCTCCACTGCTTCACAGATGCATCAAAGGATGCGTATGCAGCAGCAGTATATCTGCGAACGTCATCAAGTACACACTCTTCTGTCAGTTTGGTAATGGCTCGTCTCCGTCTCACCCCTGTTCGCCATAAAGAGAGTTGGACCACACCAAAACTTGAATTGATGGCAGTGCTTATAGGTACTAGGCTGCTCGCTTATGTTCATAAGGCACTTGCTTTACCAACTGATCAAAGGGTGCTGTGGACTGATAGTCAAGTAGTTCTTGGATGGCTCAAAACAACCAAGTTACTAGCTCCTTTTGTGACACGTCGTGTGTCTGAGATTAAAGGGTCAAATGCTACGCAATTCCGTTATGTACAATCACAAGAGAACCCAGCTGACATTGCTACTCGTATTCTTGAACATTCTAGCATCCCTTCTAGGTGGTTTGATGGTCCAGACTTTCTTAGCCTACCACCAGACTGTTGGCCCTCACAGTATACCGTTCATCCAGAAGGACACAATACACATACAGGTGATCCTGATTTGACAGAACAACAACTCCACTCCTGGAATCATCTCTCTATCACCAAATCCACTGATATTAAGGATCCACCTGGACTTACTCTTCCAGATTGTGGCATTATCCTGCCCTCTGATATGATTCGTAGCCTTCAAACTACCTTCTTTCCTGATGAATATGCACAAAAACCCACTTCTTTGAAAAAATCACTGGGTCTTTTCCTTGATAGTGATGGGTGCCTACGTTGTAAAGGACGCTTCCAAAATGCTGAAATGACTAACAACCAAAAATTTCCCATACTGTTACCTAAGGAGTCTAGTATCACCGCTCAGTTAATCCTACGCATACATAATCAAAACCATCATGTAGGAGTAACACATACCCTCTCACTAATACGCCAGCTATATTGGGTACCACATGGAAGAGCAGTAGTAAAATCTGTTTTAGCCAACTGTCATCAATGTCTCAAATATGGAGGAGGCCCATACAAATTACCATGCATGCCTGACTTACCTACATCCCGTGTTTCTTACAGTTCACCATTTACTTTCACCGGACTTGACTACTTAGGTCCTCTAAGTGTTAAAACTGAGGACTTCAAACAGAAACGATGGATATGCCTATTTACCTGCATGGCAGTACGTGCTGTTCACTTAGAGGTAGTTGAAAACATGACAGCTGATGATTTCACTCTGGCCCTACGTCGTTTCGTTGCAGCAAGGGGAGTTCCTTCTCTTATTGTCTCTGACAATGCTGCTCAATTCAAAACCACTGCATCTTTAATTAAACCTGACTCAGTTGGCGATAGAGGTATAAATTGGAAGTTTATACCTGAGCTTTCCCCTTGGCAAGGAGGATTTTATGAAAGACTGGTTGGGCTAGTCAAACATTGCCTACGACGGTCTTTAGATAATTCACTTCTTAATGATAAACAGTTGCTTACTGTGGTTAAAGAGATCGAAAATGTACTCAACACGAGACCACTAACAGCTGTCCATGACGACATAACCCACATCCTTACACCAAATGACTTCTTGCGACCTGCTGGACTTCCTCTACTAGAACTACCCCTCTCACATCAATCTACATCAGATATCCAGAAAAAACTGGTTCAAGGTTGGCAGAGAACTCAGAATATGATTCAAGAATTCCGGAAGATATTTATTAACCAATATTTAGTGGGTCTTCGAGAGCGCTATCAGTCCCACCACAAACAGCCTCGTGTAGTAAATAGATCAATACCAAAAGTAGGTGAGGTAGTACTTGTCAAAGGTGACTCACCCAACCGAGCTCATTGGAAGGTTGCAAAGATCAAAACGCTGCTACCCAGTATAGATGGTGCTATTCGAACAGCTACTGTTCTATTACCCTCAGGAAATGAGATCATACGCTCCATTTCTCATCTTTATCCACTCGAAATTTCGACGACTTCATCATCACCAGACCCTAGTGTACTCCACACTGCACTACCTCAACCAACTCCCCAACTGGACCAAGGCCCCCTACACAGCACACAGTCCCCGACCACTCTTTATTCTCCACACAGCAATCAGTATGATACAATGCCCAACCCAGAAGATCACACTCAGCCAGCTAACGATCCCTCAGCACGGCCTCAACGTCTAACAAAGACTCTGGCTAAACGACAAATACGAGAATGGACAAGAAGCCTATTTGTTGCAGCAGTTCACAGCAAATGATTTATTCAGTTCAATGATTCATATACTGCCTAAAATGTTATACATCTCGAATTTTTAAGTATACGTTTGCGTTTTTGTTACATGCATCTATCATATTTCTTCTCCCTCTTCAATTTTTCTTTCGCCTGGGGAGTGTCGCAAACGTATAGACATAGTAAAGAGCACGCCCCTAGCGGCCGAAGAAGGCAACAGTATTTGAGTAAGTCATCACAGTCCAGTGAGGCAGTACAGTCTGAAAGTGCGTGAAGTAAAGAAGTCGCGCATCGAACCTACCATCATCTACCTCATGTAAGTGATATTATCTAAGCAATATTATGTAAATGCTATAAATTCATCCCGACTCAATATTAAACTGTAGTACTTTCAGATTTCAGAAGCTGTCGAAATTCCTCCAGCTTATTACATGTTCAGGAGCTGTTGAAATTCCTCCAGCTATTTATCAGTCATACAGATTTCATAAGCTGTCGATATTCCTCCAGCTTAGTACCTATTCAGAAGCTGTCGAAATTCCTCCAGCTTATTACATGTTCAGGAGCTGTTGAAATTCCTCCAGCTATTTATCAGTCATACAGATTTCATAAGCTGTCGATATTCCTCCAGCTTAGTACCTATTCAGAAGCTGTCGAAATTCCTCCAGCTTATTACATATTCAAGAGCTGTTGAAATTCCTCCAGCTATTTATCAGTCATTCAGAATTCAGTAGCTGTCGATATTCCTCCAGCTTAGTAATTAAGTATACATAAGCTGTCGATACTCCTCCAGCTTATTAACTATTCAGAAGCTGTAGAAATTCCTCCAGCTACTTTGGTGATTATCACACACTTCATAGATATTGTGCTTTACAGTCATAGCTGTGGATATTCCTCCAGCAAATTGAGTTGAAGTGAAGTAGGTTCACTGAAGTATAACACAATCACTGTACGAAATACTTGTATTGGATCGAGTACAAGTTATGTGAGGGATGATAAGGCGTAAAAGAGATCCCGGTCGGAGCCGTCTAACTAACTGTCGATTCCAGAGGTGAATCGATCCATCAATATCGATCTAACACTATCGATGTTTGGCATAGCCGATTATACATCATTCTTCATGAGTAAACAACAGTTCTGTTAGACCATCATCTCCAACCTATACTTTATGGATGGCTGAGGCGGCAAATTGGGGACATGGAGGTGGCCGTTAAGGGCTAAGGCCCGTCAGGGAGATGATGGTAATTCCAACATGTGAACCATGTTATTTATTACAGGAAAAACTATGATGAAAGTGTTAGCAATTACTTGTATTCATAACAATGTCGTATTAAATTATTGCGAATAGCATTCGCAACACCTAGACGAGGCTTCCGGACACCACTGACAGGGCATGCCATGGCATGCCAGTTACACTGGCTGGCGGCGAACTGACAGTGTGACATGCAGAACCAACAACGAGCTTTTTAACCGCAACAACTTTATATACAATATAGGTATGCACCGCAAGGTACCTACCTTCAATGGATCCTTGTTAAAGGATTTAAAGTGTACTCATTCCGATTTTATTCATTGTACTCATAATATGAGTACAATGAATAAAATCGGAATGAGTACACTCGGGTTCGACAGGTACAGAGTACAGAGTACAATGCGGGGAATCAGGGTTCGACAGGCACTGGGTGGTTGTGACAAATAATAACGATATTATCGACAACCACCCAGTGCCTGTCAAACCCTGATTCCCCGCTACCCGTTACAACCATGGTAGACATAGAGTGTACCATCGACAGTTGACAAGTCAGGCATTTGAAGGGCAAGTCGCTGGTGCGAGGACTGTGCGATCTGATGTGTTACCTAGAGTCACCAAGGCAACGCCTGATTGGTCTTGATCTAATAAAAGCGTTCTTCCCAGTTAGACTGGTCGGGACTTTATTGCATATATTAGCTCTAGGATTACCAAAGTTATCCAAAGACAGTCATGTATACTCGAGTGAATCATGACTGGTTTACTGGAAAAAGAGTTGCGCCGCCCGTTTTTAGCTTATACCTGACCCGCAGGACGCCGTCTTTCCTACATTTAATAAAGCCTTCAATTTGTCCTATAGTGCTCCGCGTGGTCTCAAAAAATTCTATAGAATCTTAAATTGAAGAAAAAACAATACCTTTATATCGAAATTTTTTGAGTTAGGGCGTTTTCAAAATTTCAAAATTTATTTTTGAACCCTTAGAAGTGACCTACATCAACCAAAATCTTCGGGGCACAACTAGACTCCAAATGGAGCCTACAAACCAAATTTCATCAAAATCGGTCAATGCTAAGTGGCGGACGGACGGCCAAATTTTTATACGATTTTTGGATTCTACGTACCTTGGAGCGTAAACCATCAAATTTTGAGGGGGTGTTAAAAAAAAATTTTTTTTTTTTGTTAAAATTTTCTCGGTCGATTCCAAAGGTTCACTATTGAAAATAATAAACCAAAAACCGTGTGTAGACCGAATCAAAAATCTCTCTCCACATAGGAAACCGACCCATCTATAAAGTTTAAGATATTTACAGATATTTTCTTTCAACTAAACAAATGTTTTCAGAAGAAAAATACCAGTCGTGTCAGGGCACACGACACTGAAAAACCTCTGTTTTTATTTTTGAGTGTTTTGAATTCGGTCAAAAAAGACAATCAAGGAAACAAAACACGATCAAATTCCTTCATCGAACAAAACACATTGTTTTTGAACGTGATTTTTTTTTTTTTTTTTCATTTATTTACTTTTTGTGTATAACACTATCAAGTTTGCTAATCCTACGAATATATAAATAAATAACATGTAACATGAGGAACTCAGTCTGCCCTTTGGCAGCAGGTAGTTTGGCGTAGGTAATTAATTCATTTTAACAATAACAGATAGATATAAGAAGATGATAACAATTAGGTAGAATTTCGAATAACAATAATAAGGGTATGTACAACGTATCTGCACACTAGAGGGCTACGTCGCTGGGGTAAGTGGGGTCAGTGGTTCAGTAGGGCTACAGTAGGTAGGTCTGAGTGCCATTTTCTTTTTAGGCGTCGTGTAGCCCGTTCGGGACGTCTGTCTTCCAGGATTTCTCTCACTATTGGGTTAGGATGTCCTGATATACTTAGGGCGAGCTGTCTGTATGAGGTTAGGAGGATGGTTTTAACCATGGGTATTTCCAGGTCGTTGTGGAGGCATTCATTACGTATGAACGTGATTTTTATAACCATATTTTGGTCGGACTCTCGCGGGTCTTAATGAAGATCGTGACCCCCGAGATGGAACCCCGCAAGTTCCGCGAACATAGATGGAAGATCCACAGAACTAACAAATTTTTGTAGCTATCGGGTTTTTTCACGGCTGGATCGTTGGTCCTGTAGCGCCTGATCGATATGATATAGGCAAACCAAATAATCTACTTAGTAATGCTGGTTTGCAGATCCCCACTCGTAGGCGATGCTGTGGGTGGGTCCTCAGTCCCAGTTTTAGAATCTTCCTATTCAATAACTTCCGGTTCAGACCTGAATAGCTAACTATATTGCTTCTGAGTCTACTAAGGTAGCTATAAAAATAAATTAAGGTTCTCCAAATCCAAAATTCTCCTCGCGTTTTACGTTTTAGACCATCATGAACAATTTTGGTTTCGTGTCTGTGATAAAATCCTTGTAAATAAATTTTCAGGGATTGTACTGTGCGGGTTGGGGTGTAGATGGTCCCCTATGAAAATCATCACCACCGGATTGATAGAAGCGACTGCGCATGCGTCAACGTGAATTCCTTGTAACAGCCATAACATCTACATTTTCCATCCGATTTCGACGAAATTTTCAGGAATTATGCGGATTGAGATGTAGATGGTCCCGTAGGATAATCATCGCCTCCGGACTGATAGTAGCTAGTGCGCATGCGCAAACTCGAATTTTTCCTAGTAACAGTCATATTTTCTCCCACAATTCGATTAAATCTTCAGAGATGGTTTGACGTGTACCTAGATGGTCCCCCATAAGGATAGTGCAAGGTACGAGGCAAGCATGATGTTTCGAGATGAGCTACATATAATCGGATCATCTATACAATGGGGTTAAGGGTACGAGGAAGCCATGTGAACTTTTAGGGAATGAAAACGAAAATTCCTTTATAATCAACATTTCCACCAGCAATTCACATTTTAGACCTTCCAGGGATATTGAGGTTTCGTTTTTAGGACGTCCCACAGTAAGACTTGGGCGTCCTTATGCGATCGATCTGGGGTGAAGTTGGACAACACTCAACAGAAAAAAAAATAACCACACAGTAATCCGTTTTAGACCATTCTGAATCCAAATCCGCGAAAAAACCATAGGTGTATGTCTGTGTGTGTGTGTGTGTGTGTGTGTGTGTGTATGTGTGGGTGTAACAAAATCTTGTGTACTCTGCACAGGCCTTAGTTCTCAACCGATTTTCCTGGTTCTTTTTTTGTTCGTCGCGGAAAACTATCTAGTTGTGCACTACGTCGCCGAAATTTCGAATTTTGCCTTTTATGGGGGGGGAAAGGGGGGGTTAATGCTCGAAAAACGTGCGTTTTTGGGCATAATCTTGTGTACTCTGCCCAGGCCTTAATTCTCAAACGATTTTCGTGGTTCTTTTTTCGTTTGACGCGAAATACTATCTAGTTGTGCACTACGGCGCCGGAATTTTGGATTTTGCTTTTTAAGAGGGGGAAAGGGGGGGTTAATGCTTAAAAAACGTGCGTTTGCGGGCATAATCTTGTAAACTCTGCCCAGGCCTCAATTTCCAACCGATTTGCGTGTTTCTTTTTTTGTTTGACTCAAATAACTTCCGAGTTGTACATGATTTTACCAGAGTACCACAATTCCCAAGGGGAGGGGGTGAGTGGGGGGATAATATTCACAAAATATCCGACTTTTCAATATTTCGGTTCCTTTACTGCTTACTAATTGTACCCAAGCTTTGAAATTGAGGAAAAATTCTCATTATACCTCCAGATTTTCATGAATTATTCTCTGTACCACCATGGAACTAATAGTGGTGCCACCATGGTGCCAGGATATGGTTCCATGTTGCCATAAACCGCTTATTTCGTGTTTTTTTTTTTTTTTTTGTTTTTTTTTTTTTTTTTTGGTTTTCACCTCGAATACGGATGTGAACTTCGACGGACTGCCTACCAAAACTAACAGATGAAAGTTCAATGTTACGACGTATTTCCGCTTTGGTGCCAGACTGGCACCATTGTTGGTGTTGGGAGGTGGTTGGGGGGGGGGGGTGAACTCGAATTCGCATGTTGGGTATCGTAGATCATGGATTTTAAAATGCTCTTCAGATTCGAGGCTCCCATGCCGCTAGAAATGTTAAGGTGGATAGTGGTGGTGGGGGGGGTCAGTATTTCTTGCCTAAAGTAATAAATAAATTACATCGAGTGAAACAGTTTTATCACTTACCAACTGGTTAAACTTATCTAATGCTTATCCAATGGGACGTCCCCTGGAATGCATGCATTACTAAACAATATGTTTGTTGGTATGTCCGTCAGGAAATGTGTGTTCGCAAAGCTTTGTAGCGGCATAAACGAAGTTACTGCTTGATTTCTATGAAATATTCAGGAACTGTGTGGATGAATATGGTTCTCCTTGAATTTCATGACCCCCGGATATACCCTCGCACATGACCCTCGTCTCGCGCTCTTATGCGTGATCCTTGTAAAAAGCAAACATCTGTATGAGTGTATGAAACTCTCAGGGATTATGTGTTAGCTCGTACTCCAGACTATGCCGGTAGACTCCCGATTTTTCGACACTTCACCGAACTCAAATCCCAGTCTAAGCCGGCTCACCTGATGACACCCATTTCGAAAAGACCAAATCATTTCACTATCCAATCACCAATCCTCAAATGTCGCCATTATACCAAATTTCCTTATTAAAATCGGTACATGGTAACCAAACAACGACGGACTTTGTAGATGGTCCTATAAAAATAAAAAGGACGTCTGCCATAGTGTTCTCGTATCCATAACCCAATTGAATAGATGATGCGATACATGGTAGTTGATCTCAAAACATCAATTTTTAAGTACCATGGACAACCCACCCTTAAACGGTACTCTACACGCCATCCATCACCATCTCTGAATATTTTTTTGAAATCAGATGAGAAATGTAGAAGTTGTGGCTGTTACGAGGAATTCACATTTGCGCATGCGCAGTGGCTACTATTATTCCAGGGGTGACGATTTTTATGGGGGACCATCTACACAACAATCTGAACAATCCAGAAAAATGTAATATCATCAGATTCGGATAGAAAATTGTAGCATGTTATGGCTGTTACAAGGATTTAACTTTTGCGTATGCGCAGGGGCTGCTGTAAATATGGTGGTCATAATTTTCATAGGGGAAAATCAGCACGCCGAACCCGTTCAAGCCCTGAAAATTTCATCGAAATCGTACAATAACTTCGTATATTTTGTCCCGTTACAAGGAATTCATGACAGACACACATACAGACAGACACGGAACCAAAATTGTTCAGGAAGGACAGAAGCGAAATATATTGTAAAAAGTAATGCATGCATTCCAGGGGACGTCCCATGGGATAAGCATTAGGCCAATTTAAACCAGTTGGTAAGCGATAAAACTGTTTCACTCGATGATTAGTATTTTAGGCAAAATATTGTTGTCCTCCCCCCCCCCCCCCCAACATTATCCACCATAAATTTTCAAGCGGCATGGGAGCCTTGAATTTGAAGAGCATTTTAGAATCCATGATCTACGATACCCAACATGCGGTTTCGAGTTTTTTAAGCTTTAACCCCCTCCCCCCCTTCCACCCATTAAAAGGCAAAATTCGAAATTCCAGCGACGTAGTGCACAACTAGATAGATTTCCGCGTCGAACATAAAAAGAACTACGCAAATCGGTTGAAAACTAAGGCCTGGGCAGAGTACACAAGATTTTGTCACACAGACATACTACATACATCAATGGTTTTTTCGCGGATTTGGATTCAGAATGGTCTAAAATAGATTACTGTGTGTTTTTTTTTTTTCATTCTGTTGAGTGTCTAAAAAAGGTAGAATTTCAACTTTTCAAGGTTGAAAAAAAAATGTTCGCCAAAATCAAAATTGCCACTCGCGTTTTACGTTTCAGACCTTCCTGAACAATGTTTGTTTCGTGTCTGTCTGTCGTGAAATTCTTGTAACAGCCATAACTCCTGCATTTTCCATCCGATTTCGACGATTGGGGTGTAGAGGGTCCCCTATGAGGGTAGTGCAAGGTAGGTGAAGTGAAGTAGGTTCACTGAAGTAAAACACAATCACTGTACGAAATACTTGTATTGGATCGAGTACAATTTATGTGAGGGATGATAAGGCGTAAAAGAGATCCCGGTCGGAGCCGTCTAGACAACTGTCGATTCCAGAGGTGAATCGATCCATCAATATCGATCTAACACTATCGATGTTTGGCATAGCCGATTATACATCATTCTTCACGCCCCCACCCAAATTGACAAACACAATAGCAACCAAGCCTAAGCAAACCCAAAAAACCACAATAATAATCATAAAACATGAACTCTTCCACTAGTATACCTGGTCTTACAATCTAAACCTCAAATATAACATGACAAATTAATACTACAGAATCAAGTAACAGTGCACAGCAAAATACACATATGTATCAGTAAGTGGACAAGATAAGTCAAACAAAATTGGAATACCACAAAATAACATTTTGAACAAATTAATTCGGAATAGAAACAATTTTTATCTTTAGGTACTTTATCTAATTACGCCTCAGAATAACAGAAGAGAAAAAAAACAAAATGTTGCTGGAATCACAAATGCTGACGTGCCCCTGGTTAACCCTGAAACCAGAACACTGTTATGAGTATGTCGTAACTCACCAATGAGGGTTTCTATTTTCATAATTTAATTTATTCATTTTTTTTAGTTTTATTTTACTAACGAACAAAATCTTTTAACCAGCCTGGTGGGCGAACTTCTCGCCCTGATCTAGTTCTGCCTCCCACCGATTGCTCCCCATCATGCATTGGTACCTCCAGCTCAACCAGCCGGGGCTCACCTCCAGCAGAACCTTCTGGTGGTGTACCCGATGGAATTGGCTTACCAAGAGGAGCCGTTCCATCCACAATTTCCGGGGGCAATGAAGGTGGTGGGATATCTTGCATGACAAGATGTGGTCGGAGAGAAGTGTCTGGTAGGGGTACCTGTGTTCCATCACAAACACGCTTACGAAGCTGTGTAATATGTACTCTATGTCTTAACCCCTGCCCCTCCTGATCACATACTACTCTCATTACTGAAGATTTTACCTCAAGAACAACTGCCTTAGACCATAAGGGATGACGGGTATCCGGACGAACAAGGACCCAGACAGGGGATCCAACTGGGAATTTATGACCATCCCCCTGTTCAGCTGTTGAAGGTCGGTCCTCTAAAGATCTGGTGAGAGGAGTGGCTGGCTTGTATGAAAACATGCATTCCATGGGAGATAACCCCGTGGATGAGGATGGGGCTGCATGAATGGAACCCAATACATGGGTTAACCTATCTTGGAGGGATAACCCTGGGAGGTCCATGGCTGCTTTCCTCAATCCCTGTTTGACTGTATGCACTGCTCGTTCTGCTCTGCCATTGGACTGTGGGTTATAAGGTGCTGTTGGTTGATGAGAAATGGACCAATGTACAAGAAAAGAACAGAACTCACTGGATGAGAAGGGTGGACCATTATCAGAAACTATTGTGCCAGGAAGGCCAAATGTCGAAAATAATTTCTTCAGAAAATTTATAACCCGTGCTGCAGTGGTAGTATCGAGTATCTCACAGTGGATCCAATTTGTGTGGGCATCTACTGCAACAATGAACGTGCGCCGCTCCAGCTCAAACATGTCCAAATGCATCCTTTCCCACGGATAAGATGTTTCTGAGCAAAGGACTCGGTTTGGCGCATCAGGATTTCTAGGTTTATGCACATTACATGCCTCACACTGAGAGCCCAAAGATGTCAAATCAGTATCAAGTCCTGGCCACCATACAACTGGTTTAGCTAACTCTCGCATACGACTTACACCCAAATGCCCAACATGGAGGAGTTGGAGGATTGATGGACGAAGCTTACTTGGAATAGCAATCCGTCCATTTAGTCTGAGGACCCCGTCTTCCCACTCAAGTTCGTCCCGAGCTGCATAATACCTAGCCAGTTCAGCATCTGCTGGTTTAGACCCCCACTGGGAACCGACCAAGGAACGTAAACTCTGGAAAATAGGATCTCTGCTGGATTCCTCCCTCACAGTTTCCAAATCAAGGAGTGGGCTGGATGTCTCTACAAAAGCGACCTCGGGAACCTGAGCAAAATGTGACCGAGGTAGACGAGATAGTGCGTCAGCGTGGGGTATCTGGGATCCAGGACGGTAGACCAATTCATAGTCGTAAGCAGCTAATATTTCCGCCCATCTAACCAGGCGAGCCGCCGCAAGCGCTGGGATATTTTTACCTGGTGAAAGGATTGATTTCAAGGGCTGGTGGTCAGATTCAATTAAAAAGTGCCTACCATGGAGGAATTTATGGAACTTTTTTAACCCATAAATGATGGCAAGTGCCTCCTTGTGGAGCTGACTGTAACCCCTTTGTGCTGGTGTGAGGGTAGCAGATTCAAAAGCAAGAGGACGCAGTTGACCTTTAACAACCTGACTGAGGGTTGCACCAACCCCATACTCACTCGAATCTGTGGACAATATAATATCTTGCGAAGGGTCATAAAGAGTCAGTGTAGCTACTTGAGCTAGCGACGACTTTAAGGACAAAAAATTTGAATTACAATCCTCTGTCCACACCCATGGGTTTCCCTTGCGAAGAAGGAAATGGAACGGCTCCATCTTGTGAGCCAGGTTAGGAAGGAAAGTCCTATAAAAATTGATGAGACCAAGAAAAGAGCGGAGCTGGGTAATGTTCTGGGGGGCAGGCATATCTCTGATTGCGCTGACCTTATCTGGATCTGGCTTACGACCCTCAGAGGACAGGACAAACCCAAGAAAGGAGACAGACTGGGAGAACCACACTGACTTCCCTGTGTTAATTTTAACATTGTGATGGTTAAGTCGTTTTAAAACCTGTCGCACGTTTGCCTCACATTCTGTCTGGTCTCTACCTCCTATGAGTATGTCATCCAGATAAGCCCTACATCTTGGGATGTCTGTTAGAATGCGATCCATTACAGACTGAAACAGAGCAGGGGCTGAGGAGAGGCCAAAAACAAGGCGTCTATAATGGAACAAACCTGAACAGGTATTCACAGTCAATAGATGGCGACTGTTTGGATGGACCTCTAATTGAAGATATGCATTTGAAAGGTCAATTTTTGTAAAGACTGCACAGCCTTGAAATGCGTGAAAAATATCATCAGGGCGTGGTGTAGGGTAAAAATCAGACTTTATGTTAGGGTTTAAAGTCCGTTTCAAATCGACGCAGATCCTGAGATCCCCAGACTTTTTCCGTACGGCCACCAGGGGACTAGCCCACTCAGTCTCAGTTACCGGGTATATTATCCCAGATTTGACAAGTTGTTCTATGTGGCTTTCTACTTGAGGACGAAGGGCCAGTGGAACAGGGTAAGGGCGCTGAAACACAGGGGTGGCACCCTTTTTTAAGTTAATGTGTACCAAAAACCCCTTGATTGGAAGATCGTTATCTGCAGCACTGAAAGCCTTGGGGAACTCTCTAGAAAGATTTGGTAAATATGGTGATATGGCTGAAACTGAGGCTGAGGCCAAGAGTTGAGACCGCCAATTTGGTTTTAGAAGAGACAAGGTATCTCTACCCAATATTGCGTAAGGTCGTAAAGTCTGAGCCACCAAAAGTGACGCCTGAACCACTTTCTTGTCTAGGAACAGCGGTGTGTCCCATATACCTAGTATGACTATTTGGCTCCCATTTGCTGCTGTTACTTTGCCTCCATACGTACGCAAAGATGAAACCGAAACAGAAGTAGGTAAGATTGAGTGGTCAATGATTGAAACTGCGGCCCCACTGTCCACGAGAAAAGTAGCACCTCTGGCAGGATCCCCAAAATGACAGGTCGCAATCAGTGGGTCATAACTAGAAGACCACTCAGTGTTCCTTGAGTTTGACACTGAGGCCAAGGGCACCAAAAACTGACACATAGAAGAATTATCTTGGGTTTTATCACTAGTTACATCAACTGAAGTACTTACTAAACTAACTTCCTGAACCAAGACACTGTCCTCCTCCACAGCAGCTGCTCCAGTTCTCTTGTGAAACTGCTTTGATCCTCCCTGACCTGATTTCCGAGATCTGCAGACTGCTTCCAGATGACCCACCTTGTTACAAGCCCTGCAGGTAGCTGTGCTGAAGGGGCACTCATCGAGGGAATGTTGAGAGAAACAACCAGCACAATGAGGAAGTGGTTGACGGTTTTGAGGTTTGGAACGTTGAGGTTGGCGTTTTATGTGAGCTTTAACAGCTGAAACAGGTGCTGCTGGGGCTGAACATCCAGTAATGACCCCTGATGTGAGACGAAGTGACTCTGCTATAGTTCCAGCATTGACCATATCAGCAGAAGTGGAGGTGGAAGGAAGACCCAGCATAGTCTCCAAGACCCTGGGATCATCAGAAAGATGGAGACACTTGAGGCGAAGTGTGGCTTCTGCTGCTTCAACTCCAGTCCAACCACAGCGCTGGGACAAGTATACCAGATGATTATAGGCCTCTCGCATGGGCATCCCGGTTGGTCTTTTGTAGGCCAAAAATTCCCATCGATCTTTAGACACATTTGCACCATCCAAATGCTCGATGGCTGTCCTCAACCCCTCAAGGTCGATGGTGGCCAAGGTCTTGGGCGCAATGGCCTTGAGTACTCTGCCATAGTCACCATCCTCCAGACCAGTGAGAAAATCAAGGGGGAGTCGGTTTTTTGAGGGCATTTCATATTTATCATAGGTCACCTCACATCTGGTCAGAAAATCGGTAAGAGATTCCACGGAAAATTTTTTTAACTTCGGAAGAGTAGGCATCTTACCATTTTGTTGTTCGTCCGCCATAGTGAATTATAAGATGGGTCTTTGTAAATTGTCTTGTAAATTTTGAACTGTGTCCTGTCTAACGATATTAGCGCTTTCGTGGTGGAAATCCAAACTAGAAAGTTAGCTCGTGGATAGCAGACGGACCGAGTATGGATGCTAGAACGGTGATAACACTGATAACTCGACGAGCGAAAACGGTTGGGTAAAATGGCGGTCGGACTGCTTGATAACAAAACTGCTTCCTACACTCGAACGAGCGAACCACAATTAAGACAATTGTAGGAAAGAGAGAGAAAAAAAAAAGTTCAAGTCGTCATACCGCTACCTTGCAGCGCAGAGCAAGGGAGACAAGTTGCAGTTACTTTCTGTCGGGGGGTGTTGATCAACCCTGCTTGTTGGGACGTCCGCCTTCACCGTCACGGTTCTTGATTGAAGCAAAAACAAATGCACAGTGAGTGTGGGAAAATTATCCCATTCCCGTCGCCACTGAAGTGAAGTAGGTTCACTGAAGTAAAACACAATCACTGTACGAAATACTTGTATTGGATCGAGTACAATTTATGTGAGGGATGATAAGGCGTAAAAGAGATCCCGGTCGGAGCCATCTAGACAACTGTCGATTCCAGAGGTGAATCGATCCATCAATATCGATCTAACACTATCGATGTTTGGCATAGCCGATTATACATCATTCTTCAGTAGGTACTTAAGAGATTGATGCTACTATGCATCGGAGCATCCATACAATCGGGTTATGGATACTGGGAAGGTGTGTGCCACAACCACTTGGCACACTTTTTAGGACGTCCCACAGTAAGACTTGGGCGTCCTTATGCGATCGATCTGGGGTAGAGTTGGACAACACTCAACAGAAAAAAAAAATAACCACACAGTAATCCGTTTTAGACCATTCTGAATCCAAATCCGCGAAAAAAACCATAGGTATATGTCTGTGTGTGTGTGTATGTGTGTATATGTGTATGTGTGTGTAACAAAATCTTGTGTACTCTGCACAGGCCTTAGTTCTCAACCGATTTTCCTGGTTCTTTTTTTGTTCGTCGCGGAAAACTATCTAGTTGTGCACTACGTCGCCGAAATTTCGAATTTTGCCTTTTATGGGGGGGAAAGGGGGGGTTAATGCTCGAAAAACGTGCGTTTTTGGGCATAATCTTGTGTACTCTGCCCAGGCCTTAGTTCTCGAACGATTTTCGTGGTTCTTTTTACGTTTGACGCGGAATACTATCTAGTTGTGCACTACGGCGCCGGAATTTTGGATTTTGCTTTTTAAGAGGGGGAAAGGGGGGGTTAATGCTTAAAAAACGTGCGTTTGCGTGCATAATCTTGTAAGCTCTGCCCAGGCCTCAATTTCCAACCGATTTGCGTGTTTCTTTTTTTGTTTGACTCAAATAACTTCCGAGTTGTACATGATTTTACCAGAGTACCAAAATTCGCAAGGGGAGGGGGTGAGTGGGGGGATAATATTCACAAAATATATATTTTGGTTCCTTTTTTTTTTTCGGCAGGTAGGTGAGAAAATCTCTAAGATCCACAGGTGGGGTTGGATCTCGTAAGATACCCTGAAGGATCCGCGACTTCAAGGTTATGTGGGATTCAAACCCACTAAAAAAACACCTCCTTTTCTCCCACGTTGGATGATCAGCCTGGAACTGTTTTACACATTACTTCAGGCTGAGTCCTGGGGCACTTCATCAGTCCTGGATGGCGGGACGGACCAGGTGTTCCCTTCTCTGTCTCTCTCGTTCTAACAATGTCTTCCTTGTCAGGATACTCTCTACGTACGCTGCCACAAGACTCCAGCTCCTCTCACCTTCCAGCATCTTGCTGACGACAGCTTCTGGTGTTGGAATTTGGGGAGTTAATCCCAGCTCTGCCAGCAGCTGGTATCTTTCAGCCGCCCATTTGGTGCATTTGAAAAAGGTGTGCAGCGCATCATCATCTTCTCTCTTCTGACAGTGCGGACATGTTAGGGCAGTTACCTTTCCCATTTTATGTAGATAGGCATAAAACAGTCCATGTCCTGTGAAGAATTGTGTGAGGAAAAAGTTCAATTCTCCATGCTTCCTGTCCGTCCATTTCTGGATGTTTGGCACTAGCCGTGCGGTCCACCGTCCTCTATATTCTCTTGTCCATATCTCTTGCCAGCTTACCATCGTGCAATCTCTTTCTTCCTTGGCTATGCGGGACCTGTCTCCTTCATCCCTTCTGTCGAAAATTCTTTTTCTCTCTGAGGCCATCAGCTGGATCGGTATGACACTGGTAAGCACAAAGATAGCGGTTTGGTTCCTTTACTGCTTACTAATTGTACCCAAGCTTTGAAATTGAGGAAAAATTCTCATTATACCTCCGGATTTCCATGAATTATTCTCTGTACCACTATGGAACTAATAGTGGTGCCACCATGCCAGGACATGGTGCCATGATGCCATAAACCGCTTATTTCGTGTTTTTTTTTTTTTTTTTTTTGTGTTTCACCTTGAATACGGATGTGAACTTCGATGGACTGCCTACCAAAACTAACAGATGAAAGTTCAATGTTACGACGTATTTCCGCTTTGGTGCCAGACTGGCACCATTGTTGGCGTTGGGGAGGTGGGGGGGGGTGAACTCAAATTCGCATGTTGGGTATCGTAGATCATGGATTTTAAAATGCTCTTCAGATTCGAGGCTCCCATGCTGCTAGAAATGTTAAGGTGGATAATGGGGGGGGGGGGTCAGTATTTCTTGCCTAAAGTAATAAATAAATAACATCGAGTGAAACAGTTTTATCACTTAACAACTGGTTAAACTTATCTAATGCTTATCCAATGGGACGTCCCCTGGAATGCATGCATTACTAAACAATATGTTTTCAACCTTCAAAAGTGAAGCAATGCTATAGCACCTAAGTAGACGCGGTACAAATTATTACACAAAGGTTTATACTTTTTCTGTATAGATCACTAGCTTGCAAAGAACGCAGTTTTGCCATTGTCACTACCCACCAACCATATTTTTGCTTCACAATCAAGGTTATTTTGAATACGCTTCACACTACATTCGGAGAAATAAAGAGTTGTGGGTGTGTTCGAAGAAATAGGGAGTTGAGGGTGCCTTCATTAGAAAATAAGATTACTGGTTGCTGGCGTGAATTTGGTTACAACCCGAAGATACGAACTACGAACGCATTTTGGCCAGCTAATATTTGAAAGGATATTAGGCCTCTTTCGCGAGTCACACTCAACGTCAATTTATCGTAAAGGTGTAAATTCCTAGACGCGACTCACGACTGCGACTGCGACTCGCGATTGGCCGCGTCCCACTCATTCAATGCATTCTTATGGAACAACATTCCTCGGCGCGTTTCCCGACCGCACGGCTCAATGCGGCTGACGGCTGATGAGCGCGTCTGCGACTCGACTGGTAGGGTGAGCAGTCCAGCCGCACGCCGTCTGCGACTGAAGTATGCAAACCCGCTCGTCTCGCAAACCAAAAAAAAAAAAAAAAACGCTACAAATCATTGCTCAAAGGTTTATTATTTTCTGCAGAGATCACCCTTCTGTATACAGGGTGTCCAAGTAACTACGCTCCCCCCACTTATTTTCTCTAATAGAGCAAGAAAAAAAATCGGATTAACGCTATTCTTCATAATTTTTTGCGTAGAATTCAAAAATGACAAAATTGCGCAGTGCGCAATCGCGCAACCGTGCGCAATCATGATCAACTTTGTTTTTTCAAATGAGAACCCCCATTTTTTATTGCAGATTCGGATTCTACGTCAAATTTTATGAACATTTTACTTGGACAACTTTTTTTTTGGACGCGCGCAACCCGCACAGCGAGCGCTCAAAGATGCGCAACCCAGGGATTGCGCCACAGTTGAGATGAAGGTAAACCTCAAGTGCGGCACATCACTTAGCAGTGTTTTTCCACGCTGAATCGCGTGGTGATGTCCCTTTCTTGATTCGATTCCATTTTACCTCATTTACAGCCAAAAAAGTCAATTTTTGAGAGGGAAATCATCAATTTTCTTACAAAGGGTAATAATCATCCTAATAAAATGTAAAAAAAAAATTAAATTTTGCGATAATTATGTAGTGGTTTCCCGTTATTTTACAATTTTAAAAATTTAATTTTTTTTACATTTTATTAGGATGATTCATTACCCTTCGTAAGAAAATCGATGATTTCCTCCTCAAAAATTGACTTTTTTGGCTGTAAATGAGGTAAAATGAAATCAAATCAAGAAAGGGACACCACCACGCGATTCAGCGTGGAAAAACACTGCTAAGTGATGTGCCGCACTTGAGGTCTACCTTCTTCTCAACTTAGGCGCAATCCCTGGGTTGCGCATCTTTGAGCGCTCGCTGTGCGGGTTGCGCGCGTCCAAAAAAAAAAGTTGTCCAAGTAAAATGTTCATAAAATTTGACGTAGAATCCGAATCTGCATTAAAAAATTGGGGTTCTCATTTGAAAAAACAAAGTTGATCATGATTGCGCACGGTTGCGCGATTGCGCACTGCGCAATTTTGTCATTTTTGAATTCTACGCAAAAAATTATGAAGAATAGCGTTAATCCGATTTTTTTTCTTGCTCTATTAGAGAAAATAAGTGGGGGGAGCGTAGTTACTTGGACACCCTGTAGATCACTGGTTCTCCATCAATAGCACCTACCACCATCTGTATTCTCCCTTGACCTTCCCTCTCAAATTTCAGCTTCCTGCGTTCAATAGGATTGAAAATGGCTTCGGAGCTCACTCAGCTGATCAGTGATCTGAAGAGTGAAGAAGCCTTTGAGCAATGATTTGCAGCGTTTTTTACCCACCAACATTTTTTTAACCTACCAACTTTTGTTTACCTACCAGCTAGGTACTACCTACCACACCATACTGGCTTCACACCTTCACCATCAAGTTTATTAGAAAGAACTAAACGCTTCACACTCGATTGGAAAAATATGGAAATTTGATTACTGGTTACGCAGAAGGCAAAACTGTATACAAATCGAAGAAATGAACAGCGATCGCATTTTAGTCAGATAAAATTTGAATGGAGATTAGACCTCTTTTGCGATTCACACTCATGATTCTGTTTTATCGAAGGAAAACCTTCAAGTACTCGTAGGGACCGAACAATTTGTCCTACAGAGCTCCGGGTGGTCTCAAAAATTTTTAAAAATTCTATACTATTTAGAATTGGTGAAAAAACGATACCTTTATTTCGAGAGTTTTCGAGCTAGGGCACTCTTGAAAATTTCAACCCTTAATTTTCACCCCTTAGAAGTGACCTACATCAACCAAAAGCTTCGCGGCACAACGAGACCCCAAATGGAGCCCATATACCAAATTTGAACCAAATCGGTCCAGTGTTATTAAGAAAAGTGCCGCGTACGGCGGACGGGGGACGGACATTGCAAATTTGGATTCTACGCACCTTGAAACGTAAAGTGACAAAGTTTGAGGGGGGGTTATAAAAATTTTTTGCGATACGATCACATAGGCTTATTATTAGAAATAATAAACCAAAAAAAGGAATCGGATGGGGTCGTCCTTCAAATGGCCGTGTATCAGTAAGTTATAAAAGCCTTCATCTCTCCTCGTCCGAAACATGTCAGCCTGGAATTCCCGGGCAATCGTCAAGAATAATTCATCTTCCTCCTCTTCTTCCAACAGGAGAGCGAGCACTACCTTCTTCACGGACATCTTGAGCCAGACTGACACAGTGGCCAGCCGTACCTAGGAATGTTACAGGTTTGCGGCGTGCGACTGCGTCTGTCGACCAAAAATCGTGAGCCGCAGTCGCAGTCGTGAGTCGCGTCTAGGAATTTACACCTTTAAGGTGTAAGTCCAACCTCAGTGGGTCGCCGAATTGCCAAAGAAAACCCCGTGTAGGTAATCAGTTTGGTTTCTCCCATTTTTCTTTTAATTTTTCAAATCCCTAGACTGATGGACTAACGAATTTTACCCCCCTTCAAAATTTTTTGGGTTACCATTCAAGGTATGTAGAATCCGAAAATCGAATAAAACGCTGCAAATTATTACACAATAATTATTACACAATGGTTTATTATTTTTCTATATTGATCACTCGTCTGCAAAGCCACCAACCATCCAACGTAGATTAGGCCTCTTTTGTGATTCACACTCGTGTTTCTGATTAATCGTACGTCCAAAACTTAAATTCTCGTAGGGAGCGAACGGTTTGTCCTACAAAGCACTGCGTGGTCTCAAAAAATTATAAATTCTATACTATCTTAAATTGATGGCAAAACGATACCTTTATATCAAAGTTTTCTGAGTTAGGGCGTTTTCAAAATTTCAAAATTCATTTTTTAACCGTTAGAAGTGACCTACATCTAGACTAGACCCCAAATGGAGCCTACATACCAAATTTCATCAAAATCGGTCAATTCTAAGTGGGGAAAGTGCCGCGTATGGACGGCCAAATTTTTATTCGATTTTTGGATTCTACGTACCTTGAAACGTATACCAACAAATTTTGAGGGCGTGATAACACATTTTTTTCTTGGTCGATTCCAAAGGTTCATTACTGAAAATAATAAACCAAAATTTGGCCGTCCGTCCGCCGTACGCTGCACTTTCCTCAGTTAGCATTGACCGATTTTAATGACATTTGCAATGTAGGCTCCATTTGGGGTCTAGTTGTGCCCTGAAGATGTAGGTCACTTCTAAGAGTTGAAAAATAAAGTTTGAAATTTTGAAAACGCCCTAACTAAAAAAATCTTGATATAAAGGTAGGTATTGTTTTTCCATAACTTTGAAATAGTGTCTACAGAATTCTTTGAGTCCACGCGGAGCCCTGTAGGACAAACCGTTTGTTCCCTACAAGAATTTAAGGGTTGAATTACGATAAATCAGAAACTCGAGTGTGAATCGCAAAAGAGGCCTAATCTCCGTTCAAATTTTAGCTGACCGAAATGCGATCGATGTTTTTCTTCATGTTGGTTGGTGGTAAAAATGACAATCCTTTGAAATATTCAAAACTGTTCGTCAACAATTGTCGAATCGCTCGGTCGGATTCAAAAATACGATTATATTCAAGGTAATATCAATATAAATGTTGAATTCAAGAATATCAAAGAAAATCACCGTTTTTTGTTGAAACACTCATAGCCAACCAATAAGCAACTGCTCAAATCTTATGGCATCATTTTGGTTTATTATTTTCAATAATGAACCTTTGGAATCGACCGAGAAAACGATTTTTTAACCCCCCTCAAAATTTGTTGGTTTACGTTTCAAGTACCTACGTAGAATCCAAAAATCGAATCAAAATTTGGCCGACCGCGCGCGATTTTGGTTGATGTAGGTCACTTCTAAGGGTTGAAATGAACTCAAAAAATTCTGATATAAAGGCATTGTTTTCCCATCAATTCAAGATAGTTTTGCATTTTTAGAGACCACGCCAGCTCTAAAAATCAGCGGGGAGCTCTGTAGGACAGAATGTTCGCTCCCCACGAGAATTTAAGGGTTGGACTTAACATAAATCAGAAACACGAGTGTGAATCGCAAAAGAGGCCTAATCTCCGTTCAAATTATAGCTGACCGAAATTTGATCGATGTTTTTCTTCATGTTGGTTGGTGGTATAAATGGCAAAGACGTGTTCTTTGCAGACGAGTGATCTACATAGAAAAATAATAAACCGTTGTACAATATTTTGCAGCACTTTTTGAAGCTTGAAAATATCCTCGGCGTGGAGAGAGTTCCCCCATAGTAGGATGCCATTTTTTCAGTCCATGTTCTCTCCACTACTCGTTTGCTTAAACATTCGGGTGGAAAAGAACTAAAAACACAATCATTTGCGTTGAGTAATTTTGACTCCGAACGTTTCCAACAGTGTGGGTACGACAGGCGTTTCCATCCCAGGGTTAAGAACAAAATTATGGTCCTGGATCTTTCCAATAATCGGGTCTATAAGTGATAGTCCTGAGTTAGTTTACCTACTCAAGTCGTGAGTGATTCGATTTTGAAGTTATGATGCCGTTGTGTTCGGAACTTTGAGGCACGTCGATCTGGATAGAATTAATTTATCTGACAAACTATTGGACAGTTACGAGGTCTCACTAGATCGATATGGCTCAGAATTTTGAACACAACGATAACAAAACCTCAATCGAAGTTTTGTAACTTACTAAGTACCACTTATAGACCGACGTTATACAATATAAGATACTGTGATATACCTACTACGTTACAATTTGTACTAGTTCAAAGATAAATTTCTTGAATACAATCAATTCGACTTTCTCGAACATTTTGAAAATTCTACGTTTTCCACGCAAAACTCACATTCTGAACCAATTTCAATCATTGAATAATTTTTTGTTGTCAAATATCTCCTCAATAAAGTGGAGAAAGGCTAGAGAACAGGGAGGGATGGTGAAATGAAGGAGTGAGGAAAAAAGACTAGAAGAAGGGATGGGAAAGAAGGAGGACATCAAAACTTCAAGACAATAAAATTCCCTTAAAAGAGTATTTTTCATGTTTTCGCTTCTCCAAACTGTAGATCCGAAGATAGGGGAAGAAAAGCGTACAAATATAAAATGATGTCATGGTTAACTTCCTCAATATGGCACTAATACGTGGAAAGTGAGAGGAATTTTGGCCTATAACGTAATGCCTTTTTTTGAATTTCACTAAATTCTTCCTATCTTTTCGAATTTGGGAATTGTAAACAAGAATAGAGGGGGTTTTCGTGGAGGCTGGATTCGAATCTCAAGTCAGAAACACGAAACACCTTCCGTGAAAAGCAATAGAGGTGCACGGTTACCGAATCCTGGTGTAGAAACAAGGAGTCAAATGACGCATTGAAGGATTTAAAAAAACTTGAATTCAATCAACAATACTAGAGAGGTATATTTACACACACTTGAATACAGGAAAACGTCTCAATTATTAAGTTACCTAAATTATATACACTGAAACATATTTACAGCCAAAAAACAATAAAACTAGAAAACTGCTCCAACATAACATACTTCGATTCAATTTATTATTCCCCATCTATGAAAGTAAGTGGCAGATGAAGTAAGCTGAACATTGACCAGGGAAGCGATCTTCAGAAATGACTAGGAAAACAGTTATCTACCTCGAGCAATGGTCAATTCCAGTAAACGTTTTTATATTGTGTTTTCATTTCAGGTACGAAGCTGTGAAAATATACCCTTCGTCACTTTATTTGCTTCTACGGACCCTACTGTTTCAGACCAATTACAATGATGATCAGATCAACATCTCACTGTCTCATAGCACACTAAGTATCTACTCGTACCTTCTATAACCCCTCATCGATAAAAACACGTGAAAATCGATCTCCAAAACGGAATGTACGAATACATTCCGGATGAAGGAGATCTAGTAACCACCAGCTCCCAAGCCCACGAACTGGTTGGAGAACAAGAGGCTTCAGAATTTTTGGAGGTGGGGCCAATTTTTCGAACATTCTGAACATCGTTAATCATAGATGACAATACTGATGGAAATCCAGTTTGACACCGGGGCGACAGTATCCATTATGTGGCAGAGGAGAAAGTGAAGCAGAGAGTGTATGTGGTCGTCTCTGTACAGTAAGTGGAGAAACCATTCCTGTGAAGAGATGAGCTGATATTCAAATGGATTTGGGGAACAAACTACCCAGGTACCTCGACTGTGTGGTTGCTGACATAAAGGAAAAATGTATGGGGGGAATGATGATTGCGGGAAGCTGTATGATTGACTTGAGCAAGCAAGTCCCCCAAATGGGTAAAACAAAAATTAAGTTTGGGCCAATGGATTATGTTCAGAGAAGTCCACAGGAGTTCCGGAATCATCATAATAACTATCGCATCGATGACAGGGAGAAGAAAACTATCGCAGTTGGGAAGATCAGGTTAGGGTTGAGCGCACGATATGGTTGGAGATTGTTAATATCAGGGCGATGGCTTCAGGAGTTTCGAGTTAGGTAGGGGAAGAGACCGTGGAGGTGGTCGTGACCAGGGTGGCTCAGGGTACGGTGATCCCACGTTCCAGAAAGACAAGGGAGGTGCACCTCGCAAAGACAGACATTGTTAAAGTGATCCTCAAAGAGATGACCCAGGAGGAAGGTAATTGAAAGAATAATACAATAAGAAATAAGTAAAATTGTTATAATGGTAAGAAAGACTGGCACCAGATCAATAAGGTGGAACTCAACAGCTCCAACAAAAAGGAAAACTGGGAAAGTTCAAATAATGAGCACAGCACGAGCAAAGTTGCCAATCCTGATGGGCTGGACTCTGGAAAATGTGCAGTAGAACCCAGAATCTGGAAACAGCAATGAGGATAAGGCTGGATCCCAGGCTGGCAACCCCACAACTGTGAGAAAACTCCACAGTGCCTAAGGAATAACTTGGACCCAAGAGTAAAGCCGGTGAAGGCGAGGACTTGACCCGATGGGAGAAGATGAACGCTCTCTGGAATAGGAAGGAAGACTGGGAATCGACGATGAGAAGTACGAGTATGAGGATATTAAAATCTCTCAGAGTCGGAAAGCAATGGAATGTCCTTGACATTGACATATGGTACAAGGACTCTTGTACCCAGCCCAGAGAAAGAGAGCATGTCCACTCATTGACGCCCGCTTATTACAATACAATGCGAGCTGAAATTGGAGGTGCGTTCATACTGGCCCTCCTCACCAGCAACATCCATGATAATGGGGTGTGCGCATGGGCTGGAAAAACTGTTTATTGTTATTTTCAATCCAAACTAGACATCATTCTGAGAATTTTGACGTCAAACGCGACCTTCTAGCGTGAGAAGGCCTTTTTCTATGAGTTTTCAATGTTTCGAATGTTTATGACGTCACAGAGGGCTGGGGAGTCCTGCCCAGGTGGGAGGGGAGCGTAACGTCATAAACATCCGAAACTTCGAAAAATCATAGAAAAAGATCTACCCATACAAAAAGAGAACGGCTGGTGTCAAAATTCTCAGGATGAGGTCTACTTTCGATTAAAAATAAAAATAAAAAAGGCACAACCCCCATTGCACGAGTTTTTTGAGGTACCTACTGAGTTGTAGAGAGGGGAGTGCCTTAGTTTCAGGGCAAATGGCGGTGAAAGGTTATTTACGGGACTTTGCAGACATCCCCTTTGATTTCGCCAATTCAAAAATAAATTGGACCTAACCTACTTCTACTTCCTTCAGCTTCCTAACTCTGTAATTGAAAGACCCTGTTCGCATAAATTCTAGACAATGAACGTTTTTGACTAATGAACTGTCATTAAACAATTTTTTAGAGATGTAACTGATGTTCAAAGTAACTAACGTCGGGTTTTCCAAACAAGCAGTTGTTTGTTCAAAGTTTCCAGGATATTTCCACATTTTATTGAACACATTTAAAATGAGATGGGATTGGTCTCATTTAACTAGAACTTGGATATTCTAGAACTTTCCAAAACATTGCTAGAACATAGAATTTGCTTCTTCATTAGAAACTCACTCAATCAATTTATTGTAGCAGTATCATCTTTAAAAGAACTCGTAGAACATTTAAATTGAAAATTCAAGATGAAAGTGAACAAATAGAAACCAAAGCAACACTTCTAGCAGTGACAAGTTTTGGGGTTAAAGAGAAACAGAAGGAGGATTGGGATTTTCTTCATCAGATTTGCTTTCCAAAGAAAATGGAGGGATGCGGCAGTCAAAGGTATATCCATCTTCTCGTTCCATTCGGAAAGTTCCCCTGAGAAAAAATAGAATAAAAATTTATAGAATAGTACTAGGGTATTACTCATAAATGCATCAATGTCTTCTGAAATACAACAAATGTTGTCACACCCAAACTTGTCCAAAATGGGTGGACATGTCGACTTGACCTGTGCTCTCGGCTAGCGAGCAGTGGAGACGGGGCAGGTTACCTTGCTGTTCAAATTTTATGAACAATTGAGGGCGCCAGTCCGCTTGCGAAGTAAATTTGAGCTACTATGAGGTCATAGCGGACGAAAAACCTTCATTCGTGTTAAATCCTGCCTAATTTGAGGCCTTTGGATAACATTTAAAGGGTTTTGTCGATGAATAAAACACGCGTTTTAGAATTTCACTTTATCAATGGTATCAACAGAAAAAACGTCTTCTTCACCTTTTTTAATATGTGTCACTACACAACAATTCGAACTCATGCATGTGCCTCAGCCTCGACAAGGACGAGGTATTGATACATAAAACTGGGTATATCAAATCATACATTTCATATTTAATCAAAATAAATAAATCAATCAGAACGGGGATTAAACTTCTTCTCAATCAAAGAATAAAATTTGCAAGATAGGTACATCGACGAATAGGTACCTACTAAAAATGCGATGACAGGCTTTGGGCTCCTTAACAAGCGTAGGTAGGCATACAAAGAAATACAAAATAATCATCAAACGTCTTTTGGAGACAACCTATGGTGATCACCAGAAACAAGGGCCCTAAACCTAATCTTATACTATTAATTCTAAATGGAATCCTTAGCCTAATCCTACAATACGTGGCTCAAGTCGAGGTGAAAACTGCAGGTTTCTCCAAACCAAAATTTCTGTGTGTAGGTATCGCAACCCAGCAGGTAATAAAAACCCCAACAGTATGGGGTTTCTGGGATTAGGTATGCCGCTTCCAACAATCCGACCAACGAATAAGGGCAGTAGATCAAAATTTGGCCTTTGCCAACGGTACGTAGGTGCCTGGACCTATTTCAAGTTTCTCGTGGCGTACGTCGACCAAAAATCCTGCTGAGCAGCAAACGTTCTAGGTAGGAACAACGACGGGAAACTGAAGCCTATTTGTGAGATGTGGATGCGAAAAGGAGCCCAAAGAGGGGATTACATGATTTGATTGAAATCGAATTGATCGCAAGGCGATGGACTGAAGCAAGATAAGCCGGCGCCGTCCGTCAGGCGGTCGTCGGTGAACTTTACCGTTTACATTCCGGTGGTACCTACGTTCCTTGTCAAGTCGTGGGCAACAATGTTTTCGCTGAAATGATGGCAAAGTGGGTGTTCCGGCACTTTGAAACAAAGGTATTTTGAAACGGAGTGGCCTGGTACCCCCCCCCCCCCCCTATAATTGCATGATTGCGGCGGATAGCCACTGGTAGGATCAATGTTCCCGGTGAGACCGACAGATTCCCGTGGATCACATCGATTCTTCGAGGACTCCTCATCAACGCTCTCCATCTGGGGAGAAGAGGGGAAACAGAATCGCGAATTCTCCATCATCTTCACTTCCTTCCTACAGCCCATCTGGGCATAATGGGAGGTTACTTCGACAATTATTTTTGATTTTCACACAAATAACGGAAATAGAGAGGGTGGTCCGTTACTTATGAAACACTCTGTACATATATTATGGCGTATAGAATTATATGCTGAGGAAGAAAGACTTGAACTAACCACATGTGACCACTAGGGGCCTGAAGACTAACATGACTGCTGTACTGGAACGCAGGAGATTCTTTTGAAAGCACTGGCTCTTGTCCAACAACTCCACGACCTCTCACAGTCTCTAGTGTTCCACTCAAGCTGAATATTCTCCAGTGTCGTTCTCTCAGTTGAACAGAAGTATCCCCTAAGTTTTCAATACGAATACAATACCTCCACTGGAACAAGAATGAAAACAAAATTGAAACGAACAAAAACAAAAAACAAGCTGAGATAACAAACGTTTTAGGATCATATTACACAAATGACTTATACAAGCATCGAGAGAAAGAGGAAAAATGTTGTTGGGTAAATAAACTATTCGATTATTTAGTTTTAAAGTGTTTAACAATCATTATTAAATATGAGTACATATATGTTTGAACTATGGAAATCAGAACTAATCTCGTCTATTAGAATGACCAGAATTAGAGACCACACGATAAAACCAGGACGGAAAGCAATGCCATTGAAATTGTCTTCATGGCCCCCTGTGCCCCGAGGCCACAGTCCCAGTGAGCTGTGTAGCGCTGATCATCCTTCCCATGGGCCAATGATTTTTTGATTAGATGCTTCGATTGGGCGCTCTAGCAGGAGCTCCTGAGCCTCCCAACTAAAATCAAAAGACCATATTCCCATTTTGTGATGCAGACTCTGGTTTGGTTTTTATTTTCAATGAACCTTCAGAATCGAGCAAGAATTATTTTAGGGTCCCCCCCCCCCCCCCCCCCGTCATATCACTTTCTCTACTAGAACGCCCGCACACTCAGTGGCCCTGCGACACTGAATGTCTGCAAACCAGTTCCCTCGCCACACTGAAAACATGACTATATCACTGGATTCCGCGTGTCTGTATGCTCTCTACTGCATTTTCGCCATTGGATAGGATAATGATTAAAAAATATTAGTAGGTATTTTTTAACCAACTGTTTCGTACTTTCATAGAATAAAATTGCCATTGAAAAAACAAAATGCCAGTCTGATATTTATTAGCCAAATAAAGTATATGTATCAAAAAACTAGAATATATTTAAAGGAACAACATATATCAAAACGGTATTTGTAGTAGGTAAGTACCTACAATAATATCAATCAGTACCTTCGTGAATTTTAAGATTCCCAAAATCGTAGGTACATCACAAAATGCAGGTAACAAATAATTTCCGAAGTAGGTATCTGAAATATTTTTCATAAGTAATTCCAAAATGGCTAATAATTCGGCATCTGTGTAATATCGTGACATTTTTTATTCGAAAAGACGAAAAAACGGCGTGAAAATCGCTCAAGAGTTGACACACTCAAACCCCCATGACGAGGATAAAAAACTGATTGTTGATGCCGGCCAAAAAATAATAACAATACCCAGTAGGTAAGTGCTGCCCCTATCATGCCACGATAAAACCATCATAATACGATGATTAATATGATTAGTTACCAGCTCTGATTGATGGCAGAACAGAAAACGTGGATACTGGTGCGTAGCACACCAGTCACATTTTACGAGCCTGAGTAAACTCGCGTGTAGTAAGTCTTACTACACCCGGGGACAGTGGTGTGGCTAGTCGTTGGGGCGTCGTTGTTTGGCAGTGGACTTTAGACCGACCTCTGCGGGGATCGTGGGTTCTAACCTCATTGCCGACAGCGTGCGTTTTTTGGCGGCCCAACCCAGGGCAGTGAGGCAATGGGAAACCATTAGCGAAATCATCAGAACAAATTCTGATCTTCCCTTTGGAAGACAGCTGATGATGTCTGTGATGCCAGGAATGGCAGTCGGACGAAAATCCAACCTGAAATGGTTGTCTACTTTACTTACTTACTTTACTAGTAAATCTCATCTCGTGGGTAGTAGAGAGAGGGTTAAAATGTTATATTTTACGTTTCAAGATAGATAGAATCCAAAAGTTGAATTTAAAAAAATCTGTTGGAACAATGTGCACTATTTAGAAACTCTATACTCTTGCCTTTATTTAAAGAGCTCTGGACCGCGGGTTCCAAAACCCCTTCCCTGCCAAGAGGTGGCAACGTTGCAAGGTGCTCACCTTGCGGTGAAAACCCTTGCGGTGAAACCTTGCGGTGAAAACGGTCACAACCCTTCGCGGTCAAAACCCATCATCCCTCTTCCTTCTTCCTCTTCTATCAACATACAATTTAATTATTTATCGTTCGGTGAACATTTTTTGTAATTTAAATTCGTAACGTACTAATTATTCTGATGAAAATGAGTCCAAATTTCCTGTAATTCGGCGAAGAGGGCGTAATTCGTTTGGGTGGATTGGCCGGGAGAGGGCTGCTGAGTTTTAATCGTACCTGCCTCGAGTTTATACTCGATATGTTCAATTTTTCTCGCTGATCACGATTTTGGTGATGGGATGATCGAAATAATTTGTGAATCAAGTGTGCATTTGCAGAAGAGGGTAAACTGTTGGGGGGGTTCACGGGCGGAGGGGTCGCGCAGGTATACCTCGACCTTCCGCTGAGGCTCGGATTCTTGCAGCGATGCCGAACCTTCGGGGCCTTCAAAAATCCCAGAGCTCTTTAAATAAAGGCAAGAGTATAAGTAAGCCATTCTAGGTAGGCGTAGTCATCAAAACGTGTGAAGAACAAATTACTAATAGCAAAACTGAGATAAATAATTGTATGGGCTGTACAAGGACATTTAAGATTCAAAAGCATTGTAACACTCTCGGGAAATGTTTGAGCAGGAATGTTATGATGAGGTTAAGCCAGTCTACTCGTAAATACGAAACATAAACACAAGGAAAATAAAAAACACGCACCCAATAAACTAAAGACGACTGATTATCTCTTGATCCCATATAGAACGGGATGACAGTGATTCTAACGTTCTCTGTGGTTTCCTTGTGAACGTCAGACAACTCTAACCACGGATGGTTCTTTTTCTGCCAAGCCTTCAATGTGTCATGGGCAGCAAAAGGAGGTTCTGTAATAACAAATGGATAGACTATAACACAACTGTAGATAATACTGTTCAAATGCACGAACCCAATCAAATTCACGACCACAACGTCTATCTAGTCGGCACATGCAATTTTATTTCTAAGCTGAACAGACTTGTAAAATTTTCCGCGACCTCTGAAAATACCACCACACAACAAAAATGTGATTACTACCCTCTTTTTAGGCAAACGAACTTATAGAATAATGAAGTTGTTCAAGTCAATCACCTTGTTTCCCATTATGAAGGAGGAATTTGTCAAACAGCTCATGTTGAATGGGGTTTTTCTCTGTACTCTTGTAAGGCAACATGTCATCATGAGCAACATAATCCAGCCCTGGAATAGCATAGAGACTCCTGCTCCCTTCCTGGTTTCCAAGAAATGTAACGGCTTCAGTCTGAGCCCTCTGAAACCAAGAGTTTCTTCGATTAAGTCAACAGAAGAAGAAAACATAGCAACAATCTGCCCCTTTCATAAACATGTGAACATAATTACACTATGAGATCTATGTAAATACAAATATATGTAGATAACAATCTTAATGTGTAGGTTGTAGTGATCACAATTTTTGAAGTAGCAAGTTTGTGAAAGTGATCCTAAAAAATCAGAGTAATGAGAATTTTTCATATGTAAAACTACACAATCACATGGCTGGCAACACGTGATAACACAGTTGATTCGGTGTTTTCCAATTTTTCAATATTTCGGTTCCTTTGCTGCTTACTAATTGTAATCCGCAAATCCTGGGGTCCCTGTGGCTGGCCGCGTCTATGTCACGCAAACACCTCTCGCAAAACAGGTTCAAGAATATCTGCTCTTGTTCTTTCGTTCTCAGTTTCCGCTCTTTTCTAGCTTTTTTTCGTGATAGATGAACATATTGTGAGTCGAACGGTTCAATCCGGAGGTTGAAGGTAATTGAGCAGTTATCAAAGTGACACCTTATCTTTGTGCGCTCCTCCGGTAATTTCGTTATGTTTTCACATTTTTCATTCATTTTTACGGAATGATTCACTCTTTTTAAGGTTGATCGACATTGTTTAATTGTTGGTTGTGTCAATAATCAGCTCAATCCTCTCATAAGTTTCATACTTTCAGTTTGTTATCATAAAAAAGACCCAGTGGTTCGACTCCGATTTTTTTTTTTTTTTTTTTGTGTTTGACTCGGGTTTTTCTGTTTTGAATCTTTGCCAGACAACTCTACAGAGCTCCCAAAAAAGAGAAGACTCGTTCTCTTTCCAGGTATGGAATTACTAGGTATTATATTGTCGTACATGATTGATTCCAAACTATTTCTATGCACCATCAACCTATCTCCCTTGCGAAGGCCGCTAGAACCCACTCATATAGGGCTGATTTCCCATTCAAACTGGAGCAACTTTACACTGCCGCTGGCCGCCTCACGTTGACGCCGAGAATAAATTCTCAGAAATCTCAACTTTTTTTATGCCAAAATTTTTGGAAAAATATACTTTTTGATATATGTTGCTGCTATAGCGTTTCGGCGAGAAAAAAATGTCTCCGCCACGGGGGACCAACGCGTTTTTTTCCCGCGTTCAACGTGTTAACAACTGGTTAAACTGATCCAATACTTATCCAATCCCCTGGAATGCATGCATTACTAAACAATATGTTTAAGCACATTTTTTATTCAGAAAGAAAAAAAAAGTGGAAATTTTGATTTTGGAGGTGTCGGATCCGCGGAAGACAAGGAATCGCCAGCGGGATATCCGACTTTTTCCAGACCAAGTTCGGAACTGCCGGCTCAGCATTTCGCCGCTTGTCTCCCTTCTTGACGCCCGACCGAGGTTATAAAGACTTCGACCACCGAATTCAGGAGTATCTTTCGCCCAGAACTGATCCCCGACGGAATAGCTCCCGTCCTGTATTCTCAGCGCCCATCTGGAGAAGCCTACTCTGCCGCACCTTCGAACTCTGCCTGTAGCTCAGACCCTTGCAGTTCACCCGGACCACCCGCCGATCACCGCAGGATCACCGCAGGTACTTCATTGTGGAGAGACTTTAGAGTTGTATAAAAAAAGGGGGGTTTTATGTAATAAAAGGGGTTTTTATCATCCTTTTTATGTCTATATATCGACTCTTCCTAATCACCTCTATACAATATCCAGATAGGCTCTGACATAAATGGTGGAGAGCGCCTAAAAAATAGGTTTCGCCCCCAATACAATCAATAAAGTTAAGATTTTAAATATAAAATACAGAAATGAAAACTTTGAATTGAATTATTTTAAAACAATAAAAATAATAAATTATTGTGGAAAGAAGTTAAAAATACGATTCTCTTGTCTCTCTCTCATTGGAATTTTTTTTTATATATATATATTTTTTGTGTGTGCATGTGTACTAATTATAAGATTTTCCGTTGTTGAAGTGTTCAGCCTTAGGCTAGGAAACCCTTTTTTTTTCTTCCTTTTTTTTGCAATATATTATCAGAATTTTAAAAGTTTAAATTTTGGACTGCCATTTCTTTGAGAGATACTGTGTGCAAATTTGCTCCCTTGGCAACGATATCCTATATCCGGTTGCATAAGATGAAGGTCAGTAATCTTATAACCCAGAAGGAATTTGCACAACAGACCTGAAAGAAGGTGAGCAGAAAAGTTAAATTCATCCTGAAAATTAGAGGCTGAAAGCACTTAGGTAGGACCCCGAATTTTCAAAGGCATGTCTTGTTCCGCAATACATTTTGTGTAGCTCGTTTACGTAAGGAAACGAGGTACGCAAGCAGCAAAAGTGCTGTCGCCAAAAAATCGTCAACAAATTTGAAGGACCCCTGAATTCAGCAGGTATTCATTCAGCAAAATCCACCTAAGCAGGAGATTTTGTTTAATGACACAACTGTGGAAAAAGGGAATTTTTAAATAAAAATACATCGTCCAACTTAAATTCATCCTGAAATTTTATAATAGGTAATAATCCACTATAGGTAACAATACGGGTGACGGATGACGGATAGCGACTCGACGTTAGTTTTGTTAGTAAAACGACTGATTGATAGGTACCATATTGGAACAGATGAGCCTTTAAGAAGTTTAAATAGACTATCAGCTGCAGAATATGCTGAAATCGTGACTTATTTAGGCCAACCTGTACTTACTAGGGATGAAAATAGGTTATTCATTAATGAAATATGGGCAAAATCAGAATTAAATGTACCGGATTTATTACGAATTATTTTGAATAATGCAAAATATGATGAGAATTATTTAGAAGCTAGAGAGATATTAACAAACCAAGGTTTTGTAATAAGCGAAGAGAATAGAAAAACCGACGATTTAATTGATGAAAACCTAGGTTTACAAGCGGGTAATAATTCAAAAAACGAAACAAAAGAAGGGAATTTAAAACCAGAAATTACGAAAATCACAAAGTCGACTCAAACAATCATCATGGAGAGAACGCCTATTAAAATAACTCCACGGTATTTTTCGGCACAGGCTCACGAAGATATAAATCAGTTTATAAACAGTTGGGAGAAGTTAGCAAGATACCATAATTGGGAACAAAGGGAAATCATGCGAAGTATCCCGAGTTTTTTTCTGTCGGACGCACAGCTCTGGTACGACCAAAATGAAAAAATAGGAAAAATAAGGCCAACTTGGGAAGAGTTTAAATTGCAACTAAGACAGGAATTTCAGGATCCGAGTTTAATAGAATCTGCAAGGATGGAACTGTTAACACTTCAGAAATTAGATTCGGAAACTATGAAACAGTATGTTGATCGGCTAAGGAATTTAGTTTGGAAGGCTGCTCCAGACATGCCTACCAGCGAAAAACAACGAATTTTAGCGGCAGGTATTCCGAACGAATTTAGAATATGTCTTGCCGGAATAGACGATTTTGAACAGGCAGTCATAAAACTATATCAAGTGGAAGCCTTAATTAGGTTACCTAAAAACGAAAAACAGATCGAAATACAAAAACCCCCAAAATCAGAGGAAACCCTATATGAACGTGTTGCGGTTCTGGAAGCGGAGCGCCAGAACAGGGCAGTTGATCACGGATCATTTCAGGATAGAAATCGTAAAAGAGGAAATAGTCAGAATAATCGTGTAAGTAGCCAGAACTATCGTGGGTATAGATATCAGAATTACCGCCAGAATTCTCAGAATTACCAGAGAAATCAAGGCTGGCAAGGTAACCCATATAATCAGGGATTCAATGATTGGCGAAATTCAAGCAATCAACAACAGTTCAACCAATATTCTAGGCCAAATAGAGGGGCATATCGTGGCAGAATACAAACTGGCCGAGGAGCACATAATAGCCAAATCGAAAATTTAGCAAGTGTTTTAGGTAATTTACTGCTACAACAAGCCCCATCTAATAGTGGTCACCAAAATAGGGGAACATTTTATCAGAATCAAAAAAACTGATAAAGGGGACAGTTGGATTAAGGCATGATAACTGCCCCCAAAATCTGAGAACTATGGGTAAAATTAATATGCCAAAAAACGTAAGATGTAAACAACCCTTGATAAAACTACTTGTAGGTAGGTATATATTACATGCATTGTGCGACACGGGAGCTAGTGTTTCCATAATTCATGAAAAATATGTTGAAAATAAGACAGATATGAAGTCAACAAACGTACAGTTATATGCTATAGATGAAAATAAATTACAAATTCGGGGAAAAATAGATTTAAATTTAACAATTACTGACGATAATGGGATTGAAAAGCAAATTATTCAATCATTTTATGTCTGGCGACCAAGTATACACGAACAGACTTCTCAAAAAGCATTAGTTATATTGGGGAGAGATTTTTTTTATAACCAAAATGCCATAATGGACTTTAAGCAACAGATTATTGTAGTACAAGGTTCAAACATATCATTTAAGGATGAAAACGAAGATTTCATAAAAAATTCATGTGGTTTAGTTGTTACACGAGGCAAAAATCAAAAAGTTGAAAATGTAAAATCAGAGACTTGTGGATTAAAGACTCGAGAATCGAAAGGGAAAAGAATCGAAAGTAGGCCACGGGAGAACAATAAACAGTCGTTGAATTACACATTTAAAAGGCATAGCAATGAAACGCTGCCTAGACAGATTCCAGAAGAAACGGCGAATCAAATTACGGAGGCCAACGAAGGACGACTCAGTTCAGTTACCTTCCCGGCTGGGGAAAGAATAAGTGGGTCAAGTCAACTTCAATTGTTTCAAGATGCGTTAGACGTTCATGAAATTACATATAAAAAAATTTGCAAAAAGCTAAATGTCAAAAATACAACATGTACAGAAAAATTGTTGGCACAGATTTCGCAATTATTGGGAATCAATTTGGTTTATTATAATGTATCACAGCAAAAAGCCCAATATTACCAATTCAAAAATCGACCTCAGAGAATACATATATATTTTATAGAACATTCACTAACAAGATTTTCATGGATAAAGCCAAACCCACATCTAAAGAACAGTTTCAAAGTCCAGGCAACAATATACAAGACACCTAACAGAATTAAAGGGGTAGTCATACAGAAGGAGAAATCAGAAGTAAAAAATATAATCAAAGATCATGATAAAGGTACTAGAGCGATAATTAAACTTCAACCAGAATGGAGACAGATTATTAGCAACGTGCAAACTAATGAAAATAAGAATATTGTAAAGGGTTTTAAAACTTATTTTGAAGGTCGGAAAGAGCAAATCAAGGATTACAAAGGGATTAGATTAGATATAAATCCAGAATTAACGGCAAAAGACCATAATGAAATAGTAGCAATTTTAAAGCGACATGAGAAAGCCTTTGTGTTAGATGAATATGATATCGGGAAAGCGAAATGCCAATCAATAGGAATCCCATTGATCACGAACAAGCCAATAAAATGTAAAACTTTTAAACGTAACCCCCATGAAAGGAACGCAATGAAGCAAGAGATTCAAAAACTTGAAAACAAAGGCATTATCAGGAAATGCTCAACTCCATATAGAAGCCCGTCTTATTTAGTCAGAAAAAAAGATGGTAACTTCCGCATGATTACAGATTACAGGGAATTAAACAAGGTTATTGATTATCAAGCATCAGGAGCTTATACTGGGAGAACCGCTCAAGAAGCTATTCAATTCGCTTCACAAAAATATATTTTGAGTTCTTTTGATTACGCGAGTGCATGGCATCAAATACCAGTAAAGGAAGAGGACCAACATAAATTAGGTTTCGCGGACCACAATAATGATACGTGGGTGTTTAATTATCTGCCTATGGGATTGAAAATATCGACGGGAAAATTCATAGAAATAGCGGAAAATACATTAAAATCGTTAATCGATCAACAACAGGTAACGCAATATGCAGATGACGTTTGTCTGGGGTCAATGGATATGACAGAACATAAAATCAACATGGACAAAATGTTAACATTGATAGAAGACAAAGGGTTGAAATTAAGTGCGGATAAGGTTCACATAGGATATCAACAGATTAAATTGTTAGGAAAAGTTGTAGGTTCAGGCAAAATTCAGACTGATCCAGAAAAAATAAAAACTCTTTTTGCTATCCCTCCTCCAACTACTAAAAAACAGGTTCAATCTTTAGTAGGAATGTTTGGATTTTTCAGGGAACATATTCATAATTTTGCATCAGAAATTCAACCAATAACGGACTTGTTGAGAAGTAGTAATAAACAGCAGGCAAAAATAATATGGGATAAACCACAACAGGAATCTTTAGACAGGATGAAACAGTTATGTTCTCGAGCGCCGATTTTAAGGACATATGATGAGAAGAAACCAGTGGTTATACTTGTAGATTCTGCAGCTCATGGGGTAGGAGCAGTAACTGTGCAGAATCATAGAGGGAAATGGTATCCACTAGAATTTTTTTCAAAGAGATACAGCCCAACACAAGCAAGGTATTCAGCAACTTACTTAGAATTAACAGGAATTTGCATAGCCGTACAGAATGCACGACAATATATACATATGTCTCCATTTGAAACGATAGTAATAACAGACCATGCTGCTTTAAAATTCGTGAACAACATTAAAGAAGTTCATTCAAAAATTTTTAAATTGAGTTTAAAACTTAGTGAATTTCCAATAAAAATAATGTATGCAAAAGGAAAAACGATGTCTATGTGTGACCATTTAAGCAGATTTGGTGAAAGTCAGATCATGGACGAAGAAACCTTAGAACCAATTACTTTGCAGTCGGAAAATATTTGTGTGGTAACTCGTCAACAGGCAAAACAATTGGAAGAAGAAAAGAGATTAGCCCAAAATCCTCAAGTAGATATGAGTAAGGAAGGAGTGAAAGATCAATATAGTAGCGGTACACTGGAAACTTTTCAGCACTCTGAAGAATATCTTTTAGCGATAAAAAAGGACGATTTTGCAACAGAAATTACACAAATTATGCTAGGAAATAAAACATCGTCTAAGTTATTGAAAAATCAATCGCGGAAATATGAATTGGATGATATGGGATATTTATGGAAAAAAGCAGGGGATAGGAAATTACTATATATTCCAGTTTCTTTAAGAAGACAATTAATTACTACATATCATGATAATATGAGTCATCCAGGTAGAAAAAACACGTTGAAATTAATGAAAAATAAATTCTACTGGCATTCTTTAGTGAGCGATGTGACTAATCACGTTCTAAGTTGTGATATATGCCGCACGACAAAAGTTAATACACAGAAACGAGGAGGAGAACTTAAGGAAATGAAACCCATAACGGAATTTCCAAATGATGTTTTACAATGTGACTTTTTAGGGCCGATAGAATGCTCGCAAAATTCAAATCAACGACAGTCGATTTTGTTAATGGTAGATTTGCATACACGTCATCTTCAATTACAAATTTGCAAAAATCAAACCGGAGAAGAGGTGATTAATGCTTTAAAAAAATATCAGTACACTTGGGGTTTTATAAAAAATTTACAAACAGATAACGGCAAGTCCTTTAAAAATCAAGCAGTTAGTGAGTATTTGCAAGAAATGGGAATCCATCAAAATTTCTCAAGCCCGTATCACCCAGCATCTCAGGGAGCCACAGAAAGACGAGTAGCAATTGTCACCCAAGCGATTCGACAAGTACAACAAAAAGAAATTCACTGGGAACCTTATCTAAAAAGAATAGAGTTCAATTTGAATAATCAATATTGTAAACGAATAAAAATGACGCCATTTTTTGCTATGTTGGGACGTGAGTCACGAATTCCAGATGTAACCGGATTTCATGCACCACAGGAAAATGAAAATGTTAGATTATGTCAAATGCAAAAAAATTGGAAAGAAATTCAGAATTCACATAAAATAGCCCAAGATCAAAACAAAAAGCAATTCGACAAAAAAAGGACTGGTATACAGTATAAAGTAGGAGATTACGTATATTTTAATAGGAATAAATTGACAGATGGACAAGATATAACGAACAAGTTTAAGAAAATTTATTTAGGACCAGCAAAAATAGTGCAGGCACATGGTAATGGTGCATACTCAGTGATACGAAAAATAAAGGATCGTGAAATACAGCAGAGAATCAATATAGATCAAATAGTACCAGGTCTAGCTTGTGAAAGAAGACCAATAATTTAAAAATACAATATTACAAAGAAATAAGAATTAGGGAAAAAATTTAAAAGTACAAACATAAGATTATACAATTAATTAGCAGAAAACAAAGTTAGGAAATGGTTGCTTAATCTGAGGGATTTGAAAAATTGAGTCATGAATCGATTTTTCAAAACGCTGGACGTAAAACCATGGATTTTGCAATCATACTCCAAGCAGATACAAAGAAACAGAAAATAAAAACAAAGAAATAAAATTTTTTTTCAAACAATAATTAACTTGCCCCTTCGAGACGCGTAAGCTCTAAAAACCGCACAACAGACAAGTGTACCAAGGCAGAAAGGCGCAAGCAGAGAGGTTCAAGCAGAGAGGTTCACGCAGAGAGGTTCACGCAGAGAGAATCACGCAGAGAGGGTAATGCAGAATACTACAGAAGGATATCAATTTAATAGCAGTTGTAAATGTTACAGGTGTAAACAGTCTTTTATTTCCGGGAGGGGGAGATGTCGGATCCGCGGAAGACAAGGAATCGCCAGCGGGATATCCGACTTTTTCCAGACCAAGTTCGGAACTGCCGGCTCAGCATTTCGCCGCTTGTCTCCCTTCTTGACGCCCGACCGAGGTTATAAAGACTTCGACCACCGAATTCAGGAGTATCTTTCGCCCAGAACTGATCCCCGACGGAATAGCTCCCGTCCTGTATTCTCAGCGCCCATCTGGAGAAGCCTACTCTGCCGCACCTTCGAACTCTGCCTGTAGCTCAGACCCTTGCAGTTCACCCGGACCACCCGCCGATCACCGCAGGATCACCGCAGGTACTTCATTGTGGAGAGACTTTAGAGTTGTATAAAAAAAGGGGGGTTTTATGTAATAAAAGGGGTTTTTATCATCCTTTTTATGTCTATATATCGACTCTTCCTAATCACCTCTATACAATATCCAGATAGGCTCTGACAGAGGATAGAAATTCGTCACATTCCAAAAGTGACATTTGACTACAATGGTAGACTTGAAAGCAACAATTGAAACTTACAATATGTGGGCAGTCCCTGGTATCTATTAGAACCTGATAGAAGGTGTGAGATTTTCCTTTAATTTCTTTTCCATCTTGTGAGCCTTCTTCAACGACACTGGAACAGAAAATGTTTGTCAATAGCAGAATAGTTTATACACAACAGTCTGCACCTATGAACTAAATACGTAAATATCATTTACATAGTGGTACATAGATAGTACACCGCTAGCTACATTCTAGACTGATATATACCAGAGTAATTCAATCTCCGGTCTTCACGGACTAACGCTTGGGGTACCTAAATTGTGCTGGTTGAATACAACATTTAAAGTAATTTTTCATAAGATCATGATGATGATGCCATAATAAATAATAATTGTCATCTTCTCGGGCTCCCAGCTTCAGCTTTCAGCCCAGTGGTCAGTAATAACGGTAATCGTGTCTGTTTGTCGAGAAAATGTTTAGAAGAAATTAGGGAAGCTAATGAAAGTTGAAGATTTGAGTGATGTGATGTAGTAAGTTGTTGTGACGTATCAAGTTACTGGCCTTGAGACGTTCTACTGTAGATCCCTTATGGTCTCAAACGTCTCTAGGCCTTGGATACTACAAAATACTACACACACGCCCGCAGCATAGTGTTTGTGCGTTCATGGACGCCCGCCTTTTTTTCAAACGTGTGATCTCTTTACTTAATTTTTCTACCGCATGTTATAGTATCAATGGGCAAAAAGTAGGATTATAGAGGTTTTCAATGGTGCTGAATCCAAATTTGAGGTCAAAAATCTGAATTTCCGACCGATCGAAATACGCCATTCCCACATTTTCATACATGAAATTCAATGAACACAAGAGGTTGCTCGTTGAATCCCTAGTAAACAATAAGTATGAGGGGTGTTGTGATCAGCGACCTCTTCGCATTTCTGTCCATTCGCTTCCTTAGCTCAAGTGGTAGGAGCTCCGATTTAGAATCGGAATGATAGGTGATCGATCCCCGGTCGAGGGAAGTTAATTTTTGATGACTCAACAGTATGGCGCAGTCGTATCGGGCCCGAACGGTCTCCTCAGAATTTCTCAGAGAAACAATAATTCATTAAGATTAGGTCATCAAAACAACTCCTTCCCAAGACAAGAGTCGAGCCACCGCCTATTCGGACAAACGTTGAGGTCAGCAGATCCCCCGCCCTGTCAATAAGGAAAACAACAACAAAAAACTCCGAAGCCAGTCAAAAATACGCGTTCTCAATGGGTTGTAAAAACGCAGGCCCTGACTAGGTAACGGAGTACCTAAGATTTCCTAACGGGGGGGGAAGATGTTGTGATCAGCGACCTCTTCGCATTTCTGTCCATTCGCTTCCTTAGCTCAAGTGGTAGGAGCTCCGATTTAGAATCGGAATGATAGGTGATCGATCCCCGGTCGAGGGAAGTTAATTTTTGATGACTCAACAGGGGTAACCCCTTCATTTTTTCTAGTATGTTCATTTCCTATGGAATAAATCGAACTCAAACAAACATAATAAATACACAAGCATATGAAATAAGTCCATGGATTGAATTACAGTTGACAAGGGAAGAAAATCAGAATTAATCAAGTCAACTTACCGAAAAACCAAGTGAGAAGTAATCATGTCAACTTACCGATCGCTTGGTCGTGGGATGGGAGAATCTCTATCGTAAACTCTGGCTACCCACGGGAACAGAACAACGCCCCTGTAGTTGAATATGCTGTGCAGGAACAACTGACCAGTAGCATAATCCGTCAATTTTGGTGGTTCTAGTTTGCCCACTTCAATCAATCTATAAACAGAAATCAAGCTTACTGTTTACAAAACACGTAATTAAACAAAGATCTATTAATACATAACAATGTAATAATAAGGTTTGTACGTGAGGACAAATTTAACACACTCCATTATAATTCAATATGCACAGATTTCAAAATTTATTTTCTGGGAGGGGTTGCTCAAAAGAAACGAAAATGGAGTTGAAGGAACGCATGTGTGCGTGTCTATAATTAAAGAAAGTTTAGCGCAATATTGGAAAGTGTCCCATGTGGGGAAACTGGTGCACAGAATATTATTTTTTCCTGCTAATACAAGATTTTCTTCAGAGGCCATCAAAAGCTTAAAACATGCTCCATTTTATAAGCTTTCAAAAGGTTACCCATTTTCGATTTACCATACAACTTTAGGGGGGGAATGGTATTTGAATGAGGAAAAACGTGAATTTTATCAAACGAAATCATCGTTCCGAGATGAGGCTCTGGACGAAGGGGGCGACGGAGCAGTAGCAGTGCCTCACAGGCAGAATCCCCTGAAAGCCTCCCCCCCCCCCCCCCTCAGGATCAAATACACGAAAAAAATCTAAGCGGAAAAGGGAGATTTTGAGCGGAGTAAAAAAAAGTGCTTAGAGGTGTAATGATCCCAAGACAACTTATCACTATTTGATGAAATAAGACACGCATTTGGTAGATTACAAGAATGACCTTTGGATACAGATAAACTAACTATTGTAAGTAACATAGCAACGTTGGCACGTAACCTCACATCTCCCCCTTTCACACTCTTCCAGCCATCCCCCCTGAGACATTTTGAGATATCTGCGGTTCCGCTCATATATCTTTCCGCTGGGACTTCTTATGGTATACTTGCGGTACGATCCTATACCTACAACTTCTCCATGCATGTCCCATCGTCCTGTCAAAGGGTTTTGGATTCTTACGTTTGCACCTACAGGGATAGGCGGAAGATCCTTTGCATTATTGTTATATCTCTCTGCAACTTTTCGTTTTTTGTCATCAATTTCGTTCTCGTAGCAGCCAGGTGCTTTCTGCCACTCCGCTGCAAACGAATTTTGGTGTGCTGGTACTAAAGATCGGAGAGGGTGCCCAAACAACACTTGGGAGGGTGACCGACCGTTGGCAGTAGGTGTATTCCTGAACTCGAATAGTCCAGCATTGTACGCCTCCTCATCCAGGGTCCCTCCAGTTACACATTTCAAGAGTAGTGCCTTCATAGCTTTGACTCCTGCCTCTGCGTGGCCATTACTCTGAGGGAAATAAGGTGATGATGGCGAGTTGACTCTCCATCTCTTCAAAGATTGTTTAAAGGCGAAAGAAGCGAACTGGGGACCACCATCGCACCTCACCCGGATTGCGACTCCCGTGTCGGCGAATATCTTTCTGAGACAAGAGATGAGTGTCTGGCTGTCTGGACAACGTGAACCAAATTGGCACATAACTGGCCAACCCGATATTCGGTCGATATAGACCTTAGATTTTTCCCTCCTGCTGAAAATAAGTCCATAGACACATCGACGAAGGGTCGTTTTGGTACGGGTTCGTAAATCATAGACTCCTTCTGAAGGGACGGCCTCATTTCCTGGCATCGCTCGCAAGCTTCCACAGTGTTCCTTATGTCACTAGTAATAGATGGCCAGTAGACTGTTTGACGGGCCCTCTGCTTTGTCTTTTCGATTCCCTGATGAGATGCGTGAAGTTGTTTCAGAACGTCTTTTCTTGCTGACTTTGGAATTACAAGTTGGCATCCTTTCAAGATAAGATCACCATCTATGCTCAACTCATTTTTCACTTTCCAGAAAGAGGATAAATGGTCAGGTAAGTTATCCCTTGAAATTGGGAAACCCTCTTCAATTTGCTTCTTCAACGCCTGGTATTGCAGGTCACTTCTGCGTAGCGTAGGTTCGGGTCCTACCGACTGCGCCATGTAATGATCCCAAGACAACTTATCACTATTTGATGGAATAAGACACGCACTTGGTAGATTACAAGAATGACTGAACTTTTATTTAGATACAGATAAACTAACTATTGTAAGTAACATAGCAACGTTGACACGTAACCTCACAAGGGGGAGAAGTTGTTGCAAATTAATTGTAAAATCGATTCCTGAAGTAGGCACTAAAGTAGAAGCCACTAAAGCAGGCATTGTTGATTGGTTCTGGGACACCCTGCATAAAAATATTATTGGCACCGCATTGGTAAGTAGGTAAGAAAGTTTTCAGGAACAATATGCTGGGTGAAGACCGCTCGACGTCACAAATTAGATTGAGCTAAGGAAGGGAAGAGTCGGTGACGTCATGAGTTTTGTATTTCAAGACACTTTCCGGACATAAGATGCGGCCTTATTGAAACGCTTTCCGTAAGATCATTTATTGAAACTCATACATTGCTTGTTATTGTTAATTTTCAGATTTGACGTTTTCATGACCTTGAATTTTTTCTTAGAAGTAAGGAGCTCGACTACCGTGATGTAAGGGGCAGTGGGCTTCTAATAACAGGATCTACGACGAGTGATGGCCAGACCACATCGACTGTCCACTATCGAGAAATTACTTAAGAATGACATAGAAGCGTCTATTACTCACCGTGCGAATCTTCTTACCAGCTCTAATCGTCCTGGTAGATCAACTCGACACAATGCATGACAGCTACGAATCACTAAACTCATGTTTCAAACTTGACCTGATTTCTCCGTTTTCAATGCCAAGCTCTTATAATTCAAGCTTAATTTGTAAGCTTTCAAATTCTAATGTTAAGTTCAATACATGGTAGACATAAATTCCCGAAAATCTAAATTTCAACCTCTGCCGGTTGTTAAACAATCCAAGAAGGTTATTCTTCTTCTTCTTCAACGAAATTATTTATTTTTCTTGTTTCTACGTGGAAGTGGATGGAAGTACTATCTAAGTATGGATGGAAGTAGGAATGGTCTACACTCATGGACCTAGTGTAACGGGGGGATACAAGGTCCATGGTTACACAAAACCATCCATACAAGCTTCAGGCTCCCGCAGCTGGCAGGCGACCCCGTGGAAGTTAATTTTATCCTCCACTAGGGATGGCATATCGTATGAAATATATCGATATACTGATCAAATGATATATCGTCAATAAGATATCGATACTCTCGATATATCGGAGAAAATGTATCGATATTTCGATACATTGGAAGATTTACTAGGACAAACGTGTTGAAGTAGGTGAATTTAATCGTTTTAAAACAATACTAACATCATATAGGTAGACATTTATCGACATATCAGAAGATATACTTGGAAAAACTTGTCGACTTGTAAGAAGGTAGGTGAATAAATTGAAACGTTACTAACATCATTTTGGAAGAAATTTATCGATATAGGTGCTCAACATATCGGAAGATCTAGGAAAATCCGGTTGAAGTTAGTATTTATCCTACTCAAAAAGTTTTACTGGGTATGAATTATCAAAATTCATAGTTTAAAACTGAAAAGTTTTACAATTTCATGGTTTCAGAGCATTATGTCAGTAACACAGGGTTTTCGGGGTTACAAATTTTGGGGAAAAACCTCCCTCAGGGGTGCTAACAACATAAATAAAAAAATCGTAAATACCCTCGCCATTGCAATGTTCGATTTATTAAGTGAAAACCTGCTTCACTTCGTTTAGTAGGTAAGTAGTTTTAATCTAGATGTGGATCCATTATTTTTGGCTGAAGTCAAATAATTGAGCCCTGAGCGACGCTGTAGTGTAAACCATCACTGTACACATCATGTTTGAGCTGAAGTCAACCTTCCTACAAAATTTGGAATAAAATTACTTGATGTTTTACACATGTACAGGCGTCTCCTCATCCATTCATTTTAATATTTTCACTCGTTGAAAACAATTCGCGATATTATCGATAAATACATCGATATTGACCGATAATATCGGCTCTCTATGTCGATGTGAATACATCGATATATCAACCGTAATCTATCGATATATCGTTGCCATGATGCGGTGCTCTGTGCTATCCTCCCTAGCGCTAGGGTAGGGATGTCCGATACTTCAAAGAGTATCGATATAACATTGTATCGATACATCTAGAAAGTATCAAAATGTATCGAACCTATACTTTCAAAAAGTATCGATATTTTGCAGTATCGATACTTTTTGATACTTACAACAAATGGGTGAAAATGTCGTTTATGTCTCTCTCTATCAGTGAGACATCTCTACATCGCGAGGATAATAATTAATATAGCACGAACAAAACAATAAATCACTCATTTGGTTATTTAAAACTTGTTTTTGTTTAGGCACTTGTTTTCGTATTGCACTTGGTTGGGTTAACATTTTGGTGGTCCTTCCTAGATGATGGAGGACAGCAGGTTATCATAGAGAGCTGGAGGTGGTGGTAATCTTTGTTTAATTGTGGTTTTTAAAAGTGGTTGGTCTCCCAAAATCTACGTAGAGTTAGAGGTACTGTCAAGTAGAAAAGAAGGAGTACTGTCAAAATGTGAGGGAAAAGAAAGTAGGTATCGACCCCTTCCTTTGCCCGGGGGGGTCCTTTGATAGCAACCCTCTGTTGGGTTTGTTTACGTTCGTTTGTGGCAATAAAATTGGAGAATCACTCACACTTTGTGGTGCTTTCATACTGAATTTTGCTAGCTGCGCAATCGAAACATGTTGCATCAAAGATTTTGTTTCCTACTGGCATTCCCTCCACTGTAACTTAAACCTCATATGGTTGTGAAGAAATGCGGTGTTCTGGTGTTACTCGAGCCACAACCTCGCAAATTTGCTAGATTCTTCCAAGTTGGACATAACCAACATCCTTTTATTTAACAATTTACTAACACTCATTGGTACTACGTTGTACAGGATAATGACGCTACAATGAAACTTCCAATAAATGAGCAACCATTTGGATGAAGAAGTACTACACACAAGAAATCACAATTACAACTGACCTTTTACTATAAAAGTGTCAACTTACCTCACATTATTGGCTCCTTTTATTTCGGCGCTGACGAACTTGTTGTTATTGACGTAAAAATCGTACAACATGGCATGTTGAACATGCCAATATTTATGTACGGATTATTTTCCAGGGAAGCTACCTCGAAACTCTAGTCGATGGCTCTCCTTTTTGGCATATTGACATTTTATGTCAATACTTTGGCACATAAACGAAAAAAAAGTTATGGTTGTTTTTCTGATGATTTCTACTTACAGCCAAGTTGTTCCTATCGAACTTTATCTTCGTCATTCGCGTTCGTAGAAAAATCGTTCACCATTTGTTGGAAAGCCCTACATTTACGCATAAATAATATACTGCCAAAACCGTTGTACTTACGGAAGAAAATGAGATATACCTACCCCTGAGTTAAAATAACTATCAACAACATTCGAAAGCAGATTGGGTAGGTAGCGGGAAAAAGTGAAGACATGTGTTGCAGACTCGTATGCAAGCGTTTATTAAAAGCTTCTTGAAACTTTACAGTGAACATTATCTTTTCCAAACCAATCAACTAATAAATTATGGTAAATACAGTTGTAAACTATAACAACTAACAACTGTAACAACTCGGACCGCACTACGAGAAAGGGCCACCCGAAAAACTGATAACTATGACCATTAAAGCAATGGGGTTAATCGAAGTACCCCGCGTCGATGTGCCCCCGGGCATCGGCAAAACAGCCAAAATTATGCTTCAAAATTTTCAATTTAAACGATTAATTCAAACATAAAAAACCTGAAAATATATTTCAACGTTTTTTTAATCATCACCATCATTTTGCAAGTACATTTCAATGTTTCTGACTCGAATTGTCCTCGATTGCAGTGATCTCAACGCACTCTTTCGTGAGATTCTCGTTTAGGGATGACGTAAGAGGAGTGGCCCGCCAACACTAAAAAGGATGGTACTTCTTTATTGAAATACGGCTAAACTAAATGGAATTTCGAACTGAAAACTGGTCCATATACGTTTTTAAGTGCGCTAAATTCGAATCTGAAGTCAAAAACACGAAATTCCGACCCATGCAACTACCTCATTATAGAAGGCTGTCTGGAAGTACCTTACACCTATTGGAAGGTGTCCTGACGTATTGGACACCTTCGGAGGCTGTCCAGATGTATCTGACAACTATTAGAGGCTGTACAGCAATACTGAACACCTTTGGAGGCTGTTGGGACGTACCTACCTACTCGACACCTATTGGACGTTTTTCCGATGTACCGGATACCTTTGGAGGCTGTCGGGACATACCAGACACCTACTTGGCGCTGTCCTGAATCTATTGTGGACTGTCCAGACGTAAAGGACACCTATTGGAAGGTGTCCCGACCTACTGGACACTTTTGGAGGTTGTCCGGATGTACTGGACACCTATTGTGGGCTGTCCAGACGTAAAGGACACCTATTGGAAGGTGTCCCGACCTACTGGACACTTTTGGAGGTTGTCCGGATGTACTGGACACCTATTGTGGGCTGTCCAGACGTAAAGGACACCTATTGGAAGGTGTCCCGACCTACTAGACACTTTTGGAGGCTGTCGGGATGTACTGGACACTTTAGGAGACGTTTTAGGGTTAGTGCTAGTGACGTAGGGGTTATAGGGACCATTTTATTAAATCTTTGGTAACCTTAATTTAGTTTTTTTTTATCTTCAGTAACTTGATTTAGTTTTTGTATTGTTTTAGTTTTATTGTGTGTTGTTTTGTTTAATTGGGTTTTTTTTGTGTTTTGGTTTTTGTTTTGTTGTGTTTTTTGGTTGTTTTATCGTGTTGTGTTGTGTTTGTTGTTTTTTTGTGTGATTAAGCGTACAGTCTCGAATTTTGTGTTTCCTCCATCCTCCATTAGGTCCAGGTCAGCTTTGTTCTTTTCCCACTCTCCCCCAGCAATTCCTAGGCCATTACAGATAGCACTAAGGAAATTAGCGATGAAATGTGAGTACCCAAAACCAAAAATTCTGTTTGGTATTAAAAGGTCCCTCGACTGAGTATCGATCTCCAGAATGTCTGTATAAAGTACACAAACCTGAGGAATTCACAAAGGGAGTGAATGGTCAGTAATGCTTGTGTTTGTATATCTCTACTGATCACAATAGAGATATCTATCTCAAGGTAATATCAAAACAGACTGTTACCAAAGTTTATCTGACTCTATTCTGCTTTCTTATACTGATCCATGCAGAAGTAAACCACGATTTTAACAGAAAAACCGTTACATCAAACATGTTCTGTGACAGTGAATCAAAAAAAGTAAATATTCTTTTATATCAGAGGAGAGGAAAGAAAAAAAAAAGCAATTACAAAAGCAGGCTAATTAGACATTTTTATTTACACGTTCAAGATGTATACTTATTAATTTGACAGCCATTATTCAACAAGGATGGACAAATAACAGATAAGAATGAGAGTACCTAATGGAAATATAGACATAGAAGACATAACACCCAACTAGGTGTCCAAAACGCGGCTCACTTCCATGGTAACATGAAATCACTACATTCAAATTTGGTTACAAAGTTGTGGAAAACCAGAACTAGTAATACTTCTCACTAATCTACATGTCAACTGTCAATACAATAAGTTTAGTATATTTCGATAAGAGTTGTATCAAAAGTCCTGACCGAGCCGAATGCAGCATTTCTAATAATCAGAGTTTATTGTGAGAAGAATCGATACATTGATACGAATGTAATAGTTTTGCCAATTATATTGGTTTAAAGCCTTGCGGTATCATTTTAAGATATTCATTTGGAGGGACTAATTGCTAGGCTTACAGCCATTCGCATGATGTTTAAAATTATACACAAAATACGACGCATTTGAAGAAGGTACTTATTTACAAAAGAAAAATTGAGAATTATCAACTAGGATAACTCCATTCAATCGTTCAATAACATGCTATCGCTTGGACGACACGATATCCCTAATTGACGTTACTAGTCCCCTGTAACTCACAATGTAGGTCGAGTGCGGACCAGCATAAAACTTACATGATACCTACCTGGCAATAAGCCAACGAGTCCTAGCTATATATACAACCATTGTCCTTCTAATCAAGTGCAACATTTGACTCAAATAATTTAGCAAACGCACGTCGTACTTTTAAAAGATTCAATTTTACGAATAGGTAGGAATGTGACCAGATTGGCAACAGTACCACATGACAACCGTACAAACTATAATAAGCACATAAGACGCGTACTAAAGGTTGTAAAAGATTCAAACTCTAAAAAGAGGAAATTTCATTATGGAACTTCAGCTCTTGTTAATGAAACTTACTTCAAATTGTCGCATCACACAATTCAACTCTCCCGGCACGTCATACGAGCATCTTAAGATATCTTCTATAAATGAAATCATTATCCTAATACGCATGAACGCAACCTAAGGTTTCAGTGAAGAAGTCCAGTACAGAAAGTATCCATTGATTTTCATCAAGTCAAAACATGGATTATGATTGAATTGAAAACAGAGTTTCAACAGTTCAGTTCTTAAAACTTGTATTTTAACCCTCTAGTCCAGCTAACGAGGATCGAGAAAATGGCAATATTTTTAGTTCATCCTGACAATAGATGATCCACGTTATCAGTTCCTTCTTTCTGAAATCAACTAAACACAACTGCCCACAATAATAATGCTGAGAATTTTATTGTCATAATAATTTTCGAATAAATGTGTCCAGTTAATCATTCATCTATGGAATCCTAGGAAATCAGTAAGTCGGTCTTGGAGCCACTGAGCGATGGGCTCTGGTTTCGTAGATGGTGCCCCTGGTCGATCACATTCTGGCAAGTATTCTTCATTTCTGATACAGAAATACGATTTAATAGGGCTCCTGAAACAAAAAAATCATTGAATGAGTAAGAAAAGTGTGACAGGCTGTAATTAGTATACCAAAATTAGTGTAAATAGTGTACTGATTTATTATTTTCAATAATGAACCATTTGAATCCATCAATGGGGTGTGCGCATGGGTCGGAAAAACTGTTCATTGTTATTTTTAATCTAAGGTAGACCTCATTCTGAGAATTTTGACACCAACCGCGGCCTTCTAGCGTGAGAAGACATTTTTCTATGATTTTTCAAAGTTTCGAATGTTTATGACGTCACAGTGGGCTGGGGGGGGGGTCTCGCCCAGGCGGGAGGGGAGCGTGACGTCATTAACATTCGAAACTTTGAAAAATCATAGAAAAATGTCTTCTCACGCTAGAAGGCCGCGGTTGGTGTCAAAATTCTCAGGATGAGGTCTTCTTTCGATTAAAAATTTAAAAAAAAAATCAGGCGCATCCTCCATTTAACCCCCCCCCCCCCCCCCTCGTTACAAGGTACGTAAAATCCGAAAATCGAATAAAATGTTTTCCGTCCATCCGCTACGTCGTTACCATGTACCGATTTTGATGAAATTTGGTATGTGGGCTCCATTTGGGGTCTAGTAGTGCTCCGAAGCTTTTGGTTGATGTCAGTCACTTCTAAGGCGGCTTTCACACTGCCCGCGATTTGAGCGAAGCGAAGCGATGCGATTACGCGCGAAAAAGACAAAACGCCGCGCGAGTAAGGTTTTTAAATGGGAGGAGGCGACGGGTGTTCACACTGCGAGCGGTAGAGGGCGGTTGCGAGCGATTTCGTGCGAGTGGCCTCTCGCAATCGCAAGGAACGTTGCGATTTGAAGCGAGCGATTCGTGCGAGCAATAGATTTCGCGCTCTTCAGTTTGTTGTGCATTGTAAATTATCTTGTTTTTGAATTACTTATTTCACATTAAATTCACGATGGACATCGAGAAGTTGATAAACGGTGTTCAACAATACCTCCAAAACCGCTCTTCATCCTCTCGCAGTTGAGGGTACAAATGGTGATATTCACCTAACGCACATCTTGGCTGATTCACTTCATGAACCCACTTTCTTTTACGCTTTCTTTTAATTTTCAACGTACTAGACTCTAATAAAAAGGAATTAACAGAGTTAAATGGGAACATCTTTCCGGGACACCAAATACTCGACTGGTCTACTCGCTCGCCTGTAATCGCTAGCAGTGTGAAGACATCATCGCATCGCATCGCTTGGAAGTTCGCGCCTCCATTCGCTTCGCTTCGCATCGCATCGAATCGCGGGCAGTGTGAATTCAGCCTAAGGCTAGGAACACACGGGGCGCCGTAGGGCGCCGTCGCTTGCGTCAGCGTCTTTTTCAACTCCACCTCTCAAGCTAAAATGCATTGGATTGTATCAGAGCGCACACACGGAGCGTCGGCGATTTTTATCCGCAAGAGTCGGAGAATCCACGACGCTGCACCTTGACTCCGACGCTCACGGCGCTAGAGTGAGCGTCGTGGGAGCCGTGTTAAAATGTGAACCACAGCATCAGAGCGCACACACGAGGCGTCCCCAATCCCTTCGTGACGCTCAAAGGTAGACGTTTTGAGGTTGTGCTTAGTGCGTGCTTTGTTTGTTCGTGCATGCATATTTCATGCCTGGGATAATTTTGAATGCATTCCAAGGGATTCGTCAGTTTCCCACTACCTAGGTACCCTGATTGAAAAAAAAAATCATTTTAGAGATAGGTATAGCATTTTCAAATCAAATTCCTTAACAAACAAATTTCACCGTTTTACAAATCAATTTCACCCTCTTAGAAATCAAATTCAACCTTTTACAAATCAAATTTACCCCTTTACAAATCAATTCTCAATTTCGATGGTGCTTCGTCTGCTCATGTAGGTAGGTAATCGAAGGATGACTGCGACATACGGAAATAGTTTTTAAATTTTTCATTGTCCTCCCTCAACTCCGAATAAAGGGTGTAAAAAACTCCACTCTGATTTCGCAAAGAAATTATGGGGTGAATCCACATGAGTCGGTGTTTCTTCTTTCTGAGCCTGCGATAGAGAATAAACATTGCCACAGCTTTCTCTCTTCCCATGGTGAATGCAGGCGTCAAACTGAGAAAAAAGACGCCTCGTGTGTGCGCGTGGGGTTTGGGCGACAAAAGACGCTGACGCAAGCGTCGGCGCCCTACGGCGCCCCGTGTGTTCCTAGCCTAAGGGGTGAAAGTCAAGGGTTGAAATTTTCAATAGTGCCCTAGCTCAAAAACTCTCGAAATAAAGGTATTGTTTTTTCACCAATTTCAAATAGTATTGAATTTTGGTTTATTATTTTCAATAATGAATCTTTGGAATCGACCAAGAAAAAAATTTCAACACCCCCTCAATATTTGATGGTTTACGTTTCAAGGTCCGTAGAATCCAAAAATCGAATAAAAATTTGGCCGTCCGTACGCCGTACGCGGCACTTTTGCCACTTAGCAATGACAGATTTTGATGAAATTTGGTATGTAGGCTCCTTCTGGGGTCTAGTTGTGCCCCTAAAATTTTGGTTGAGGTAGGTCACTTCTAAGGGTTCCAAAATCAATTTTGAAACTTTGAAAACGCCCTAACTCAAACAATTTCGATATAAAGGTATTGTTTTTCCTTCAATTTAAGATTCTATAGAATTTTTAGAATTTTTTGAGACCACCCGGAGATCTGTAGGACAAACCGTTCGCTTACTACGAGAATTTAAAGTTTGGACGTACGATAAATCAGAAACACGAGTGTGAATCGCAAAAGAGGCCTAATCTCCGTTCAAATTAAAGCTGACCGAAATGCGATCGATGTTTTTCTTCATATTGGATGGTTGGTGGCTTGACAGATTTTTTATATTCATTTATTATCTTGACAGATTTTTCTATATAGAAAAATAAAAAATAATAAACGATTGTGTAATAATTTGCAGCTTTTTGAGAATCTTTAGAGACCACCAGGAGCTCTGTAGGACAAACCGTTCGCTCACTACAAGATCTTAAGGGTCGGACTTACGATAAATCAGAAACAAGAGTGTGAATCGCAAAAGAGACCTAATCTCGGTTCAAATTTTAGCTGACAAAAATGCGATCGTTGTTCGTTTCTTCGAGTTGTACTCAGTTTTGCGTCCTTAGCAACCAGTAATCGAATTTCCTAATAATTAGGGAAACCTCAACTCCCTGTTTCTTCGAACAGAGTGTGAAGCGTTCATTTCTCTCAAGTAAAGTTGATTGTGAAGTAGGTACGTAAGTAGTATCTATGGTTGGTAGATGGCAATGGCAAAGCCGTGTTCTTTGCTGGCGAGTGATCCATATAGAAAAATAATGAACCTTTGTGTTATAATTTGCAGCGTTTTTGTTTGAGTTATTGAGCAAACTCAATGAAACATTTCAAAAAAACACATCGAAAACCTTGATTTATATCTCCAACGTTAATTTCTGCTAATTCTTCCTCTACGCAATCTTATATCTCATCTATTGTGAGGTCCGATTTAAGCGGCCTCGAATATTTTGAATAATCAAAGGGAGCTCTGAACTTTGCTGGTGAAACGACCGCCACTATGCCTCCTCGTTCCAGTTCCAAACATTACCATACAAGGCCATGAAATGGTCAATCGGCCATTGGATTGGCCAAGTCCCCTCTTACACGGCATCGACGCCACGTATCCTGGAAGATTGAGGAATGATAGCGTCAATACACTGGAACGAGAAGGATATCTCTCGTGTCCTGCTGCCGCGCGACGCGAGATATCATCAAAAAACAAGAAACCATCTTCTTCACCTCAAGAGTGTGCCCTTGGCTCCCTCGACTCGTCGAAAAATAACTAAGGTCCGCAACTTAATTAAAATGTTATTCATAGTGGTTGCTATGAATAAATATTTTAAAATAAAAATGGAATTAAATTTCAATCAGAAGACTCCTAGAATTTCAAAAGGGGAAACCCCCCTTAAACTACACCAATAATATCACCTTCTTATGAACTCTATTGTAAATCTGTTGAATGCATTTTGGTAAATTATTTTCAATAAAAAACTTTGGAATCGAGCAGCCCTAGCTCGAAAACTATCGATATACAGGTATTGTTTTTTCATTAATTTGAAATAACGACGATTTTAAAGAATTTTTTGACACCACCCATACCAACAGTTGGTACAATGGTAATTGTGCTCGATGAATGTATTGGTATGAACGAATTGTACAATGTAATAATTACCTAATTAGTTCATGACGTGTTTTCATCAATTTAAGAAAGTGTTCAATTTCTAGAAACGAATGATAACACCCAGACGATCAAAATTAGTTAAATGAGTTTTTATTGTGAAAATGAGCCAAATTTCACCAGACAAAATGCAATTTTGTTTCGTTTGTTCGAATAGAATTTCACTTCACTCTCTTGTCTTGCTTCTTTAACAACCAAGAATCTAATCAATTGAAGGCACCTTGGAATGACGATGTTTAGCTAGTAGGAACTTTAAATATATATATATTTTATTACAGAAACTCTTAGTACATGGACTTTGCGTTGGGCTTAGATAAATTACAGAACGTAACTCGTAACAGTTACAATGGAACGTGGGTGGAGGGGAAACCCAATAGCTATGAAAAAAACACGAGCAGATATCGGCGGCAGATCTGGAGTTTCTTAGCGATATCGGTGGACAACTTTGTGCGTTAGTGGGCGAAAACGAATTATGATCGGCTGAAGATGTCGGTGGGAAAGATTGGTGGATGAAGATCCGGCAGATTTGGGGCCCTTCGCCCCCTAACGTACAGACTTCTTGCGAACGATATCTGTGAACCACAGATCCGTCAGACTGGATCGGCCGCCCAGTTTTCTAAAAATTTCTAAAAATCCTCTCCATTTTAAATTAATGAAAAACGTCTGCCAAGTGGGTGTGGCACATAGCTTTCTCGTATCCATAACCCGATTGTATAGATGATCCGATGCATAGTAGTTAATCTCAAAACATCAAAACAAGTTAATCTGTAACATCCCTGAAAATTTCATTGAAATCGGATGGAAAATGTAGAAGTTATGGCCGTTACAAGGAATTCACGTTTGCGCATGCGCAGTCGCTTCTATCAGTCCGGGGATGACGATTTTCATAGGGGACCATTTAAATACTAATCTGTAACATCCCTGAAAATTTCATTGAAATCGGATAGAAAATGTAGAAATTATGGACGTTACAAGGAAGTTCACGTTTGCGCATGCGCAGTGGCTACTATCAGTTCGAAGGTGATGATCTTCATTAAGGACCATCGACAACCTAATCCGCATAATCCCTGAAAATTTCATTGAAATCGGGTAGAAAAAGTGGAAGTTATGGCCGTTACAAGGAAATTTACGTTTGCGCATGCGCAGTGGCTACTATCAGTCCGAAGGTGATGATTTTCATAGGAGATTGTCTACACACCAACCAGCACAATCCCTGAAAATTTCATTGAAATCGGATGGAAAATGTAGAAGATATGGCCGTTACAAGGAATTCACGTTTGCGCATGCGCAGTCGCTTCTATCAGTCCGGGGATGATGATTTTCATAGGGGACCGTCTACACACCAACCCGCACAATCCCTGAGAATTTCATCGAAATCGGACAATAACTTCGTGTAGTTATGCGCGTTACAAGGAATTCATGACAGACAGACACACAGACACTGAACCAAAATTGTTCAGAAAGGTCTAAAACGCAAAACGCGAGTGAAAATTTTGATTTTGGAGAACTTTTTTTTTTCGTCCTTGAAAAGTGAAAACAAAGCTTCCGCTACCTTGGTAGACTCGGAAGCAAAACAATCCCTGTACATCGAAATTTTTCGAGATAGGGCGTTTTGAAAATGTTTTCAACTGCATGTGCCCTTCTTGTTGGTTTCTCCGCTCTACCCACAACTTCGCCCAACTTGTGCGTTTTTTTTCTTCTCCATTTCATGGGTAAGTAGAAACACACCCCCAACAAAAGCAGCGAAGTACCAACCCCACGACGAGAGATGAAAAATATAGGACACAACTACCTCAAATCTGCCACCGATCTCGGAAATTTTCGGTCCTGACCGATGATCCAGATCTGCCAGATCTAAGTCGGTGACAGATCTACGTCGGAGCCAAATCTGCCAGATTCGGTCCACTAACGAGCAGATATGATTGGGTGACATATCCTGGCTTGCCGATAACAAAATACGTTAATGGGCCACGACCGATCTCATCGCTCACTGGAATCGTTAACGATCTGCCGGAGGGGATCGGCCGATCAGATAGGTCAAAATTATCTGCTCGTGTATGCCCAGCTAATGGTAGTCCTCCTGCATGGAACTTTAACAACAAAAATTTAACAAAATAGATAACAGAAATTTTAACAACATGATACCGACAAAAATAGATAGATTGAAATGAATAAGGTGAAATATAGAGCGCGATTTCGACATTAATTTAGATTTTGAACATGAATGACTAGAGGCTATTATTGCACATGACTCGTTAACTTTCCAGAATTTCGATAGGGCGTTTGCGTTTCAACCTCCTGCGCTGGAGATGATTGGAAAAGTCGTTCATGTCTGCAAGTGAAGAGTTGGTATGTCACCAGAGATGCGCGTAGGCGTTGAAAAGTTGATCGTATTAGGACCTCTACATCCTCAATTTCTAAGTCTAGATGGATAACGCTGTTTCGAACAAACCAAGGGGAGTTTGTGATCAGGTGGAGGATCCAATTTTGTTGCCTTTGAATCTTCATCACTTGGGTTTTGGATGCTGAGCCCCATGTCGAACAGCTATACTGCCAGATAGGCCTTATTAGCGACAAATAAATTAGTATTTTTTTGTTCCAAGCTTTAGCAGTACAGAGCTCTGTACGACAAACCGTTCGCTCCTTATGAGAACTTAGGAGTTGGACTTACGATAAATCAGAAACACGGATGTGAAACGCAAGAGAAGCCTAATCTCCATTCGAATTCTAGACGACCAAAATGCGATCGTTATTGTTTCTTTGAGCAATACTATACTCAGTTTTTCGTCCTTATCAACCAGTAATCTAATTTCCTAATGAAGGCACCCACAACTCCCTCTTCTTCTTCTTAATTCGTCGACTCCTCGCAGAGGTTGACGATCCAAACACCCAGTTCTTCCTTGTTGGTGGCAACCCGAAAATCATCCTCCGATGAACAGGAGAACCTCCGCCTCAGATTCCTAAGCCAAGAGTTTTTCCTTCTCCCAAATGAACGCTTCCCCAAAATTTTCCCCTCGATGATAAGGCGCGGCAACTCATATCAACAACTTCAAAATAGAGGTTAAAAAGCAAAGGGGTAATTGTTTACTATTACTTTGTCACCTCTAACTTTTTCAGTATTTAGATATATTATCAGCAATGGACTACCAACGACAGATAAACATGTTTGAAGGGCCGGAACAACCAGATATTGCTAGTTACATGGGGTCAAAGTACAGGTCTTATCAAAGTTCCGTCATGAAGCGGTTTCTTGCAGTCAGTTCTGATGGCGTCGTATTCCGGTTACAATCCGTTTCTGTGCAACAATTGTGAGCTTACTTTGAGTCAGTTTATCGTAATAACCGAAAATAAAGACACTTTGAACCTTTTTTTATACAATCACGGTGTGTTGCCGAAATCTAAAAAAATGCCCGGAGTGCGGTAGTGACATGACTTTAAATGAAGGAATCAGTTTCGTTGTAACAAACGTGTCACGCCAGTAGTTCATCTGAAGACGACTTCTAAAGTAAGTATCTTACTTTTTTACTTTTCCGGGCCTCAATAAATATAAATCCTTTATTTACAAGCATAAATATTACAAATGTCTTCATACTGAAAAAGTTAGAGGTGTAATAGTAAATAAATTTAAAAGTAATAGTAAACTGGTGTGTAAAAAGTAATAGTAAACAATTACCAGCAAGGGCGATAGTAATAGTAAACTGGTGTGTAAAAAGTAATAGTAAACAATTACCAGCAAGGGCGATAGTATACACACCTGCCGTACACCCTTCTTAATTTCCATGACCTCCGAAGTCCACTCTGAGCTCAGCCACCTGATTCCAGTACAATGAGGATATCAGCTCAATCTCACCTCGGTCAATCCTCAATCTCACAACTCCCTGTTTCTACGAATAGAGTGTGAAGCGTTTATTTCTTTTAAATAAACTTGATTGTTCTTCTTTCAGTGCCGTCTCCGTTACCGAAGGTTGGCGATCACTTCAGCAAACTTGTTTCTGTCTTGAGCGAGGTGAAATAATTCTGCTGCTCGGTCAATACCTGTCCAGCTCCTGATGTTGGCGAGCCACGAGACCCTTCTTCGCCCAACTCCCCTTCTGCCACTTATTTTCCCCATCATGATAGTGTGCAATTGATTGTTAATTCTGCGCAATAATATGGTTAGTAGGCACTATTAATGAAAAACCCGTGACCTTCGCAGATGGGTGATCTTTACAGGAAAATAATAAACCGTAAACTCTTGAAAATATTCCTTCTCCCATATACAAAATCTGTGTAGAAAATCTCGGAAATTGTAAATAAACCAAGAATAAGTTCTGTCCCCCTTGTGGGTAGTGGACTTGACGTGCAAAGTTCCCTATTTTCTACTGCCGCGGCTTTCTACTGAAGCCTGCCAGAAGTTTATGAATATAGATTCTTGAGGTTTGGAATTGCAAATATAGTTACCTGCACATGGGGCACGTGTCCAATTTATTGAAACAAGATGCGCAAATGCAGGTATGTCGACACGGGAGGAGGGCCCGGGACAAAGGATAATACTGACACACGACACACAGCTGGTCCACTCCTTCGACAAACTCCAACCCGGATTCGTAGCTCACCGGGTTACCCGTTGCAAGGTAAAGTTGCTGAAACAAACAAAAATTAATCAGATAACAGATAGGAATCAATGATTCATGGTAGTTGAGTGTAGGAGACTCCAGTGAGGGGGTGCCAAAATAATTTAAAAAAAAATGTAAGTTGGAAATTCTACATACAATCCGTCACTACTTGAATGGAAACAATATGGCATGGCATTCTTTGAATTTTTACTATTTTAGTTTGGAATTTTAATATGGACTCCTTTTGAAAAATGTCGTCATGGAAATCCGTTTAAGAACATTCTAAAAAAATTCCTCAAGTTTAAAAATGTTTTGAATGTATATCTATTTATATCAATACTGGGTGCTTCTTAAACGATAAAAATGTGTTTTCACACCTTCTTGGTTTATTATTTAAATAATAAACCTTTGGAATCGACCAAGAAAAAACTCGGCGCTTTGCGCCTCGGCGGGGGGCTCCGCCCCCCTGCACCCCCCGGTTTATTTCTTTTTCCATACTCTGTATGAAATCATAGGAACACAGAATGTGTTTTTGCGATACTAGTCATCCGTTAAATAAAAAACAACAATAATAAATGTGGAGTTGACATTAACATGACAACCAATAAACATATCACCATATGTTTTTTCTGTCGCTTTTTCGTGACGATTTTTTTTCGGTAGGTCATCGCAAAAACACATTCTGTGTTAAAAATTACCCCCCCCAAAATTTATTGGTTTACGTTTCAAGGTACATACAATCCGAAAATCGAATAAAAAAATTTCCGTCCGTCCGCGGCACTTTCCTTAGTTCCCATGGACCGATTTTGATGAAATTTGGTATGTAGGCTCCAATTGGGGTCTAGTTGAGCCCCGAGGCTTTTGGTTGATGTCGGTCACTTCTAAGAATTGAAAAATAAGGGTTACAATTTTGAAAACGCCCTAACTCAAAAAATTTTGATGTAAAGGTATTGTTTTCCCACCAATTTAAGATTGTACTGAATTTTTTAGAATTTTTAGAGACCACGCGGAGCTCTGTAGGACAAACCGTTCGCTCCCTACGAGAACGAGTTGGGCTTACGATAAATCAGAAACACGAGTGCCGGGGCTCTGTGCGAACATCTGTGCGAATTTCAGATGTTGGTTAACCCAAGTGTGGGACATGTTCAAGCACTAATTTTCAACGCTGAGTCACGTTTAGATACAAGTTTTTCAATTTGACTTCATTTTATCGTAATCATCGCTGTTTAAAATATATTTTTTTAATCTCAAGCAGCCATCATTTGGTTGTAAATTTAATATTTACTACTTAATCATTTTAGAAATTGCTTTAGGTTGCAAAATAACCTCAAGAATTCTGTAAATGAATGAAGGTTTTCACTGTTGACAATCATTCTGTTGATGATGGGCAGAAATCTGCCTGCAGGATAATGGTGGCCAATTTGAGCGCTTCAACAGCTAGCGATATTTGAAAAAAGTCTGCCAAGTGGGTGTGGCTCATAGCTTCCTCGTATCCATAACCCGATTGTATAGATCAATCTCAAAACATCAATCCCTCATAGGGGACCATCTACGCGCTAATCTGAACAATCCTGAGAAATTTCGTCGAAATAGGATGGCTGTAGAAGTTATGGCCGTTACGAGGAGCGCAGTGGCTACTATCAGTCCGGGGATAATGATTTTCTTAGGGGACCGCCTACAACCTAATCCGCATAATCCCTGAAAATTTCATCGGAATCGGATGAAAAATGTGGAAGTTATGGCCTTTACAAGGAATTCACGTTCGCGCATGCGCAGTGGCTACTATCAGTCCGGGGGTAATGATGGTCATAGGGAACCATCTATAACCTAATTCGCATAATCCCTGAAAATTTCATCGAAATCGGATGAAAAATGTGGAAGTTATGGCCGTTACAAGGAATTCACGTTTGCGTATGCGTAGTGGCTACTAACAGTCCGGAGGTAATGATTTTCATAGGGGACCATCTACACGCCAACCCGCACAATCCCTGAAAATTTCATCGAAATCGAACAATAACTTCGTATAGTTATGCCGGTTTTAATTTTTTTAATATGTTATAAGGATTTCATGACAGACAGACATGCACGGAACCAAAATTGTTTAGAAAGGTCCAAAACGTAAAACGCGAGGGGAAATTTCGATTTTGGATAACTTTTTTTTTTCAACCTTGAAAAGTGAAAAAGCTTCCGCTACCTTGGTAGACTCGAAAGCAAAATGAAGCTATTGCAATGGACTCAAAATTTTTAGCAAGGACTTTTTTGGAATTGTTTCACTGAAATCCGTTGTGTAACATTCTAAAACGATTCCTGAAGTTTTTTCAGAAATCATAAGTACCTAGGTATATTTAATAACGATATACCGATATATTTGTGTCTTTCCGGACGATAACTTGGGTTTTTCTTTCGAAAATTTTCAAGTTTTTGCCAAAACGTACGTAATAACAAACAAAAAGATTTTGTTCACCAGGAATTCTGAACAACCCCAAAGGTTCCAAATTTCAAAACATAAGCCAACAAACGTTACAATCATTACTCAATTACTATAATCGATTACTATCATAATCGAAGTAATGTATGGTGTATTTGAATTCAGCACGAAATTTCTAATGAAACTACAATTTTAGAAATTACTCAAAAATTGTCAAAAATTTTCAAATACATGCCCATTTAAATAACTTATATAAATAATGAAAACCTGCTGATATTAGTTGTACCCAAAATGCAATCGCCGCGTGCCCACCTACTCCATGAGTTCCTAGAGACAAGTAGAACGTGAATATGGACATCTTAACATCTTCAAAACATATCCTGTGCATACAGTATGTTGGTTAAAATCGCATTCATTTGCGATTCACATTAACCATACTACCTACTAACTATTCGTGTGAACTGTGTACTGAATTATTTTTTCCCGAAGGGATTATTTATTTTCTGGAGATATTAAGTAACATTCCGTTTTAGAGCAAGGTGAACCTGGTAGATAGTGAAATCAATAAAATAAATCGTCACAGTGGAAAGAAATATGGCATACCTTTAGACAAGACAATTGTCCATTAGCTTGTTTGAGGTACTGCGCGAGTATACTTGTTGGTAAAGTACATACAGAGTCTTTAATATGAACGACGTTAATGAGAGCCACCTGGAAAAACAAAGGATATATAAAGCAATACAAATATTTACAAGATGAATCAGAGCTACAATAGTAATACGCGAAAGAAGAAGTGAGGTCTCTTACAAACAAACAGACAAAGATGGGATTTCTCAGTCCCCATGCAGCATGCTTTCTATTTGAAGCACTGCTGTAGAAAGAAAAAACCCCTTTAAATATACTTCAAGTAAATGAATTTCACACACGGAAGGTTAGAGCGAACTATCCTAACGCCAAGAAAGACAGCCCTAACCGGAGTTTAACCCAAGTATCTCCGTCCCAGCAGTCACATCTTCAACAATAGAAATTACTCGGGACAGTCCAGTCTCACTCCGTAGGTATACGTAGAGTCAAGGATGCAAGACAGAAAATTGAAATAATAAGAAGACAAAATTTCTACTGTGGGTACTGCCTTCGTGCCCCTATCCGTAAATGAAAGTGATAATTGGGATCCAAACTAGGATTTAATGTTGAGGAATGAAATAATTTAAACCACCAACTTTTGTTCCTACAAATTAAATCTGTATTGAATGCCCCGTAAATAGATTCAGCCGTTCTAGATCAGTATGCGAATGGAAACAGACACACTTTAACGTATTTATATCCAAGGACGACTAATCTAAAATGTGTTCAGCTGGGATTACCGTTTCGTCAGGATGGAGTGCATCTCTGGGCTCTCGGACGAGAAATATGACTAAGGGATAGCAGAGTCGAGGAGGAGTCCCCAAATCCAGCGGCTCCCGGGGACCCTTGGGCAAACTCATTGTGATGATCTTGTCTCTGTGGCTCACGTCTCTGAAAGTTGAAACCAAACGTAAAAGTTTGAATTAGGAAAATGAAGAAGAAATAAGAAATTTTTCAACAGATTCTGTTCCTGGAGAGAGAGATAGATATTTGAATGATTGATAGCGTTTATTTATCATACAAGGGTGGATTAGGACCACGAGGTCCTCTATTCCATCCCCCCTGTGTAAATTAGATAAAACATCCTAGTACAAACGCTGTGTTCAGAGAGAGAGAGAGAGAGACAGACAGAGAGAGAGAGAGAGAGAGAGAGAGAGAGAGAGAGAGAGAGAGAGAGAGAGAGAGAGAGAGAGAGAGAGAGAGACAGACAGACAGACAGACAGAGAGGCGACCCCTTCTGTAAGCACAAGGGCAACAGAAGAACATGTCTTACTAATGCAAGACATGATGTCTAGTGTATGCATTTCAGGAGAAATCCTTTTGGATGGGGAACAGAATGTGTACTTTTAATCAGTAAGCGGCGAATCATATAAATAATAATGTACCCTCAGCATCTGAAATAGTTTCCAAAAACTTAGATATATCTTGAGTGTAGTACCATAACGGAAAAGGAATAGCATTTTAAATTCCATAAGCAACCGAAAAAATGCCTTGGATTGTGCAATTCAGCCACTAACGCCAAATTACCAATTGCAGAAAAGCACCCTGTTGTATTGTATAGTTTAAACGATTCGTGCTATGTGTCACACCCACAAGGCTGATTACTCTCTCATATAGATGATATTTCGATTCTCTTAACCATCGCTTCAAAGATTTTTTTGATCTTTTGATCTTTTTCATGAATAAATTTTTCATTCTACAAGTTGACTGAAGACAGTTGCATGCAAAAACGCTGCAAATTATTACACAAAGGTTTATCATTTTTCTATATAGATCACTCGTCTGTAAAGAACACGGCTTCGCCATTGTTACCACCAACGAACTTGAAGAAAAACATCGATCGCATTTCGGTCAGCTAACATTTGAACGGAGATTAGGCCTCTTTTGCGACTGGCACTCGAGTTTCTGAATTATCGTAAGTCCAACCCTTGAATTCTCGTAGGAAACGAACGGTTTGTCCTACAGGGCTCCGCGTGGTCTGAAAGAATTCTAAAAATTCTATACTATATTAAATTGATGGAAAAACAATACCTTTAATCAAAACTTTTTGAGTTAGGGCGTTTTCAAAATTTCAAACCCCGAAGATTTTGGTTGATGTAGGTCACTTCTAAGGGTTGAAAAATAACCCTTAGAAGTGACCTACATCAACCAAATCTTCGGGGCACAACTAGACCCCGAATGGAGCCTACACACCAAATTTCATCAAAAAGCCAACCAATAGCCAAACTTAGTTTTGAGCCTCACTTAGTCAATGCTAAGTGAGGAAAGTGCCGCGTAAGGCGGACGGACGGCCAAATTTTTATTCGAGTTTTGAATTCTACGTACCTTGAAACGCACATCAACAAATTTTGAGGGGGGGTTAAAAAATGATTTTCTTGGTCGATTCCAAAGGTTCATTATTGAAAATAATAAACCAAAATGGTTGCGACGGGTATATATTATTCCTATTTCGATAACATTTCTAATAGTACGGTTTGGCTCTACGAATTTCATATTGCTGGATTATCTTTTGAAATACCGACTCCTCAAAAACGTATGACCCGATTAAGCTCAAAAATTAGTAATGAGAGCTTGTCTCAGGGTGGTTGTTTTTCAAGTAATTTACTGGAAGATCACAACTAAAATCTCAAAATGTTATTTATAGTAACTTAGATTTTATTTTCATGTTACGTTAATTGTATTTTCAATTGCTATTATATGTATTTTAATCATTTCAAGTTTCAATCAGATTTGTCATTTGTCAGTCTTTGAAGTTGTCGCAGTCTTTGAGAGGTCGTACCCCACCAGCAAGTGACACCACGGATTGATCACGCTGGGAAGAAACATGAAATTTCACGAGCTTTTTTCCTGAGCGTACCATTCCATCCGCACAGACATCTTTGATGCATAAAGAAATATCTTAAACAGACCAGTAAGCCAATCACTGTTCTGTCGATCAAAATACTCCCCTTTTCATTTCTCAAGTAGGCCGAGGAGTGTAAAATTTCATTTTGCGGAATTTTAGACCAATGGCAACAGCTAAATCTCTTCAAAAATTCAATCATTTCGTCGTACATTTTGACTGGAGCATTTGCCGTTAGGTAGATTTCGATTTCTTAGGTTGTTTCACATCGTTGGCGAAAGAATAGTCTCTCGCATCGATTCAACCATTGTTCCATACCTTTTGTTTCGGCCGTCGGGATATCACGAGGTCCGAGGCTACTGTGTTGTAAGTTGTAAGACGATTCTCCAGGGTAACATTAAGCTGTTTGGAGCATCTCCTGTTTCTGAGGAGTAGTAGACCGTCACCCTCTGACCATTCGCCATCTTGAAACCTTTGTAAGTTCATACGGATCGTTGGCGTTGTAAAAGGTGAGATGGCTGTCAACTGTTATTCCTCCAAAAGTCAATACCGAAACGTCCTCGAAAACAGACCACAGAGTACCACTGACTCACCTGTATCCGATAAACGTGGAAAACTTATCGTATTTCTAGGGCGTCCCCCTTTCGGAATCACAAAACTTCAGGAATCGATTCAGTAACTAGCTTCTAACAAAAAGTTCCTCTTAGCAATTATTTTTAGCACCTAGTTTTCGTCAATTTTTCTACCTTCAAGATTTGTTTCGTGTTTTAAATTACACAATAAACAAATCAAAGAAAAGATGAAAACTAAATACCCGAAGAATGCCATAATTTATTGGAATAAATAAAGTAAATAAAGTTAAGAACATTGTTGGTAAGAAAGTGGAATTTCCAGCAAAAGCTACACTTATTTAATCGAACTTGAATATCATTGCTTACATTTATCGGAATGGATGATAAATAAATAATAATAATATTGGCTTCTGCCAATGTACGAGTATTTTCTTAATTAATTTCGATCTTCAAGATGTCGAGCACTAGCATTAATCCTAATGAAATTCAGTTTGTTTTTGAGAAATTAAGTTCTAAGTACACGCGGAGGCGTCAAGAGTTCAATGATCCAATGTTGATGATTCGAGAACCCGAGTATTACTTACAACACATTGTTAAGGATTTGAGAAATGTTGCATGGGTCTGCTACTAGGTGATAGTTTTTTTTACCACAAATAATAAAAAATAGTTCCAGTTTTTATGTCGAGTGTTGTTTCTCGAATGTAGAACTTCAACAATATGTGGTGGTTATATATATAGCACGATTCTGAACTTAAAAATTGTAGATTCCAGCTTAGTTGTGGATGTATTTTTCAGTTCCTAATAATCCTAATAATGCTTACGATAAGTATGAACTTATTGAAAAAGTCTGTGATGAAAGGAATGTTTTGAACTAAACCCCGATTTTGCTCGTAACATCATAATTGGTTTTGGCAGAATTAGAGGAAATACTATTGGTTTTGTTGCAAATCAACCTATGCACCTTGCAGGATACTTGGATATTGCCTCTTCAAGAAAAGCCAATTGCAAGTGGTACTGTCGTCTGAAAGATACTCATGGCTTATTTAAATCTGATTCACAAGAAGAGTCGACACCTATTGATATAAGTAGTACATTCAGGGAGATTGGAAATAAATTATATGATCTAGCATATTCGGTGTCTGTTCTATAGTAAGAAACGCTGCAAATTATTACACAAAGGTTTATTTTTTTTTATAGATAACTCGTCTGCAAAGCCACCAACCATCCAACATGAAGAAAAACATCGATCGTATTTCGGTCAGCTATAATTTGAACGGAGATTAGGCCTCTTTAGCGATTCACACTCGTGTTTCTGAGTTATCGTACGTCCAAATCTTAAATTCTCGTAGAGAGCGAACGGTTTGTCCTACAGAGCTCCGGGTGGTCTCAAAAAAATTCTAAAAATTCTATAGAATCTTAAATTGAAGGAAAAACAATAACTTTATATCGAAATTTTTTTGAGTTAGGGCGTTTTCAAAATTTCAAAATTCATTTTGGAACCCTTAGACGTAACCTACATCAACCAAAATCTTCGGGGCACAACTAGACCCCAAATGGAGCCTACATACCGAATTTCATCAAAATCGGTCAATGCTAAGTGGCAAAAGTGCCGCGTACGGCGGACGGACGGCCAAATTTTTATTCGATTTTTGGATTCTACGAACCTTGAAACGTAAACCATCAAATTTTGAGGGGGTGTTAAAAATTTTGTTTTCTTGGTCGATTCCAAAGGTTCATTATTGAAAATAATAAACCAAAAATAGTTCCAGTTTTGATGTCGAGTGTTGTTTCTCGAATGTATAACTTCAACAATATGTGGTGGTTATCTGTAGCACGATTCTGAACTTAAAAATTGTTGATTCAAGCTTAGCTCTGGATGTGTTTTTCAGTTCCTAATAATCCTAATAATGCTTACGATATGTATGAACTTATTGAAAAAAATTACGCCAATTTCAAAATTTTGCCAATTTGTGTCATTTTTACTCAAATGTTGCCATTCCCCTTTTTATGTGCCCTCGAACTTCAATCGTCCTTCTTTTGTCATCTGTCGTCATTTAATGCTATATATACCACGAATTAACAACCCAGAACTACATATCGGCAGATCGGGGGGGGGGGGGGGGTATATGAAAATATGATGTAGAAAAAAACGAAAAAGTTTTTTATTAACTAAGTATTAAAGTAAGGTATTTACAAAATTACATGATCGTTAGGTAAGGTCAAAGTACATCAAAAATCGTCTTCTTCGTCACTCATGGAGGTTGCTTCAGTGGGGGCGGCGTTGGTGCAGGTGCCATGGCACCCGCCACAGGCGACCGAGTAGGCAATGCCTGTTTTCCGACAACCCCAGCGAGTTCCACATCCGGTTGTGCACCGACAAAACATGGAATTCAGAACTTCTTCGGGTGCCACTGGGGCGTTGGTGGTCACTGGATGGAGTCCATCCTCCTGCATGGCCCATCCGAAGCTAGTTGGTTGGTGGTAAAATGTTACCCAGCCACTGTTGGACCAGCAAAGAAATACCAAAATATTTGTTAGCAAAGCAATTAATACAGTAAGGAAGTGAGTTATTGGTATATAAGATGCAATGAATGATCTACCTGTAGTAGTAGATGTTGTATGACAGCCTCAGAAACTGTGAAGGAGGAGGTATTTTTAGCAAATGGGAGCTGCTGCAGCCTGTGAATACAATATACCTTTGAGGGGACATTCCCTCGGCCTGGCTTTATGAAGAATAGTTGTCCTTGACTGGGGGGCGTCAAGGCTACTAGTAGCACTATCAGGTCTATATCTTCCCCAATCACAGTTAGCCTTACGTTTTCAGCTGCTCTATTTTCCACACTTAGCAATCATTGTGTCTGCATCCCCTGGGGCAACCATCGTTAGGACGTTGGATGCTGACATCCTCCTTTTTAAGAACTCAATGAGTCTTGACTTGTTTTTGTCGTAGGCAAGGAAGTGCTCCTGTTAGATGGTGATGGTGGTTGTCTCCGCCGATATAAATTTTCAAGAGACAACCACCATTTTATCAGCAATTTATGGGAAGAGCAAAATGACAGCTGTAAAAACTTGCACTGACAAAGCGTCATAGGTGAAGTTGCTCCTTGTTTTTACAACCCCTCCTCTACACCACAAGAGATTGAGAGAGCTGGCGAAGTCCTCTTACTCAATATGTTCAAGGCTCCTCCCCAACTCAATAACCTCAACCAACTGCGACACCAGGCCTTCCTGAAAGCCTCCGTCAGGCCAAACCCCAATGTGACGTCCCTGCCACCAACCAAAGCATCAGCACTACAGCACTCCCTACGTGTTTATCTACAGGTAGATCATTCATTGCATCTTATACCAATAACTCACTTCCTTACTGTATTAATTGCTTTGCTAACAAATATTTTGGTATTTCAATGCTGGTCCAACAGTGGCTGGGTAACAGTTTACCACCAACCAACTAGCTTCGGATGGGCCATGCAGGAGGATGGGACTCCATCCAGTGACCACCAACGCCCCAGTGGCACCCGAAGAAGTTCTGAATTCCATGTTTTGTCGGTGCACAACCGGATGTGGAACTCGCTGGGGTTGTCGGAAAACAGGCATTGCCTGCTCGGTCGCCTGTGGCGGGTGCCATGGCACCTGCACCACGCCGCCCCCACTGAAGCAACCTCCATGAGTGACGAAGAAGACGATTTTTGATGTACTTTGACCTTACCTAACGATCATGTAATTTGTAAATACCTTACTTTAATACTTAGTTAATAAAAAACTTTTTCGTTTTTTTCTACATCATATTTTCATATACCCCCCCCCCCCCCCCCCGATCTGCCGATATGTATTTCTGGGTTGTTAATTCGTGGTATATATAGCATTAAATGACGACAGATGACAAAAAGAAGGACGATTGAAGTTCGAGGGCACATAAAAAGGGGAATGGCAACATTTGAGTAAAAATGACACAAATTGGCAAAATTTTGAAATTGGCGTAATTTTGATTGGTAAATGATAAATTGGCAATAAACCACATATTCTTCAAGGAAATTTAATGCTCTACAACTTTTTATAAGAGACATCTTTTCTCAGATCAACCGTTTGGACGAAATTCAACAAAGTTATCCAGAAAAACGTGACCTAAAAACCGAATTTTCAAAATTCCTCAATTTTTGGATGCATAAAACTCGGTAACGGTTCGGAATTTTGATAAAACGTATAAAATTAAAGTTGTAGGGAATTTTATACGCTTTATTTTACTATGAAACATGCTTTATCGAGAAATGCACCGTTTTCGAGATATTTACGAGAAACCCCAAAATGGGACCTTTAGTGACCCCCCTCCCCTCGAGCTCGTGCCCCACCCTCCAGGACTTTTAGTATGTTAATAAGGATACCCACCCCTACATCTGTGCCAATTTTGGTTTGGGTTCTATTTTTTTCTACCTCAAACCCTTCGTTGCCCGGACTATTAGGCCTCTTTAGCGATTCACACTCGTGTTTCTGAGTTATCGTACGTCCAAATCTTAAATTCTCGTAGAGAGCGAACGGTTTGTCCTACAGAGCTCCGGGTGGTCTCAAAAAAATTCTAAAAATTCTATAGAATCTTAAATTGAAGGAAAAACAATAACTTTATATCGAAATTTTTTTGAGTTAGGGCGTTTTCAAAATTTCAAAATTCATTTTGGAACCCTTAGACGTAACCTACATCAACCAAAATCTTCGGGGCACAACTAGACCCCAAATGGAGCCTACATACCGAATTTCATCAAAATCGGTCAATGCTAAGTGGCAAAAGTGCCGCGTACGGCGGACGGACGGCCAAATTTTTATTCGATTTTTGGATTCTACGAACCTTGAAACGTAAACCATCAAATTTTGAGGGGGTGTTAAAAATTTTGTTTTCTTGGTCGATTCCAAAGGTTCATTATTGAAAATAATAAACCAAAAATAGTTCCAGTTTTGATGTCGAGTGTTGTTTCTCGAATGTATAACTTCAACAATATGTGGTGGTTATCTGTAGCACGATTCTGAACTTAAAAATTGTTGATTCAAGCTTAGCTCTGGATGTGTTTTTCAGTTCCTAATAATCCTAATAATGCTTACGATATGTATGAACTTATTGAAAAAGTTTGTGTTGAAAGGAAATGTTTCGAACTAAACCCCGATTTTGCTCGTAACATACTATTGGAAATACCATTGGTTTTGTTGCAAATCAACCTATGCACCTTGCAGGATACTTGGATATTGCCTCTTCAAGAAAAGCCAATTGCAAGTGGTACTGTCGTCTGAAAGATACTCATGGCTTATTTAAATCTGATTCACAAGAAGAGTCGACACCTATTGATTTAAGTAGTACATTCAGGGAGATTGGAAATAAATTATATGATCTCGCATATTCGGTGTCTGTTCTATAGTAAAAACGCTGCAAATTATTACACAATGGTTTATTATTTTCTATATAGATCACTCGTCTACAAAATCACCATAAAATAAAAAGAAGAAAAAAAAATCAAAAAAAACCCTTAGGAGTGACCTACATGAACCAAAAGCTTCGGGGCACAACTAGACCCCAAATGGAGCCTACATACCAAATTTCATCAAAATCGGTCAATGCTAAGTGGCAAAAGTGCCGCGTACGGCGTACGGCGGACGGACGGCCAAATTTTTATTCGATTTTTGGATTCTACGTACCTTGAAACGTAAACCATCAAATTTTGAGGGGGTGTTAAAATTTTTTTTTTCTTGGTCGATTCCAAAGGTTCATTATTGAAAATAATAAACCAAAACGCTGCAAATTATTACACAAAGGTTTTTTTTTTTTTTTTATAGATCACTCGTCTGCAAAGCCACCAACCATCCAACATGAAGAAAAACATCGATCGTATTTCGGTCAGCTATAATTTGAACGGAGATTGGGCCTCTTTAGCGATTCACACTCGTGTTTCTGATTTATCGTACGTCCAAATCTTAAATTCTCGTAGAGAGCGAACGGTTTGTCCTACAGAGCTCCGGGTGGTCTCAAAAAATTTTAAAAATTCTATAGAATCTTAAATTGAAGGAAAAACAATATCTTTATATCAAAATATTTTGAGTTAGGGCGTTTTCAAAATTTCAAAATTCATTTTGGAACCCTTAGACGTAACCTACATCAACCAAAATCTTCGGGGCACAACTAGACCCCAAATGGAGCCTACATACCGAATTTCATCAAAATCGGTCAATGCTAAGTGGCAAAAGTGCCGCGTACGGCGTACGGCGGACAGCGGACGGACGGCCAAATTTTTATTCGATATTTGGATTCTACGAACCTTGAAACGTAAACCATCAAATTTTGAGAGGGTGTTAAAATTTTGTTTTCTTGGTCGATCCCAAAGGTTCATTATTGAAAATAATAAACCAAAAATAGTTCCAGTTTTGATGTCGAGTGTTGTTTCTCGAATGTATAACTTCAACAATATGTGGTGGTTATCTATAGCACGATTCTGAACTTAAAAATTGTTGATTCAAGCTTAGCTCTGGATGTGTTTTTCAGTTCCTAATAATCCTAATAATGCTTACGATATGTATGAACTTATTGAAAAAGTTTGTGTTGAAAGGAAATGTTCTGAACTAAAACCCGATTTTGCTCGTAACATACTATTGGAAATACCATTGGTTTTGTTGCAAATCAACCTATGCACCTTGCAGGATACTTGGATATTGCCTCTTCAAGAAAAGCCAATTGCAAGTGGTACTGTCGTCTGAAAGATACTCATGGCTTATTTAAATCTGATTCACAAGAAGAGTCGACACCTATTGATATAAGTAGTACATTCAGAGAGATTGGAAATAAATTTTATGATCTCGCATATTCGGTGTCTGTTCTATAGTAAAATAAACGATCAAAGTTCAATTAGTAAGTCTACTTTTGTAGACATCGAAATCAATTGATCTGTTGGTCCGATAACAGCAACATTTACAAACGGATTGATTGGATTATGTGACTGATCCAAGCAGAAGGTAGGAGAGGAAATTCTTGTACAAAGATGCTATCATCGAGTTTGTGCTGGTAGGTCCCAAGTAATTCCTCCAGAAATTTCATCGCAGTTGGTTTCATCGTGATCGGATTTTCTATAGATTCAGGCAAGGAATACGAGGAAGCTAGGAGTCGCACTTGACGGGCAGACTTTGTTTTTTCGTCTCTAAAAAGTGACACTAAAGCTTCGGAGTATTGCGATTGTACACTGATATCCAAGGTGCAACATAATACACATCGCTTTGAGGAGCTTGGATTTTCCGGGAAAACATCAAAAATTAGGTTTCAAGAGCACTTGGTGGACGTAATTTCCCAGAAAGGACTAATTCTGTCGCGGGACTGAGCCAATAGTTTCTATCAGGTGCTCCGGGATGAGGACAGGATGTGAAACCTTAGAATATAGGTGGTCGCTCGGCTCGGCTGCTTCGTTGTAACCCTATCCTTCATCATTGTGCGAGAGCCCCCAAGCAAGACCTCCTGGTTTAAATACCACCCTATACCAAGACAGCTACCACAGTCCCCACACAACACCCAGCGAGGTTGGACAGCCGAGCACAAGAAGACACCATCCACCCACTCTCAGACATCTAACGAATTTCAGTCACCATTCTGTGTCTTAATGCTGTAGTTTCAGTGGTTCAACTCCTCAAAATTTACTCGATACTTGAAGGTAAACGTGCACTACTAATCATCCCATAATTTACTTTTGGAAAAGCCCACCTACCTTGCAACTTTCAAAGTACCTTCATCCAAACCACTATGTTGCCAGGAACGTTTACGTAGAACGAAACTGTTAGCTCAAAATTTCAATTTCAACTCTTTTTTCAAACGAATGTAAAATGTGTAGACCATAGAGTAAAAATTAAGTTGATTTGTGGTTCAAAGAACTGTCAAATTCAAGAATCCAGCAAGCAGAAAAAGAGATGGAAGGGGCTGAAAACTGGTTTTCAGTGGTGCAAAGGTTATTTTTGGTTCCTAGCACCATGAGAAATCGGTTCTAAGCACTTCTTGAGACTCCAAGCAGCACATCGCCAAGCGGAACTATGGTGGACGCGCTTGCAACGACGCCTGGCTTCCAACCAGCCTCGGAATCCAAGGAAAGTCGCGACTGTGAACAGTGAATTTTCTATCTCACACCGGAACTAAATTAATGTGTAGTGCTTCGAAATTCGGCGCTATTTCAGTAGAAATCTTTGGAATCCGATGATAGAAGTTTTCACGTAAGTGCCATCTCATTATACCTAACTAACACTAGAAACTATGGATAAAACCATGTTATGGGTAAAACATCTTAAGCTGGGTAGATTCAAAGGGTGACTTCATAAAAAAATTGGAAACAACAGATGGTAATTTTTGAGAAATGTACTACCATTACGAAGATCTGACAAAACTGGTTTTTACTCGAAAAATAAAACAGGACTTTTGACTTAAGATAGAAAAGCGTCCAAAATTTTGTATACAAGTAAAGTTAACCATTACATAACCAAGTGCTACTCAAAACGACTTTTTTGTTTCGGATTTATAATACGAAGTTTTTTATCTCCACAACACACACTTTACTTCTGTTCGAATTAATCATATTGACTAAAGTTATCTTTGATCACTGTCTCAATCAACGCCTCGGAGGTGAACAACTTTTCCCTCAAACGTATGAAATTCACATCGAATTTTCAAAAGTTTTCTAAGGGTTCTAAAATGAATTTTGAAATTTTTAAAACGCCCTAACTCAAAAAATTTTGATATAAAGGTATTGTTTTTCCTTCAATTTAGGATTCTATACAATTTTTAGAATTTTTTGAGACCACCCGGAGCTCTGTAGGACAAACCGTCACTACAAGAATTTAAAGTTTGGACGTGCGATATATCAGAAACACGAGTGTGAATCGCAAAAGAGGCCTAATCTCCGTTCAAACTAAAACTGACCGAAATGCGATCGATGTTTTTCTTCAAGTTGGATGGTTGGCGGCTTAGCAGACGAGTGATCTATATAGAAAAATAAAAAATAATAAACCATTGTGTAATAATTTGCAGCGTTTTTGTCTGGTAATTAATGTTCGATTTTGATGATTCTAGCGGCTATATTTCAGTTTTTCAATTCCCTAGGGCCGTGCACTAATGAATTTCTAAAATCCTTTAAAATTTCAAATTTAGGTACAACTTTCAAAGTTCTCCCCCTTAAATTTCGCGAAATACTGACCAGAACGAGGAACGAACGGCGAGACCTTCGTAGAGGTCTTCCAATTTCTCGGCAATTAGATCAAGGACACAACTAATCATACAGTACAAAATTTGATTGTATATCAATATTTAATATTGATCAACGTGCGGGAAAAGTAGTTGAAATTAGAGTAAATGATTAAAATGGAAGGCTATTTATTACAATATTTTCGAGGGTTCAGTGTATTTTCATCCAGACTAGTTGGGAAGAATTGGCTTGCGATTTGGCACACGCTTGGGAAATCAATCACATTGGTTTATAAATCCAACAACTAATCAGACGTTTACTAGGGTAATGTTGGTTCCTAGTAAATCCTCTCTTTATTATCCACTTTGGTCTTCTTGTTTTCTGAATTATTCGAGTACGGCTGTTCCGACATCAACTATCGAGCATGAAAATGATATTTAGTCACCGATTATTCTCTACAGACGGGAAAAATTTAGTATTAGTATTTAGTAGTAATATCTTATATTATTATGTAGAAGAAATACCAAATTACAATATATTTGATTGTAATTTACCAAAAATAGTACCTATTGCAAGTTTTTCTATTTTGTCTTAACAAAATTCTTCATGTAACTAGTCCAATGAGCCGACACTTCCTCCTCTCATCGGTGCCGTAGACCGCTCCTGGCGAAATTGGTCGCGTATTCCATCAAGACGGGTGCGGGATGGACATCACGCAATAAATATTATCGTTATTTATTGCGTTTTCACATAATAATTCAAAGCTTTACTAAGAGCCATCGAATAGGGTGTGCGCCTTGGTAGGAAAAACTGTTTATTGTTATTTTTAATCTAAGGTAGACCTCATTCTGAGAATTTTGGTACCAACCGCGACCTTCTAGCGTGTGTAAATCTTTTCCTATGAATTTTTAAAGTTTCGACCGTTTATGACGTCACAGTGGGCTGGGGGTCCCGCCCAGGCGAGAGGGGCGCGTGACGTCATAAACGGTCGAAACTTTGAAAAATCATAGAAACCGATCTACTCACGCTAGAAGGTCGAGGATGGTACCAAAATTCCCAGGATGTAGTCTACTTTCGATTAAAAATCTAAAAAAAATCAAGGCGCACACCCCATTGCTAGCTCAAACCCTCCGCTCCCTTTCTAATTAGTGTACGATTTCTTGGAATTTACAGGGTAGTTCACGATTGTGATCAAAGTGTTTATCAAAATTCAATTTGCCCAAACAAATTATAATCCTGTGCCTATGTAAAACGTTTTAGCTTAATAAGATCAATCTGAGCCATAGTTATTACAGGCAGGAAAAAATTGTTCACTATCAAACACCAATAGATGTCAATGGAGATGGGAAATATTTTTTTTAAGACCCATTTTCGCTAACATCCAATGATCGATCGCCCACCAAACTCTGATTACCGATCTAAACCTGCATAAAAAAAAACTTTCACTGAGAATTTTCCAACTACAAAAAGCGCGCCAAGTAGGCGTGGCGCATAGTTTTACCGAACGTTCAAATAAAGGCAAAGAAACACATTGCAAGCCAGTCACAATTTAATCGATTGAAATATAAGCGAGATTAGACTAAAAAGCTACGTTCAACTGGAGGGGGAAAACAATTTAGGGGGATAAGACGTGTACAGTAGGTAACGAGATTGGTGCTCTTCCTAGCCCACAAAAGCCGATTTAAATCGGATCATTCGATCGAGATTAGTTGGATTAAATAAACAGAGAAAAAACCCACGCGGTGTCTATAAATTGAATGAATCGGGGAGTATTTAGTGTTTCGATGATTTCAATTTCAAGCTGCTGAACTGAACGTGATACCATTTTGTAAGGAGGATTGTCCTTCAGTGGCTTCAAAGTTTAGCACAATCGGACAATCAGACAGAGACTTGTGGGTGTAATGTGTCAGTTAATAAGGAAGCCTATTCAAAGAAACATCCAATTCGAATCGCGTTCTCGAAAAATTATTGTATTTCATAACTGATACTTGTGATGGATCAACTTTTCAACTCAAGGATTGATCAGCGATTCACAATTATGTTTCTGTTCGTTTATCGTTAAACTCATTGCTTTAGTGCTGAGAAAGGGTACTTTGAGGTGGTTTAATTAGATTTCCAAAATTTAAAACGAATTGAAATTGACAGAAAACCTTATCCCCCATTTCTCACACCTGTAGGTGTAGAAAACGCCTTGCTTCGCGTCACGACCAGTCCCAATAGGGTTGATCAGCGATTCACAATTATGTTTCTGTTCGTTTATCGTTAAACTCATTGCTTTAGTGCTGAGAAAGGGTACTTTGAGGTGGTTTAATTAGATTTCCAAAATTTAAAACGAATTGAAATTGACAGAAAACCTTATCCCCCATTTCTCACACCTGTAGGTGTAGAAAACGCCTTGCTTCGCGTCACGACCAGTCCCAATAGGGTTGATCAGCGATTCACAATTATGTTTCTGTTCGTTTATCGTTAAACTCATTGCTTTAGTGCTGAGAAAGGGTACTTTGAGGTGGTTTAATTAGATTTCCAAAATTTAAAACGAATTGAAATTGACAGAAAACCTTATCCCCCATTTCTCACACCTGTAGGTGTAGAAAACGCCTTGCTTCGCGTCACGACCAGTCCCAACAGGGTCTTGTATACCAAATGCGTTAATCCCGGTTTCAGGACCGACTTCTTCAAATTTAATTTTCAGATTGAGATATTCAGAATTCAGAAAATCAAGTTAACAACAACTTCTTAATATTAAAATCCTTATATTTCAAGGTGGCTTATCCGGCAATATTATAAATTTCTGACATCTCTCAGAGACAGTACAAATTTTCCTGACCCAAACAAAATTATTCCAGCACACAATTCTCTAAATTTGCAATACAAACGTTTTCGGAATGAAATAAGTAGAACTAAATTTTAATAATCTTATATGAGTAAAAGCATATTAATTGTGAAGTTAAAATGAAACTCTAATGGTAAAACAAAACATGATACTTTGGTTTTTAAAAAACAATAAAATAAATTATTTTCCCACATGCACCGTAGCGTTAGTAACACAGAGGCTTCTATCGATCTTTTCTTTAATCATTTATTTATTGAGTACGACCATTGTGTTAGAGACGGTTGTCAAGAAAATATATGTACTGCTTCAAAAAATTAGAAGATTAATAATGAGATAAACTGCTAAGAAGGTCTAAATTAAAAGATAACAATAAATAATAGGTATCAATAATGATTAATGGAACATTTCTGGTAAAGAGGAGGACAGATGACGAGGAAGTTTTAATCGAGCGACTTCGAATGGTTCAATACCTTAGAGGACAAGTGGGTTCGTGTTGCTTCTTGTGGTGTTGATGAGGGATTCCATGATTCTGGCCCTGAACTCACTAGGGGTCTCGAGCTCAAAACCATGGTATATGGTGGAGTTCCTGACGAGAGGAGGGGATCCTATCGATGATTTGATGAGATCAGATCGAAATCAATATCCCTACAGAATTGAATCAAAATCGGTGAATTTTCATAAAGGATAAGAGGGAAAGCGGTGAGGCTACGGCCGTTGGGGCGTCGTTTTATGGCGGTGGACATTGTACCGACCTCTGCGGGGATCGTGGGTTCAAATCTTGAAGCAATGAGCGAAATCATCAGAACAAATTCTGATCTTCCCTTAGGAAGACAGCTGATGACGTCCGCGACGCCAGGAATGGCAGTCGGAGGAAAATCCAACCTGAAATGGTTGTTTACTTTACTTACTTTATTAAAGGATAAGAAATAAAACCTAAATTGTCTAGGATTTTGCGAATCGCAAAGTGCGGGAGAGAGTTGGGTGATATAAAACTAAGTCTGTCAAATGGGTGTGGCACATAGCTTCCTCGAATCCATAACCCGACTGTATGGATGATCCGGTAGCAAAGCTCAAGACAATCTCTAGGTACATTGCACAACGCTCAAAGGGGACCATCTACACGCCAACCTGCACAATTCCAGAACCTTTCATTGATTTCGGGTGTAAAATGTAGAAGTTATGGCTGCCCAAATGTTTTTACTGTTGCGTATGCGCAGATGCTGCTACCAATTTCGGTCCGATGATTTTCATAGGGGACTATTTACACGCCAACCCTAGAATGAGCCTTTGATCTAAACCCGAGTCTTTTTTCTAAATTTTCGAATCTACCCTGAGACTGTAGACACAAAACTTAACCCACGAAAAAATTGAATCTGTACTGCTGTACCTGTAACTCCAGTCCAAGAGGTACCTTTTTCCCCTCCCATTGGTAGGTACCTACCAGCTAATATGAAGTAGACATCACTTCGTTGGGTAAGATGTCGACGGAAGGACAAGCAACAGACATTCGAGACGTTTTTTACACGCCCATTTTTTTTCCAATTTAATTTTCCAGTCGGGGCCGATCGCGACCGCCTTCTGTTTTTTGTTGCCTCCGAGTCTACAATTACAGAGGCAGAACTTGTCGCAAGCGCAGTAGCGGGAAGAAAAATGAATAAAAGTAAAATTAAGATGAAAAAAAAATTAATCCCGAGACTGATGGAAGAGAGGAAGAGAGCGGCACTTGTCACAGGGTATCGATTTCAAGAGAACTCACACATATACTCACATATGAATACGTAGGTACACACAAACACACAGGATTACAATTACAGTGTCAGTGAGAGCCGTGTCCTCGAAGAGTTCTCATCTCATACCACGAACTATCCACAATTCTGGTGACAAAATATTTAGAAGGTTTGCGCAAGTGCAGTGGAAACTAAATTACAGGGTATATTCCAACTCGTTCAAACTATTAAAATATCGCAAATTAGTACACAGCAGGTTATGGTTTTTCTGGATCACACGTCTTCGAAGAACGCGGTTTTTCCATTATTAGTACCTATCAGCCAAGTTATCGCACAGGTTCAACAATGGAGTTTATTATGACAGAAAGTAACCCTGAGCAAAACTGTTGTCACAAGTTGTGGGTGCCTTCAATACGAAATTGTGTTGTATTAGGGAAACACAAATGGTTGACATGGAATTCTATTTTGAAAACGAAAAAATATCTAATTTGATCAGCTGAAATTTGGCTCACTTCCGTCAGAGAACGTTCTTAGGTGGTTCACACTCGTGTTTATCACTCATCATTCGTCCAACTTACGGGAAATGGAATAAAGTGAAGAAAAAAAAAATAATAATACCTGAAGGTGTGTGAAGCAGTATGGTGTGGTAGGTAGTACCTACCAATAGTTGGTAGGTAAAAAAAATGTTGGTAGGTAAAAAACGCTGCAAATCATTGATCAAAGGTTTATTATTTTCTGTATAGATCGCCCTTCTGTATACAGGGTGTTTCACGGAAAGGTTACACTCCCTTTCATTTTCGCAAAATACAACGTAAACAATTCCAATCCATGCAATTCTTCATGATTTTTTGTGAGGATCTCAGGAAAAATACTTTTGCGCAAAAAAGTTGCGCGCAATCGTGCGCAATTGACACTAACTTCATTTTTTCAAATGGAACACCCCCATTTTTATTACAGATTCGGATTCTACGTCAAATTTCATGAAAAATTCATACCCGAATCAATTTGTTTTATTGCGCGCAACCTGGCTTTTTAAACGCTCTAAGTTGCGCAACTCCACAATTGCGCAAAAATTAGATTTTGGAGAACCCTTAGTGTGGCACATTTTTTTTCATCATTTTTTTACGCTGAATCACAGGGTGTCATCCGTTTTGAGGAAGACCAAGATTTCAAGAGGAAAAATTAACATTTCTTCAACGAAAACATCAGTTTTGTGGTCGAAATCGTGTTTATTTTTTATTTTCTCACCTCCTTTTGAACCACGGGTTTTGGGCCGTCTACGGTGGAGTTAAAAATAAAAACTGGCAGCATGATCATGCTTGAACTGATTAAAATTGCCTAAAAACTCATAACGATTTAAAAAGAGCTATTTTTTCACTGATAACAACCGAATGTTTGACCGCCATTTAGAAAAATTCCAGTCAAATTGAAAAACGGATGACACCATGTGATTTAGCGTAAAAAAATGATGAAGAAACATGTGCCACACTTAAGGTTTTCCAAAACCTAATTTTTGTGCAATTGTGGAGTTGCGCAACTTAGAGCGTTCAAAAAGCCAGGTTGCGCGCAATAAAAAAATCGGTTCGGGTATGCATTTTTCATGAATTTCGACGTAGATTCCGAATCTGTGATAAAAAAGAGGGGGTTCCATTTGAAAAAATGAAGTTAGTGTCAATTGCGCACGATTGCGCGCAACTTTTTTGCGCAAAAGTATTTTTCCTGAGATCCTCACAAAAATCATGAAGAATTGCGTGGTCGGAATTTTTTACGCCGTATTTTGCGAAAATGAAGGGGGGTGTAACCTTTTCGTGAAACACCCTGTAGATCACTGGTTCTCCATCAATAGCACCTACCACCATCTGTATTCTCCCTTGACCTTCCCTCTCAAATTTCAGCTTCCTGCGTTCAATAGGATTGAAAATGGCTTCGGAGCTCACTCAGCTGATCAGTGCTCTTCCAGGCGTCTCCAGCATTCGAGAAGATCTTCTTCACTCTTCAGATCACTGATCAGCTGAGTGAGCTCCGAAGACATTGTGAAGCTGAAATTTGAGTGGGAAGGTCAAGGGAGAATACAGATGGTGGTAGGTGCTATTGATGGTGAACCAGTGATCTATACAGAAGGGTGATCTATACAGAAAATAATAAACCTTTGGGCAATGATTTGCAGCGTTTTTTTCTTCTCAATTCCCACAAAAGCAATAAAAAAAAACCTGAATAGACTTTTTTGCTGTTTGAGTATAAAAGTGATTTTACTATCGACTCTCACTTGATTTCGTAGCCTCGTTGCTGGTAGTGACCCATGAGGAGCACACCCTGGTTGATGGCACTAGAAATGACGGACCACGGCCGCCAGAGGAACATGTGGAGCTCCCGGATGGAGACGCCCCAGAAGGCGAGCAGTCTGTAGTTTTCTTGGCTCGAAACCATGCACTTGATTTCTGGAACAGAACCCGGGTTATTAATTTATTTCCATTCGAACTCAAAAGTACTGTGATGAGATACACATGAAACGACATAAGTACGTACATAATAGATAATTAACTTGAAATTATTTTCTCTCACTTTGTGAAGAAGTAAGTCATAATTTAGAGTATCTACTATTATAGAATCCAATTGTGAAAATGGGAGTGAGGTTATTAAGTCACAGCATATTTAAAATGGAAAATGAAAATCAAAACATATTGTTGCGCATGCATTCCAGGATTCTCTTTGGATAAGGAGTAGAAAGATTACTTACATTTTGATTTTCTTTCTTAAATAAGAGGTTGGTATAACTGTGCCGAATACTCCATCTTCAGACATTTGATATTATAATATTAGGTTTGAACCGCCATTACATGGTTACGTCCATTTATCCGTAAAGTACGTTTATCTATTAGGTAGGTTCAAACTTGAGTGGATCATATTTTATGAACTTGTGAATTCAAACGGTAAAAAATAACATAATTCAGTCGAACTTCGGAAATTCTACCAAGTAATGTTGAGATATTCTGCAGGAACGTGAAATTTGATTGCAAAGTAGAATGAGGAATTTCACCATGTCGGAATTTCCTATTTTTGACCCCAAAATCGGATTCAGCACCTCGAAAAACCCCCTAAGGCAAACTTTCAGCCCGAACTTCCTAATTTACGAATAAACAAAACAGTGTAGAAAATACGAATGTTAAAAAAAACGGGAAAATGACGTCATCCTGGAATAGTTCATTTATGGCCGCTTGAAGCGCTGAGATCGAGAAATCTATAGTCCCCAGATGCAAAATTTCACGAAACAGTAAAGTTTGAAATCGAAAAACTGAAGAAAAAAATAGAAAAAGCAAGATGGGGAAAATTAGGTTTCCCCTGTTTTTGTTTGATAACTTTTCTCTTGGAAAACACGATTTCGTCGTCCCAATGGGCAACACTGGGAGGAGACGGCGATCCGAACAGCCCAATCTGCGACCGTTCCCGCTTCACGTCCGTTTTCCCGGTTAGTTTTGAAATCAAAAATTTTGATTGTCTCCCAAAAATAACAGGAGACTTATTTTCCGAAATCAGCCCGATTTTCATCTATCCCACACCATTAACTATTCAGGAAAAATGCAAACAGAATTCGGTGAAATTCCTCATTAAAGTATTATTAAATAATCCTTTAATTCTACTTTGCAATAAAATTTTGCACAAATTTAGTGCTTCGACGGAATAATAATGAACAAGATGTTGTTGCTATCCATTACTGTTTCTGAAAAATGTGCAGCCATCACTGGGTTTGACTACTTTTCGTGGACGAAACAGCGCAATCCTTGAACTGAATGAAATCTGAATCTGAATGGAATCTGGCGAATACTATTATTTTCAACAATGAACCTTTGGAGTCACACTGGCACCATTGGGGGGGGGGGTTACTCGAATTCGCATGTTAGGTTTCGTAGATCGATTTTTCGATCGGATTTTCAAAAGCTCTTCAAATTCGATGCTACCATGCCGCCAGAAACGTTATGGCGGATAAGGTTGAGAGGGGGGAGGGGATACCACTATTTCTTGCCTGAAAAAATAAATAAATGACATCGAGTGAAACAGCTTTATCGCTTACCAACTGGTTTACATTGATCTACCGCTTATCCAATGGGACGTCCCCTGGAATGCATGCATTACTTAACAATATGTTTTTTCTGTCGAGTCTTGTCCAACTTCACCCCAGACTAATCACATAAGGACGCCCAAGTTTTACCGTGGGACGACCTAAAAATCATAAATCATTGCGCATCCATATTGAATTAAATTTGTAGGAGATTAGCTAGGTTATTTGGCCAACTTTCGACCGTTTAAACTCGAGCCCTCTGAGATGGAGATTAAACTCGTAAAGCGCTCAGGTGAAAGACGTTGATTGCCTCTTTTGGTTTAAACTCGTTTCGAAGTTTTGGTGAAAGTGGGTCTAAGAAAATCATGGCCCTAGGATTGATAGTAGCTTCTGCGTAAAAACCTTGCAACGGCCATAACTTCTACTTTTTCCACCCGAATTCGAAGACATTTTCAGGGGTTGTGCGGATTGGCCTGTAAATAGTCCCCTACGAAGGTAGTGGAAAGTAGTGATGGATGTTTTGAGATTAGCTGCTATGCATCGGATCATCTATACAATTGGGTTATGAGTATGAGGGAACTACGTGCCACACCACATGAGATGTTGTGAGTATCGACCAACGGTTTAACGAATTGTCAACTATCGGGACTGCTTATCCAGAAAAACGCCGTTGTTGCCTAGCTTTTGGTAAATATATTTCTATCATCAGGGCTCAATGGCAGTCAAACATGAAAGGGCACCAACCAACCTATACTCTCCACCCGGTTTTCATTAAATAATCAATCGAAAAATTCGAAAACTTTCAAAATTAATATAGACATAGGCTCTCAACAAAAACAATAAATTTAAAATTTAGGCGTAGGTACAAAAATAGATAACAAAAAAATTTATTGTGGTAACCATTCAAAACTATAAAAACCAAATATGACAAACTAAATTTTGGAAACAAAACTAAAATACTTATGTTTGACTGCCATCAAGCTTGATGTAAATATATTTTAAGAAAGCTAGGCAATAACTACGTTTTTCCGGATGACCCCAGTCCCGATAGTTGACAATTAGTCGTTTTTTGGTTCGATTCCCTGAAACAGAAATCTCGACAGGTTCGCACACTTCAAACGTCAGCCACATTCGGACAGGCGAAACAGATGATAATTATGATGATTTCATAAGTTCGTATCCCAAATATGGCGCCTTTCGCTGTAAAAAACGCCACGATAGGTTGGTATGATATGGCTAGTATAACCAGGGCCAAGATAGATAGATAGGTTGGTAGATAGGTAGATAGATAGATAGGCAGATAGATAAGTAGGTAGAAAGATGGATAGATAGGTAGGTAGATAGATGGATAGGTAGATAGATAGGTAGGTAGATAGCTAGGTAGATAGATGGATAAATAGGTAGATAGATATGTAGATAGATAGGTAGATAGATAGGTAGGTAGATAGATAGATAGGTTGATAGATAGATGGATAGGTAGGTAGATAGGTTGATAAATAGATGGTATAGATGAAGCTAGGTAGATAGATAGGTAGATAAGTCGATAGATAGATAGATAAATAGGTAGATATATATGTAGATAGATAGGTAGGTGGATAGGAAGGTAGATAGATAGATAGGTTGATAGATGGGCATAACTTTCAGATGGGCATAACTTCAGGGTTCGATTCTTGTAACCCGTTGGAAAAAGTAGATAGCTATCGGTACTTGGGGATTACGGTTGAAGAAGGTTTAATATGGACAAACCATATTACTGCTGTTTGTAAAAAGTTGCGCCAAATTTCATTTGTTTTTTATCATACTGCAAGGGGTTTTAACCGTGACAAGCTCCGACTACTATACAGGGTGTCTACACTTTCGATGGGCATAACTTCAGGGTTCGATGCTACAAGGTATTTCCAACAAAAAATGTCTCTTAGCAATTTTCTTTCAACCCACTCAAAATTCCTTTTTTTTCACTTTAAAGTTTTTCTTCGCGTTTTCGACCTTACGGCACTGATATCTTCATAACTCCCTTATTTCTCCTGAAAATTCAAATCTGACTACACCGTTAGAAAGAGCGTTAAATTCCCAAGCTACCTAGTGCAAAATCAAAATCTTTCAGCAATAAAATAGTTTCAAAAAATCGAGTCAAAAAGCGAACTTTAAACTTTTTTTTGAAACTTGACTTTCTTCGACCAACGTTTTCACTCTAAATCACTCCCCATTTCGATGGGCGCTCTTCGGAGAAAACATGCGCAAATTATCAGCTTTCCAACGGTCTATCAATTTTTCTGTTCAACATTCAAAAAGAAAGAGTAAATGAAGTTTGAATGTCAAAAAACGTGTGTTTTACAAGCAAATCCAGTGTTTCAAGCCGGTTTATGGTCCCCCTCGATCTCAAAATGTCTTGACGATTTTGGTACCATTTTCTATGTAATTATTTACGCTGAATCCAATGGTGATACCGTAGAGGCGGGTGACTTGGAACACTTTTCAACTTTCAGAAGCTGTAGTTTGAGTCGTATTGCAGATAAAAATTTGATCATGGTCTTAAAAGGTTGAAGGCTATTCAGAGAACATAACCATACAAAAAAAAATTTTTTTTTTTCACGTCCAAGTAATTTTTTTTTTTTTTTTTGATTTGTGCCTGTTCCAAGTCATCTGCAGAGTCGGGTGACTTGGAACACCGCACGAATTTCGTTGTTTTTCAAGTAGTAAGAGCTCATTATGACTTGGAACAGTATCTGGAGTTTTAAAAAAGATCAATTTAGGGTTTCAAAATTAAAAAATGTTTTGTTGGAACTCGAAAAAGTAAAAAAACTCTTTATTTTTAATATTAACAGGAAATTTGCAGGTTTTTGTTCGTTTTTTGAACGATAATCACATTGTTTCTTATTTCAATCACATTGTTTCTTAATTATTAAGACTAGATTATAGGAAACAGTGTCTTAAAAAATTCCATCTATAAAATGGAGTCAATCTTTCCAATTTGAGGAATTAAAATTGTCTAAGTAAATTGAGCAACATGACCGAATCTTAATAAATTCTGGAAAAATGTAGGAACGAATAAGGAATGTTTAAGACCCAAACTTGGGCTATCAAATAAAAATCAGTCTCTTCGAATTGAGGAAAAATGAAAACAAACATCAAAGGAAAATGAGCAAGAGGACCGAAGCTTCTAGCTTTCTTTTTTTAGGAACGAATTTTAAGAGACTAACATAACTTAGGCCACAATAACACACCTAACATGAGTTGAAATGCGGAGAAAATGCACTGGAAAGCCGAGAGTGATAAGGGAGATGATCAGAAACAAAAACTGTAGGCGTTTCAAGTCACCCCCAAAAAATCTACATTCACAAAACAATTTTTTATAAATCGCCCATCCCCGGTAGTGTTGATATGACACGGGGAATGTTGAAACAAGCGGTTAGAGAAAAAACAGTGAAAAACTCAAGTCGTCAACTCCACGCATTTCGAAGGCACAACCCTTAGCGTTTTGAGAAAAAAAACGTCATATTTTCTCATATAAACTTCAACAATATTTTAATAGTGGAAAAATACTCAAGAGACGAAATCTTTCACTTGGAAAAGGCAGCCACAATCACCAGAACACAAAATAAAATGATAACAAATCGAAACTTATCACTGCAGTGTTGCCAACAAACAAATACGAAAATCCCCGGAAGTGTTCCAAGTCACCCGCCCGTTCCAAGACACCCGCCTCTACGGTACTTCCGAATGATTCCGACTGCTAGAAAGTGGATTTTTCGACGAAAACCTTCGGTTTTCGTACATAAAATACGCATTATTCGCAGATATGGAGGATATCATAAAGTAATACCTTTCTACTCAACAAAAACTTCAATCAGCTAGAAATTCGGTGTTTTTATTGAGTAGAAAGGTGTTACGTTATGTACTATGCGAATTTTATGTACTAAAAACGAAGGTTTTCTTCGAAAAATCCACTTTCTAGCAGTCAGAATCATTCGGAAGTATCACCATTGAATACAGCGTAAATAATTACATAGAAAATGATACCAAAATCGTCAAGCCATTTTGTGATCGAGGGGGACCACAAACCGGCTTGAAACACTGGATTTGCTTGTAAAACACACGTTTTTTTGACATTCAAACTTCATTTACTCTTTCTTTTTGAATGTTGAACAGAAAAATTGATAGACCGTTGGAAAGCTGATAATTTGCGCATGTTTTCTCCGAAGAGCGCCCATCGAAATGGGGAGGGATTCAGAGTGAAAACGTTGGTCGAAGAAAGTCAAGTTTCAAAAAAAATTTTAAAGTTCGCTTTTTGACTCGATTTTTTGAAACTATTTTATTGCTGAAAGATTTTGATTTTGCACTAGGTAGCTTGGGAATTTAACGCTCTTTCTAACGGTGTAGTCAGATTTGAATTTTCAGGAGAAATAAGGGAAGTTATGACCATATCAGTGCCGTGAGGTCGAAAACGCGAAAAAAAACTTTAAAGTGAAAAAAAAAAGAAATTTTGAGTGGGTTAAGAGAAAATTGCTAAGATACATTTTTTGTTGGAAATACCTTGTAGAATCGAACCCTGAAGTTATGCCCATCGAAAGTGTAGACAGATAGGTTGAGAGATGGATGGATAGATAGGTAGATAGATGGACATATAGATAGGTAGATAGATAGATAAGTAGATAGCTGGTAGTGTAGTAATCGTCCGTTGGTTTACGGGTATGCATCAGCTGAGCGATGTGCGTTGCTGTATGTTGTTTTTATCGATACCTGACCGAACCTCGATAAAAACAACATACAGCAACGCACTTCGCACAGCTGATTCATACCTGATAAGTAGATAAATACAGTTTATTTGGCGCCATTTTTGGACCATTTTTGGCGGCCATTTTTACAATAAGCTAAATGCATGAAGGGATGCGATTTGTTCAGATTTCCTACCCGACGTTAGGCTTGGCCCCATGTGGTAGGGTAGGAACTTCGCAAAATCGTTCCATCTCGGTAAATAAATTGATACCTACTATACATAACAGTAATAAGTAAATTACTAAACAATACTTTACATCTTTTACACATTACAAGGGGCAGTATTGACTTGTGTGACGGGACGAGACCTACGGTGGAGACAAACCTGACCTGTCATTGTCATCAATCTGTCATTTCCCACGAATCGAAACAAAAATAGGAATACAATTAGGTAGGGAGTGAATGGGATGTACCTAGTTTCCAACAACTATCTCCGAAGCGATTGTTTAGACATCAGGGGTGACCTCGGGAGTTCGACCCTGGGATGACAATAACCACTGTAACGTTCTAGTATAATAGTAGGTCAGTGGTTAACGACCACCGTTAGAGCGCGGAAAGCCAGGTCACTGTCGATGTACCTGGGAGCTCATGACCAGTGGTGATGAGCTTTCGAGAGCCCTCTTCTCACGAGGAAACTTTCTTGCGTGCGTTCGCCCTGATTACGCCGCTGCCAGGGCGTAGGCCAAGGTCATTTCGGACGATTCATCTCAGCACTCATTCAGGTCGAGAGAGAGAGGAGAAACATCTCACAGTCGAGATAAATGATTCCATCAGGACGACATGTTCCAAGTCTTCAAGGTGGCCAGCGACTTCAATTTTGGTTTATTATTTTCAATAAGTAATAAACCTTTGGAATCGACCAAACAATCCCCCCCCCCCCCTCAAAATTTTTTGGTTTACGTTTCAACGTACGTAGAACCCAAAAATAGAATAAACAATGTTTCCTTATCAAAAGACTGTTGTCATACGACGTTCGGTCAAACGACACTTTGTCAATACGACGTTTAGTCAAAAGACTTTCGTCAACTTGTAAACTCAACTTTGTCCTAAGCTAGTGTTCAGCCTGAAGAGGCTAGGTTTGCGCACGCTTAGCTGAAGAGATCCGAAAGATCGAAACAAAGAACCAAACAAAACGATCGCCACTGAAAGTGGGAATATTTGAAACGTTTTGACTGAACCAAACGCATTCTTGATCCAGAAGGAGCAGTCAGTTTTGTTTCAGTGTAGATGGGACTTTGGTCAATCGTTCAATCGTTCGGTCAATCGTGACTAAACGTCGTATTGACAAAGAGTCGTTTGACCGAACGTCGTATGACAACAGTCTTTTGACAAATGTCTTAAACTCTTCGGAAACAAGCTTTTAGCTTACAACAAGCAGTTTGCTAAACAAGCTCTTAGCTTAAAACAAGCAGTTTGCTTAATGTTTCCTTAGTTCCCATGGCCGATTTATAAGGTCTAGTTGTGACCCGAAGCGTTTGGTTGATGTCAGTCACTAAGGGTTGACAAATATGGGCTGAAATTTTGATAACGCCCTAGTTCAAAAAATGTTGATACAAAGTGTTTGTTCATTGATAAATTTAAAATAGTATTGGATTTTAGAATTGAATGAAACCACCGAATAACAAAGCAGAAACACGAATGTGAATCGCAAATGAATGTTCACTGTCGGAAGTAGGCCATAATATTCTATCAGCAGAACTTTGAATGGACTTATGTCCATTCAAAGTTCTGCAGATAGAATGCAATTTTGCTTCCGAGTCTTCCAAGGTAGCGGACGTATTGTTTTCACTTTTCAAAGTTGAAAAAGAAGTTCTCCAAAATCAAAATATCCACTCGCGTTTCACGCTTTGGGCCTTCCTGAACAAGTTTGGTTCCCTGTAGTCTGTCTGTGCGTATCGCCCGGAACTGATAGTATCCTCTGCGCATGCGCAAACGTGAATTCCTTCTAAACAATTATAACTTCTACATTTCCCTTCTGATTAATGGGTAGATGGACCCCGACGAAAATCATGACCCCCAAACTGATAGTATCCTCTGCGCATGCGCAAACGTAAAATTTCCTATTTTGATGAAATTTTCAGGAATTGTACGAATTAGCGTGTAGATGGTCCCCAGTGAAAATCATGGTCCGTCCCCAAATTGACAGTAGCCACTACACTATGCGCAAACGTGAATTTACTAGTAACAGGCATAATATCTACATTTTCCATCCGATTTCGAAGAAACATTCAGAGATAGTGTGGGTTGACGTGGGAGTCCCCTATGAGGGTGGTGGAAGGTACTCAGAAATTGATTTTTTGAGATTAGCTACTATGCATCGGATCATCTATGTATACAATTGGGTTACAGATAGGAGGAAACTATGTGCCACACCCACTTGGCAGACATATTTTTTCGTTTTTTCACCGAATAGAGTTTCAAGGATCTCGGATGTGCTTCCCTAGCAACCAGGATCCAAATTTCGAGATGAATATAACGGATGTTTCGCTGGTTGGCACTTTCTGTCGAAATAAACTGATAGTGAACCTTGAGCGTAAATATGGATGGTAGGTACAGCTAATGGAAAAGCCGTGTTCGTTTCAGTCTAGTGATCTTACAGAAAAATAATGAACCGTTGTGTAATAATTAGCAACATTCGTGGGTCAGATATCTCACTTACCTATTAGGATGTTTAAACTTAGCATGTCAGAATTGGTCTTGCAGAGTGGCCTTGGCAAATCATTGCTCCTCACATTGACTGGTGGCATGCAGAGATAAAACTAAAGTAGTTGAAGAAACTGGGAAGCGGAAGAAGGAAAATAAAAAACTAGATAAACCGGATAACGTGGAAACTGAAAGTTTTATGCAAATAGAATTTGTCCGTGAGGGAGCGATAACAAGTCGATTGAAAAAAAGAAGTGCACGCAAGGTGCTTCCGCAATTAGTAAGATGAACAAAAACAGTAACTAGTTTACTAGTAAAATTAAAAAAGTCTGCCAAGTGGGTGCGGCACATAGGTTCCTCGTATCCATAACCCGATTGTATAGATGATCCGATGCATAGCAGCTAATCTCAAAACACCAATCTCTAAGTAACTTCCACTACCCTCATAGGGGACCATCTACACGCTAATCTGAACAATCCTGAGAAATTTCGTTTCTAAGAATTTTTTTCTACTACTCTGCTACTGTCAATTTTGAGACCTTGATTTTCATAGGGGATCATCTACAACCTAATCCGCATAATCCCTGAAATTTTTTTTTATCGAAATCGGACAATAACCTCGTATAGTCATGCCCGTTACAAGGATTTCATTACAGACAGAAACGAAACCAAAATCGTTCAGGAAAGTCTAAAACGTAAAACGCGAGTGGAAATTTCGATTTTGGAGAACTTTTTTTTTCAACCTTGAAAAGTGAAAACACAGCTTCCGCTACCTTGGTAGACTCGGAAGCAAAAACACCTGCAAAACGAAAGTTTTCGAGCTATAGCGTTGTGAGAATGTTCTTCTCCTCTTTTCACCCCTGACAATAACAAAAAGCTTTGGGGCACAGCTAGACCCCTAATGGAGTTGATATAAAATTTTTTATCAAATTCGATCCATGAGAATCGGCAAAGTGCCGCGAACGAGATACGGACGGAACTTGTTTTTTATTCGATTATTGAATTTTACATATCTTGAAACGTAATCCATGAGATTTTGAGTGGTCATAATGTTGACAAATAATGTTGGAGTCTATTTTTAAATTTTTTATTGAATCAATGGAACGTGTTTCGGCTAAGCATCGTTGCTTTCTTCAGCCTTCAAATTTTCTATCTGCTTGTGTGGTTCACAATTTAAAAAAAAAAAAAAAAACGCAGCCAATTTTTACACAAAGGTTTATTATTTTCTGTTTAGATCACTCGAATTTACCATTGTTACCTACTACCTACCAACCATATTTTCGCTTCACACTCAATTCGAAGAGTTAAAGAGTTGTGGGTGCCTTCATTAGGAAATTTGATTACTGGTTGCTAAGGACGCAAAACTGAGCACAATTCGAAGAAACGAACAACGATCGCATTTTAGTCAGCTAACATTTGAATGGAGATTAGACCTCTTTTGCGATTCACGTTCGTGTTTCTGATTTATCTTAAGTCCGACCCTTAAGATCTTGTAGGGAGTGAACGGTTGGACCGAACGGTTGGTGGTTTCATTCGATTCTAAAAATGCAATACCATTTTAAATTGAAGAAAAACCAATTCATTTATATTGAAGGTTTTTGAGCTGGGGCGTTTTGAAAATTTCAGCCGTTTCATTCCAACCCTTAGAAGTGACTGACATCAACCAAAAGCTTCGGGGCACAACTAGACCCAAAATGGAGGCCTTATACCAAATTTCATCTAAATCGCTCCATGGGAACTAAGGAAAGAGCCGCGTACGGCGGACGTACCTACGGCCAAACTTTATTTGATTTTTGGATTCTACGTACTTACTTTGAAATGTAAACAATCAAAGTTTGAGGGGGGTTAAACTTATTTTCTTGGTCGATTAAAGGTTCATTATTGAAAATAATAAACCAAAACGCTGCAAACTATTACACAATGGTTTATTATTTTTCTATAGATCACTCGTCTGCAAAGCCACCAACCAAAATCGGTCAATGCTAAGTGGCAAAAGTGCCGCGTACGGCGTACGGCGGACGGACGGCCAAATTTTTATTCGATTTTTGGATTCTACGTACCTTGAAACGTAAACTATCAAATTTTGAGGGGGTGTTGAAATTTTTTTTTGTCGATTCCAAAGGTTCATTATTGAAAATAATAAACCAAAACGCTGCAAATTATTACACAATGGTTTATTATTTTTCTATAAATCACTCGTCTGCAAAGCCACCAACCATCCAACATGAAGAAAAACATCGATCGTATTTCGGTCAGCTTTAATTTGAACGGAGATTAGGCCTCTTTAGCGATTCACACTCATGTTTCTGATTTATCGTGCGTCCAAACCTTAAATTCTCGTAGTGAGCGAACGGTTTGTCCTACAGAGCTCCGCGTGGTCTCAAAAAATTCTAAAAATTCTATAGAATCTTAAATTGAAGGAAAAACAATACCTTTATATCAACATTTTTTGAGTTAGGGCGTTTTCCAAATTTCCAAATTGATTTTGGAACCCTTAGAAGTGACCTACATCAACCAAAATCTTCGGGGCACAACTAGACCCCAAACGGAGCCTACATACCAAGTTTCATCAAAATCGGTCAATGCTAAGTGGCAAAAGTGCCGCGCACGGCGGACGGACGGCCAAATTTTTATTAGATTTTTGGATTCTACGTACCTTGAAACGTAAACCATCAAATTTTGAGGGGGTGTTGAAAAAAAAATTTTCTTGGTCGATTCCAAAGGTTCGTTATTGAAAATAATAAACCAAAATAGAAAAATAGACTCTATCTAACATAATCTGTGCACCAAAATGGCATGAAATATTTGAAAAATTTAAAACACTTATTGATTGATCAAACAGGTACTTGTATTTTTACACAGAACATTCGGACTCCACGGTAATTAAATTTTACAAATATCAATCAAGTATCCAAGTGACCATAAAACGCTGCAAATTATTACACAATGGTTTATTATTTTTTATTTTTCTATATAGATCACTCGTCTACAAAGCCACCAACCATCCAACATGAAGAAAAACATCGATCGCATTTCGGTCAGCTTTAATTTGAACGGAGATTGGGCCTCTTTGCGATTCACACTCGTGTTTCTGATTTATCGTGCGTCCAAACCTTAAATTCTCGTAGTGAGCGAACGGTTTGTCCTACAGAGCTCCGCGTGGTCTCAAAAAATTCTAAAAATTCTATAGAATCTTAAATTGAAGGAAAAACAATACCTTTATATCAACATTTTTTGAGTTAGGGCGTTTTCCAAATTTCCAAATTGATTTTGGAACCCTTAGAAGTGACCTACATCAACCAAAATCTTCGGGGCACAACTAGACCCCAAACGGAGCCTACATACCAAGTTTCATCAAAATCGGTTAATGCTAAGTGGCAAAAGTGCCGCGTACGGCGGACGGACGGCCAAATTTTTATTCGATTTTTGGATTCTACGTACCTTGAAACGTAAACCATCAAATTTTGAGGGGGTGTTGAAAAAAATTTTTTCTTGGTCGATTCCAAAGGTTCGTTATTGAAAATAATAAACCAAAATAGAAAAATAGACTCTATCTAACATAATCTGTGCACCAAAATGGCATGAAATATTTGAAAAATTTAAAACACTTATTGATTGATCAAACAGGTACTTGTATTTTTACACAGAACATTCGGACTCCACGGTAATTAAATTTTACAAATATCAATCAAGTATCCAAGTGACCATAAAACGCTGCAAATTATTACACAATGGTTTATTATTTTTTATTTTTCTATATAGATCACTCGTCTACAAAGCCACCAACCATCCAACATGAAGAAAAACATCGATCGCATTTCGGTCAGCTTTAATTTGAACGGAGATTGGGCCTCTTTGCGATTCACACTCGTGTTTCTGATTTAGCGTACGTCCAAACTTTAAATTCTCGTAGTGAGCGAACGGTTTGTCCTACAGAGCTCCGGGTGGTCTCAAAAAATTTCAAAAATTCTATAGAATCTTAAATTGAAGGAAAAACAATACCTTTATATCAACATTTTTTGAGTTAGGGCGTTTTCAAAATTTCAAAATTGATTTTTCAACCCTTAGAAGTGACCTACCTCAACCAAAATCTTCGGGGCACAACTAGACCCCAAATGGAGCCTACATACCAAATTTCATCAAAATCGGTCAATGCTAAGTGGCAAAAGTGCCGCGTACGGCGCACGGCGGACGGACGGCCAAATTTTTAATCGATTTTGGTTTATTATTTTCAATAATAAACCTTTGGAATCGACCAAGAAAAAAAAAATTTAACACCCCCTCAAAATTTGATGGTTTACGTTTCAAGGTACGTAGAATCCAAAAATCGAATAAAAATTTGGCCGTCCGTCCGCCGTACGCGGCACTTTTGCCACTTAGCATTGACCGATTTTGATGAAATTTGGTATGTAGGCTCCATTTGGGGTCTAGTTGTGCCCCGAAGATTTTGGTTGATGTAGGTCACTTCTAAGGGTTCCAAAATCCATTTTGAAATTTTGAAAACGCCCTAACTCAAACAATTTTGATTTAAAGGTATTGTTTTTTCTTCAATTTAGGATTCTATAGAATTTTTAGAATTTTTTGAGACCACGCGGAGCTCTGTAGGACAAACCGTTCGCTCGCTACGAGAATTTAAGTGTTTTACGCACGATAAATCAGAAACACGAGTGTGAATCGCAATAGAGGCCTAATCTCCGTTCAAATTTTAGCTGACCGAAATAAAATCGATGTTTTTCTTCAAGTTGGATGGTTGGTGGCTTTGCAGACGAGTGATCTATAGAAAAATAATAAACCATTGTGTAATAATTTGCAGCGTTTTGGATTCTACGTACCTTGAAACGTAAACCATCAAATTTTGAGGGGGTTTAAAAAAAAAAAATTTCTTGGTCGATTCCAAAGGTTCATTATTGAAAATAATAAACCAAAATAAAGAATGAAATACAAATTTAAAAAATCGACCGACGTTAATAGGTGGGTACCAACCCAAAAGACGAAAGAGGAGGTTTGTGAGCCGTGTAGGCACCGGACTGTTTGTTATTGTTGGACGAGCAATCAGATGAATCATCCGCTGGCTCGTAGTAAGTTAATTGGAGTCTCCCGGACAGGAGAGTAGCGGATTTCCGTCGTGGGTCATCAACTCACGCGACAGACCACACGTAGACGCTTCGGATGAAAGGACCGATGCGATGCTGACCTAATAGCGTCCGTCTCACAGAATAATTCATTTTATACAATTGTTTTAGGCGAGAATGAGGACGCTGATACGATACTTATCAACACAAGACGGCGCAACGGCACACATCGCAAGAGCAATTTTTTTCCCTTGTGATTTTTTCTTTGGTTTTTTTTTGAAATCCCGTGTTTATGTGAACCGTCCAAAGATCCTTTAGATTTAAAGTACGACATCAGGAAAGAATTTTTAACGTAACGCCAGAAAGAGCCATATGCTTGAAGGAGTGACAAATGCCAGAAATCGGTATATTCAATTAATTGAGAATGGGGGACATCGCCTTAGTGATTCTATCTACAAAACTATGTAAAACAAAACAATGTAGTGTATTTATATTGTAAAACCAAATTACAAACTCTCTGATTCATACAATGCGTTTTATTCAGTTTTGAGAAAAAGGAAGTTATGCTGCCGCACTCTGTACCAACCGTTGATACCCTGTAGGACTTGAAATTTGATTTCTAGTTCACAATTAGCTTACTAGAATGCAATCTTTTATTGACGAAACTGTGCCAATTGATCAAATGATTTAGTTTTTGGTTTTTTATTTTCAATAATGAACCATTGGAATCAATCAAGAAAACAATTTAACCCCCCACAAAATTTGAAGGTGCCAGTCACTTTTAAGGGGTAAACATATTGTTTAGTAATGCATGCATTCCAGGGGACGTCCCATAGGATAAGCATAAGATCAGTTTAAACCAGTTGGTAAACGATAAAACTGTTTCACTCAAGGTAATTTATTTAGTACTATTAGTAGTAGGTAAGAAATGGTGATCTCCCCCACCCCCTAACTATTATCCACCATAACATTTCTAGCGGGAAGGGAACCTCGAATTTGAAGAGCATTTTAAAATCCATGACCTACGACACCCAACATGCGAATTCGAGTTCACCCCCCCACCCCACCCCACCCACTACCATTGGTACCAGTCTGCCACCAAAGCGGAAATACGTCGTAACGTTGAAATTTCATCTATTAGTTTTGGTAGACAGTCCGACGAGGTTCTCATCCGTATTCAAGAATGGAGAATCAAAATAAATGAAACTAAGTCGGTACGTGTCGATTTCACCAACAAGAGAATCGAGTATATTCCGGTACATTTCATGGGAAAAGTTATTCCGAATGCTAATGAAGCCAAATACCTATGCATGACCCTAGACGCAAAAAACGCTGAAAATTATTACACAATGGTTTATTATTTTTCTATATAGATCACTCGTCTACAAAATCACCAACCATCCAATATGAAGAAAAAGAAAAAAAAAAAAAAAAAATCACCAACCATTGATTGCATTTTGGTCAGCTCTAATTTGAACGGAGATTAGGCCTCTTTTGCGATTCACACTCGTGTTTTGATTTATATATACCTATATATTTCAATATAAACCCTTAAATTTTCGTAGGGAGCGAACGGTTTGTCCTACAGAGCTCCGCGTGGTCTCAAAAAATTCTAAAAATTGTATAGAATCTTAAATTGAAGGAAAAACAATACCTTTATATCGGAATTTTTTGAGTTAGGGCGTTTTCAAAATTTCAAAATTGATTTTGGAACCCTTAGAAGTGACCTACATCAACCAAAAGCTTCGGGGCACAACTAGACCCCAAATGGAGCCTACATACCAAATTTCATCAAAATCGGTCAATGCTAAGTGGCAAAAGTGCCGCGTACGGCGTACGGCGGACGGACGGCCAAATTTTGGCTTATTATTTTCAATAATGAACCTTTGGAATCGACCAAGAAAAAAAAATTTAACACCCCCTCAAAATTTGATGGTTTACGTTTCAAGGTACGTAGAATCCAAAAATCGAATAAAAATTTGGCCGTCCGTCCGCCGTACGCCGTACGCGGCTCTTTTGCCACTTAGCATTGACCGATTTTGATGAAATTTGGTATGTAGGCTCCATTTGGGGTCTAGTTGTGCCCCGAAGCTTTTTGTTGATGTAAGTCACTTCTAAGGGTTCCAAAATCAATTTTGAAATTTTGAAAACGCCCTAACTCAAAAAATTTCGATATAAAGGTATTGTTTTTCCTTCAATTTAGGATTCTACATATATATATATATAAATCAAAACACGAGTGTAAATCGCAAAAGAGGCCTAATCTTCGTTCAAATGAGAGCTGACCGAAATGTGATCGATGGTTGGTGATATGGATTTTTTTTTGATTTTTTTTTCCTATTGGATGGTTGGTGATTTTGTAGACGAGTGATCTATATAGAAAAATAATAAACCATTGTGTAATAATTTGCAGCGTTTTATTCGATTTTTGGATTCTACGTACCTTGAAACGTAAACCATAAAATTTTGAGGGGGTGTTAAAATTTTTTTTTCTTGGTCGATTCCAATGGTTCATTATTGAAAATAATAAACCAAAACTTAGATGGAAAGCCCATGTCAAAAAAAAAGAAGGAAGAACTCCTTCTAAAATTCAGAAAAATGCATTGGCTAATGAGGAGACGGTCGAAGTTGTCAATCCAGAACAAGCTTATATTGTACAACCAAGTCCTTAAACCAGTCTGGACATATGGAACTCAGCTTTGGGGCTGTACGGCTCAGTCAAATCGAGACATCATCCAAAGATTCCAGAACAATGTGCTAAGAACGTTGGTCAATGCACCATGGTACTTTCGAAACGAACGTCTCCATCATGAGCTTCGGATCGAAACAATAAACGATGCTATAAAGCGACAAGTTGTGAGACACCTAAAGCGGCTAAGATGTCACATCAACGAGGAAGCTGTCCAACTTCTTGATACAAGTGATATCATCAGAAGATTGAAGCGTACCAAACCACTTGACCAAGCTTACTTGTGAAGCAGTGAAGTGAAACATCCACCATAATCAACAAAACTCAGTGATGTACCTTAGTTTTGAATATGAGTCCATATTTTCAAAATAATATTGTTAATAAGTAATACTTGGTGCAATGAGGAATATTGAAATTAAAAAAAAAAAAAAAATCCGTATTCAAGGTGAAACACAAAAAAAACCCACGAAATATGCGGTTTATGGTGCCCTGGCAGCATGGTGGCACCTTTAGTTCCATGGTGGTACAGAGAATAATTCATGAATATCCGGAGGTATAATGAGAAATTTTCCTCAATTTCAAACCTTGGGTACAATTAGTAAGCTATAAAGGGACCGAAATATTGAAAAAATGGATAATTCGTGAATATTATCCCCCCACTCACCCCTTCCTCTTGCAAATTTTGATACCCTGATGAAAAAATGAGCAATTTGGAAGATTTCTGAGTCGAACAAGAAAAGAAACACGCAGATCGGTTGGAAATTGAGGCCTTGGCAGAGTTTACAAGATTATGCCCGCAAATGAATATTTTTAAAGCATTAACCCCCCTTTCCACCCCTTAACAGGCGAAAAAAAACACGAAAATCGGTTAAGAACCGAGGCCTGGGCAGACGACACAAGATTTTGTCACACACCCAAACATACACCTATGGTTTTCTTCGCGGATTTGGATTCAGAATGGTCTAAAACGGATTACTGTGTGGTTATTTTGCTTCCGAGTCTACCAAGGTAGCGGAAGCTTTGTTTTCACTTTTCAAGGACGAAAAAAAAAGTTCTCCAAAATCAAAATTTTCACTCGCGTTTTGCGTTTTAGACCTTTCTGAACAATTTTGGTTCCGTGTCTGTGTGTCTGTCATGAATTCCTTGTAACGCGCATAACTATACGAAGTTATTGTCCGATTTCTATGAAATTTTCAGGGATTGTGCGGGTTGGTGTGTAGACGGTCCCCTATGAAAATCATCATCCCCGGACTGATAGTAGCCGCTGCGCATGCGCAAACGTGAATTTCCTTGTAACGGCCATAAATTCTACATTTTCCATCCGATTTCAATAAAATTTTCAAGGATGTTACAGATTATCTTGTTTTGATGTTCTGATGTTTTCAGATTAACTAATATGCATCGGATCATCTATACAATCGGGTTATGGATACGAGGAAGCTATGTGCCACATCCACTTGGCAGACGTTTTTTTTTCCTGTTGAGTGTTGTCCAACTTCACTCCAGATCAATTGCATAAGGACACCCAAGTCACTGTGGGACGTCCTAAAAAGTGGGTCCTGAAAAGTGGGTCCTTTCTAGCGCTCAAAAAATGTCGATATACTAGTATCGTTTTTTCATAATTGAAAATTTCCAAAAATTTTTGAAAATTAGACGACACCACCCAGAGCTCTGTAGGCCCAACTGTTCGCTTACTGAGGATAATTCGTTACATTAGGTAATTAATGAATGATTCATGACGTTTTGTCACTAATTTAAGATAGTTTTCAAGTTTTAGAAACAAATGATACTTTCCAGACGATCAAACATTGATAGATGGACGTTTATTGTGAAATGTTTGAGAATCCAGTGAACTAGAGGACCCAGAGGACCGACACCCGCCTCCCCCCACCAACCCCTGGTCCTTAGACGGTAGTTGACAGTTCTCGCACAGGTTGGTTAAGTTGTTACCGTTACTCTGTGGGTTGAACGAATGATGAGTCAGAAACACGAGTGCTAATCAGATTCATGACAATCAGTTGAGCATCCTCAGCAACGAAGGACCAAATTTCGTTATGGAGGCACCCACAACTCTCGAAGAGCGGTGTTATTTCTGGTACCTGCTGTCGAAATAAATCAATTTTCAATCAGGGACATGATTTCATCAAATATTACGATGGGGCGAGAAATTGCACAACAATGCTCAGAGATCGGTAGTGTTTAAATCCTAATCCCCAGGTAAATCTGTGTTTTTTAAGAATTGAATAATAATTATAATGTCTTTGGGAAAATTGAGAATTATAGCTAATTCAAGATTGAGATACTTCCTCCTGTTTTCGTGTTTTGAAATAAGTAAGTAGAAGTATGTCGTAAAATGTCCTGGAAGTTGTCATGTTTGGTGTGTATGGCTAGCTAAAGAATCGATGTGCACAACTCCTAGATTCTTTTGTCATTAAACGGGCAATATATATATTTTTTTCAAGTTTTACTCAATTATGTTAAGTGATATTGAGCTTGAACACCCTTTTTTCGAGGATTGCGTCCTTCTATTCTTCGACACGATGATTCACTGGTCCCCAACTTTCAATTCGTTCGGAGCGAAATCGACTCCGTTATATAAATTCTTGTCTAAGAAGGATACACGCCTGATTTCCATTGAAGAGGATGTTTGTCGTTCAACCGCTTCGAGCTCCAATGCCCCCTTTTCCGGAGATCGCCATTCTATTGACTTCTTTGGCACGATGGCTCCCTAGTTTCAAACTTTATAGTCTATTCGAGCAAGGTCCGTCGGAAGCATGAAATTTGATCGAATCAAAATATTTGTGCGACCGATTATCAATACACAATACATGAAAGTCGACCAACGGCCATTAGTAGGAACCGGTTGGAAAATTCAAAAAAAGAAAATTCAACCCGAGACAGTTGTTTTTACTTTTACTACTCAAAAATCGGGTTTAAGTTCCAAGTAAGTAAGCTTTAGTTTGCCCAGAATATTGGGTATTTTTGTATAATAACCCCCACTGTCAATGAAATTGACTAAATCAACTTCGTTGGGTGTACTAAACTACCAAGCAAATGATTTCATTGTTTTTAAAATCAAATTTTGTTCTAATCCGACCAATATCAATTACCTAGGAGAGTCTCGTACTACTATAGGCCTTCCTATAGAAACTTAATTTTAGCACGTTTTCAACATATTTCTCCAAAAAGGATGATTCTCACCTGATTACTTCATAATGTAGTGGAAGGATGCCTCTCATTCTCAGAAAAATCTTTTAATGGTCATTTCCCGGGTTTCTACGGATGAGGAACGTAGTTTGATACGGTTCCGACCGGAGTCGTAGTTTTCAAACTCAAGAAACACTGATCATTGGTGCCGGAGAGACGGCCATGTATTGTGTTGGATCGAAGTAGAAACATTCTGCCTTGTGTTCAGTCATTGTGCCTTTCAAGGCTGATTTTGTTGCCTCGCCGTTTCCGATCCAAGACGAATCCACTCCAGAACGAATGTGGAACGAATGGATCGATTTTTTTGGAGGTCATTTGCTGCTGTCCTAAACAGCTCAGGACTCAGGACAAATTGACATTTTTTCACGATACTTAGGGAAAATGGGACTATTTTCATGGTATTCGATGTAAGTGTCCTCAAATTTCAATTTGGGATTAGTTATTTGATATTTATAATTATTAAATATTTTTACATATAATATATAAAACATAACAGCCGTTAGCTGGTTTTACGGTCCCCGTGGGATCACCAAGTTAAGCCCGGGAGATTGTCTGGACTGGTGACCGCTCGAGGACGGTATCGCAGGTCTTGATAATTTTTCGGGTTGGACCGTTGGTAAACCCCGATCCACTTAAGCAGGGAGGCAATAAGTAGCCATGAGCGAAATAATCAGAACCAAATCTGATCCTCCCTTTGGAAAACAGGTGATGACGTCCGCGACGCCAGGAATGGCAGTCAGACTAAAATTCAACCTGAGATGGTTGGTTACTTTACTTTTTATATATGAAACATCCTAACGCACATTTGGGTCTACACTGAACTATGAAAGTCGGACAAATCATTCTTTGAGGAGTCGACACCGGACAGAGAAAAGTTTTTCAGGAGGATGAGGCATGGCTTTGCCATACCCGTGAGGCGTCTCAGTCGGTCGCCGGTCGTTTTTAGTATTTTTCCAAATCGAAG